>OY757912.1:41239347-41559347 GCA_963585895.1 Sepioteuthis lessoniana | reverse complement strand
TAGAAAAAAATCCTAGACTTGTCCCCACATCTAAGACAAAAACTTAGTTAATTACTATAGAAAAAAATCCTAGACTTGTCCCCACATCTAAGACAAAAACTTAGTTAATTACTATAGAAAAAAATCCTAGACTTGTCCCCACATCTAAGACAAAAACTTAGTTAATTACTATAGAAAAAAATCCTAGACTTGTCCCCACATCTAAGACAAAAACTTAGTTAATTACTATAGAAAAAAATCCTAGACTTGTCCCCACATCTAAGACAAAAACTTAGTTAATTACTATAGAAAAAAATCCTAGACTTGTCCCCACATCTAAGACAAAAACTTAGTTAATTACTATAGAAAAAAATCCTAGACTTGTCCCCACATCTAAGACAAAAACTTAGTTAATTACTATAGAAAAAAATCCTAGACTTGTCCCCACATCTAAGACAAAAACTTAGTTAATTACTATAGAAAAAAATCCTAGACTTGTCCCCACATCTAAGACAAAAACTTAGTTAATTACTATAGAAAAAAATCCTAGACTTGTCCCCACATCTAAGACAAAAACTTAGTTAATTACTATAGAAAAAAATCCTAGACTTGTCCCCACATCTAAGACAAAAACTTAGTTAATTACTATAGAAAAAAATCCTAGACTTGTCCCCACATCTAAGACAAAAACTTAGTTAATTACTATAGAAAAAAATCCTAGACTTGTCCCCACATCTAAGACAAAAACTTAGTTAATCACTATAGAAAAAAATCCTAGACTTGTCCCCACATCTAAGACAAAAACTTAGTTAATCACTATAGAAAAAAATCCTAGACTTGTCCCCACATCTAAGACAAAAACTTAGTTAATCACTATAGAAAAAAATCCTAGACTTGTCCCCACATCTAAGACAAAAACTTAGTTAATCACTATAGAAAAAAATCCTAGACTTGTCCCCACATCTAAGACAAAAACTTAGTTAATCACTATAGAAAAAAATCCTAGACTTGTCCCCACATCTAAGACAAAAACTTAGTTAATTACTATAGAAAAAAATCCTAGACTTGTCCCCACATCTAAGACAAAAACTTAGTTAATTACTATAGAAAAAAATCCTAGACTTGTCCCCACATCTAAGACAAAAACTTAGTTAATTACTATAGAAAAAAATCCTAGACTTGTCCCCACATCTAAGACAAAAACTTAGTTAATTACTATAGAAAAAAATCCTAGACTTGTCCCCACATCTAAGACAAAAACTTAGTTAATTACTATAGAAAAAAATCCTAGACTTGTCCCCACATCTAAGACAAAAACTTAGTTAATTACTATAGAAAAAAATCCTAGACTTGTCCCCACATCTAAGACAAAAACTTAGTTAATTACTATAGAAAAAAATCCTAGACTTGTCCCCACATCTAAGACAAAAACTTAGTTAATTACTATAGAAAAAAATCCTAGACTTGTCCCCACATCTAAGACAAAAACTTAGTTAATTACTATAGAAAAAAATCCTAGACTTGTCCCCACATCTAAGACAAAAACTTAGTTAATTACTATAGAAAAAAATCCTAGACTTGTCCCCACATCTAAGACAAAAACTTAGTTAATTACTATAGAAAAAAATCCTAGACTTGTCCCCACATCTAAGACAAAAACTTAGTTAATCACTATAGAAAAAAATCCTAGACTTGTCCCCACATCTAAGACAAAAACTTAGTTAATCACTATAGAAAAAAATCCTAGACTTGTCCCCACATCTAAGACAAAAACTTAGTTAATTACTATAGAAAAAAATCCTAGACTTGTCCCCACATCTAAGACAAAAACTTAGTTAATTACTATAGAAAAAAATCCTAGACTTGTCCCCACATCTAAGACAAAAACTTAGTTAATTACTATAGAAAAAAAAACCCGACTTGTGCTTCATCTACGAGAAAAGCTTAGTAAATTATTTTAAAATAGAGAACTTCCAGACTTGTGCTATATCTAAGAAAAAAAAACAAAAAAAAACTAAGTAAATTACAATAGGAAAAAAAAAGGACTTCCGACCTCGTGCCAAATCTAAGAAAAAACTTAGCAAATTACAAACGAAATAGAGGACTTCTGGTCTTTTGCTATATCAAAGAAAAAAGAAGAGTAAATTACAATCGAAAAAGAGGACTTCCAGCCTTGTGTTATATCTAAACTAAGCTTAGTAAATAATTACTAAAAAAAAAAAAAAAAAAAAAAATAGTATATTCGACACTTCACGTCGTGTAATATCAGATTGCTGTATTAGCAGACCCTAAATTCGATTCTCTGTGGGTGCCCCATATTTCTAGCCTTGTGCCTCATCCAAGTTAAGCTTTGTAAATAACTATAGAAAAAGAGAAATTTCGGCTTTGTGTGACATCTAAGATATGCTTAGTAAATAACAAAATAAGTATTGAAAAAAAAATAACGTTAGGCACCCCTTAAAGTTTAATGGTTGGCAAGCCATTCGAACTCACAGAGAGTGTTCTATAAATCGAGTTTAGTACAATTGTGAATAAGTTCAATTCTAAATGGGTGTTTGATACTTCCAGCCTTGTGTAACATATAAAGAAAGCTTAGTAAATAACTATAGTAAAAAAGTACTTGGACACTTTTAATGGATAGTAAGCGAGACAACCAAAGTATTTTAGTGAGTTTTAGTCTCATTTAGTACTCCATTAAAAAAAGTAGGATGTTTCAAGACTGTATATATCAAACTGTTTCACATAAATTAACCGTGAAAAACCAACCAAACAAAAAAACAAAACAAAAACCAACCAAACAGACAACTCCTCCCCCCTCAAAAAAAGACATAACCCGAAAAAACAAAAACAATTACAAAAAAACCCCATAAAAAAACAAAACAAAACAAAAAGTAGGATGTTTTAGGACTATATATGTCTACCAGTTCCACATAGATTGTCACAAACAAAGAAAAAAAGAAAAAAAAGAAATCAAAACAAAAACAAGCAAAAAACAAAAAAAATTCAGAAAAAAACCCGAATCTAAGATGCTCGAAAAGAATATATATCAAGCAGTTTCACATAAAATGACTTTGAGAAAAAAGAAGAAAACAACTATAAAGAACCCCCACCCCCAAACAAGACAAAATGTCACCCCCACCAAAATTTAAAAAAAGGAAGAAAAGCAAAAATAAAACTAGGGTGCTTCAAAATTGTTTTTATATAGCAGTTTCCTATAAATCGTCTCTGACTGAAAAAAAAAATTAGGACGTTTCAGGACTATATATATCAAGAAATTTCACATAAATTGACTCTAACATCCATCTAAAAAAACAAACCCTAAATCAAAAATAGGGTGTTTCAGGTCTATATATATATATATATATATATATATATATATATATGGCAGTTTCACATAAATTGTCTCTGACAACCTCTCTCCCAACAAATAAACAAAACAAAAGCAAAAATAAATGAATAGATAAATAAACAACCTCACCATAAAAACGAAAAAACCAAGGATGTTTCAGGACTATATAGATCAAGCAGTTTCACATAAACTGACTGCCAAAAAAACAAAAAAAAAAAAAAAAAAATCTGAGATTCTTACCATCATTACTAAGGAATAATTTTACTGCCATCATAAAAGATGCAATTCAAGTTAGGATCCTTTACCCTGAATAGACTGGTAGTTCAGGTAGTATACATATAAACTATAATTCATCTTCTGATGAAAAATATGTGAAGGTATCAGACCTTCAAGTGAGAAGCGGAAAAATAACTATAATATACATACGGTTCTATTTTTCTAGGTGGAATAATGGTTAAAGTGCTGGATTACGTCCTCGAAGTCAACGAGTTCGAACTCCAGTCGTGCTATTACGTTCACTCTTGGAAAGTTATTCAATCCCCCATTATCCCACAGCAATGAGTTGAATAGTATCACTGCTGTTTTACAAGCATCGCTTCAGCATTAAATAACACACAAAATTTGATATGCCATTAAACAAACAAACCAAACCAGTCTCTTCGGAATATAATGATATTGCAAAAGCTATTGAAAAATAGTTTGATTTTAGTTTAATGGCATGTCAACTTCGTGGGTTATTTGATGCCAAAGCCATTTTTGTAGAAGATCAGTAGTGGTATTATTTAACCATTTAGCTGTTGAGATAAGGGAGTTGTCCCTTGGGTATTAGTAAAAAAAAAAAAAATAAATAAACGTCATAACGCAACCGGACTTCGAACTCGCCTACCCAGATGTTACAGTCCAGCACTTTAACATCTATGCTACGGGAACTCCCCACCACAGAAACCTCAAATTGTATGCCTGTTATAGTTACTTGTGAGCCTCTTCAGAAGCTGACAAATATAATACTTGAAAGAAAAACTAAGGAAACATACTATCAGAAAAATGTGCCAAAATTGGAAAATTTTTAAACTAGTATAAACGTAACATACAGGTGCTCACATACTTACAAAGATTCAAGCTTCTGAATTTGAGAGATACAAACAAAATTGTAAAATACGGTTCTGTGCTTTCTATAATTAGAAAGCAGTTTTTCATCTTCCTTATCAACTTGGGAAGCGGCAGAAGCAAGGTACACTTTTCTGACAGAGGGGCAAGACTTCAAAGAGACTGACAGATGTTAAGACGTGTAAGGACGTTTTTAGATACAAATAAATCAACAATCTTTATTGATAAGACAAAACAACAACAAAGACAAATATAGATATTTATAACGGATATCTTTTTTTTTTATATCAAACAAAACAGTTGAAATAACTTGCATGATCAATTGAATATTTTTGTCTGAATTTCCCTCAGCTACAATACCAGCAAGCAAGGCAGTGTCAGAAATAAAGTTTGTATTTTACATCCCCGCCCACGGTCAGGATACGACACAAGGTCAATCTTTAAGCGGAGTAAATAGGAATGTCCTCTTGACGGCATCAAGTGTCTGTACTGAGCTGATGAATGTAAATATTTGCTAGTTGGATAACACTGGAGGACGTCGCTTCTTTAGTATGTCTTGTTCGTCTTAATTTGTCTGATGGGAAGCAAGTGGCAATACAGCGGGAGTTTTGTGGGTTACTGCATCCAGGAATTGTTCAAAACACTACGCAGCAACCTTGTATAGTCCCAATCTATTTCTCAAATAATTTTCATATCTATTTGCTCATTGGATAAACTTTATTTTCATACTCAGACATGTTTATATTATAAACAAAGCACAAATACATGTGACACCACCACACATTATAATTTACGTTTGTTGCAACAAATATATGCGTGGGTTTGAAGTGTATGTGTTGCTTGCGTGTGTTCCATGGGTTGATAAAATGAAAACAATTCATGAAATAAAGTAGCTAACACACCGTTTGTATTCGCGTACTTTTATATTGCTTGCCAGAAAGAACACCGCGTATTTACAATTCAGTTTCTTTGTATTAAGGGTTAAGGCAATTTATAAAGCCTTGTAGTTTATTTAAAGCTAAATCATGTTTATACATATATATTAGATATTAATGATTTTTTTATACAAATAGTTTAAAGGGAACTCATTTGTTTGCATATAGTTAAATGGTTCAAAGTATTGCTATGTAATACAAATAATTAAATTTAACAGTCATTTGTTTGCATATGCGAGGTGCATACGATAAGTTTCCAGACTTTTTTCGTTTGGACATTTAAGATTGTCGTAAACTCTTGAAAATTCCCTATATTATTGCTATACATCTTATGAGATGACTGACCAATTTTTATGATTTCAAGTTCAAATGAACAGCTACAGCAGCAATTGGAATACACCCTACTAAAGCCTGATTGTCACAGCTGGTGAATTTCAAAAATGCAATCTGGACCAGAGGACACTTTGGAAGAACGATATGCAACAAAATTCTATTTTAAATTAGGAAAAAATGCCACAGAAACGTATGGAATGCTTCAGACTGATTTTCAATCATCTTGCATGAATCGAGCATCAGTTTTTGAGTGGCATAAGAGATTCAAGGAAGGCAGGGAGTCTGTGAGGGATGATGAGAGGAGTGGGTGGAGTAAGGAAGTCAATACACCAGAGTTGATTGACCAAACGGTTAGGGTTAGGGTTACAGTTGAAGTTTTTAGGGGGTTCAGGAAGAGATTCCGTCGGAAGAGGCCAGCACTCTTCAAATCGGGTCAGTGGCATTTCCACCAGGACAATGCACCAGTCCACAACTCCATTCTTGTCACAGACTATTTGACCAATATGGGCATCAAGACAGTTGCTCACCCTCCCTATAGTGCAGCCCTTGCTTCTTGTGACTTTTGGTTATTCCCTCAGCTCAGAAGCTGTCGTTATGAGACAATTGAGGAGATGAAAGAGGCTGTGACGAAGGTCATTGACACGAAACGGGACCTTCACAAATACTACCGCTTCGGGTCAAAGTGGATCTTGGAGTTATATTAATGAAGGAGTATTCTACATTACCAAAATTCCAAGATTGGTGCCTCACTATCGGATGCAGTTTAGTGTCATTTCCAAGATAATCGTTTTACTTCTCTGCAGAGATGCAGTCGACGTATTCTATAACCCCAGCCAAGTGATCTTATAGCAATTCATGTACAGACGCCTGGCCAAGTTAACGAGTCATGGAGTTAGGGTGCTTACGTGTTACTTCGATAATTTCGGGTTCTAGGAGCTGCTGAGAAAAGTTTCTTTTCTCGAGCGAGGTTGGTAGTTAAAGAAAGAGCAGAACAAACAAACAAACAAACAAACAATCGGAGACTTTGGTTCTTGACCAGAAAGTTGAGACCCATTGCATGATGGGAAAATTGTAAATCTATATTCTTATACCACTGTTATGAAGCAAGCCTGAAGGTTCTAGTGAATTAGGCATACCGACTTTGTAACGAAATATATATATACCTAACCCTTTTGCACGAGTAGGATGCGATTAAAAGTCAGTGTTTTTGCGGAGTTGAGACCGGTTTTAATTCCAAGGTTATAGAGGTCAGACTTCCCTACTATTTACCCATAGCTAGAGGTAGAATCGTTGGATTCATATCTTTCCTAAGGGTATTAGCACAGTGTGAAAATGCAAACAGCCTCGTCCAGAATTTGAACTCAGGTCACCGTGTCTATTTCCTATGACTATATTCATTATTTCACAAGCACTCTATCTACAATAGTGATATATATTTTGTAAGGTAATGTCGCTTGATTTTGTAGCAGAGAAGTTTTTCGAGTTTTATTATGTTCCGTGAGGGGAGTTTATTTGAGCCAACGCTTCATAATCTCTTCACTATCGTACAATGGCGAATTTTGAGTTTGAAATTCTAACGCATTACTTAGAAAACTGACTTGAAATGATACCTTTCACCTATCTCGTTTCTCGTCAGACCTATTGGCTGACGGATTTATGTATCCTCCACTTGTAGTCAAGTGACCCCCATCAGTACCGGGGGTGTCCTCGTGGTGTAATGGTTAAAGCGATGGACTGCGGAATCGTAGTACGCGAGTTCGTACTCCAGTCGCGCTATTACGTTCACTTTCGGGCAAATACCCTTGGGAAAGGCATGAACTCCCTAATCCCCCTAACTATGGGTTAAATTGTACCACTACTGTTCTTCTTGGCATTAAATAACATACAAAGGTTGATACGTCATTAAACAAAGAAACCAAACCAAACCCATCAGTACAATCCATTTCATCAGCCGTATTTGTTGGCTAGGGATCCGTGTTCAAACTACACAGGTCATTATCGGCACATTCTTCAACGTAACGCTCAGTTCATTATTAAAAACGTTAATGCTGAAACGAATAATTGATAAGACAAGAAAAAAGTAGTACAAATAATAAGCGTTTGAATTGAAACACGTTCTTTTTATAAACATTATTCTTGGTAATGAGCCACAGCTTACAAAAGATATGTTGTGTGCGTATCAATCTTTGTATGTGTGTCATGTAGGTAAATTCTTAGAGAATAAAACTTATTTACCGTCGTTGGATTTTGGAGCAGACTTTTACTTCGTTTTCCATCTGATAACTGCTGGGCTTCTACTGTAGTTCTGAGGATTTAGGTCTATTTATGATCACTAGCTTTTTGGCGGCATAATAGGAAAAGGTTCTTTGTGGAAGCAATAGCATTGAGTCTTTTTCCATTTTCAGATTTGGTGAAATTCGTAGCTTATGAACCATTGCATAAGAGCGGACTGTGTTAATAAAAAAATAATTACGTTTATTCCCGGAAACTGTTCTACCTGAAATTATAAGGAAATAATCTTCTTGTGCACGTTTTGTATTATTTGTAAAACAATTATGCATTCTATATTTTTAACCTTCATTTTCTTTTCTAAGTTTATTTAGATTTTGAATTTCGGATAGCTGCTGGTCGGCTACTGTAGTGCAGGGTATTTTGGTCTATTTATACTCACTGGCTTTTTGGCATCAAAATAGGTTAAAAGTTCTTTCGGGAAACCATGACACACGTGGCTCTTTTCATATTTTTAGAATTGGTGATACACGTAGTTTAGGAACGTTTATACCATCACACGATTTTTTTACGGAAAATTCATGACACCTAATTTGCACATTAACTCAGTAAAATTTTTTAGCACAATTTTTTCCACCCTCGAGATGCATGTTCGAAAATGGAAGACAAAATGAGACCTCAAACATGTCGGTCCCACTATTTACAATTGATCTGTAGCGACAAGAGGTAAGTTGAATAAGTGAAGATGATCTTGCCTGAAGTATTGAACGTAATGAACAAATCTATAATTGATTTCGCTCGCTATGTCTGACTGCCATTGACAGCGGTTGACTCAATTTGAGTATTAAGTACTGAAATCTTCGTTCCATCTTTTACCTTTATTTCTCCGTGAGTGTGTGTGTGTGTGTGTGTGTGTGTTGTTTAGAATCGGTTGTTTGATTGTGATTGGTGGTTATAAATCACGTGGATGACCCTAGTCTTTCACCTTTTAAAGCACTGCTCACAACAACACTCGACGAAAAACAAGGTAACATCGTTTGTGTACGCTTCGAGCGATTTTGTTTTTCAACTTTATCTCATAAAAATTTTCTTTTTTTTTTTCCATTTTTATCTATCTTTAATGGTCAAATCTGACGATCGTTATTGATTGGCTACTTGGCAATCACGTGACTTGCAGCTTCATTCACCGATTTGTCTAACATTTTCTTGCGCTAATGCCGAATTGAACAATTTAGCGTCATTTGTGTGTCTAGCGAGCAATTTTCATCCTTCAGCCTCAGTGTCTGATGTCGAGGTAATCGTTCGCATTCGACTTTTATTGTTGATTGGCTGGGAATAAGTCATGTGATTGACTCTTGTAGCTATTCGATTTGAAGTTCCCCGTTCAAGCGATGAAACCTAGAAGGAAGAACTCGGTAAAGGGATATTGTTTTGATACTGTTTCGGTCGAGATGAAAAAATAGTTTTGTTATTGTTTATTGATAGCTTTTACTTGACTGTTAGCGGGAGGATGTCCTTGTGGCATAATGGTTAAAGCGTTGGATTGCGGAATGGTAGTAATCAAATTCGAACTCCAGTCACGCTATAACGTTCACTTTCGGACAAATACTCTTGGGAAAGGTATGAACCCCCTTATCCTCTCAGCTATGGATTGAATAGTACCGCTGTTCTTCTGGAAGAATGGATTTGGAATTGAATAACCCAAGAAGGTTGATATGCCATTAAACAACAAACAAACAAACAAATTTACTGTTTGCCCTAGCTTCTAACGAATTTATTATTTGTACACCCCTATCTGGTGTAAATATGATCACCCTATCGTCATAAATGCTTTGTGACACGAACATCGAGGAAGAAGTAAAGAGAGAAAAAAGTAAGATTGGAACCGTTTAACTAAAGACCTAGAATTACGGCTGGTATTTCTTAACAAAACAAACAAGACAAAAAAAAATAACGGTCACTCGGTTAGAACACAAAATTTACAATATAAAACCTTAAAAGGCATTGGAGAGAAAAAGTAGTCAGCTGAGAAATAACTATGAATGAAATTGCATTGAACAAATTGCCGACGGGGATTCGAATAGGCTAACTGTATTCTTTGAAGAAGCTTGAGACCTCCTCAATGAGGAATACCCTGATTATGGCACTTATCTGTATGCTTAGAAGAAGAGTAAGACTTTCTCCATTAGGGGTGCCTTAAGTATGACACTTAACTGTATCCTTTGAAGAATCGTGGGAACTCCTCAATGAGGGATACCCTGATTATGGCACTTATCTGCATCCTTAGAAGACCTTCTCCATCAGGGGTGACTTGAGTATGACACCAAACTGTATTTGATAGTGAGGTATTTGATAGTGAGGTCCTGGAAATCAGAGGAGTTTCGAATAGATTTTTTTAAAGTTCAATCATATTTGATAGGATCGTGAACAAAAAACAACAAAGAACAAAACAAAATAAAACAAAAAACTCTTACAAAACACATTTTACAAAAAATGTTAATATAGACATAAAATGAAAACGATTCACTAACCTCTTAGCATGAAATAAGCCATAGCGTTAAAATCATTTAACCAGTACTATGAGGGTTAGATAAAATATTCATTGATTGACTCAAATGCCCTCATGGAATGTGAGTTAATGAGGTTTATTTTTCAAAACAGTCACCTTTGCATTTCACACATTTTTTCCATCGGTATCACATTGCTTAGATCCTATTGACAAAAATTTGTCAACGGCAGATATGACATTATCATATGAACTTTTAAGCCTATGAACTAATCAGCCCACCTTCTAAGATCTTACTAAGATCTAACTGTGTGCAAATAAACCAATATTAAATGGAATTATTAATATTAGGAAAACTTGAAACTTAAAGATTATTATCATTATTATTTTAATCATTTTTAGTGACTTGAAACCATATAATCATCCTCATGATGTCGCGCCATCAGCACGGATATTTCTGATCCTATCTCGCCACCCATGCCTATCGTCCATTGCCCCTGGCAGGTCTTCCGGGCTACATCCAATATCGGCACAGAGCTGCTATATGTATGTTCGAGCTAGACGTCCTGCCTTTGTGCGTCCCCGTGAAGGGGTCCACAGGGTTACATCCCTTATGAGCTCGTCCCTACTTCTACAACAGTGTCCCGCATGTCTGGTCCGTCTAACTTTGATAGTTTTCGTGGCGAGTGGTCGGTGACCGTACAGCTGCTGCTTTGTTGGGTGCTGTCTCCAGGACTTGTTCAATATTGCTTGCAGCATTCTTGTGTAATTGCCGTCAAGCTTCTTCTCTATACGTTTTGTTAACGTCCACGTGGGTCATCCATATAGCAGTATCGACACGACCGCTGCTTGGAAGAAACTGCGCTTCATTATATCGGTCATGTCTGACTTCCATACGACCGATAGCCTATCGATAGCTGTCCATGCCTTTGCTGTCTCGGTTGATGAGACACTGCTAAACCATATAAATGCTTGCAAATTATTAGTGTTAGATAAGAATACTAGAAACCATAAACTCTGTTACAGACAAATGGTTATCATTAAATAGGAACAGTTTCTTTAAACCATATAAGTAAGTAAATTTGGCGACTGTAGTGGAGGGCAACCCGAAGGCTCTCCTTTTATTAGCTCCTACCTCGTGGTATAGGAGAGGGCGATACTCCTTTCCCTGGATTGCTCCACTTTACCCTTAATCCGTTCCTTATATTGATGTGTTAAGCATCAAGTATTATTTTTGAGTCTTTGATATGAATCCCGGTCTCCAAGTCATTGGCGAACATTAGTATGGGATAGAAAACCTTGTCGGTGGGGCTTACAATACACCAACTGCATTCTCTGTAGAGGGTTAAGAATTCCACTCAAAAGGGTTGTCCTTGGTATAACTCTAAACTGCATCTGATAATGAGGCTTCAATTCTGGAGGTTCAAGGAGTGTAGAGTAAGCTTTTCTTGCCATTACTCCCTGATCAACTCTGACCGGGAGTAGTAGTACCTGTTAGTGTCTCATTTATGGGTCAAAAAGATCTGTTTAAATAATCATTAGTATTAGACTGGAATACTTGATACCATACAACTGTAAACTATTTTTTATTAGATAGGAATATCTGATATCCTTTAATCATGTGCCAAACAACTCCTAAGAAACTACTGGAATGTGAATTTATGTGTATGCGATTCCTTAACCTCTACGCAAAAAATAACCCCAGACCGTTTGACATACCATAATAATCAATCAATCTATCGAAATTGTAATTGATTGAACGTCTCAGATATTAAAGAAATCATGAATAAGATATATGTTAAGCATATAAAATATACAATATGAAGTCTGGAGACGATAGAAATGCGTGGCTTAAGATTGTGGCGAGTGGCCAAACGGTTATCGTCGTAGGAAATGAACACTGCGAAGCAATTTCAAATCCTGGTCGAGACTGTTTATATTTCACTTTCATGTTAATACCCTTGGAAAAGACATGAATTCATCTTTTGTTTTCACCTATGAGTAAGTATTTGGGCAGACCTCGCTCTTTCACATCAGAATGAGAGCAAGCCTAGGAGAAAGAAAACTAAATTCAAACACGAATCTGGCTGGGAAACTCATTTAAATACCAACCCCCGAGAGACTTCACATGTGAATACAAGTCTTGAGTTGACTTAATCTCCATCAAATGAATGTCACTGAAGAAAAGAGAAAGAATGGAGTAGAAATAATAGAATATTGACTCCTTAGTCTTGCTTACCATGTATTTAATATATTATACAAAAACTCTGAAAAACTGCGTAGTGTAACGGAGATACATTCTAGGAGTCGGGTTCAAATCCTGGATAAGGTAGTTTCCTTTTTACTTCGCGTTAATACCGCTAGAAAAGCGTGCATCCATCTATTCTACTTCCAATTAAAAGTGAATAACAGGATAAACTGTGCTGATTAGTCTTATCTATCCAATTCCTCTTCAGTAGGCAGAATTTGATTCAAGATAATTGTTAAGCGGAATTCAGTTTTCCTTTTCCCAGGCTGATTACCAAAACAAGTCTAAAGAGCCTGTTTGTCCTAATATTTATGTATAACTTGAGAACGGATGGATTCATGTTGTCCCCAAGGGAATTAGTGAAACGCAAACCGCATCGACAAGGATTTGAACTTGTGTTACCGATTCTATTTCGTAAGACGATTACCGTTACGCTAAGCGTGCTCCCTAGTAAGAAATCCAGTCTAGGAGGAAATAACTCTGAATTTAAAACCTGTGGAGTGAGGTATGGAGAATCTAACAAATGCAGAATTATTCATAGTCAGGAAACATGTATTTTATAGATTAAAAAAAAACTTTAATATGGCAGCACCGTGCAAACGATTTGCCTATGTTGTAACAAATATAGCATTTATTGAAAACTGTTTTCATATATTGAAAAGTTTGCATATCAACGCTTTAAAAACATTTCGGTCTTAGAATTTACAACTGATCTATTGCGTCTTGCTATAATAATAGAGTAAGGTGACAGTGATACCTACGGCAATTGCAGCTCTTGACAGTGTCCACTGTTGAGGGGTAAGACCCCACCGAAAAAGTGGTGTTCTGGGTATGGCACTAAACTACATCTGTTGGAGATCTGATGGAAAGGACCTAGTATCTTTTCATTGCCATTACTTCCAGGTCCACTCTGACTCGGAGTGGTAGTACTTGTAAGGTTTCCATCTATGGGTCATATAGATAAGTTTAAAAGTTATTCATATTCAACATGGCTGTGTGGAAAAAAAGACCTGAAGAAATAACGACACAAAAACAGTAAATATGAACGTACAATTAACGCAATTCTGTAATTTTTTTGGCATGGACGGTTTAACATCGTGTTAAAATCAATCAATAAATCAATAATCTATATGATCATACACCATCTCTCATAAAAAAGTTCACCAGTAAAGATGTTTTTAGGTGTTATTTTTAAAGATACCAAAATTTTACAATTATTTATATGTTATTAATTCATTAATTATTATTTATATTATATATTTATTTTTATTATCATTAATATTAAAAAATATCAAGATTTTATCATTATTTATTTATATCAAGACTTATTTGTTTATCTATTATTATTATTATTATTATTATTATTATTATTATTATTATTATTATTATCATTATTATTATCAAAAATATCAAATTTTTATTATTATTTGTCACTATTTTATTATCTTAAATATTAAGATTTTATCATTGTTTTATAATCTTACCATAATCATCATTATCATCAAGTCGGATTTCCAAGACGCTATCCGTCATTATCATCCATCGCTCCTGGCAGGTTTTCCACAATAAAAACGGATATAATTTTTTTGTTATAATGCAAACCAATTTTTGCTAATAATTTAATTTGTATTTTATTGACAGCAACTCTCAAACGAATCGTCAATCTGATTTTCTCAAACGTCTTTGTTATTGAACTGCACACCTTATAGAGGTAATAGAATATTTTATCTCTCTGACTATACATGAAAATAAGTTAAGTCTTAGGGTTCTTTGTTTTAATGGCATATCAACCTTCATTGATTATTTAATGTCGAAGCCATTCTAGCAGAAGAACAACAGTGACGCTCACTGACCAATAGTTTTGGAGGGGATAAGAGGGGTCACAGTTTTCACAAGAGTATTAATTCGAAAGTGAATGTATTCGCACAGCTGGAATTCGAACCCGCTTGTTCTGCTGGCCAGCATCTTAGTCATTACGCCACGAGAATCCCCCAAAGTAAGTAAAGAGAATTAAGCTCAGAGAAAAGAAATCTAAAGAAAATGAGAAAAGGAAATAAAACACTGAAAAAAATTTAAACGAATATGTAAAAGAAGTGAAAGAGAAAAAATAAATATAAAAAAAACAAAGGAAAAACAAATATTAAAAAGAAATGTAACGAAAATGAATAAAGGAAATGAAACAGAAAATAAAAACTAAGAAATGTAACGAAAATAAGTAAAGGAAAGGAAACACAGAAAAAGAAAAAAAAATGTAACGAATTCCTCGTAAGAACTCAACAAAGAGAACTACTGTTTGTTCCGAGATTTCCATCTACCTTTCAAGATATTGCTGACAGAATCTGATGGGTGATCTAGGAAAATCTTTAGAAAAAGGAAAGGATGATTCAATTTTAAAGTCTTATCTAAATCCAGATTTATCAGATAATTGAGACTACGTTGGCAAGTTCGCTGCTAACATAATCCATTTAAATTTTTATTAAACTAAGCAGAAGAAAAACCCACATCATTGAAATGACAGACGTCAAAGATTGACGATCATGTAAATAAAAGAAGATTCAGAACGGAAACATGGATTTTCTGGTTGAAAATTTTGCTTTAAAGGTATCAGTATTTTATAAATTTACATTAAATATAATATATTATTGTGAATAGAAGTACTTGCCCATATTACATACAATTTGCAAGATGGTCATTCTTTAAAATAAGGAAAAAGTTGTTTTATTATTCGCTGTACTTATCCATAATACATACTTGTAAGATAGTGATTCTTTAAAATAAAAGTAACAGGCTCACTTTATTTAATTTTACTAGCTTTACTTACTCATAATACATACGACTTGTAAGATGGTAATTCTTAGAATAAAGGAAGAGTCAGTTTCATTAAAGATTATTTGCTGTATTTGCTGTATTATTATTTGCTGTATTTGCTGTATTATTATCCATAATACATACGATTTGCTGTATTTGCTGTATTATTATTTGCTGTATTTGCTGTATTATTATCCATAATACATACGATTTGCTGTATTTGCTGTATTATTATTTGCTGTATTTGCTGTATTATTATCCATAATACATACGATTTGCTGTATTTGCTGTATTATTATTTGCTATATTTGCTGTATTATTATCCATAATACATACGATTTGTAGGATGGTCATTCCTAAAATAAAGGTTGGTTAGTTGTTTGGGTTTTATGGCATATCAACCTTTGTGAGTTATTAAATGCCAAATCCATTTTTATACAAATAAACAGTTCTGTTGAGAATAATTTAGTTATGCATAAGTACACAGTTCAATTTTCAAAACCATTCTATTTAAAGCTATTCAGTTTGGTCAAGCAGTTCTCATTATAACAATTCAACTTAGAATAAGTATAGTTTTTGTTTACATACAGTCAAATGTTAAAACAGTTCTATTTCGAACAATTCAGTTTAGCGTAGTACAGTTTCAATGTAAAAAAACCGTTCCATTTCAAACAATTTAGTTTAGCAAAAGTATGCAGTTTACCTGTTAAAACAGTTCTATTTCGAGCAATTCAGTTCAGCAATAATATGCAGTTTAAAAGCAAAAACAGTAAACTCTCGAAACCACGGTTACGTTCTATTTGACCCATAGATAGGACCCTATCAGGTGTCACCACTCTGGCCCTGGGAGCGATGACAATGAGGGGGTACTCAAAACTCCTGCAATACTGGAACTTCACCATCTGATTGTTTAGTGTCATATCTTGGACACTCGTTGGTGGGGATCTTACCCCTCAGCAGAGATGCAGTCGGTGTATTCTACAGTTCCAGCCGACTGGGCCATAAAATAAAGGATGAGTCAGTTTCATTAAAAATTATTATATATATACTTGATGGTGATTCTTTAAAATAAAAGAAGCAGAGTCAATTTTATAAATGTTCTGGATGATTATTCCTAAGCAGTGCTTACTCAGATTATATACTGATTGAAAGATAACCATAATGAAAATAAAGACATTGTGTAGAGTTTTTTAAGTTAATCATTCGTACTTAAATAACGTTTTAACTGTTTTTTTTACCGTTTATTTACTAGTTATGCTAGTTATAGGTTAAATAGTAACACTGCTGTTCTTCTACTAGAATGAATTTGGCTTAAATAAACCACGAAGGTTGATATGCCATTAAATAAAGAAACCAAATCAAAGTGGTTACTGCTTTGGTTAAGCAAATCGTACTGAATAGAAGATACCCTCGAGAACCATTAAAATCAATAGATATTTTGAATAAATACTCAACTTTATTATCTTAAATAAATGGAGAAATAGTATTAATCTAAATTAAAAAAAAACAAACATCTAAAATCATTTTTATACCGGGTGACCGCTGAAATTTTCCTGTTATTGATAGAGAGGGGTTCAATGTATATATAGAGAAAGAAAGCCACAGGCATCTCATAAGGATTACCAAGAAAGTGGAAAATTACTGTGAGACGGCCGTCCTTTTACAGTGTGGTAGACAGTAGATATAGAAAATGAGAAACAAACTCCACATAAAAACAGTTTGTGTCAGATTTTCTAATATATATATTTTTTCAATTTTTAGGTGTATCTTCAAAAATGTTTGGTATTTTGTTTGAACTCAGGCAAAAGATGGTAGAGCCTTAGTTGTATGGAGGAACGGACGTTTCAGTTATTTTATTTAATCATAATAATAATACGCAACAGAATAGCAAGCGGCGATTATTTAGGCAAACTAACATAAAAGAAGTACAAGACTAGGCAGGACTGGCTAGTGAAGGTGATCTACCGAGAAATGTGCCAGACGTTAAAATTTGACCATTCTACCAAATGGTATATGCCCAAACCAGAATTCGTTCAAGAGAACAAGACGCATAAAATTCACCAGGATTTTGAGATTCAAACGGATTATCTTATCCCGGCTAGAAGACCAGATCTAGTATAAATCATCCAGATAAAAACGAACTTGCCATCTTGTGAATTTTGCCGTTCCATCAGACTACAGAGTGAAAAAAAAAATCCAAAACTTAGATTTTGGCAGAGAACAGAAAATACTGTGGAACATAAGGTTAAGGGTAAAACTGATTGTAGTTAGTTCATATGGAACAGTCCCGAAAGGTTTGCAAAAGAGACTGGAAGAATTGAAAAACAGGAAAAAATGAGGTCATCCACATCATCATTGAAATCGGCTAGAATACTTAGAAGTGTCCTGGAGATGTGAGGAGACTTACCGTCACTCTGACATCAGCGAAAGACCATCAGCTAAAAATGATGTGAAAAACTCGCTAAGAGTGATATAGTATTATCATTATCATTATTTACTCCTTTAGAGTTTTTCACATCAGTGTTAGCTGATGGTTTTTCACTGGAGTTTGAGTGATAGCAAGTCTCCTCAAGTCTCGAGGACTCGTCCCAGGATTCTGCCCGTTTTTAGCAATGTGATTATTTGGATAGACTCTACCCGTCCACCAACTTCCAAGCCCTCCAGGCCTTTTAATAATCCTTTAGTTATTGTGCGAAAAGCACCCATCACAATTGGTACAATCGTCACTTTCATGTTCCACAGCTTTTTCAATTCTCGAGCAAGGTCGACGTACTTATCCTTTGCACATTCCTTCTGATTTATTCTGTGGTCCTCCGGGACAGCAAAGTCGACAATTTTTTAAATTCTCTTTTTTTGTTGATTATTATATTGACATCTAACTGTGTGTAAACAAAATCTGTACTTATGCTAAAATAAATTAGCTGAATTAGAACTGTTTGAATAAACTGAATAGCTTGGAATAGAAATGTTTTTGACGATTAGATTGTGTACTCATGCTAAACCGAATTGTTTGAAATAGAACTATTTGCATACAAATTGATTTGGCGTTAAATAACCTCCAAAGGTTGATATGCCATAAAACTCAACCAACTAAACAAAACCATCGGAGAAATAAAAGGAAAGGAAAAACTGTAGAAAAATTTTGAATCAATGCTTTTCCTAAAGAATTTGCGCTACGTGAAAAGCAAAAAGATTTGTGTAACGAAGTTAACTGGTTGTAATGGAGCAGAGTTAACTTGCTTTTGAGACTATCATAGTTGTAATATTCTTCACGGCTGTCTCGATTGGGTTAATGTGAAAAATCAGATTTTTGTAATCTTCTCAGAGAACAGGTTGATTATCGAGATGATCAGGTGTGACCCCGTATAGCAAAAGGTCAAAACCGTGCTATAGGTAACGGCGGATTGGTTGACAATATTGGAACTTGATGTGAATAATAGCTGATTTGGGATGTATTTTCAGTGTAGGAATAGATTTAGATTATGAATAAATGTACATCTAACGACAGAGATTGTTGTCACGAGTTGGCGTTTGTACTACAGAGAGAAAGAAATGATTCGAATTGATAGTGGCAAAAGTAACAGACAATTATAGCTGTAAGCTGAGAGGAAAACATCTACTCACATACCTACGCATACATCGGTGAATTATTCCAGCATTTTACTTAGTTGCCTAAGTCAACTTAAAAATGACTCACACATAGTCAATCCAAACACTGTACGCTGTTTTGCATAAGTATAGAAGCCATTTGATAGTTAATTGTCTTTCATTTGATATACTGTTATTAAACTTTCACATTTAATCACTGGTATCAACTTATCTTGTTCAGAACATTCGTGGGGGTGTCCTCGTGGTGTAATGGTTAAAGCGATGGACTGCAGAATCGTAGTACGCGAGTTCGTACTCCAGTCGCGCTATTACGTTCACTTTCGGGCAAATACCCTTGGGAAAGGTATGAACCTCCTTATCCTCCCAGCTATGGGTTAAATAGTACCACTACTGTTCTTCTAGGAGAATGGCTTTGGCATTAAATAACCTAAAAAGAGTTGATATGCCATTAAACAAAGAAACCACACCAAACCAGAACATTCGTCATCAGAGAAGATCAATACGGCTAATCGGTTTGGAAAACACCGGTTTCTTTGGCTAATAAAAATCAGAACATTTTTTGAATATCAAGTTGATCGATCGACGAATGAAACTGTGTGCCCTCGAGACAGGTCAAATTGTAAACATCTCACCATTCCGACAGTTGAGATTGAGATTTCACACGGGATTCGAACTCAGCTAAGCGTCGATCAAAAATCGATCGAGTTTGGAGTGGAGGGGGTTAAATTTATACTTGTTCTATAATTGAAATCGGGTCGTCGGCTCTTTTCCTCCAGTGAATGTTGGCTGTTCTAATTTCAGGTAAATAGATAAAGACCATCGAGTAAAAACCTGATTACCAATGTACTGATATCTCAAGAAGTCAGAAAAATAAAAAGGAGTTGTAAACACAACAAACATGTAATCCACTTCTATTTTCAGAGCAACCATATTCAAAGAGGCTATAGGAAACGTAGGGTTGAATTTTGGGAAGAATCTACCAAGTTTTATACAATAAAACAAAGACTTGAAAACCTAGAAATAATGATTTTAATGAAATGATTTTTCATCTTAAAATTCTACAAATATATAGACAAGTAAGTAGTAAAGAAAATACTCTAAAGAATTTCCCAAAGGAGTTGAAATGAAAAATCTTCAATATCACTGCATAATGGAACACCACCACCCCCATCACTGCAATAATTTTAAGTGTCCGTGGTGTAGTCGTTATCGCCGTAGGAAATAAACACGGCAATACGAGTTCAAATCCTGGACGATACTGATTGCATTTCACATTGCACTAATACCCTTGGGAAAGGTATGAATCCAATTATTCTCCCTCCAGCTATGGGTAAATAGTAGGACAGACTAGGTTCTTCAGCCTTGGTTAGGCAACTAGTCTAGGAGAAGGAAAAACTCTGAATTCAAACCTGTTAAACTCCGCTTAAAAATTGACCTTGTGTCATATCCTGTCCGAGCGGAGGGGTTGGTAAATAGTATCACTGCAACAATTTTAATTCAACAATTTAGAGTCAGATGTTGTAGATTGTATATCATTATTATTCAGAACTACAACTTTAATTCCAGCCTGACAACGAGGCTTAAAATATTCCTACTATATCCTCCGCTGAGACTTAAGACATCCTCAAAAGGCACTTGATAGTGAGTCCATTTCTGCAGATCTTGAGTATGTGGAGTAACTCTTGCCTGTCATTACAACTAGTTCCAACCTACAACGAAGAGGTAGAACCTGCAAGGACACCCACCAATAAACTGTTTGAAAATTATTAGTATTCGAGTAAAATCTAGATGAGTGCTTCACAAGAATTCTACGTGCTGTTTTGAACAAATCCTGGTAACAATATCCCCCCCAAAAACAGCCGTTGTGCGACCACCTACTTCCCATCTCACAAACCATCCAAGTAAGACAAACAAGACATGGAGAAGAATGGACGAACTCATATGCGATGCTCACTTGTGGACTCTTATATATTGGCACGTCAGTGTTGGCAAACCAGTAAAATATAACATATCTGTTCTGTGTGGACACTGGATGCAATCTAGAAGACGTACCAGTGTACCATTGCGATACTAAAAAGACTTTAGACCCCTGTTGTGACCTCGCAAACTGCGTATCGTAACGGTTATCGTCGTGGGAAATGTATGTATTCTTAGAGCCAGATTCAAATCCTGGACAACACCTTTCGGAAAGCGTAAGTAATTCCTTTTAACAAGCAAGTACACAATAAATCTAAATATTGACGTACAATGAAAGTGATTCCCTAACCTCTAAGCATGAAATAGAATTAATCAGTCGATCAACATACTTGAAGTGTTATTATCCTTTTGCTAACCAATTCCGTAAATATTCACTTTTCCGTACGGAATAAAACATATTCATATATTTAGAAGTGTCCCTGGTGTAATGTATATCGTCACAGGAAATGGACATGTAGACAGGAGTTCAAATCATGGACGAGGCTGATTGCATTTCACATAGCACTAATACTCTTGGGAAAGGTACGAATCCAATTACTCTCCTTCCAGCTATGAGTAAATAGTAGGGAAGACTAGGTTCCTTAAGCTTGGTTAGACAACTAGTCTAGGAGAAGGAAAACTCTGAATTCAAACCTGTTAAACTCCTCTTAAAAATTGACCTTATGTCACATTCTGCCCGTTAGGAGGGTTTCGGTAAATCTATAGATATATTTACCCAAACCTTCTGCAATAGCAGAATGTGCAACAAGGTCACTTTTTAAGCGGAGTTTAACAGGTTTGAATTCAGTTATCATTCAAGACCAGTTGACATACCAAGGTTAAAGTGCTCAGTCTGCATTACTCTTTATCCATAGAGAGAGAATAATTGGATTCATACCTTTCCTAAGTTTCGTAAAATGCAAATAGTCACGTAAAGGATTTAAACTTGCGAGGCTGTGTCCTTTTCCAACGACGGTTACCATTACACCATAAACACTGGGGAAATAATGTACGTGATAAAATACTATGACGAACCAGTATTTAATCAAACTGCCATTGTATTCTGCATAATTGAAATATCATGTTCTTTCTAATGTGATGACATGCAAACGATTCGAAGAATGGTCTTCAGACTGCATGTCTACTGAAGGGTGTTGATATGACATCTTCGTCCGTCTGTCAGATGTTTCAATATCGCCCCATCACGACCAAACCTTTACACGCAAGATCTGAAATATTCTCACGCCTTGTCGGCTGGGGCTATAGAATACACCGACAGCACCACTTCATAGGTGTAAGACCCCCACCACCTAGGAAGCCACCTGTTGGCGGCCCGTAACGCTCAGATCCACGTGGTTGAGCAGTCCGTGATGAGACTGACTATGCGGTCACATGAACTGCAAACACTCCCTTAAGGCCCTTACTTAGCCAAATGGGCGGTCGGAGAGGCTCGTCATGTCAAACCATAGCACCTATAAGATTGTCCAGAAGTATTATTCAAATTGCTCTTGTGGAAAACAAAACCCCAATCCTATTTTATCTTAAAAGGTTCTAGAAGACAATAGTTGAGGGTTAATTGTTTTGTGAGGGCAATATCTGAAAGTATATGACGGTGTGAAAATGATTAATATTAAATAGAATTATCAGAATTAGATAGCAATACTTGAAACCATTTAATAAATAGTACTATTAGTGTTACACAGCAATACTTGAAAACATTCGTGTGCAAATATGAGATTCAATTCATTTAAAAATAAAGTTACCTACAAACTATTTACTTACAAATATCACACACACACACACACACACACACACACACACACACACACACACACACACACACACACATATATATATATATATATATAAACAAGATTTGGCTTTAAGTAACCCACAAAGGTTAATCTGCCACTAAACCAAATAACCTAACAGAATCTGATATATCCTTAGAATACACAAATTTGGATTTGCCATTGAAACAAAGAAAACAAACGAAACCTCAGTATAATTCTTATTGACTGAATTCAGAGATGAGGAAAATGTTTAATTTCAAATGTATCGAAGAAGCGTGAAAATCGTTGAAATTCATAAAGCAGGTAGAACTTTTAATTGAAAATTCCGAATCTGAGCCAAAGATGGCAGTTTTATGGCCCGTGAGGTACAGATGTTCCTCTGAGAATTACGGCTGGAGGATATGTCCTGCTGTCTGCAAGAGAGACCAGTCAGACTGCGCCTGAAGAGACAGCTGAAGTGGAGGCTATCAGATGAAGAGCTTGTAAAGAATGGTCACTGAACGCGTTAGTTCAACAGAATTATCTAACCTAATACTTCTTAAGGTTGTTATTCTCTCGTTATTTACATTATGCCTGGATTTATATTGATACTAGCGCAGATATTGTAACAAATTCCGGGTTAATCTATAGAGGAATGGCGTTTCAGTCTATGTATTCTAGATGGTGGAATCTGTTGCGTTTGGGAGTAAAGAAATCAGAAGTAAAGGGGGAATTAGGTCCATTTAAGACACTCGAGTAAGCAGAAGAAAAAAAAAAAGAAAGAAAGAAAGAAAGAAAACGTATAATGAATGGAAAGGAAAGGGTAATTGAAAAAAAGAGCAAGAATACGGAGTGACGGAGTGAAGGAAGAAAAAAGAGAGTGAAAGAGCAAGAGGAATATATATATATATATATATATATATATACGAGGATCATTAAATAAGTTTCCAGAATTTTTTTGTATGGGTACTTTTATTGATAGTACACACATGAAACTCTAGTGCCCTTCGAAAGTAATCTCCTCCGGCCGCAATGCACTTGTACCGTTCCAACAACTTCTGGAAGGCCCCATGGAAGTCCTCTTGTGTGAGCGTGTCAATGACCTTCGTCACAGCCTCTTTCATCTCCTCAATTATCTCATAATGACAGCCTCTGAGCTTAGGGAATAACCAAAAGTCACTGGGAGCAAGGTCTGAACTATAGGGAGGGTGAGGAACTGTCTTGATGCCTATCTTGGTCAAATTGTCTGTGACAAGGATGGAGTTGTGGACTGGTGAATTGTCCTGGTAGAAATGCCACGGACCCGATTCCGACGGAATCTCTTCCTGAACTCCCTTAAAACCTCAACATAGTAACCCTAACCCTAACCGTTTGGCCAATCAACTCTGGTGTATTGACTTCCTTACTCCTCGCACACCTCTCATCATCCCTGACAGACTCCCTGCCTTCCTTGAATCTCTTATGCCACTCAAAAAATGATTCTTGCAAGATGGTCGAAAAGCAGTCTGACGAATTCTATACGTTTCTGTGTCATTTTTTCCAAGTTTAAAACACAATTTTATTGCATGTCGTTCTTCTAAAGTGTGCTCACGTCCAGATTGTATTTTTGAAATTCACTAGCTGACTCAATCAGGCTTTAGTAGGGTGTATTCCAATTTCTGCTGTAGCTGTTCATTTGGATCTGAAATCATAAAAATTGGTCAGTCATCTCACAAGATGTATAGCAATAACATACTAAATCTACGACAATTTTAAATGCCTGTACTAAAAAGTCTATATGTATATATATATAGTAAAAGACAGAGAGACAGACGAAGAGAAAGAAATATTAAGTAGTGTAGTCATTGCATATATATATATATATATACGTATATACATATGTGTATACACACACACACACACACACACATATATATATATATATATATATATATTTGTGTGTGTGATTGGTTGGTTGGTGTAGTGTTATGGCATACCACCCTGTGTAGTTATTTAACGCCAAATCCATTTTTATACAAATATTCAGTTCTATTTCAAACAATTCAGTTTAGCACGAGTACACAGTTTAAATGACAAAAACATTTCTATTACAAGCTATTCCAATTTATTCAAACAGTTCTAATTCAGCTAATTCAGTTTAGCATAAGGACAGCAGTTATATATTAAACAATTCAGTTTAGTGTAAATAGAGTTTCAATGTTAAAAACAGTTCCTTTTCAAAAAATTCAATTTAGCATAAGCATGCATTTTAAAAGTAAATACACAGTTTAATTGTCAAAAACATTTTTATTTCAAGCTATTCAGTTTAAGTACTACCATTCCGTGCCAGAGTGGACCTGGGAGCAATGGCAATGAAGGGGTGTTCCGCATTCCCGAAAGCTCCAGCACGACTGGAACCTCACCATCAGATCGTTTATTGTCATATCCAAGACACTCATTGGGGGGGGGGTCTTGCGCCTCTGCAGAGGGCAGTCGAATTATTCTACAGCCCCTGCCGACTGGAAAAAATATGTATACTTATGTATATATAATTATATATACATATATATGTATATGTATATATACATATACATATATATATCCGTATATATATATACATACGTATGTACATATATTCATTTTCATATACATACATATATATATTTATATTCTTATGCATATGTATATATATACACACACACACACACACACACATATATATATATATATATCTATACAAATAGAGAGAGAGAGAGAGTATCTATGTAGAGAGTATATACACTAAGTTTCAAAAAATGGGACTTAATGTCTGCTTGCTTAACAGTCAGCAATATAATGCACAGCTCAATTGCAAATGGAGTAATCCAGGGAAAGCAGAAGCGACACTACTTACGCCTCAGTGTAGTAGCTATTGAAAAGTGAGCCTCTGGGTCGCCCGTGTATACGGTCGGCAAACTTATATATATGTGTGTGTTTCGTGGCAATAGCTAGGTAAGGTTACTGTAATAAATAAATTTGACAGGGATCACATGGGATGCAGAGAGAGAGAGAGAGAGAGAGAGAGAGAGAGAGAGAGAGAGAGAGAGAGAGAGAGAGAGAGAAATAACCATGCCGGAGCTGATACGTTTATTTTACACAAGGGTGGGTATGGTACTTCCGGTTTCTTAAAAGTCAAAAACCAAGTAACAACACTATTCACACACACACACACACACACACACACACACACACACACACACACACACACACACACATATATATATATATATATATATATATAACAAAGACGTTCATTTAGGATTTGAACTCGAATGACCGGGTTTTTTTAATTTAGCGAATATTGGCTGTTTTAATTTCAGGTAAAAAAAAGATCACAGGGATGAATGATTATCATTGTAATGATACCTCAAGATATCAGAAAAAGAAAGGGAGTAGTTAACATAACAGACATGTAATCCACTGCTATATCAGGTCGGTGGGAGTTGCCTCTCTTACTCTCTCTCTCTCTCTCTCCCTCTCTCACTGGCTTGAAGGGATATTAAATTGCAGTTGACATAAAGCACAGAATATGCTCAAAACTATCGAATTAAATCCCTATAAATTCCACGAGTAGGTTATCTGAAGCGAAGGTTGGTGGTGTTACAATAGAGGTTAACCTATCTTCTGATACCTCATTTTTTTTTGCTTAGTTACAAATCACAGCTGAGTGACACTCTGGCAAAAAATCTTGCTTGGCATGAAATAAAAGGCATAAAATTCTACCATGTAGAAAAAAAAATGAACCTCTATAAATTCATGGATGCTTATTGAAGATTTAGGGGGGCTACATGTGGCCAGAGTAAGTAATGAGACTCACCAGTGGCAATACCATGTGAATGACGATCTACATTCACCACAGCTTTAAACGCATCAACATAAATCAAGCCGATGAAAGATGGACTACGAAAACAATTTTCGTCGTCAAAAAATGGGTCACATCTGGTTAAAATTTTGACTGGTGCTGCATTTAGGTTATTGTTCATTGAAGGCGAAAATGTTTACTGAATAGTTAAAGAAAAATGATTTTCAACGGTGTCAATGGGCTTGCTGAATCTATTTTCGTAAATTACTCTTGTAGTTTTAAATAGGAATTTTAGAGAAGTGATTTGTTGGGTTGTATAGTATATCAACCATTCAAGGTTATTTAATACCAAATCCTGTTTATACACATATATCAAATATCTAGGATTTGTAAATGCATATTTTTTGGTAACATTTCTAAACGAGTTAGAGCTCATTTGTTTGCACACTGTTAAATGGTTTCAAGTATTGCTATGTAACTCTCTGGTTTTGATGGTTTATCAACCCTTGTAGGTTATATAATACCAAATTTTGTTTATACATATATATTGAATATGCAAAATGTAAACAAATAGTTTGTAGGTAACAATTTTTGAATAAACCAGTGCTCATTTGTTTACATATAGTTAAATGGTTTCAAGTATTGCTATGTAACTCTATTTAATTTAACATCAGCCATTTGTTTGCACTCAGTTAAATCAATATACATATGATTTTTAAGTGAATAGTCTGCTGGTAATTTAATTTTTAAAAAAGTTAAAGCTAATTTGCTTCTTCACAATAAAGTATTGCTATGATTTTCACACACGTAAACGGTTGCAAATATTGCTATCTAATACTAATAATTTTATTTGATTTTAATCATTTATTTGTACACAGAAAAGTGGTTTCAACTATTGCTATTAAACTGATAATTCTATTCAACACTATTTATTCATGTGCACTCTGTTCAATGGTTCCAAGCATTGCTATGTATCACTAACAATTCAATTTGACATCAGTCATTTGTTTGCTCACAGTTCAATGCTCAAACAGTTCTATTTGATCCATAGATGGGACCCTATCAGGTACTAACACTCCGGTTCAGAGAGGAGTTGGGAGTAAGGGCAATGATTGTGTACGCGACATTCACCAAACCTCCAGATTAGATTGTTTTGTGCCAAATCCAGGTCACTCTTTGTGGGTATCCTTCTGCAGTCGGTATTTTCTACGGGCACGACTTGGGTTAGGAATTTTAGAATTACACACACACACACACACACACACACACACACACACACAACACACACACACACACATATATATATATATATATATATATATATATATATATATATATCCACACACGCAAATATACGGCACCTTCCTAAATTTATTCCATCCAAAAGTCAAACGACTCATTCAGATAATTGAACGGACCAAAGATAAAAATACAAAGACTTGAAAGTATAAAGTTTAATCAACTATACGCGTTTGTGAACGAGGATCGTTTGAAAAGTTCTTAGCCTCACTAAGAAAGAACATGTGTCGTTAAATATTTTTTGTTGTTACAAGATACTACCTTTATTCCCACGGGCATATAAAGGTACCATTACTGATATTGTACGAGGACGGGCTTGGCATCAACTAACTCACGAGGTTTGATATGCCATTAACCCCCCCCCAAAGAAAACCCCAAATCAAACTAAAACAAAGCAAGTTGTTGATATAACCAAGGTAAGGATGAAATGATAACTGGTATCCTGTAATTAAGTAAAGGTGGCGACCATAGTCGAGGGCGACCAAAAGGCTCCCTTTTCAATCGCTACTACACTGAGGTGTAGAGGAGGGCGCTGCTCCTTTCCCTGGATTGTTCCACTTTACCCTTGATACGTACCTTATAATGCTGAGTGTTAAGCAAGGAGGCATCAAGTACCATTTTTAAATTCTTTGGTATGACGCGACCTGGGATTGAACCCAGGTCTCCTGAACCAATGGCGAACACTCTATCCACAAGGCCAATGAGTCAGTAAATTGGTATCCTGTACTAGTTCCGAAATAGATGCATTAATATAAGCATAGACCGTTGTTGCAACAAGAAATCAGTGGGCTCACTAGTTTTGTTCAAAAATTTATAAAGGAACCATAAAAAAAAGAAGTCATAAAAACAAGTCTATGAAATGGTCAGATAAGGTACACAAAAAAGAATCTTGTATAAATAGAATGAAGAAAAAACAAAAATAAAAAAAAATGATATAACGCAGAGAAAGCCATACAACTGTCAGTGGTCCGAATGAATTTAAAAAAAAAAAATAAATGGGGGACAGCGAAAATTGCGAAGCCAACCAATTCTGTCATTATTTTTCGTTGATAATTATCGTGCGGTTCTAGTCATGTCACGATGTCAACTTGGAGTGACGGCTAAGATTTGTTTTGGAGACATTGTACACAATCGCTTGTGATCAAAGCAAGAAATACTCAGAACAACTGAACGAAAAAAAAAAAAAATAAAAAATAAAAAAAACACTTCGTTAAAGACTTGTGTCAAATCACACAGAATAAACAATATTACGACAAATGAATAAATAAATAAAATTAAATTAAAAACTTATAAAATCAAATAAAAACAATCTGTTTTTTTTGTGAAAGTGGCTCGAGTGAGATAAAGAACTCATCACCCTGCACACACTGTGCCAATTTGGTTTAATTTACATTTTCTCAACTTTATCTCATAAGATACCAATAAACGTTAATTACCTAACGTCTCCCTTTTGAAAATCATGCTTTGTCTTCATTTCTTCCACCACTCATTTCTGTTATAGAAATTATTACTCTCAAGTCCTGATTGCTATAACCACCTGGCCTACTCTGACACGAAGTGGTAGTACCTGTTAGAGCCTCATCTATAAATTAGATATATCTATTTGAAAATCATTAAAATTTGATTCGAATACTTGATGCTGTATAACTGGAAGAATCGTTACTTGAAGCTTTAATTATTTACTAAGAATTATAATTAGTTACATGAAATCATTCATGCAAGGAAATGGCAATTATTAAATAAAATTGATTACTTGAAACCATATAATCATTAGTATCAGATAGAAATACTTTAAACCACACAAGTGTATTCAAATTATTTGCATAAAGAAGAGTTACTTGAAGCTATAAATGTTTTAGAATAACAACTATCATTAGTTATTTGAAACCATAAAATTACTGGCAAAATAATTACTTTGGCTTTAAATAACTGTTGCGTTCTGGTTAGTGAACGCTTGTAATATTAAATAAAGGACAAACCACGATATGAGAGGAAATAGAGATATATTCTCAGGAAAAAGTATATACAATAGAGAGACTATTAGTAGCCAAGAACATAGGATTAGTGAATACAGGATAAAGATATAGTCCAACGATAGTATTGGCTTCCGTTATTACGGTAGCAGGTAAGGTGATCTAGTGCAAACTCCAGTCTCCAACGCTCTAATACTATTACTATAAGAAGCTGCTCTTCACGTTCTAATCTGCCTTGGTATTAGTAGCTACTGCTATATATGGCAGATAGACTAATTCATTGTGTGGAAAAAGGTGGGCGATACCCAACAATAACCCAGGAATGGTTAACATGCCATAAAACCAACCAACCAACCAACCAACCTACAAACAAAACCATAAATGAAAAAAAATGGAGAAATGTTTGTTTAAAAGTAATAGTTAACAAGTTAGTCTTCAATTACTAATGTATTGGATTTAATCCTCACTGGGTGCCTTTATATAAAGACCATTTTCCATACTAAAATAAGCGTCATAATTAAGGAGTGTCTCCTGTTCTGAGATATGGTGAGTATGAAGTCACACCTCGTTCCTTCTCAATCCATTCTGATTTCGAAAGGTACTATTTACCAACCCCTCCGCTCGGGCAGGATATGACACAAGGTCAATTTTTTAAGCAGAGTTTAACAGGTTTGAATTCAGAGTTTTCCTTCTCCTAGACTAGTTGCCTCACCAAGGCTGAAGAACCTAGTCCGTCCTACTATTTACCCATAGCTGGAGGGAGAATAAGGGGGTTCATACCTTTCCCAAGGGTATTTGCCCGAAAGTGAACGTAATAGCGCGACTGGAGTACGAACTCGCGTACTACGATTCCGCAGTTCATCGCTTTAACCATTACACCACGAGGACACCTGATTTCGAAAGGTAATATCTATTAGGATTCTGTCTTTGGAATATTTAGATATTTTTGAGATAATGTTTTAAATGCTTGTAAACTCTTTTTTTTAAAAACCTATTAACCCTTAAAACATTGATATTGTGATTATTTATGAATATTACATAGGTTATTTAATGCCAAAGCCATATTTGTAGAAGAACAGCAGTGATACTACTTAACCCATAGCTAAGGGATGAGAGCTTCTTACCTTTCTCAAGGGCATTAGTCCGAAAGTGAACGCAACAGTTCGACAGGAGTTTGAACTCGTTTACTTCGAGACCGTAGTCTAACTTTTGAACGCAGCAGTTCGACTGGAGTTTGAATTCGTTTACTTCGAGACCATAGTCGAACCTTTGCGCCATGGAAACTTTCTTTACTTGTTTAAAATGACTGTGGAATGTTTAAAATGACTGTGAACTTTATTAATGGATTGACCCTGAAAACATTGATATTGCAATTATGCATGAAATACTATCTTGCTTAAAATGATTGTGAACTTTATTAAAACATTTTTTTCTTAAAACATTGTTATAGCAACTAAACATGAAGTCTTTACCAGTTTAAAATCTTTGAGAAGATACATTATTGTGTTGTATATTATTGGCGATCATAGTTATAAAATAGACTTCGGAATGAAGTAATCCATCAACGAAAATAAGCTTAAAAATATCTACCTTACAAATCAAAGGGCGGTACAGTAGAAACGATTTCTATTAAATGGTTTCAAGTATAGTAAAGTAAAGTTGGCGACCATAGTCGAGGGTGACCCGAAGGCCCCCTTTTCGATAGCTTACTACACCAAGGTGCAGGGGAGGGCGCTACTCCTTTCCCTGGATTGCTCCACTTTACCCTTGATCCATACCTTATAATGCTGAGTGCTAAGCAAGGAGGCATCAAGTACCATTTTTTGAGTCTTTGGTATGACTCGACCTGGGATTGAACCCAGTAATACTAATAATGTTATTTAGTATTAATCATGTTTTTGAACACAGCCAAAAGGTTTCAAGTATTGCGATCTAATACAAATAATCTTGTCTAAAATTAATCATTTATTTGAACACAGTGAAATCTTTTCAAGAATTGCTATTAATACTAATAATTCTATTGGATATTAATCATTTGTATGAACACAGTTAAATGGTTTCAATCATCGTTATTTAACACAAATAATTCTATTTGATATAAATAATTTAGTTTCATGAAGTTAAATCTCTTCTACTATTAATATTTAATGCTAATAACTCTATTTAAGGTCAATCATTTGTTTGAAGACAGTTAAATATTTACAAGCATTCTAATGATTATATTTAATGTTTACCATTTGTTTGAAGACAGTTAAATATTTACAAGTATTCTAATTATTCTATTTAATGTTTATCATTTGTGTTATATAGAATATGACATGGATTTTCGGTTCGTTCCAAGTGACCTCGAGTGCTTTGACAAGCTGTCACGTTGTGATTAGTAAACAGTGGGATGGCAGCACGTCGAGGTAGTCAGGTCCAACAGGTGTGTAACCGGAAGGAGACCACGTGATATGAGAACCACGCGGTCAGATTTAGACAGAGGCTAGAGAATCGAGAGTCGAGCTTGAGATAGGCAGCCGATCAGAGGCGTCTTGGACGTCTCTGACGATACGGCTTGCAAGGGGGTGCGAGCGTTGGCATCCCCTGGCTTCTGGAAGAAGATATGGGACAAGAAGAAGTCCCCTCTCTGAGTATATGTCTCTCCATCTATCTCTCAAACTAACAAAAAACTATGGGCCTCTTTCGAGAATAAAATGAGAGATATATTCTTTATAAAGAAGTGCTTCATTCGTTCATTGAATTTCGTAAATCATATATGAGATTATACAACATTTGTTTGAACACAGTTAAACGGTTTCAATTATTGTTATCTCAAGCGTAACTGATCATCAGCCAACGTGTTCCAACTCCTTTAAGATAAAGTAGGTTTGGGTGCTTGTTTGCTACAAGAGCAATTTGAATAATACGGCCGGGGAAATCATTTTAGCAACCGTAATATGCAATTTATAGATAGGGAGTTTGATTCTTTAGTTTTTGCTCCACTATAATTGCTCCGTGTCACACTACTAAGAATCTCTATTTTATTAAAAATATATTATGTTGCTTGGTTTGGTCACTTTGTTTAATGGTATATCAACCCTCGTGGGTTATTTAATGTCAAAGCCATCCTTCTAGAAGAACGGTAGTGATGATATTTAACCCATAGCTGGGAGGATAAAGGGGTTCATACCTTTCTCAAGCGTATTCGTCCGAAAGTGAACGTAATAGCGCGACTGGAATTCGAATTCGCTCACTACCATTTCGCAGTTAATCATTTGAACCATTACTCTCCGAAGACACCCTCCTATTATGTTGTGTCACATGCAGTATATGATTATTGACGAGTCAGGAGTTACTGATATCAAAATGAATTTAAGTAGGCGAAAATAACGTTAAAACTTTAATGTACGATGGGTAGTGGCATTACGAATCGATAAGAACTGTTTCTTGTTTTCTTTTAATGGCATATCAACCATCATTGGTTATTTAATGATAAATCTATCCTATTCTAAGAAGCACAGTAGTGGTACTATTTAACCCATAGATGTGAGGATAAGGGGTCCAAAACTTTCCCATGGGTATTTGTCCGAAAGTGAACGTAATAGCGCGACTGGAGTTCGAGCTCACGCACTACGATTTCACAGTCCAGCGCTTTAGTTCACGGGGACCCCACTCAAGAAGAACAGTAATTAAAGATGATTCGAAGCAAGATCGACCTTTTTCATCAGAGGAAGATGATCACACTTAGTAAATGCGGATAGTGATCTGCAAATATTTTTTGACAACGCAAAGGTGGTCAAAGTTCCAAGAAATAAATGAAACTCAACTCGCTGTCACTTTACTGTACATAAAGTTTCGGAAGAGATAGAAATTTATCAAAATTTGCATCATATAGTTTCAAAGCACAATAGAGACGGAAAACCAACCAAAAATACCCCCCCCCCAAAAAAAAAACCCAACAAAAAACAAACAAAAAACTCATAAAAAGCAAAAAGCAAAAACAAAAGAAACAAAAAAAAAGCAAAAGAAAAGAAAAGGAAACAAAAACAAAACAAATGAAAACAAAAACAAAAAGTAAAACAAACCAAAAACAAACAAACAAAAAACAAAAACTAAAAACAAAAGAAAAAAAACTGGGACAAAAACAAAAGGCAAAACAAGATTAAACAAAAGCAAAAATCAAGAGAAAAGAAAGCAAAAACAAAAAGCAAAAAAAAATTAAAACAAAAACAAAAACAAAAAGTAATACTAAAGAAAACAAAAACTGAAGAAAAGAAAACAAAAATAAAACAAAAGTAAACAAAAAGCAAAAGAAAAGAAAAGAAAAGAAAAGAAAAAACAAAACAAAACAAAACAAATCAAAAGCAAAAAAGCAAAACAGAAGAAAAGAAAGACAAAATCAAAAACAAAACGAAAGAAAACAAAAACGGAAACAAAAAGCAAAACAAAAGAAAACAAAAACAAAAAGCCAAACAAAATAAAAGAAAAACAAAAGAAAGCAAAAACAAAAATTAAAACGAAAGAAAAACAAAAACACAAAGCAAAACAAAAAAAGTAAAACAAGAAGCAGAATAAAAGAAAAAAAACAAACAAACAAAAAGCAAAACAAAAGAAAACAAAAACAAATGCCAACACAAATCAAAGAGAGGTAATGGCAGATAACCAACCGGTAGTTTTTGAATTGCCCTTCTTTCAAGATTAGTCTTATCATCTCGAAACCTGAAATTGCTTACTGTTAGCGAGGCTTCGAATATGTTGACTGCATCCCCTGCAGAGGATTAAGACTCCTTTCAAAATGAGGTTGTCTTCTGTATAACATTATATTGCATCTGGCGGTGAGGCCTCAGTTTTCGAGATCTCGGGAGTATGGAGTAACCCTTTATGGCCATTACTCCCAGGTCTCCCCTTTTGAAAATCGTGATTTGTCTTGTATTTTTTCTCCACTGACTCATTCCTACAGTACAAATCATTACTCACAAGTCCTCCATGCCATTACTCCCCGGTGCACTTTGACCCGGTGTGGTATTACCTATTAGGATTCCATCTATGGGTCAAATAGATCTGTTAAAAATAACCCGTGTTTGATTGGAATATTTGATGCCATATAAAAGATTATTTGTATTAAGAATAGTTACTTGAAGTTACAATTGCTTACTACGGATTATTAATAGTATCTAGCAACCATATAGCTTTATTTAAATAAGTGACAATGTATAAATAGAAATAGTAACCTGAAACTATATAATTGTATGCAAAAAAATGGCTACTGTTAAATAGAACTAATTACTTGAAACCATATAATTAATTGTATTAGATGGGAATACTTAATCGGCCTGTCAGCTGGAGCTGTAGAATACGCCGACTGCACCTCTGCAAGGAGGTAAGACCCCTCCCAACAAAGCCACCTGTCGCCCGTGGATGGTGACCTATAGTGCTTGATGGAGGGACTTCGTTGTGTAATGGTTAAAGCGATGGATTATGGAATCGTAGTAAGCGAGTTCGAACACCAGTCGCTCTATTACGTTCATTTTCGGACAAATACCCTTGGGAAAGGTATGAACGCTGTGAAGAGGAAATTTGACATTCTCCGGGTTATGGGGGAAGGAGGTGTGACTCGCTAGCCGTTAGGTGACTACAGTAGTATCAAGAATAGTAGCAGTGGAAAGAGAAGACCGTCTCTCTTCAACCTCTCTATTTAGTACAAGGTGACATGAGCATGGGAGAACCCCACCCTTTATTAGCCATGTATGCGTCAGCAGAGAAGCAAACCGGTGACCATGAATGGCACTGAGGAATAAACCACCAAAAAACCCAACACGTGGTAATTTTTCAAACTATGGAAACTAGGCAGTTGCCGATTATTCGTCAAAGGGTGAAGACACATAATGAGTTGCTGATTATTCGTCGAAGGGTGAGACACAAAAGAAGTTGCTTTTTAGTTCGGTGAAAAATGAAGACATAATTTGGGATACGGAAGAAACCCAAATTCCAAAGTCATGCAGTGCAGGGACCACTGAGAGGAAAAGAGAAGGCTTTTCCTTTGAATGAACCAGCACTCTGAGGTATGGTAAGCCTCGTTAAACGAATACCCAAAGAAAAGTCTTGTCCACGAGGAAAGAGACAATAATTAATGTTGATCTTATCTGAAATAAGATGTACATCTCTCGATCAACGTGTTATAGCGTGTTGACTTTTAATAATTCCGATATAACTCACCTAGTGGCTTTAAAATGTGGTTCAGCGCAGGAGTTGGTGATATCTGTGACATTAAATAGCGTCGTCAAACCACAGCCAACGTCTGTGCCCTGCTTTAACTGGTGGACTTGGCGGGAACGAACAGCCCCTGCAAGCCCACTGGGCACATAGCAGAGTAACAATCCTCTTATCCTCGCTGTTATGGGTTAAATAGTACCACTACTGTTCTAGAAGGATGGCTTTGGCATTAAATAACCTGCAAAAGTTTATATCTCATTACCCCCCCCTAAAAAAACAACAAACGTAGTGCTTGACCAAGGAGTGAAAATGGTCGCGTGACCTGCAAGATTCCAGTTTCGGCCTTCCTGGGCTAGACGGGCGTCCGAAGAAAACCGTTCCGATCAATCGGCTGGTTATGTCGAACCCTTGCACCGATATGATTTTTCCTACCGTTTGTTTCAAGTTACTCTTGTGGCAAACAAACACCTAATCTATTTTTTCTTAAAGGCAATGGTTGAGGATTCATCACATTGAGAAAAATAAGGGTTTGACTACTGTTTAACTTTAATTAGCAAAGGCTGGAAATCTACCTCCGGACACGAATACAGTAGCCGATGTATTTCCGTTTCAACCAACGCGAATTGGTATCCTCTTGGTAAATTCTAAAAAAAAAAAAAATTGGACTCTGTTGTAGGTGGTGGATAACAGCACCAGTCAAAAAACAAACAAAATATATGCCCCCCCCACAAAAAAATCAAAACGAAATGAAATCTCTCTGAATTCAGATAACGAAATCACTGGAGGAAACTCCCTAAACTAAACTATTACCTTTCTTCATTGAATGAGTGATCTCCGGCAGAGTGAATCTACCAACTCTGAAAGAATGAAAAACGGTAATTTACTTATTGAAGTAGATTATAAAACATGCCGAAAACTTAATTAAAATGAAAATATTCCCCGATTACAAGGGCTACGAACGACTAAAAACTTTAAAGGGAGTTATAAGAAACAGGGATTTATCCTTAGCTACACCAGAGAAAATTAAAACTGCTATAGGAAAGTAAGGGAGACCATGCACTACAAAAAGACAACCATTAGAAGAGGTGGTGAATTAATACAAACTCACATTATGATATTTACCAAATCAATAATTCTTGAAGAAGTGACAATTGGATACTGCCTCGACCGCATCCTTGAGGTGCTTTAAATGCCATTAATCTAGACGCTACCGAGAGAGCTGCTGATAACGGTCGACATGCGGAAGGTATGGCCAAAGGGACACAGATCACCTAGAGAAAGATTGTTGCAACGAAACCGAATGCCCAACCTGAAAACCATCCTGCATTTTCAAGATCTTGTGACAAAACAAAAGATAGAGGAAAATAATCGAAATCAAATATAAAAGAAACATAACATTTTTGAAGCTAGGAAAATAGTCCAGTCCTACATGAAGGCGAACACTTATGCTCAGAGAGCGAACCCAATCAGCAAGAATAATCAAGCTGAGAATTACAGAGCTCTTGTTAAGAAACTTATGAGTATTGAAACATTGATAATATAAATGCACTCCTCAAATTAGTTGATATATAAGAAATATAAGATATGCCTATAAAATAAGACATTCTACAAAGCTTACGCCAGTCAAGGAAAATTTGTTTCCTAATCTTCGTCACGCATTCTAACTTTTTAAAAAGTTACCTACAAATTCTTTGATTACAAATCCTATCTGTATAATAAAACCAAAATTTGGCATTTAATAACTAACCAGCCAATCATCAACAACCAACCGGAATACTTGAAATAATGGAAATTTCTTATTTAATGGTATATTAACCTTCGTGGGTTATTAAATGCCAAATCCATCCTTTTAGAAGAACAGTAGTGGTACAATTTAACCCACAGTTGAGAGGATAAAAGGGGTTCATACCTTTCTCTACGGTATTTGTCCGAAAGTGAATGTAATAGTGCGACTGGAGTTCGAACTCACTTACGACGATTCCACAGTCCATCACACCACGAGGACACATCCTTTTGCAATTGGTTTGTTTTAGACAGAAATACTTGATATCATATAATTCTTAAGATAAATACACACAACAAAACAGATGTGAATATGAACTGGCAATGAATGCAATTTCCTAACCTTTACGCATAAATCTATTCTAGACAGGTTGAAATGCCGATAAGATCAATAAATAAACCAATCAAAGTTGTCATCTGTTGAGAAAGGTCGCCAATTTTAGGTGACAAAAGAGAGTCACGTGATTGTAAAGGAAAAAAAGATGGATAATATTGTCACAATATTTGTGCATCTTTTGACTAGGGAAGAGGAATAGAACTATGTCATAGTCAGTCGAGAGCTGTTTAATTTTTCTGCTATCAAGATATATTGCTTATGATCTTTCGCTCACCAAGCTGAAATAGATCGTGATAGGTCGCCGATTTTTGAAGACAAAAGAGATGGAAGAAAAATTCAATATGGATACATTATCCCTAAAAAACTACACGCAGAGAGTATATCCCCCCCCAAAAGCAGCCAAAATACAAAAGAAAGCAAAGAAAAAAGGAAAAAGACCCCCCCAAAAGCAGCCAAAATACAAAAGAAATCAAGAAAAAAGGAAAAAGACCCCCCCACCAAAAAAAAAAAAAACCCAACAAACTACCTCACTCAAAAACGTAAACAAAGAAAAAAAGTCAGAGTAAACAAACAAACCCTTCCCTGAAACACCAGCGGCTGGTTAAGTCACGGGACTTAGAGCTGAAGTCTCGTGTTATTATAAATGCGAGAACTGACAGGACTCTAAGAACGCTGTCTGCTGCTAGTACCGAGGAGACTCTTTTGAGTTTACGATAGCTGCCAACCAGGATAAAATAAAACAAAATTTAGAGCATTCGATTGTCAGACTGATGTTTTCATATGCCATCTGCTTGACATGCGTGAGAAGTCATCCATGAGATCAGCAAGAACTTCGTGGGTAGCGCAAACATATTGTAGACTTAACGCTTCTTCCACTGTCTATACTTATCGAAGTATATAATTATCAAAGTCGAGAACAGAGTCTGGTTTGCATTGGTTTTGTGACACTATAAGCTCTTCTGCTCTAAGGTCCACATATTTACAACAATGTATGTACGTGTAGGTTCGAACGTAAATAGATGAGTATATATGCGCATACGCGTTGCATATGTATATGTATATATATGTAGGTGCGACCTTATACTTATTGATGTGTGTAGGCAGGAGCGTAGAGTATATATATATATATATATATATATATATATATATATATATATATATATATATATATATATGTATCAGTGTACAGTAGTATGAAAAGGATAGCTAAAGAAGTTAATGTGGTTGGTAGATTTTAATTGATAATAAAATAAAAAGTGAAGGATTTCTCGATGTGAATGAAAGTGTTATTTGCTAATGTAAAAAACAACAACAACAACAAAAAAAAAAAACAACAACAAAAAACACGTCTTTGAAGCTAGTACGGTCAGAGGTCAGTCGTCAAAGACCTCATTTTAAAAATCTCTTAGTTACTACGTGGTACATATGAGAAAAGCTGTTTTCTTTTCCTGCTGGTAGGTTCCCATATATTCCAAGGAACAGGTAAATGTTTGGCAGAGCAGTGGGAATTCATCTGTAGTAGAAGATCGGTAGGAAACCAGATAGTGGTAGCTTAAGTTCTGGACTGGGACATCACACTAAGTGAATTTGAACTCCAAAGCCACCATTCAGTTCACTTTCGAACTAATACCCTTGGGAAAGGCATGAACCCTCTTATCCTCTAGCTATGGGTTAAATAGTACTACTACTGTTCTACAAGGACGGCTTTGGCATTAAATAATTCAGGAAGGTTGATTTCCATTAAACAAAGAAACCAAACCAAAATCCAGGCAAATTCGCCAGGAATGTTTAAAAATGAATGAAGTATGCAGAAATTCGTTTTATTTTTTTTTCGTAGTGGAGCTGACCCAAGGCTTATACAGTTTCGATCAAAACCTTCGGCCGACTTTTCAAGCACAACGTGGGATTGAGGTCGCTAAGCAGGCGTAACTGGGAGAGCCACGTAACGATACTGTTATAGTTTTACAATAAGATTTTTTTACTCCACACACACACACACACACACACACACACACAGAGAGAGAGAGAGAGAGAGAGAGAGAGAGACAAATATAAACAGTATCGCCCATTAACAAGTACATCCAACCAATTTTACAACATTGAAACTATAATCAAGAATACAAATATGTGCCTGTCCATACACACACAAACACATACTTACTCACGTATATATATAAATGTATATATTGAGAGAGAGAGAGAGAGAGAGAGAGAGAGAGAGAGAGAGAGAGAGAGAGAGAGAGAGAGAGAGATTAGGAAAGCAAATAGATATAAACAATATTGGTAACTAAATGAAATAAGAGTGACACGCCATTTACGGATAATCGGCGTTATAATGTGACTGTCGGAGTTACGATAAGTGGTGTTCGTCGATTGTTAGGAGCACTGTTCTACTTTTTGATCACTTTGTTTTAAAGGTCTGGATTTTAGCCTTGCTTTGTAAGTTGACCCCTAGTTTTGCAGAAATTTTCCAGGCTTAAAATGTCGATTTGTATGCAGCAAAATTATTGATATCAGACTGGAATTCTTGAAACCATATTTTCATGTGCAAACAAATAATTATCATCGTTAAATGTAAGTGGTTACTGAAACCATATAATTCAGTCCTGTCACCTGTGGCTGTAGAATTTCCCAACAACATCTCTGCAGAGGGGTATGACCTCTCCCCCAGAGTGAGTGTCCTGAATATGACATTAACAATCTAATGGCGGAGTTCCATCCTTGGAGATTTGGGGAATGTAGAGTACCTTTTCACTGCCATTGCTCCCAGGTGTACTCAGACCCGGAGTGGTAGCACCTGATAGGGTCTAATCTATGGATCAAATCGAACAAACTCTATGAGCAAACAAATGACTGATGTTAAATTGTGACTGTTGGAAGTAAATAATGGAAATAAATCAAACAAAATAGAAAAAAATGAAGAAGGTAATCCAAAAAGAAGAAGAATTTGAAGTAAAAGAAAGTTAACGCTATAACGTTTCGGTTCTGAAGAACCATCATCAAGATTAGGAAAGGGTGATATCAAACGGTGTTAAATCACCGAAAGATGTTTAATAAAATAAAACAAGGAGGAAATATTATATATACTGAGAAAGAGGTAACAGTTTAATCAATAAGTCGGCGTTCTTGTTTAAAAATTTCTCACGTGACTTTTTCAGACACAGCTGTAGAACAAATTGAATCTTCAATGGAAGGAAAAAGAAGAAGGAGGAAGGAAGGAAAAGAAAAGAAGAGAACGGAAGAATGAGAGATAAGGAAATGGAAGAGCGAGAGTCGGGGGAATTTTGTGAAAGAAAAAGGAGGAAAATGAAACAAGTTAACATATCATACTTAAATAAGTAAATATTGTTAAATAAAAATCAAACCTATGTCAAATGGTATGTTATATAAATGTAAACAAATTTCTAAAAAAGTATAAAAACGGGAGTTGTGATAGAAAGGCAGGTGAAGCTTCAAACGAAGGCAGCAAAATAATCATCCTTTCCTAGTCCTGATGATGGTTCATTACAACCGAAATGTTAAAGCGGTGAAGAAAATTGAAGAACCAGACCAGGTAATCCAAAAAAGAATTTAATGTAAAAGCTTTCTTTTACATTAAATTATTTTATGGATTACCTGGTTGTTCAAATTTTCTCTATATTTTGACTGTTAAATAGCAAGACTTGAAACCATTTAACGGTGTGCGAAAAAGAACCCAGACTTGTTTAATAATGTTATCAACAAAATGTGTGTATAAATCATATGTATATCTAATATTTCTGTTTAAACAAGATTTGGCTTTAAATAACCAACAGGGTGCAGAAGCAAAATATGTAAGAATTTTTAAAACGTTTTCTTTTCGTTTGATCAGTCCAGTTGAAAAGAAAAACGAAACAAAGAAAAAAAAAAAAAAGCAAAAAAAAAAAAAAAAAGCAAAACAAAACAAAGAAAAACAAAAACGCGATAAATGTAGATTTTCATGATTACCTCTATTATTCAAGAATTTTTAAAATAAAAATTCAGCCCAATATGAGTGAGCAAGAAAAGAAACGACAAAGAATTTATGATTTGCTTAACGCCAAAACTAAGCCAAAGTTTCTTTGTATATCGTTTAGAAAGCAAAGAGAACTTTTTTTTTTCCCGAAAAAGTACTTTTTATGGAAAAGGGGGAGTGGAGATTGAAGAAAAAACGAAAGGAAGGCTTTTTAACTGCTCTCGCAACGGCGATTAAGAAGGACCCCACAATGTCAATAAGAAAGGAAGCTAATAAATTGAAAGTCCACGAGAAAACTGTGTGTTTAGCAATTAAACAAAATTTAAGCCCAGACTTTAACCCCCCTTGATTACGCTTATTGGGGCGTTTTAGAAAACAAAACTTATGCAACTTCCTATCCAAATAATGGTTTGCTTAAAACTACTATTGAGGAGGAATGGAATGAAGAATTTATTTCTAAGGCATGCAAATAGTTTCAAAGGTCTGTTGATAGAATAATTGAAAAAAAAAAAAAAAAAAAAAGGATGATGGCCACATTGAGTAAATTTACTGTTTTGTGTCTATCTTCTTAGTTTGTCGTTTATCTTTTAAAATTAGAATTAATCTTGGTTAATAATAGAGTCGTTTATTATTATACTAGAATATTCTTAATTTTGCCTCCGCACCTGTACAGTTGTGGATATGCCATAAAACTAAACCAAATCAAACCAAACCATATAATTGTATATATGTTATTTACATTAAGAATAGTTATTTGAAACTATAATTGATCATCATCATCATCATCATGTCACGCTATCAGTACGGATATTCCTGACCGTCTCTCGCCACACCTCCCAATCGTCCAAAGCTTTCAGCAGATGCTCCGGGCTACATCCCGTATCGGCACTGAGCACCTGTATATAGGTTCGAACTGGACGTCTTGCCTTTGCTCGTCCATGTGAAGGGGTCCACAGGAGTACATCACTCACGAGCTCGTCCCTACTTCTCCAGCAGTGTCCCGTGTGTCTGGTTCGTCTAATTTTGATAGTTTTCGTGATGGGTGGTAGTTGGCCGTATAGCTGCTGCTTTGTGGGGTGTTGTCTCCCAGACTTGCTCAATATTGCTCGCAGCATTCTTGTGTAATTGCTGTCAAGCTTTTTCTCCATCCGTTTAGTCAGCGTTCATGTGGTACATCCATATAGCAGTATCGATCGCTGCTTGGAAGAAACTGCGCTTCGTTTTATCGGTCAGGTCTGACTTCCATAATACCGATAGGCTATCGGTTTCTGTCTTTGCTAGTTGCGTGTTGATGTCTGTCTCTGTTGAGTCATTATTGTTAACAGAATATCATTATCATTAGTTTTTTGAAACTATGTATTTGTTAGAAAAAAAGATTGACTTTAGCATTAAAGAACCCAAAATGTAGTCTAAGTGAGATAGCTTTTAGGGTTCAACCTATGGGTCAAATAGATCTGATTGGTTGATTGATTAACTTTAAAGTCATGTTGCATAGTCTACTGTTATTTTATACTTGATTTATTTACTGATTTTAACGGCATGTTAACCCGTCTATACCAGGAAGATAAATTTTAGTTTGGTTTTATGGCATATCAACCGTAGTTGGTTATTTAATGCCAAATCTTGTTTTTACATATATCAAAGGATTTGTAAATTCATTTTGTAGATACATTTTTAAACGAGCATGAACTCACTCATTTGTACACAGTTAAATGTTTTCAAATATTTTTATCAAACATGAATATTTCTATTGACTATTAATCATTTATTTGCACATAGTTAAATGGTTCCAAGTATTGCTATGTATGATTAACAATTCAATTAAACATCAGTCATTTGTTTACACACAGTTAAATGATCAAACCGTTTTATTTCTAACAATTCAATTTAGTATAAATCATTTGTTTGCACTCAGTTTAAATGTCAAACAGTTGTATTTGTCCCATAGATAGGAGTGGTACCACTCAGGGTCAGAGTGGACCTTATAGCAATGGCAATGAAAGGTACTCCATACTCCCTTGAACTCCACTTACTAAAACCTCAACATCAGATGGTTTAATGTCATATCTAGGACATTCGTTGGGAGAGTTTTGGCTATCGATAGAGATGCAGTCGGTATATTCTACAGCCCGACAGAACTGCAGGAAGTTAAGGAATCGCGTTCATCGTACGTTCATCGTAACATTTTTATATCATATTTCCTTAGGAGATATTTTTCACACAGTCCAACTGAATACGAATAATTTTCAAGCAGATTTATTTGACTCATAGATAGGACTCTAACTGGTATCATTATTCAAGGTTTGAGTGGACCTGGGAGTAATGAAAATGAAGGGGTACTCCACACTTCTCAGACCTCCAGAAGTGGCGCCCCTCAATGATATAAATCATACTCAGGATATTCCTTTCTAGAGGAGAGTCTTACCCTCCAGCAGGAGATACAGTCAACATAGTCTAAGGGCCAGAAACAGTCTGACCAAATAGGTCTGCTGGAAATTATTACTATTTGATAAGACTATTTGAAAGTATATAACTATGTAAGTAAAAGTAAAGTTGGCTACCGAAGTCGAGGACGACCCGAAGGTTCCCTTTTCAATAGCTACGACACCGTAGTGTAGGGAAGGACGCTACTCCTTTCCTTGGATTGCTCCACTTAACCCTTGATACGAACCTTATAATACTGAGTGTTAAGCAAAGAAATATCAAGTACAATTTTGTGAGTCTTTGGTACGGCTCGAACTTGGATCGAACCCCGGTCTCCCGGGCAATTGGCGAACACTTTTCCCAATTGGCCAATGGGTGTACAGACAGATTTTTATCATAAAAAAAAGAAGAGGTATTTGAAACCATATAATTGTAAAAAATCTAAAAATTATGGAATTTTAAATAATTTAACGGAAAATTAAAAAGAAATATTTTAAATCAATAAAAAAAATTAATCGCCATAATTTGTCTTTATTTGATTTAGTTTTATGGCATATGAAACATTGTAGCTTATCTAAAGGCAAATCTGTCCCAGTCGGCTGGGGCTGTAGAATACACCAACTGCATTTCTTCTGAGCGGTAAGACTCCTCCTACGAGTGTCCTAATATGACACTAAACAATCTTATGGCGAGGCTCTAGTAATGCTTGAGGTTTCGGGAATGCAGATTATTCCTTTATTGTCATGGCTCCCAGGTCCATTCTGGCCCGGAGTGGTAGCCCCTGATAGGGTCCTATGTATGGGTCAAATAGAACTAAACAGCGTAATTACGCTAAACTGAATTGTTTGAAATTAACTGTTTTTACATTTGATAGGGTGTTTAAACTGCGTACTTATGTTAAACTGAATTGTTTGAAATAGAACTGTTTTGACATTTAACTGTGAGTAAACGAAAAACTATACTCATACTAAACTGAATTGTTTTAAACTTTTAATCAAAATGACTTAATTAGGCGTTAAATGACTCGAAAAGGGTTGATACGCCGTAAAAACCAACCAACCAACCAACCAACGTCAAATCCTCTTTATATATATATATATATATATATATATATATATATATATATTTACTAATCTAATATCTACCAGTATTCACGGTATCGGAAAAAACAAAAAAACCCTGGTCAGGAACAAGAGATAAAAGTACCTCGAATCACCGCCCAGAGGAAAAAGAAAAAAGTTTTTTGGGTAAAAAAGAAAGAAAATGCCAACCTCATACGACTCCTTGAAAAAAATCAATGGGTACGCAGTCAGTGGTCAAAAGAAAACCAAAAAACCCTCCGCGAATGCTGCAATGCTATAATTACTAAAGTGCTCAACACAATACAATAGAGCCAATTATAAAATTAACTTAAATCGCGAGTCGAAAATCTTCTACGAAAGTTTCACCTTAACGGATCATCAGGAAGCCTACATCCGACTAAATTTTAAGGAGAAATCGCCTTCTTTTATTCATCAAAAACCCCACCTAGCCTAGAATTTGCATATAAAAAAATAATAATAAAAAAACAAACTAAATAACTAAATGAAAGATACCATATTTTTATTTGAGAAAAAAAAATTCTCTAAAACCTATTCCTAATTATATAGTAACCACGCCCTTTTGTGTCTACAACTATTTAACACCTCCGATCTTTTATTTAACATATTCTTACTTTTACAATTTGCTATTTCCAATTTTTCCTTCATGCAAAGATTATAAGCTCTATTACCTGCCCTATATTTGCGGCATTTCTTTATTACTTCCCATTTCATTATAGGATCTACTCCTTGTTTTTCCTTCAGTTCCCACATACAACTAGATAAAGCAGTGCTATACCTATACTTCTCGTGCGAAAAACTTGTTCTATGGTTATAGTACCTAGTTTTAAAATCCCCTTGTGTCGACCCAAAGTATATCTTTTTATTTCCCTTATTATTCGAATCACTATATACTTCTACTTTATACACTACACATTCCTGCTTACATTTGCCGTTGAGGGGACACCTAACCTTATCCCTACAGTTGCATTTATCAATCCCCTTATTTTTCTTTGTACCTAATTTAGCTATATTACTCCTATTTATTATTCCATTAAAGTTTGGCATGCAACTGTAACTTAATTTAATACAATTCTTATTAAATACCTTATGTAATTTGCTCCCACTAGGGAAGTTTCTTTTTAATATCTTGAAAAACTCCTTTCCCAAGTTATTAACTACTTCCATGTTGTAAGGGGGATTAAACCATAAAATTTTCCTAGGTCTATTTCTCCTTCCTTGTGTTCCAATTCTATCCCTATTCCTATATTCTAAATTGACCCTATATCCGTCATTCTTTAAAGCCTCCTCATATTCCTGCTTAGTTCGTTCAAAAATTTCCTTGTTGGAGGAGTTATTAGATAATCTATGCTCTATTCCCTTAGGTACATGTTTAAACACCTATATTGGGTGATTAGATCCCCTGTTTACATAACGCAGATCCTGGTTCCTTTTTCTAAACGGAGATACTGTTCCACTATATGAGTTTAAAGTAACATCAAGATAATCAGTTATTTTTAGGTCTGTTGTTACATCTAATCTAAATCCAAAGTCCTCAAACAGCTTATACAATTTTTTCTAATCCCATCACACTTCTTCGGTGTACTTTTATCCACTATAATCAGTCCGTCATCATGATAAAGTCTATGGCTATTAGGGTCCATAATCTTATTAATAAATATTAGTAAAGTCAGATAAGTCGGGCAATTTATATGAAATAGAAAAGGAAAAATATATAACCACCTCCTTAAATATCATTTGTTTATATTTAGAAAAAGGAACCAGGATCTGTGTTATGTAAACAGGGGATCTAATCACCCAATACAGGTGTTTAAACATGTACCTAAGGGAATAGAGCATAGATTATCTAATAACTCCTCCAACAAGGAAATTTATATGATTTGGTTTGGTTGGGTTTCATGGCATATCAGTGACTGTTGGTTATCTTATGCCAAATCCTTTTTCTACATGTATATCAAATATATATGATTTGTAAACACAGTTCGTTGAGAGCATTTTTAAACAAGCCTGAGCTATTTTTTGCTAAATGGTTTTAAGTATTATTAAATTGTTTTAAGTATTTCTGTCAAACACGAATGATTCTGCTCAACACTAATCCTTTGGTTTTAGACAGTGAGGCGGTTACAAGTATTGTTATTTAACACTAATTCTATTTAGCACAATTCATTCTTTTGCACACAGTCAAATGGTCACAAGTACCATTATGCAATACAAACAATTCTGTTTAGGAACACTGTTAAAGAGTTTCAAGTATTGTTATTTAGCATTAATAATTTTATTCAACTTTACTCATTTAAATGGTTCAGTGTATTGCTATGTACAGGGTGACCCCCCCAAAAAAAAAACAGAACCCATAAACTTTTTTATTACTTCTACAAAAATAAAGCAAAATAATTCTAATTCTTTTCCTTGGTAGACCTGGACATGTTTGGGAATACTATTGTCCCAATTTTTCATGCACAGAATCTACTTCATATCCTGAAAAAAAGAAAAGGCTAGAATTAAATTCATGAATTTCAGTCAAAAATACATGGGTTCTGTTTTTTTTTTGTCACCCTGTATTACTAACAATTCAATTCGTCAGTGATTTGTTTACACACAGTTTATGGTGAAAGAGTAATATTTCTAATAATTCAATCCCACATAAGTCATTTGTTTGCACAGTTCCAACTACAAGTAGTTCTATTTGTCTTATAGATAGGGTCCTATTAGGTGCTACCACTCCAGATCATTGTAGACTTGGGAGCAATGGCAATGAAGGAGTACTTCACATTCCCTAAAGCTTTTGGACTGGAACCTCACCACCGGATTGTTTAGTGTTATATTCAGGACTCTCGTTGAAGGAGCTGTTACTCCTCTACAAAAAAAGCAGTCGGCCAATTATTATTTTTTTAAAAATTTCAATTCAGAGACAATAAAGCTAATAATGAAAAGAATGAATGTCGGATATTTTATAAAGCAACCCAATAAGTGTTGACACGCGGTAAAACCCAGCAAGCAACCTTATAACCTGTGGTTACTCAACTCATAAACTGTAAAGAAGGTATATTGTCTCGAGTAAATTTAGCATACGTAAAGCTTGGTTAATAACATATAGTATTTCAAACCATATCACTTATTGAAAGAGAAAATACGTGACTGCTTATCAACACGTGAACAGCCATTGGCTTATAACTTCCTGATGAAGCAGGAAGAAAAAATCATATAATCTCTTCTTTGAAAAGGTATGATGGATTTTAAAAAAAAATACGGAGCAGAGCAAGATGTCATTCATGGTTAAATCTGAAACTTCATTTCAACGTCGAGGATTGTGGTTGCCATCTCAAATTAATGTCAAACATTACTACAATGACATTACAACAATGACAGACTTTATCGTTGATATGCAGAAAAAAAAAATAAGAAAAGAAAGAAAAAAAAAACAAATACTAAACAAAACAAAAGATAAAGCAAAAACAAAGAAAAAACCAAAAGATTAGTATGGCATGTGATTATAAGTGTGTGACACTCAGTAAGACTTGAACTAAGGTAAAAAAAAATACAGAAATCCCTGGCATTGTAGGTATTTACTAAAATCCTGTTAGTCTGGCACATGTCTCACATTCAGCTTTTTTTTTTGCAGACAGTTATATAGAGTTATACAGAAAAGTCTTGAACAGATTTGTTCTTGAATAGTCTGGTTTGGTTTCTTTGTTTAATGGCATATCAACTCTTTTTAGGTTATTTAATGCCAAAGTCATTCTCCTAGAAGAACAGTTGTAGTACTATTTAACCCATAGATGGGAGGATAAGGGGGTTCATACTTTTCCCAAGGATATTTGCCCGAAAGTGAACGTAATAGCGCGACTGGAGTACGAACTCGCGTACTACGATTCCGCAGTCCATTGCTTTAACCATTACACCACGAGGATACCCCCATTGAATATTCTGTGTTATTTCTTTATTGCTAATGCTGGAAAGTATAGAAAATGGCTCTTAATGTCTTCTAACTTTGGTTTTTCTCTCGCATAACACTATGAAACACATTTTGTTGCTGGATAGTATGTGTTATTTCTTAATTGATTATGTTAAATACAAAATTATTGAAAATAGCCAATAACTATGAGACACAAATTTATTTTTGAATAATATGTGTTATTTCTTTATTATTTATGCTGTAAAATATACAAAATGGCCATTATTCCCTTAGAACTTTGCTTTTTACGCCTTGCATAATACTATGAGACACAATTTTGTTATCGTATAGCATGTATTATTTCTTAATTGCTTAGGTTGTAAGATACAGAAAATGGGCATTATTCCTTTTAAACTTTACTATGCTAACCTTTACCCAGGTCACAAAATAAAGTTTGAACCCCCCCCCCAAAAAAAAGAAAAACAAAAAAGAAAAAGAACAAACAAACAAACCGCTAAGTATGAAACATGATCACAAAGCGTGTGACGCCCAGAAAAGCTTAAAATGAGAAGGTAAAAAAAACACACTATCTACCCCTAAAAAACACCAAAACAATCAAACAAAAAAAACCCCACTTAGGCATTGTGGGTATTTACTAAAATCCAGGTAGTATGTCACATGCTACACAGTAATGTGTTTGTTTATTTGTTCGTCAGGTTTTACGGCATGTCAACCCGTTTAGGGTTATTTAACATCAGACGTTTTTGCAAGCAATTATATTATTGATTTATGGCTGCTCAACCCGTTTAGGGTTATTTAACGTCAAATTCAGACGTTTTTGTAATCAATTATGTGATTGTTTTACTGCATGTCAACCCGTTTAGGGTTATTTTATGCCAAGTGAATCGAGGTTCATACACTCAGATATGATATCAAGTAGACCTGGGAGCTATGGCAATGAAAGAATACTAGACACTCTCCAGAATTCCAGAATCGAAGCCTCGCCATCATACCCAGAACAACCCTTTTGGGGGATGATCTTACCCCATTGCAAAGTATACAATCGGTGCAATCTAAACCTCTCAGACAGGGTGAAACAATTGCATGGTTTTAAGAAATGTAGTATTATAAATTAAAGAAATAGATTTAATATATGGTTTTAATAAGTAAGTAAGTAAAGTTGGCGACCATAGTCGAGGGTAACCCGAAGGCTCCCTTTTCGACAGCTACTACACCAATGTGTAGGGGAGGGCGCTACTCCTTCCCTGGATTGCTCTACTTTACCCTTGATCCGTACCTTATAATGCTGAGTGTTAAGCAAGGAGGCATCAAGTACCATTTTTTGAGTCTTTGGTATGACTCGACCTGGGATTGAATGGTTTTAATAATTGATGATAATAACTGGAAAACATGTATTAGCGCTATAATATACCATTAATATATTCTTGTATAGGATGGATTATTTCTTAATTGCATATGCTGTAAAAGCATAGAAAATAGCCATTATTCTCTTCAAACCAAATGCTTTGTTAGACTTGGCTGTTTTAAACTATTCCCTGGAAAATAAGATTAAGAAATTAATGTATTTTCTATGTAAAAACGGGCAAGTATGTATATTTTTATATACATAAGATCTAAGTAAAACTTTATATTCAACACAATTCATATGAATTTATACTCAGGTGATACAAAAATAATCATAAATATTTAGAAGTGAGAAGAAAATTCACTGTTATCTAAACAGCACTAAATGTTCTAGTATGAGGTGCGGTGCATACGATAAGTTTCCAGACTATTTTCATATGGGAATTTAAAATTGCTGTAGACTCTTGAAAATTTGGTATGTTATTGCTATACATCTTATGAGATGACTCTCCAATTTTTATGATTTCAGGTACAAATGAACGGCTACAGCAACAATTGGAATACACCCTACTAAAGCCTGATTGTCACAGCTGGTGAATTTCAAAAATTCAATCTGACACTTTAGAAGAACGATATGCAATAAAATTCTGTTTTAAACTTGGAAAAAATGCCACAGAAACGTATGGAATGCTTCAGACTGTTTTTCGACCATCTTGCATGAACCCAGCATGAGTTTTTGAGTGGCATAAGAGATTCAAGGAAGGCAGGGAGTCTGTGAGGGATGAGAGATGTGGGAGGAGTAAGGAAGTCAGAACACCAGAGTTGATTGGCCAAAGGGTTAGGGTTAGGTTCCTGAACTCCCTCAAAACTTCAACATAGTAACATGTTGAGGTTTTAAGGGAGTTCAGGAAGAGATTCTGTCGGAAGAGGCCAGTACTCTTGAAATCGGGTCAGTGGCATTTACAGCAGGACAATGCACCAGTTCACAACTCCATCCTTGTCACAGACTATTTGACTAAGATGGGCATCAAGACAATTCCTCATCGTCCCTATAGTCCAAACCTTGCTCCCTGTGACTTTTGGTTATTCCCTAAGCTCAGAGGCTGTCGTTATGAGACGATTGAGGGGATGAAAGAGGCTGTGACGAAGGTCATTGACACACTCACACAAGAGGACTTCAATGGGGTCTTCCAGAAGTTGTTGGAACGGTACAACAAGTGCATTGCAGTTGGAGGAGATTACTTCGAAGGGGACTAGAGTTTCATGTGTGTACTATCAATAAAAGTGCCCATACGAAAAAAGTCTGGAAACTTATCATATGCACCTCGTAAATGAGTAAATTTGAAGATTTCTTTATCTAAGTCACAAAGTTTGAAGAAAAATCGGCCATTTCCATTTTCATTTCATAAATAATTGGGAAATAGTACTTTCTGACCAAGAACAAGAAAAAATTTTGTCACCCAGTGTAATTTGCATATAGCTATATTGTTTCAAGTAATTTCATCAAATACTAATAACATTCACACTGATAAGATTGATTCACAGATGGTACCCTTTCAGGTACAACCACTCCAGGTCAGAGTGAACTTTGCTTTTTTTTTGTTTTGTTTTATGGCATATTTACCATTGTTAGTCATTTAATGCCAAATCCTTTTTATACATATTCTGAATATGATTTCTAAACACATTTTGAAGATAACATTTTTAAACAAGCCTGAGCTCGTTTTTTGCAAACAGTTAAATGGTGTCACATAATTTCAAACAATTCCGTTTAGCATAAGTACAACCAATCGTTTACACACAGATAATTGATAAACAGTTCTATTTCAATCAGTTCAGTTTAGCATGTCTACAAAGTCAAATGATTTGAAGTATTGCTATGAACTAGTAAAAATTCAATTAATCAATTGTTTACACAGAGTTAAACGTAAAAAAAGTTATTTCAAACAATTCAGTTTAGCTTAATTACACAGTTAAGTTCTATTGGACCCATAGATAGGACCTTATCAGGCGCTACCACAGTGGACATGGCAATGAAGGGGTACTCCGCAATTCCCAAAGCACCAGCATTATAGAAACCTCACCCCCAGATTGCTTAGTGTCATATCAGGACACTTTTTGGAGGAGTCATACCCCTCAGCAGAGATGCTATCAGTGTATTCTTCAGCCCCAGCTGACTGGGCTAAGTAGTTAATAGCAACGTCATACTTTCCAAAACTTCAGAAGTGGAATCTCACCACTAGATACAATTTAGTGTAACATCTAGGATAACCCTTTTCACGGTGGTGGTCTTATTCTTCTGAGGAAGATGCAGTCGCCCACACAGGAGACAAGTAGACATACCCAATTTAAAGAGCCAGTCTGCCCTACTATTTACTCATTGCTCGGGAGTAGGGTGTGAATAGTTGGATTCATACGTGTATGAGAGCGACGCGAAAGTCAAAGAGCCTCGTCGAGGATTTGAACTCGAGTTACCTATTCGACAGTTACAATTTCTTCGAGCGATAACTGTACTTGATTGTTTTGTTTAATGGCTTATCAACCTTCTTAAGTTATTTAATGCCAAATATATCCTTCTAGTGCTACTTTTTAACCCATAGCTGGGAGGATAAGGGAGTTTATACATTTCCCAAGGGTATTTGTCCGTAAGTGAACGTAATAGCACAACTGGAGTTCGAACTCGCTTATTACGGTCCCCCAGTCCAGCGCGTTAACCATTACACCACGAGGATACCCTTAACGGTAATGCGTCTTAGTATCATATAAACACGTGTAAAGGTGGAATGTTTTGGTAAATAATCGACTCATCCATGGATGATAATTTTAGGGGTTAAAATTCAGAGATTGATTTATTTATTGGTTGTTTTAATGGTATATCTACCCATGTGGGTTATTTTATGCCTAAAAATAAGGGAATTGTATTATTATAAGGTTTCAAATAACTAATGAATATTCTTAGTAAACAATATCAACTTCTAGTAACTATTCCTTATGCAAATAATTTACAGTTATATTACAGTATTGCTATCGAATGCGAACAGTTTTTAAACCGATCTATTTCCCCCAAAGATAGAATCAAAACAGTTGCTATTACTCCGGGTTAGAGTGAACCTGGGAGTAATCACAACGAATGGGTACTCCACATACAGTTTAGTGTCATACCCTTATCTTAAAATTCAGTGATATCGGGATAAAACAGTAAATCCAAATGTTACCAAAAAATTAGTTCTATAGATTAATTTCATGACCTCAAATTAAGGTTTGACTTAAACATAAGATCGACTAATAAATGGGTATATAGGTATTCTTATTTACCAACCCCTCCGCTCGGGCAGGATATGACACAAGGTCAAATTTTTTAAGCGGAGTTGAACAGGTTTGAATTCAGAGTTTTCCTTCTCCTAGACTAGTTGCTTCATCATGACTGAAGAACACAGTCTGTCCTACTATTTACCCATTGCTGGAGGGAGAATAATTGGATTCATAACTTTCCAAAGGGTATTAGTGCTATGTGAAATGCAATCAGTCTTGTCCAGGATTTGAACTCGTGTTACCGTGTCCATTTCCTACGACGATAACCATTACACCACGGGCACCTCCATATATAGGTATTTATCATTGGTGGGACAGAATAGATGGTTTGCCATTTGTCATAGGTGGGCCAGAATCGAAGGTTGGAACCCAGACCACCAAAATAAACTATCGGTATAGATAATTACTAAGTTTTACTAAATTCAAAATTCTTTTTCAACTTTTTTCTAGTGAGTGGCACCTAGCAAAGATTAGTTTGAAAATCCGCTGCTCAAACCATGGAGCTAAATCTGCAAAACCACAAATTTTAAAAATTGTAATCAGAGGCGACGCAAAATCCGAGCCTAATTCAGTGATTTGGGAGTGGCTATGCGACACAGATGTCTGATAAATTCACTCTTGTCTCCAGTTGCAAGCATTTTGTTCCCAGAGCGACGAGCTCCGATTTTCCCAGAATGCAATACAGTGAAGTCTAGGATTTCAGGTTTTCTGTGAAAGCAAATCTAAAACCTGAATCATTATTTCGTCTCCCCACCCACGTACATTCAGTTAAAATAGGATTTTATCTGCTAGGAATACAATAGTTTTTCACGGTCATTAGGAACAAAATAAAACGCTGGCAAAATCCATTTTCTTTCTTGTGAAGCGCAAAAAATCAAAGAAAAAAATAAAACAATTATATATATATATGTTGAGAGAGAGAGAGAGAGAGAGAGAGAGAGAGCGGGAGAGAGGGAGAGGGGAGAAGAAGTGAGATTACCTAATTTCCTCTTCTCATGCATGATTCTACAAAGAACTTAAGAACATAAAACAAAAGTTAATTAGTTTTTCAAATTTCCGAAATTGGGCTGTTGATCAATAAATGAAATCAAATTTAAAGGAAAATAAATAGCCACACATATAAATATTATAAGAGCCAAATAATAATCATATTTTACTGAAAAGCAAATGCATACAAATTACAAAGAAGATGAAATAGCAAAAAAGAATATTGAGTATTGGTACATTTTGCCAAATATTCAGAACATATATAGAATTAATAATATAAAAAATATCAAAACTTCAAAGCTTCTAGTAACTAGCAAATTCATTCATAAATTGATTTGCCCAAAAAAAGATTATATCTCCAATAATAACACTAATACTACCAATAAAAAGAGAACTTGCTAAATAGTAAACTTATCCCTCCTGGCCGATCACAATAGGAAAATCAAAGAAAAACGCAAAAAGGAGGTGAATACTTAGATCTTACTAGAGAACTAAAAAGTTATGGAACCTGGAAGTGGCGGTAATACTAATTGTAATTGTAAGAGGGCTGAAGGAGTTGGAAATCAGAAGAGGAACCGATACCGTACAAAGTACAGCATAGTTGAGGTCAGCCAGAATACTGAGAAGAGTCCTGGAGACGAAAGGAGATATGCTCTCACTCACATTCCAGTGAAAGATCATCAAATAACGCCGGTGTGACTAACTTGAAAGGAGCAAAATAATAATAACAACGATAAAATTGATAATACACCGCAGAATCGTAAGTGTTTGATCACGTGAAGATAGAGATGAAATTGTAAATCAAATAACAAACAAGTGCAGCTAACTAGCTCAAAAGAAGTACAAGACAAGGCACAACTAGGTCGGAAAGATATTCTCGGGGAATTGAGCAAGAGATCAAAATTTGATCCTACCACCAAATAGTACATGCACGAATCAGAATCTGTAATAGAGAATGAAACGTATATTAGGATTTTGAGATAAAAACGGATTACCGAATCCTGAAAAGAATATCTGACCATGAGTTAATTAACAAGAATAAATGAACATGTGTACATGATTCTGTCGTTCCAGTACACCACAGAGTGAAAATGGATCACTAAATCCTGAACAGAAGATCTGACCATGAGTTAATTAACAAGAATAAAAGAACATGTCTCCAGGATTTGGTCGATCCAGTGGACCACAGAGTGAAAATGGATCACCAAATCCTGAACAGAAGATCTGACCTTGTGTTAATTAACAAGAATAGAGGAACAATTCTTCAGAATTTTGTTGTTCCAGAACACCAAATAAAAAAAGCCAAAAGTTGGACAAATACTTAGATCTTATCAGAGAGTTAAAAAAGCTGTGGAACACGAGGGTGACGGTAATATCATTTGTAGTTAGTGAGCTTGGAACAGTCCCCAAAGACTTGGTAAAAAGACTAGTGGAATTGGAAATCAGAGGATGAATCGAGACCATCCTGTTTATAGCTTTGTTGAGATTGGCTAGAATGCTAAGAGGAGAGACCTTAGGAGACTTAACTGTCACTCAGACTTTTAAAAAAGACCACCAACAAATGCTGGTGCCAAAAGTCTTGAGAAGTGAAATAGTAATTATAATTCCTAAAGGCTTTGAAGGAGACTGGAGAAATTGTAAACCAGACTGCAACATTCTTGAAATCGACTAGGATATTCAGAAGTGTTCAACATGACAGAGGAGGTTTGCAGTCATCCAGACTTCAGCGAAAAATCTCCAGTTAAAACAAGTGTGAAAAACTCGCAACGAGTAATACCGTAAATATATGTATGATTTTAAGATATATGCCAAAAATAAAAAAAGAAGAAAAAAACCTAATACGAACGATTAGAATCTACAGCGAAGGTATAGGACTGGGATTTGGCATTGAAAAATCAGCCATTTTTAAAATGGAAAAAAAAAAAAAAAAAGGAAAAAGAAATAAGAAGAGGAATAGAGAAACAACAAAAGAAATAGAACTACCAAACCAGGAAAACTTTAGAACGCTTAGATAAAAAGAAAGCAACAAATACTTGGTTGATTGATTGGTTGGTTGGTTGGTTGGTTGTGTTTCATGGCATATAAAACTTTGTAGGTCATTAAATGCCAAATCCATTTTTATACAAATAATCAGTTCTATTTCAAGTTCAGTCTAGCATGAGTATACCGTTTAATTGTCAAAAACATTCTATTTCAAGCTATTCAGTTTAGTCAAACAGTTCAAATTCAAACAATTCTATTTAATATAAGTAGAGTCTTTGTCCACACACAGTTAAATATCAAAACAGTTCTATTTCAAGCAGTTCAGTTTGGCATAAGTACGCAGTTTGAATATCAAAACAGTTCAATTTCAAATAAATCAGTTTAGCATAAGTACGCAATTTAGTTCTATTTGACCTATCGACAGAACCATACCAGGTGCTACCACTCCGAGATTGCCTGGACCCGGGAGCGATGACACCGAAGGGGTGCTCCGCATTCCCCAAAATTACTGGAACTTCACCAACAGATTATTTAGTGTCAGATACTGGACACCCGTTGGCGGGGGTGTGACCCCTCAGCAGAGGTTCAGTCGGTTTATTCTACCTCCCAAGTCGACTGGGTAAACAAATACTTGGGGATATGAGAATCGGACAGCATCAAACAAAAAGAGAAAAAATAAAAAAAAAGAATATGTCAGAAGAAAAACAAACAAACAAACAAACAAACTTCCCGAAACTAAAATTCTGCCGTAGAAATCTCATCAAAGGAATAAACACCTGGGTAGTCCCCCTAGTAAGATATTTTGGACCACTTTTGAAATAGTCAAGCGAGAAACTCAGACAGATGAACCAAAAACAGAGAAATTGATGACTATGCACAAGGCCTTACAACAAAGAGATAACATAGACCTAGTCTATATGTCAAGAAAAAAGGTGAAAGAGGTTTCACTAGAACTGAGGTTTGTGTAGAAGCTGCAATTCATGGACTCAAATAATATAAAAAAAGAGCCAAGAAAGCCTTATTACAGCAGCCAATAACAGAAATATCTACAGAAATAGTTTAAGGAAAAAAAAAAGTAAATCAACAAAATCTGGGCGCCTCAGGTGGTGGTTATCAAGGTAGCATAAGCGAACCATCAGGCATGAGTTCGAGATTCATTGGTTGTCCCATTCATGCAGCCTTGTGCCACATCTCAGCAAAAAAGCTTAGTGAATTACTAAATCAACAAAATCTAGGAAGAAAAAATCGAAAGGAAAACAACTGTATGGATACTTCAAGTGACATTGTTAGGAAATTGCGAACGAGATTACATGGACATAGCTAAGAAAGGGGAAACCTGACGATAGAAAAGGAATCATTTTAAATAGCACAAAATAATGCCATAAGAAACAATAATGTGGAAGTAAACCTTCATAATATACAGAAGAATAGCAAGAAAAGGTTATGAAGTGACGGCGATGAAACAGTTAATCACAAAGAAAGTGAATGCAGCAAACTTATACATAAAGAATAAAAACTAGGTACTACGGCATGGAAAAAATAAACCACTAGGAATTGCGCAAGAGATTAACATATAGACTAAGTTTATGTTATTTCTCTGCTGTAAGGCCTTGTTCTTAGCTATCAATTTCTCTGTTTTTATTTCATCTGTCTTGAGTTCCTAGCTTGACTATTTCAAAAGTGGTTCAAAATATCTTACTAGGGGGATTGCCCAGGTGTTTATTCCTTTGATGAGATTTCTGCGGCAGAATTTTAGTTTCGGGAAGTTTTTTTTTCTGAGATATTCCTTTCTTACTTTTTCTCATTTTGTTTGATGCAGACCGATTCTCATATCCCCAAGTATTTGTTTATCCCGTGATCCTATGGTACATGGTTCCTTCAATAAGCTTCCAGACTTTTTTTTGTACTGGTATTGAAAATTGTACAGGCATTGAAAATTCAGTATGTTATTGCAATACATCTTATGAGACGACATACCAATTCTTATGATTTCAGGTTCAAATCAACAGCTACAGCAACAATTGGAATACACCCTACTAATGTCTGATTGTAAAAGCTGGTGAATGCAATCTGGACCTGAAGACACTTTAAAAGAATTTTATGCAATAAAATTCTTTTTTAAACATGGGAAAATGCCAGAGAAACGTATGGAATGCTTCAGACTGCTTTTGGAGTATCTTGCATGAATTGAGCATGAGTTTTTGAGTGGCAAAAGAAATTCAAGGAAGGCAGGGAGTCTGTGAGGGATGATGAGAGGTGTGACAGGAGTAAGGAAGTCAATACACCAGAGTTGATTGGCCAAAGAGTTAGGGTTAGGGTTACTATGTTGAGGTTTTAAGGGAGTTCAGCAAGAGATTCCGTCGGATGAGGCCAGCACTCTTGAAATCGGCTCAGTGGCATTTCCACCAGGACAATGTACCAGTCCACAGCTCTATCCTTGTCACAGACTATTTGACCAAGATGGGCATCAAAATAGTTCCTCACCCTCCCTATAGTTCAGACATTGCTTCCTGTGACGTTTGGTTATTCCGTAAGCTCAGAGGCTGTCGTTATGAGACAATTGAGGAGATGAAAGAGGCTGTGACGAAGGTCATTGACACGCTCAAACAAGAGGACTTCGTTGGTGCCTTTCAGAAGTTGTTGGAACAGTATAATAAGTGCATTGCAACCGGAGGAGATTACTTCGAAAGGGAACGAGAGTTCCATGTGTGTACTATCAATAAAAGTGCCCATACGAAAAAAGTCTGGAAACTTATTTAATGATCCTCGTATTTTAATGTCATCGAGAATTTTGTGCGTCACATTTTCTCGAACAAAATACCAGATATAGTTTCAATTGACGAAATGGAAAAAAACTTGTGAAGTGGTTGATTTTACTGTTCAATATAGTAAAAATGAAAGAAAGCGAAAGACAGACAAATACCCGAATCTTATCAGAAAGTTGAAAAAGCTTTGGAAAATGAGTGTGATGGAGAATACCAATTGTAGATTGAGATTTTAGACCTGAATAATAGACTGGAGAAACTAGAGATCATTGGAAAAATCGAGATAATCTACATCATAGCACTGCGAAGTTCATCTAGAATACTTTAAAGAATTTTGGAGAGCTGAGGGAATTTAATGACTCTCCTACTTTCATAAAAGCCATCAGTTAAAACAGGCGTGAAAAACTTACGTACAGTGAAAAGCAAAAGCAAAGGAACAAATAAAACATCTTCTGGATGATGTTTTTTAAGAATAAAAATTATCAGGAAACCTTGATGCCAACTATAAAAATATTCAGTCAGGCATGAAATTTAGAATTGAGAAATGCGCCAAGCTCGTAAAGAATACAAAGATTAAAAGAAACTGAAAAAAACAGAATAAATGATAGTTTCTTTTAGCAGTACATAAACTAATAACAGATGAAACGCAAAGCATATTTTATTTAATAACTGATCATTTCAGCTTCATAAAATATTCCTTTAACAAACTAGATAAAATTATGTAAATTAAAGAGATTCTGAGACCTATTTGAAATAAGTTTCGACCGAATGGATTTTAGAAGAATAAAATCAGTAGATTACGAAAGTGAAAATTAATAAAAATATATTTTTAAAGTAAAAATCAGACATAATATTTAAGAAAAATCTTTTGGTGAGAAAGAGAACGAAAAAAAAATTTTTTTTCACTGAAAGAGGAAAACCAAGCGAAGATGTTTTGTTAACAGAAACTGTAAAAGAATTGCTATTTAGATTTTCAACAGAGTTGAAGTGGAAATCGGCAAGTGATTTCAACTGGTGACCAAGTTTCGACCGAATGGATTTTAGAAGAATAAAATCAGTAGATTACGAAAGTGAAAATTAATAAAAATATATTTTTAAAGTAAAAATCAGACATAATATTTAAGAAAAATCTTTTGGTGAGAAAGAGAACGAAAAAAAAATTTTTTTTCACTGAAAGAGGAAAACCAAGCGAAGATGTTTTGTTAACAGAAACTGTAAAAGAATTGCTATTTAGATTTTCAACAGAGTTGAAGTGGAAATCGGCAAGTGATTTCAACTGGTGACCAAGTTTCGACCGAATGGATTTTAGAAGAATAAAATCAGTAGATTACGAAAGTGAAAATTAATAAAAATATATTCTTAAAGTAAAAATCAGACATAATATTTAAGAAAAATCTTTTGGTGAGAAAGAGAACGAAAAAAAAATTTTTTTTCACTGAAAGAGGAAAACCAAGCGAAGATGTTTTGTTAACAGAAACTGTAAAAGAATTGCTATTTAGATTTTCAGATTTTCAACAGAGTTGAAGTGGAAATCGGCAAGTGATTTCAACTGGTGACCAAGTTTCGACCGAATGGATTTTAGAAGAATAAAATCAGTAGATTACGAAAGTGAAAATTAATAAAAATATATTCTTAAAGTAAAAATCGGACATAATATTTAAGAAAAATCTTTTGGTGAGAAAGAGAACGAAAAAAAAATTTTTTTTCACTGAAAGAGGAAAACCAAGCGAAGATGTTTTGTTAACAGAAACTGTAAAAGAATTGTTATTTAGATTTTCAACAGAGTTGAAGTGGAAATCGGCAAGTGATTTCAACTGGTGACCAGGTACCGGAATAACGAAAATTCGGAAATAACATTTTTTTAAAAACATTTCTGACGTCTTATCACACAAGCAGAAAATTAGTGGCAAATGAAAATTAGGAAAGACCGTTACTTTGGATTATTGTTAGAGGGAGTCGAATATTAAAAGCTCTGAAAGTAGGGTGGGCGAAATTTATTTTTGAAATAAAAATAAAGAAAAAATTGACATCGTTAATAGTTTGGTCAATCATCATCAGATGAGAGAAAATAAATATAAACAAGGGTTTTGTCCCCCGCTGGAGACCAGCGAGAGACCAGTGGAAGGCAACTACAAAACTTCGATCGCTCTGGGTAATAGCCTTGTGTCAGACTGCCAAGGTTTGAGAAGCATGAAAAAGCTCAAGATAATGGACGACACTTTGAGAGAGAAGAAAAACTGAGATAAAGCGATACTTTGAAATGAGTCTGTACTAGACTCATGAAAGTAGAAAAGCGAAGTGTAGCCTGAAATTAACTGATGACTTGAGATAACCTTGTACCAGACTCGCTGAGATAAAGAAGCGTTGAGAAATCGAGATAATATGATACTTTAAAAACTGGTATAAACCGTCTAAAATACTCCTCGATACTCTGATTTTTGAGCTTTTACCAGTCTGTCCTGGGTATAGAAATGAGACGTGAACTAAGATAATACGAGATTTTGAAAGAGACAAAGCCTGAGATAATACGATACTTCGAGATGACCTTGTACCAGACTGCCTTGGGTATAGAAAAGTAAAGAAGCGGTGGGAAACTGAAATAACACGATACATTAAGACACTCCTGTACCAGATTCGCCAAACTAAAAAAGCAAAGGGAAATTAAAATAACACGATACTTGAAACCACCTTTTATGAAACTATCAACGCTGAAAGAAGCTGAGAGCTAAACCGAGAAAATCAAACATAACCACCTTTTTGAGATTGCCTTGTGTCAGACTATAGAAAGCAAGGATTAAAAAAGCTTTAAACTTATAAGATAAATTGAGAGGTCTGACGAATTTACAGTCAATCAATTTCTCGACATTCAAATACTGAGAAATTGATTGACTGTAAATTCACAAATTGGGCCTCTGACTATAAACTCCCAACCTCTGAGGTGGGTAAATATATGTACCATTTTTAAAGACATCTTTTTAAAACTAAGTATTATTATTGTTACAAAACCGTGTTCTATTCTCTGTTTTTTGGCGTCGACTTTTTTCTTACATTCTAAATTGTGCGGTCATATCAATCCATTCATCGACTGGCGATTCCGATTAGCGATTGATCTACTGTCTGGATCAAAAACTCAGAAACGATTAGAACTCCTCTCAACAATCAAAAAGGAAGTGTTCACTCCCATCGCTCATATGACAGAGACTGACCAAAATTCAACCGGCTCCGCGCACTCACTTCCGGGACGAACGCGAGACAAAATAAAAATATTTTCCCTATCATTCAGAAACCGAGCTACGCAACTCTCAGAAAAGTCGATCTGAGCCAATCGTGCGCTATATAATGAAAGGCCGATTTCACCCAGCTGGCAGAAAATCCCCAAACAGTAGCAGCGCACACACACACACACAGAGAGAGAGAGAGAGAGAGAGAGAGAGAGAGAGAGCACGTCCAGTAAGCGGCTCAAACATTAGTGATGATCAGTGTGACAAGACGTCAAGAAACTCTCATCACACGTGAACTTCCCTCGTAGTCCCTCCCAATTACAAATCTGTTAATTGACAGATTCCTGAATGAACAATTCCGAATTGACATTCCGAATTGACGATAAACAAAAACGATTTTATTCTTTTGGTTCTCAACCTCGTCCCAATCTCCGTTGTTCTGTTACTTCTAACTCTTTTCTGGTTTATGCGAATAATGGCACCCTAAGATTGCATTCGTACAAGGTTTATCCTCACTTGTCGCTACCATAGCTTCAGCTACATCCTATTTGCTAAAAAATGTAGAAATATAACAATAAAATGTTTATCTAATTTTTTGAAAATAAATTACATTTTTGTTTTGGAAATAGATTGGTTTCTCTGTTTTAATGGCATATCAATTTTCATGGGTTATCTAATGCCTAAGCAATCTTTTTACAAGACCAGTACTTGTATACCGATAGCTAAAGGGATAAAGGAGTTCAAACCTTTCCCAGGGGTAATAATCCGAAACTGAACGTATTAACACGACTGGAGTGGAATTCGAACCCCTTAACAGTGATATTGCAGTCCTGCACGTTAGCCACTATAGACACTTCCATCTGAAAATGGAAGTCATCAGTGCAAAACTTTACATGAAATCAGTAACTCATTTTGCATCAGAATTCTTTTGTTTATATCATTGGTATAATGCTTGCCTCTTAAACCTTCTTTCATGAAAGCCCGAAGAGATGATAAACATTATGAAAGTGACGAGGAAGTGAAAACGGCAGTGATGAAGTGACTCAAAAAACAGTCAAGAGAATTTTATGAGGCAGAGATATATGCTCTCATTCGAAGGAGGAACATTGCTATTGAGAGAAATGGTGACTATGTTGAAAAGTAGAGATGTGATCCACCGAGTACCAGCTTCATTTTCCTGTATGATACGTGTTCCTGTGTCGGTAGTTATTCCTGTACTACTGAAAAAGGTATTATATTTTTGACTCACCCTCGTATATATATATATATATATATATATATATATATATATATATACGGAGTGTTTCATAAATTTTTATATCATTTGAGATATACAGTGATTCTGAAAAAATTTATTTTGTAATCTTGTGACCAATTCTCAATCAAATGATCTTAAATTTTAACAACATATGTAAAAACAACTTACAATAATGTTTATGATATTTAAACACTTTTGATTTTTCGGGAATATTTCTATAGCTGAAAAGAAATGAACACAAAGCATAAAACAGAATTTTGAATTGCTTATACACATCCTGTAAAAAATTTGAGTTGCTTATACACATCCCATTAAAATTTTGAGTTGCTTATACACATCCTGTTAAAATTTTGAATTGCTTATACACATCCTATTAAAATTTTGAGTTGCTTATAAATATCCTGTTAAACTTTTGAGTTGCTTATACACATCCCATTGAAATTTTGAGGTGCTCATTCTCATCCTAATTTTGAATTGCTTATACTCATCTTGTTAAAATTTGAGTTGCTTATACACATCCCATTAAAATTTTGAGTTGCTTATATTCATCCAGTTAAAATTTTGATTTGCTTATACACATTCTGCTAAAATTTTGAGTTGCTTATATACATCCTATTAGAATTTTGAGTTGCTCATACACATCCAGTAAAAATTCTGAGTTGCATATACTCATCCTGTTAAAATTTTGAATTGCTTATACTCATCCTGTTAAAAATTTGGAGATTTGAATAAAGCAACACCTAGCTTTATTTTGTAGTTCCCATTAAGTTTTTTGTCCAATTGATTCATTAATGTCAAAGTGGTGCATCCATACAGAAGTACTGAGATGGTCACAGCTTGTATGAATTTCCGCTATATTTTATTAGGGAGACCAGTTTTTCATATGATCGATAACCTGTCGACCCCGGTTCATGCCTTCGCTTGGCTTATATTGACATCACTTTCAGTGGATGAGATATTGCAGCCGAGGTATGAGAACTGGTCTCTGAAATATTTCTTGTCTCAAAATATGAATACTAGGCTCTTTTTGCGTTTTAGTTTGCATTTCAATTTGAGTTCAAGTTTTAAAAAGAATTATTTTGATGGAAAATCTTAAAATATTTTGAATTGTTGGTTTGATTTTGGTCTCATTGTTTAATGGCATATCAACCTTCATGGGTTATTTAAAGTCAAAGCCATTCTTGTAGAACAGTAGTCGTACTATTTAACCAATATTGTTAACGCAATAGCGTGACTGGAGTTCGAACTCACTTTTTACCACGTCGCAGTCCAACACATTAGCAATGACGCCATGGGGGACACTCCTCCTGTATATGATGCTTTTTAATGACTTTAATGCGTTCGAAAACATAAACCTAACTTCTACATCTGAAAGAGATGTTGCCGAACAACTCTTACGGTTTAATAAGAAATAAGTACTTGTTTTGAAATGAGAAATATTTTTTACTATTTGAAGATAAAAATGCTGGAAACAATGGTGTACTTTAGTATTACTCAGTGAAATATGCGCTCAAGCATATAAAAACATGTAAACATGCTTCTCTTCATATATGCCAAAAGGGATTCAGATAATCTATCTCTTTAGATTTTGTGTTATTATTTTTTGAACTGTTATAGACGGAAATATGACGTCTGTGGGTTTTGTTTGAAAACTGGTCGAGAGGAAACAATCTGCAAGTAAAACAAGTGGCACAGATAGGTCGAACGCATCAAAGCCAAACAACACCTAATAATGGTTATATATATATATATATATATATATATATATATATATATATATATGTGTGTGTGTGGGTGTGTTTGTGTGTGCGCGCACGTATGGGTGGGTGCATTTGAGCACACACACACACACACACACACACATATATATATATATATAAATGGATTTGGGCTTAAATGTGGATATTTTGTCTTTCGTAATTGGCATGGAATCATTAAAAATTTAATTACAAGAGATATGAAGAGAAAGAGATAAATCTAACCATTCAAATACACTAGAATATCCCTCCACCTTCCAAAACAAAACAAAAACTAATGAGCAAATGCATCTTTATTTAATATGAATATAAGCAATATATATATATATATATATATTTATAGCGAGAGAGAGAGAGAGAGAGAGAGAGAGAGAGAGAGAGAGAGAGAGAGAGAGAAATGGTACATTTTGGTGAATCTGACAAGATGATAAAAATAAGTGGAAAAGTGGATAAATGAAACACTTACAACGAGTTTGGAAGTAATATTTCGTTCTTTAAGGAAGAACTTCTTCAGACTAATTTTTTTGAGTTTTACTACATTTCAGCAATTGAGGAAAGAGATAAAATAATGGTGAAAATGTAAAAAGGTATAAAGGGAAGGAAAGCGACCCAAAACAAGAAAGAGACAAGGTAAGAACAGGCTACCACCATCACTCGAGCCTCCATCTATTTCTCTGCCTGGGTCAAGGGTAAAGTAGAGCAATCCAGGGAATGGAGAAGCACTCTACACTACACCTCGGTGTATTAGCTCGTGAAAAAAGAGCCTTCGTGTCGCCGTCAACAACGGTTGCCAACTTTACTTTTACATATATATATATATATATATATATATATGAGTACTAATTACACAAGGAGTATAAGAGAAGTAAAGCTGGTTTGAGTTTAGAATTTTCCTTCTTCTAGATTGGTTGGCTAATCAAGGCTAAAGAATCCAGTCTTCTCAACTATTTATTTATGGCTAGAGAAAGAAGAGATGGATTCATGCATTTCCCAAGGATATTAGTACGAAGTGAAATGGTAACAACGTAATCTAGGATTCGAACACGGGTGGTCGACTCCATTTCTTACGACGGTAAGCACGCCTCTTGATACGTGTACCTACCCACATGCATGAGTATATATATATATATATATATGTGTGTGTGTGTGTGTGTGTGTGTGTGTGTGAGTATGTGCTTATATACAGTTATTATAATAGTTTGGCATATTTTAATAAGCATTAACAAGATATATATATGTATGTATGTATGTATATAAAAAATGAGTAAAGTTGGCTACTGTAGTCGAGGGGGACTCAAAAACTCTCTTTTCAATAGCTTCTTCACTGAGGTGTATATTGAGGGCACTACTCCTTTGCCTGGATTGTTTCACTTTACCTTTGATACGTATCTTATAATGCATTGTCTTTAGCATGGAAGTATCAAGTATCATTTTTTGAGTCTTTGGTATGACACGACCTGGAATTGAACTTCGGTATCCCACACCATTGTCGAACACTCAACCCATTATATAACATCATCATCATCATCATCATGTTGCGCTGCCAGCATGGATCTCCCTGATCCTCTCTCGCCACCCCTCACTATCGTCTATCGCTCTCAGGAGGTCTCCCAGGCTATATCCTGTGTCGGCACAGAGCTGTTGTATACAGATTCTAGCTGGTCATCTTACCTTCTGAGGTAGGTAAACTTGTCTACTAGTTTCAAAGGCCCACACTTTAGTGTGTAGATGTGAAGTCTTTGATCAAAGCAAATGTATTCCGTCTTGTCTGTGTTGACATGGAGGCTTATGCCAGCAGCTGCTCGTTCCAGACTATGTAGCAGGGTTTCGGCTTGGGTGGGTGTATTTACCAGAAGCGCTATGTAATCGGCGTAGTCCGTGTCCCTAATTGTTTGTGCGGGGTATCTCCTGCTTCTTTTCTTTGCAAGCTTGAAACCGTTATCTTTCATTAAATAAATAGACGTTCAAAGCACGTAGTATAGACAGATAATAAAAAGGTATGGGGCTAATGTGTCTCCTTGTAGCACACCTGCTACAATATCGAAGTAGTCTGTGTCTCCATCCGGTGAGCAGGCTTTTACTTTCGTTTTTTTAAATAGCATCATTATGGTTGCGAAGGTTTCTTTGGGGAAGCCGTAGGCGAGAAGTATTTGCTCCATCTTCCTTCTGTGTATTGAGTCAAATACCTAGGAGAAGACGACAAATAATATATTGTCGCCTCTAGATTTTTTGCACGTACATCTTCTAGAACTCGACGAATAGTCAAAATATGTGATGTCGTGTATTGATTTCTCCGAAAGCCATTTTGGGTCTTCCTAAGTATCTTCTCAATTTTCGGTTCGTATTAGGGCATTGTAGATCTGCAATATATATGAATATGTAACGCCCTGTCGATGGGGCTTAGAATACCCTGATTGTATCCCCTGAAGAGGAGTAAAACCTCCAAGAAAAGGTGTCTTAACTATATCAAATCTGACAGTCAGGCTCCAGTTTTGCTGCTTTAAGGAATGTGGTGTACCCATTTATCACCTTAACTCCCCGTTGTACTCTGACCTGGAGAGGAAGTAATTGGTAGGCTTCCATCTATATGTCAAATAAACTTGTTAGATAGGAATACTTTATATTACATAGCCGTTTACCTAATAAAAAAAAAGCAAAAAACAAAAAACAAAAAAAAGCAAAAAACAAAACAAAACAAAATCAAAACAAGCTCAACCCAAAATTCTTAAGAAACAGCTGCATACGAAATAAAAATCTAAATATGAATATTCAATAAATAAAACAAATACATAAATAAATAAAATAAAATAAAATTCAATAAAACAATAAAATAATAAATATGAATGTTCAATATTTTTTATGTGATTCTATAACCCCGAGGCACCCCTCCCCAGGATGAAACGCCCTTAAAATCAATCAACACACATACACCTCTCCCACCATATATATATATATATATATATATATATATATATATATATATATATATATTGTAAGATTTATATATTTATATATAACTTAAAAGAGAATGAAATTTATCTCTGTTGACATGACACGCAGATTTTTCCAGCATACCAAAGGAAAATAAATATCAGCTTTCTTTTAATCAGACGGCAAAGTTTACAAACTGCAAAACAATAAATAAATAAATAAATAAATAAAGAAAATAGTTATCAAAAAATGGAATAAGTTCTATGCTGTTTTTTTTTTTTTTTTTGCCTGATGTCCTCAGAGGGAAATATTTCCACCTGAATCGTTGGACAACTACAAAATTTCGAGAAGAAAGATGGCGCGCGCTTGTGTATCGTTTTCTGTTCCCCGCCTTTGTATGAAGACAAAAACAAATAATCTAAAGAAGTCATCATTCCTTGTCACGAACAACTGCTATTCGCATTACCTCAAGTCTTTCTTCTTCCAAGAAATTTACAATCTCCGCGTGTGTCTCTGTTTCGTTTTTTTTTATTATTTTTGACTTAAATTTCTGGTTTTACAAGACGTAAAAAAAGGAAGAAGAATTTCTAAAAGGATCGATATATGATAGCAGACGCAACGTTTGGATCAGAACTTCTTCATAAGGGACAATTTGGTGACCTATGTATTTATCTATGAACAAACAGCTAACACTTGGTAAGAAGGAATTAATAACATAGTTTAGTTTGGTTTAGTTTGGTTTAGTTTAGTTTATGGCATATCAACCATTGCAGGCTATTTAATGCAAGATCCTCTTTATACTTATACAGTTAATATATATGTATAAAGAAGATTTGGCATTATTAACCTACAATGGTTGATAGATATTTATTAAATGTATTTGATTTATAAACACATTTTGTTATTAACGCTTTAAACGAGCCTTAGTTCATTATTTTGTACAGTTAAATGGTTTCAAGTTTGGCTTTGTATCACTAACAATTCAATAAAACATCAGTCATTTGTTTACACACAGTTAAAAGATCAAATAGTTTTATTTCAAACAATTCAATTTAGCATAAGTCATTCGTTTGCACTCATTTAAAATATCAAACAGTTCTATTTAACCCATAGATAGGACCCTATCAGATGAAAACACTTCGGGGCAGTGGACCTGGGAGTAATTGCAATGAAAGGGTACTCTGCATTCCTCAAAGCTCCAGCATTACCATCAGATTGTTTAGAGTCATCTTCCAGGACACTCGTTGCGGGGTCTTACTTCTCAGCTGAGAAAATAGCACAGTATCTGTCAAATATGATATGGTTAGTCAAACATTGATTGGTACTCCTGTTTGTCTTCGAGTTCAAGATGATATCATCAGTTGTGCTATCGAACTGAGAACGCAGGAGCATCAGCCGATTGAAATCCTTTCAGATCATTCGATGACTACAGCACTTTTAAAAATCGGCTTGAATGCTTAGAAAAGTCCTGAAGACTTGAACAGACTTGATTTCACTCAGATTTCACTGGTTGAAATCTCTGTGCAAAATTAAAAAGGAGTAAAATAACACACACTCACACACACACACACACACACACACACACACACACACATATATATATATGATGACTGCTATATCTTCGCTTATGATAGCCGTTTAAACAACTCAAACGTTCCGATTAATTATTTATTCATATTGTGAAAATATACAAGATGAGTAAGATAAGATGGTAAGACTGAGAGAATTCCCTCTGAGGCTCATGCATCTTCGTCTTCTTAATCATCTCACCCAACGTCGTGCTGGAGGTTTGGATCGAATTGAACGACTACGAGACGGGTCCACAATGGAAGAAAAAAGAGAAAACAAAAGGCTTGAATATATGCTATTTGAAAAACGAGCGGTGTGTGTAACATTTCAGAAAATAGCGGTGCGTAGAATCCTTACTTTCGATCCGTAGATAGTAGGTGAATTTTCCTTAACTAAAAATAAAAATGACAGCAAAGTTTTCAAGATTTTTACGTCTCTTCTCTTTCTGCTCCTCCTAGCCCAGCAGCCTCTCTCTCTCTCTGTGTATGTGTCTATCTCTCTCCAGCAGACTGGTTTACTTTGTATATATATTGCGATGAACATTTCCTACTTCCGGATTTTCGGCCACCCATAGACTGGACATAAAAATATTGTCAGGCAGTATGTCTTCATACCCTGAAATGTATGATAAAAAAACTGAAGCTATTTTAAGTCGCGTCTCCACTTGAATCAGGCCATCTCTTCTTATAAGTCGCATGATTGAATTAGTGGTTCCCGTACAAAATACATACGGTCACGAACACAATCAAAATACTCATGCAAATATGTCTGGACCCCTATATGGACATACGCATATATACAAATACATATATACGTACCTACAGTCAACTCACAACCGTATTCAAATGTATATATCAGCATGTGCACACATACACACATACATATACGCACACTAACTCAAGTGTCTACATACGCGTACATACATATATCTAAGTATATACACTACCACGCCAGCGTCTATAATGTCACAAGATATCCGTACATCATTGTATTATAAATAAATACGTTTGTCCGACGCTTATGTCACTCTCTGAGTTTACATAATTACAGCCTCAGTGACAAGCAGAGCAAGATAATCGGAGACAATGCAAACCAGGTTTTATTTCGGAGTCTCTACACTTATACTTTTCTCGTCAAAAAATATCAACTAGTCAGCAGAGTTTTGATACTGGAGCTTCCTTCTCCAGTTTTGATTTTGGTTTCTTGAAGGGTTGTCTTCACCGTGGCTTTACCATTAGACTGGATCCTCTTATATATATATATATATATATATAAAAACATAGCTTTAAATAGAGCATACATTGTGAGTTCTAAAAAAGGAACATTTTTTTTGTCCACGTCTCCTCAGGGAAACCTCGTGATAAGTAAGCAATAACAAGAATCAAGGTAGTTGACAACAAAGAAAAAAAAAAAAAAAAAGAGAAAACCCAAAGAGGGGAAAAAAACAAAACAAAGCGTTTATCTGGTACGGTTCTCTTCTGTTTTTCCTTTGAATAAGTCAGCTTTAGTTGGTGTATAATCAGTAGGGTTGAACAAAAGAAGACTGTAGAATTCTTTTTTTTGTTGCAGAGAGTAGGTTGGTATATAATGATATAGAGCGCCTCTAGCTCTGACAGTTGTAATTCACAATTAGAGAATTCAAGAATTGTAAACATGTTCAGGTTATACGCATTAGTGCAGAGTGCATTTGCAAACAGGTGTTAACATTTTACGCCGGGGCCTGAATCTGAGCTCGAACACCAAACCCTAGCATCAGTACCGAATAAGAAGTAGTTGAGTTGATTTTTTCTTTTCAAACGTCGTGTTGCCAACATCTGTTTGGAGTGGTGTATCATGTCGGAGTTAACATGTGTAGATAGAAATCCCTGATAGTTATATATTTTGTTGCAGATTTTGAATTTAAAACAATTCGTAAAACTCAACAAGTTTTATTATGAGAGCAAATTAAATAGTAAAGAAATGAGACATAAAGAGAGTGAATGAAGTTGTGCATAAATAAGAATTTTGACATGTCCGTATATGTAAAGTTAATTACAGGAAACTTTGTGAGAGACTTACATATTTGAGGAAAGTTCCTTTAGTTGTTGGTTGGAATTGTCTATATGCATGAAAGTAAGTAGACGAAATTGTTCCTATTTCATAATATTGTAATCGATACAAGCCTCAGTACATAGGCCAAGGAAGTCCTTGTTCCAGAGAGACGAGAACAGGTTTTTGCTTCTCGGTCATTCTGAGAAGAAAAGAGTAAGGTTTTTTTTTTGGTTTTTTAGATACTTGGTTCTGTTGCTATAGCAACGCTGTGGTGTCGGCATCTTGCTGATATTACTGGAATCCTTTGCCGCACAAAGGAGATAATATCACAAGTACATAACTATTTGAGATATGCAGAAGACTACCTTTTGAATAGAGATATTTACTAGTGGCGTAAAACTGACAATGTCCCAAGATGTGATCAGGCGTGTTGATGTTAAACTTGTTAATTTGTATTAAGTATGCATCTACCCATCCGCCCCCCGCCACTAAAAAGACGTGACACAAGGTCAATTTTTAAGCAGAGTTTAATAGGTTGGAACTCAAAGTTTTCTTTCTCGAAGACTGTTTGCCACAGCAAGGATAAAAGGGCCCAGTATGCCATACCATTTATCCATAGCTGGAGGGAGAAAAGTCAGATTAATACTTTTCCTAGGTGTATTAACGCTGTGCGCAATGAAAACAGTATCTAACCTCGAGTCGCCTTGTCCATTTACTACGACGATAACCGTTACACCATGAGTGCCAAAACCATACATTAAATGCTGTGTAAAGGTTTCTCTGTAGACCTTAGAGAAATGTTTTTCCTTTTAGCATCCAAATTATATTTTATAGCGATTTCATGAAATTAAATAAAGAGGAGTTGAAGGACTTCAAACGTTCCTACAGTTTTTTCTTGCAAACTACCCAAACAACAACAACAACAACAACAACAACAACAACAACCTGTTGTAACCTAACAAAATAACCAAAACGGAGGTTGGAAATGAATGGGAAAACTTTATAACATTAACAAAATACAATACTTGCCAGCGGTGGGAAGAAGGTAAACCATTGCTAGTGGTGTACTACTTAATTCTAATATTCACTCCCCGTCAAAATAGTAGCTAACGTATTTATGAAGAATGGGGCAAATCTATTTACGTTCATTGGTATGATATATAACAAAAACTAATAACGATATAATTATGATATACTTTAGTACATTTATAAACAACAACTCATCAATATCGGTGTTAGACCATATGAAGATTTAGGTTTAGATAAAGTATTAACCGTGTGAAAAGGGCGAAGAGACTAAGATGGTCTGATGATTGCATTGGCGGAAAACTGTTGACTTTGAGTCTTCATTATTAAAGAATATATATATATATATATATACATAATTTTTTGTTAGTCCAATGAGAGTAAAAATAAATATTTCAAAATGAATAGGTTCACTTGTAGATTTCTTTTCTAAGTTATTTATTTTTCTTCTACACGTGTTTCCAGTGTTTAGACTTTCACCAGGGAGTTAATAATGTTTGATGGCGTCGTTATCATTCATTGATATAGTGGCGACTGTTTTGATAAGTTTGTTGTTCTTTTTAATTCCAGGATTTTTGTCTGAGAGTTTTCACGTCGCATTATTACGTTAATTGTCCATGACTGATTTATGTCTCTTCAGGTGTTGTGTTTCTCTTTCTTTCTTTTTTCCTTCTTTTTCTTTTTCTTTTCACGAGAGCATTCTGTGTGTCTGCGTTTCCATGGGTGTTCCTATCCAAGTATGATCCTGGCCGTTGTCCCGTAGGATTCGTATGGCCAGAACCTGGTTAGGCATGGCGTTGACCAGTCATTGGATTTGTTCGACTTTACGTCCACAATGCTGCTTCCAATGGCTTCGGAAAAATCCTTCCCCCCTCCTGCCCGTATTAAGTTTTAACTTAGTAAAAGTTCACAGTTACAATTTTTTTAATATTCTCATTAGAGTCCTTATTTATAGTTCAATGTATTCTTATAGGCCTTCTATTTTTACTCTAACTTAGGCTTTCAAACTCTAATACATTCCAATAATTTATAAATACCCTCCTTCTAGATAGGCTACTTGTGTTACATATTGACCATCGACCGAGCCGTCAATCAAGAGATTCACCAGTGTAAATAAGCAAAAGCACGTGGACGTCAAACAAAAATATATCCAGGACACAGACGGCTTGAGTCAGTTGGAGATAGAGTGCCAGCGGAGAGAGAACCAGCTCCAGACAGAGGGCTTGGGCCCTCAGTGACCCACGGTTGAGCAGCCCAGCCAGAATGCGAAAGAAGTGCTGCAATGGTCAGAAGAACTTGGGGTCAATATGTAGCAGTCTGTCCTCGTCTCCAGCTCACCTCTCACACACAACCAACATCAACCCTTTCGAGAATAAGGTGTGAGAGATTTATCGTTCGTTATTGAAGTTCGTCATTATTGGTTGATTGTTACCGCTTATATTTATATTTATATATGTATTATGGCTGTGCAACACTTGGAATTACAATATTAGTCTTTTTACATTTAAAGCACAGAAAATATACCGCAGTAATTTTACAAAAAATGCATTTTAAAATGACATTATAGTAAAATACAAAATATCAAATCGTCTGCTGACATCTTTCATTAACAGTTACTTGAAGCTATAAGTGTTTACATAGGAATACATTGGTTGCTTAAACCATGTAGTTTCTTAGAAAATAAAATATTTTGCAAATGATCTATCTTTCTATCTATCATTAATGCTTACTTGAAGCTGTAAGTGTTTACCTAGGAATACATTGGTTGCTTAAAACCATATAGTAACTCGCAAAATGAAAATAAAGACAATACTGTTTCAGCATTAAAAATCACAACATAGTGTTAACATACCACAAATCCGACCGACAAAAGTGTAAAGCTTTGTAAACTAGATTAGCAAACCATTGTTAGTGAGTTCAATTCTCACTGGGTGCCATATACTTCTGTCCTTGTGCAGCACCTAAGTTAAATTTGATAACTAAAATCAACCGATCGACTGATTGACCGTTTACCTACCTCAGTCTGTCTGCCTGTCTGTGCAGTTAAAGGGGCTCCAGTCTAATGACAAAGACGTTGTGAAAGCAACCCTTCCAGGAGGTTAACACTGGAGAAAACTGGAGAAGGAAGATCCAGCATAAAACCCCAGCAGATTTGTAGGAATCCTTTGACAGGAAAAGACTAAGAGAAGGTATATAGAAATAAAACCTGCAGCTTAGTTATGTAGACCTATAGATTGGCATAAGTGTCGTCCAAGCGTATGTCACTAAAATCCAACAATGACAATTTAGTTATACTTCTAAAATACATAAAATATTTTATTTTCAAAAATATAGTTCCTAATGATATTTAGTTATGAAAATACAATTAGATTTTTAAACATCGAATGGCTATACGAGTCCATCAGAGTAAAAAAAAAATCAAAGGGGCCATTGACGAAAAAGATTGAGAATCCCTGGTCTAAACAAAATTGATCAGGTGAAGCAAAATAAAGATGGTACCCTAATTGCAGGACTATTGGGAACATTTTACATCCGTTCATTCAAAAATAAAATTGCTTTAGATTAGCCAAAAAACATTTTCTGTCAAGACTCATAAAATTTAACGAGGTTGTAATTCCCGTGCCATAGTGGCTAACGTGCTGGACTGCGACTTCGTATTACGCTAGTTCGAACTCCATTCGAGGTATTACGTTCACTTTCGGAGTAATACCCTTGGAAAAGCGACGAACTCCCTCATATCTCTATGGGTTAAATAGTAGCACATCAGTTCTGCAATGATGGCTTTAGCATTAAATAACTCTCGAAGGTTGATATGCCATTAAAAAAGAAACAAAAGCAATCTAATATCGTGTAGTTGTTGATTTTCAGCATCTTTTCTTATTCTATCTCATTGATAAAAAAACGACGACATTTCAGCAAGTAAAAAGAACTTTTAAAAAACTTTTTAAGGTTTTATTCCCATCAGCAAAATGATTTTAAATTAATCTTTTTATTAATTATTGTTATGAGCATATTTTTAATTGTGTTTATTTTATTCCAGTTGATCTGTGTTATTTTTTAAAAAAAAGTAATTAATCAACAACCCCCACACAAAATAATACACAAAGAAAAATTGAAAATTAATCAAAAGCTGTTATTCAATGTGATGATTTGAATAACTTGAGCGAAATATAATGTCAAATTCCTGCAAATTGTAAACGTATCAAATATCAAAGTAATTGTTGCATTCAGCGTGATAAAGAAACATCAGCGCATAAAAATGTGAGAGGTTTAATCGTGCTCTTCCAAACAGAAAAAAAAAATACTCATCTATTAGGAAAACATATTATGGCGATTACTGGTTGGTAATTGCTAATGATTTGTTTGTCTATACTCTTTAAATAGCTAAATGCTATAATATAGAAATAATCAAATTTTGTATACTTACACGATGGAATTAAGTAAAAGTTTATACTCTCATCTGTTCTATAGCCACAATTAACGCCATGTGCGAAATGGACATATAATATTGGTAACATATATATATAATGTTCCTAACGTTAGAACATAGGAATCTCGAAATTCGAAAACACGCAACGACTTCTTTGTTCAGGTACGAAACCTTTTTATTACTTTTGAGTTAAAGGTTTCGACATAAGGAGAGAGACACAATCTTGCTATGCTGTCTTATTCATCTGGCCCCCATCTCGTGCGGCACCCATAGGGCGCAAATTCGCCTGCTTCGGTGAGCTCACAAAAGTCGAACCTCTTTGTTTAGTCTCTAGCTTCAACTCTCTAACTTTCTTCAAATTCCCCAAAACCTCCGCGCGCTTCCGGTGCATGACGTCACCCGCATTTCGTCACCCGCTTCATCATCTCAGGCTATTGTGACATCTCTGAATGACATGCCCGCTCTGTGCGCGCGCACGCGTTACCACCTGCATCAAGGTTGCACCTAACTAACTCATGGGCTGAGCCGAAAGGTTCTCAGCCTAACTAAACCCGAAGGCATGAACCGAAATCCCTCGGCTATTATATTACACATCGAGGATATTTAACTGTAAGCGATAATTAAAAGGACGCCATGTTTCAATGAAAACTGATTGATCATACAGAATTTGAATTTGAAAAGGAAAAGATAAGGAATTTTTGTCCTAATGAAACAATTATTTATTGTTATTTGAATATTACTATTTATTTTTAGAAGGTAATTTTCAAGTTGGACACAGGAAAGTAACTTCACTATTGGATAAAAACAAAAGTGTTTGAATCTATAAATTTTTGTGATACTCCAAAAATTGTTGCGCCTTTGTAGATCAATCAAGCATATTGCATCAAGGAATTCTACTAAGGTATTTCTCCTCCTTTCTCATAAAATAATCAAATAAGTAAATGAATAAAAAAAATTAACTTAAAAAATGTTAAAAGATGATTTTATTTTATACATTGTCAACATTATTGATCCATTCTTTTTGATTTTCTTGTTACCATATTTTTTTTCGATCTATTTTCTATTCTTCCTCTGGGATCTCCCCGTTTCGTAAGAGAGATTTTCTCTTTAAGGTTGTATTATCTCTTTCGGAATAAGGATCCCTACGCAGAGGGTTAAACTGAATAATTCAATTGAAAATTGCAAATTTGACGACAAATATGATAACCCATACAATAGTATTATGTTTATGGGCCAGATTCTTATCGAAAATCCATTTATAATCTCTAAGAAGCCCTACACAGGAAATAATTTTATATCTATCAGACTTTTGACACACACGTAAATTTAAAAAAAATTACAGATCATGGTCAATTAGCAATATACACCACATATCACTAACTTTCAACATTCAACATGTAATATAGAGCGGAACCCTCTGATAGGGACCTCCTTCATCCTATCTATCGATTATATCCAATAATTTGGAATAGTATATTCTATAAATGCCTTGCAGTTGCATAAGTCTCCCCCGAAGAAATAAAAAAAAATTGCTGAGACAGATCTGAATGAAATTACTTTAGAGGTATATCATGTAAGCCCTTGTTTTAGAATATATATATATATATATATATATATATATATATATATATATATATATATATATATATATATATATGAAATATGTATATACTTAGAATGTTTTCATGACATTTCCAGATAGAAAATATTTTGATGTTTTTTTTACTCCCAAAATTGTCATTTTTAAAATCTGGTTATACTAAGTAAATTTTTACCAAGATAGTCATAAAAATATATCAGTAAACATTTCAGTTCGAAACATCTGAACATTTCCAGAAACCATAAGAGTATTTTGTCTTAAATAGCTGATATCTGGTCTCGAAAGCCATTTTAATGAGCGCACCACAATTTCAATGATAAATTTGCATGCACACATTTTACCATTAATTTATCGATACAACAGCCAATTTCAAAACACCGTAACCTTTCCAAAAGAAAATAAATTAAAAAATTAAAAAATAAATAAAATAACGAGTTTGGCCAAAAAATTAGTATTATGATAATGTACATGTTCAGTTGTACTGAAAAACTTCAAAAATAGCCAATAGCTGGAACACGCGGCTTGTACCTCAATGGAAGGTCGTAGAATGGATTAACCGAAACATGGTTAAGAGATAAAGCAACGGATAAGATCAATAGTGAGAAAAGCGACTTAAATGATTGTCTTTAAATTATAAAAGATAGCCAGAGGCTGAAGGAATTTCTTCGTTGTCTTGTTGACAATCATATTAAATTTGAAAAACAAAAAGTTTAAAAGTTCGTATCCAGCTTGGTTTTAAAGTACGGGAATTAAAATTCCACTTTTTTGGTCGAATGTTTAAAATAATCACAGCATGTGTTCTCTCATTGAGTATCTATTAACCGATTGACCCTTGGACTGTGAACAAAACGAGCAGTAATCTCGCCAAAGACCGTTGCATTCATACGGTCACGTTTAATTGTATGTTGCAGACGCTTGGACGGCAGTCCTTTCATATATTTCCGTGATTTTCAAATTTTTAAAAGCGAAAGAAAAACGGTGCTCGACAAGACACTTCGGTTGTCTCATGAATATCGTTATATCTCAGACGACAGCTTGGATGAGTCAAAGAAAATTGAGTTTCTGTGACACATCTAACTGTGATAGAGTTAAATGGAGAATAACGAAAAAGGAAATAGGAAGGATAGAGACAAGAAAAACGAAACATACAGAGAAACAGACTGACAGCCTGACATCACTAACACACACACACACACACACACACACACACACACACACACACACACACACATACACACACACAAACACACACACACAGATATATATATGTATAATATAGAGAGAGCTAGAATGAAGACAGAAGAGAGGAGACGAAAAGAAACCGAGAAAACAGTGAGAGAGAGAGAGAGAAAGAGAAAGAAAGAGAGAGAGAGAGAGTAACAGTTTGTATGTACGTGTCTGAGAGAGAGAGAGAAAGAGAGAGAGAGAGAGAGAGAGAGAGAATCTTCTTAAGAAAGAAAAACAAAGTAAAAATGGGGGATAACTAAAATAAAATAAAAGACTAATGGAGGAAAGAGAGGAAAAAGAATATATATATATATATATATATATATATAGAGAGAGAGAGAGAGAGAGTGAGAGAGGAATGTATCGAAGAAGCAAGACAAATTAAAACTAGTAGAAATGGAGGAAATAAATCAAGTAAAAAGGAAGAATAGTCGAAAAAAGAATGAAAGAAGGAGGAAAAGAAAGATAAAGAAATACAAGAGAGAGAGAGAGAGAGAGAGAGAGAGAGAGAGAAAGGTCAAATAGGGAATGGGGAGGATACAGGTCAAGAAGCTAACAAGGATAAAAGAAAAGGATTAGTTTGTTTTGCTTCTGGTTTTGGTTTATTTAATTCAAAATGTTAATTTGTAAATATTTGCTAATTCATGGATTGTCCGTGGCGAATTGACTAACATGCTGGCCTGCAACTCTGTTGTGAGCAAGTTCAATCTCAAGTCACGTAATCACCTTCACTTTCAGACGTATTCTCTTTGAGTTCAAGCCAGTAAAACTTCACAAAAAAAAAAAAATGATCTTGTGCTGCATCTTACTCTTGACGTAGAGGTTGGGGAACATACACCTGGGAAAGATATGAAATTCCTTATCCCCAGCCATGGGTTAAATAGTCACGCTACTGTCGTTCTACAAGGATAGCTTCAGCATTTAATGGCCAACCAAACCAAATATCGGATTTTTATAAGTATGATTCATACTTTTAATTTTCCTACATAAAATATGTTGGAATTACTATTTGAATTTACCAATTTGGGACTTTGCCCCTCTTGGATTTAATGCTGAACTAGATTATTTAATCTTTATTGACTCGACTCTGGTTACCTATCGTTTGTGACTTTAACCCTTTTCACGTGTTGTATTTTGTATTACCGTTAAATGTGTTACATCTTTCAGCAGGCCTCATCGAGTTATTTCCAAGACACGTAACACGAGTTGTTTTACTATTTGTAGTCCTCTTAAAAACTAATCTTGTATCGCATCCTGCCTATGGCAGAGGGGTTTGGTAAATACTTACGCGTATCTCCACCGTTAAACGTTGTAAAACAAAACAAAACAAAACAAAAACAAAACAAAATTCTTCTCGGAAACGCCCTTCTCCTTTAGGAAAATAAGTGAATGTCAGAGAGAAGAAAAAAAAAATGAATATAATAAAAAATTAAAAGCATTAACGAAAATGTTGATGTGCGAGTCGGCAGCTGTCAATGTATTTATACGTCATAGTCACTGTAAATAAACAATAAAAACCGAGTATAAGATTTCACCTTTCCTTTTTAACAATCAAACAAAGAAGAAGAAGAAGAAGAAGAAGAAGAAGAAGAGGAGGAGGAGGAGGAGGAGGAGGAGGAGGAGGAGGAATTGAACTTTATCTAATATGGCAGTTCAGACAGAAAGTGATGTAAAAATAGACGAGCTTAAGTAAATCATGCTCTAACCACCAATCTAATACTGAGAAGAAGGGTAGAAAGAGAATCGATAGTAAGTTAGAATGACAGTGAGAGGATGGTTGGGTTTAAAAAAAGTGAAAGAAGAACATAAAAAGAGGGTGAGTGGAAGTGAAGAATGCAATGAAAGTAAATAATACGTGAAGCCAAATTTGATCAGTACTTGTGTGTCTGCTCAATCAAGAATACTAGTTACTATAAACAGTTCATAACCTTGTGCTAGTATTGGCGGCTCATTCAGGAATACTGGGGACGTTATGGAGCTTGTCGCCTTGTTCCGGAATTCTTACATAGCCAGTCATCAGGTGATACTAGAAACAATGTGGTCTTGTTCAAGAATTCATAGATGGCCAAACACTCAGCAATCCAAGAGACAATATGCATCTTTTGGCATCGTTCAAGAATTCTTAGATTGCCAGTTACTCAGCAATATTATACACAACGCGCAACTTGTGTCCTTGTGACAGAATTCTTAGATCGCCAATCACTCTGCAATACGAGAGATTTCGTGCAACTTGTGGCTTTGTTCCAGAAGTCTCTGATGGCTAGTCACTCAGAAATATTATGGACAACTTGCAATTTGTAGCCTTGTTTCAGAATTCTTAGATGGTCAGTCACTCAGCAATATATATATTACTGTAGTCATTTTATACACAAGGCTAAAATAAATGCATACAAAATAGACATAGCCTTGAAATATAACAATATCAACGACGACAAGACAAATACTAAACATAATATTACTAAGAAACATCATCGCTGACAATCTCGAAAAGAATCTCCATCTTATGATAAATATCATATCATCATCTAGTCACGCTGCCAGCACAGATTTCTTTGACTCTCTCTCTCTTTCTCTCTCCATCCGTCTCTATCTTTCATCGCTCATGGCAAGTCTTCTAAACTTCATCCTGTGTCTGCGCAGAGCTCTAGTAGGTATTTTATAACTGGTCGACCAACACTAGCACGTCTATTTGTAGGGTCCCTTAGGAGAACGTCATGATTTCGTCTTTGTTTCTCCAACGGTATCCCGCATGTCTTGATCGACTTACTTAGATGGTATTAGTGATAGGAGGTAAGTGATCATAATTAAAAAAAAAACTTCACAATGAATAAGTATATATTCAACAAAAGACAAAAACATAATACAACCCCCTCCAAAAAAAAAAAAAAAATAGAAATTAAACAAAACAAAACTAGACAAAACTCCTCAATCCAAATAAAACAAAAATTAAGAACTGATTCTGTAAGAAATTCTGGAAAAATTAATCGGCCATGATTTCCAGACCTAATAATAATCTTCATCATGTCATGCCACCAGCGAGGATCTCCTTGACCATCTCCCGTCACCCGTCTTTATCGTCCATCGCTTCCGGTAGGTCTTCAATCATCAAATCATCCTGTATCGCCACAGAGCTGATGTATATGGGTTCTAGCTGGTCGTCCTGCCTTTGATTGTTCATGTGAAGGGGTCCACAGGAGTAAGTTACTTATGAGTTCGTGCCAACATCTTCAGCAGTGTCCTGCACTAACAATTACTGACACGCACTACGCCGATGACATAGCTCTCCTGCAAACATCCACCCAAGCCGAAACCCTGGTACATAGTCTGAACGAGCAGCTGCAGGCATGTTAACGCACATAAGACGGAATACATGTGCCTTAATAAAAGAAGCGACAAGATCTAATAAAATGAAATGAAATCATATCAGAGATCTAAAAGATAACTAACACATTTAATGGATCCGTAGACCACTGGAAAACATTTGGCAATAACGTCATAAAAATGTGAATCTAATGAAAAAGAAAGATTTGCTGTCCACACAATTGTTATTTTGTTGGCTCTAGCCTCTGTGTATGATGTATACATATATCCACAAAATAATCAAAGATTCCACCAGGAAATCTAGTTATATAATAAACGCAATCTTTTCGGTTTTTCGTTTGCAGAATTAGAAAATCTAATTCCCAAATCCCCATGATATTTTATCTTCTGTTATATTGATATTTCGAACTCTTACTCTTCTTGTCTTCTATCTTAGCGTCTTTCGTTTCTCATCGTGTTTGTCTTTTATCTTCGGCTGCCATCTTCGTTGTGTTTGTCGCCTCATGTCACATCTCAGTGTCTTCTCTCGTGGTCTTGATCGTTGCCGTAACCCAAGCTGTCTTAGTTCTTCTTTGCAAGGGTAACAACAAAGCAGACACCGTTCTTATGTCCACATGTTTATTTCTTAAGATACAGTCCTTTTACACGCGTGACCTTGACGAGTAGAAACGAGCATGGCGTAAATTAACTGTTCCCTTTGAACAGACCTCGGAAAATTATTGATTTATTCCTAATTTCTAAACTTGTAGAAGCCCTCGGTCACTCAATCACAGCCAAGTTCTCAAACGGATCTCAGTGCGGGGTGGAGTCATCATCTGTCAATTAAACTTAGTTGACGCACGGTATCTTTCTATTCGTTTTATGGTTCAGAACTGACTTTGAATGTTACACAGTGTGTCATTAAGAGATATCACTAAACTATTATTCCTCTTTGACTTTTGGCAATTAAAGCGTAGTTTATTCTATTTTTTGTGCAGAATGTGATAAAGGCAATTTTACACTGGTTCTCTACTTTATCAACAATAAACGGATTATTTAGGATAATTCTTATCATTTCACTGTATATAAACTTTTTAATTAACCAAAGAATAGAATGGATAAAGTTAAATCCATCATTCGGGTTTCTTCATTTAGTTAAAATTTGAAAATAAATTTATTCTCAAACTAAATACGCACAGTTTTGGATTCAATAAATTTTCTATTATTGTGAAATTTTCTATTATTGTGAAATACCGATTAAACAAGCCAAGTCTTTTTTCGAGAGTTGCTAAGTAAGTTGAAGGGTGCATTTTAATTTTTAAAGCATATATCCAAATATAACTGTTCCACACGATTGTTCAAATTCGCCTTGAAATGTCAAAAATATGGATACCACAAAGAGAGCCGCAGAGGACGGCCGACATTTGATAGATGTGGCCAAAGGGACCCGGATTACATAGCGGAAGATTGTCCCAACGAAACCAAATGCTCAAACTGTCAAGAGAACCATCCCGTATTTTCAAGAATTTGCAATATAGAAAAGAGAGGGAAATCAAGAAGATATATATAACAATTTCTGGAAGGAAGAAAAATAGCTGAGTCCTGAATGAAAGCACCAACACTAATGTAGCACAGAAAGCGAATCAAATCATCAGCAGAAACAGCTACTTGCCACCACCAACACAAACCACAACACCGCCACCACCACCAACAACAACAACACTCAACTTGATATATTCTGAGCTCTCGTCGAAAAACAACAATTTGGATATAACTTTTAGCCAAAATTCAGAGGAAAAAAAAAGAGACTGCACTTAGCTGAAATCTGTTAAACTGAAATACAAACACAATTTCAACAAACATCAATGTCATAATTATCTTAATTCATTTTTTTACCAATTTACCAATTTATTCATTAATTAATATAAATATACTAATAATATATAAATATATCTATGAAATATATTAATATTTAAATTATCATTATTATTTACTCATTAGAGATTTTCCCATCAGCGTTAACTGATAGTCTTTCACTAGAGTTTAAGTGACAGCAAGTTTCCTCAAGTCTCCAGGACTCTTCACAGTATTTTGGCTGTTCTCAATAATGTAGTAGTTTGGATGGTCTCCACTCGTCCGCCAATTTCCAAATCCTCCAGTCCCTTTAGTAATCCTTTAGTTACCGTTCCAAACGCACTAAATTATTACATACTCTTTTAGAGTTTTTCACATCAGCGTCAGCTTATGATCTTTCACTGGATTTTGAGTGACAGCAAGTCTCCACAAGTCTCAAGGACTCTTCTCAGTATTCCGGCCGTCTTCAATAATGCTGTTGTTTAGATGGTCTCCACTCGTCCGCCAACTTCCAAATCCCCCAGGCCCTTTAATAATCCTTTAGTTACTGTGCCAAAAGCACCAATCTTCTTCTTCTTCTTCTTCTTCTTCTTCTTCTTCTTCTTCTTCTTCTTCTTCTTCTTCTTCTTATTATTATTATTATTATTATTATTATTATTATTATTATTATTATTATTATTATTATCATTATTATTACCAATTTATTTATTACCAATTAATTCAAACAAACATTAATGCCTCTTCTAAAAACACGTCAGAAAAATTTTAATCTGCTGTTGAAATAAATACCGTAAAGGAAAGATCACATAGATTACCGATCTACCAATCAATTCCCTAAGCTGATATTTTTAGAAAAACCCATATAAAAGATTCAAAACCTAACACCAAAGCAAACAATGAAAAATCAAAACACATTCTATTCCAGCTAAATTGGAACCTTCCAACCAATTCAAAATAAACCATGACCAAAGACGACCGAAAATATCCAACCCCTAATTTCAATAGAGAGACCCCTCAACGTCAAGAATAAAATCACCCTCCCAAATTATTAAACATGACCATACAAACAATGCATCTCCTAACTATTGAGTAGAAAGTAATAATATACTAAGCATTTTTTTTGCTTATATGAGGCTCATGGACATATGAATGGGGCACCTAATGAGACTAGAACTCACCGGCGAAGGCTGCTAACTATTACACAATCAGAGGTGTCCAGAAAATATAGATATTGAAATGGTGAAGATAATCGAAAGCCTCAATCTTGGCAGATAAATAAAAATACAAGATCTACGTAACGAAATAAAATTTGTATTATAACGTTTGACTCATCAAAAATATTTACCTTCAAATTATTTACAAACAAATTATATTGTCATATAATTACGGAATGATTTTTTTATATTAATCATTTTTCGTTAATTATATTTTATCATTCGGTTTGGTTGGACTTTGAACTATTCGGCTTAGTGCAAGTGCAGGTGCACACATTGAGTACAGTTCACGCTCGCGCGCAGAGGATATGACAATCACAAATGTCATAATAGAACCCCCAGATAGGAAATGTGACTGGGGTGTGGATGACGTCATGCCCGGAAGCGAGGGGCTGAGATTTTTGGTGATTTTTGAAAAAGCAGTTAGTTGAGATTTGACTCAGGGCCGGGCCAGTTCAGCTGGTGGGGGGTGACTGTGGGCGATATTGGAACAGTCAGCATAGTAAAAATTGTGTCTCTCTCTCCTCGTGTCGAAAGACTTAAAGTCAAGAAGTGAATAAACGTTTCGTACTTGAACAACGAGAGTCGTCATTGTTTCGCGTATTTCCCTGCATTTGGCTATATTACAATATATCTATATATAAAACAAGATTTGGTATTAAATAATTTACAAGACTTGATATGCCATTAAGAACCATCAATTTCGCTTGCGCCACCAGAAAAGCAGTTTCAATACTGTTTAGTATAATGTCTTTAAGTCCTAATTTAAAATGCCCAAAATTTTACAAAATTGTGTGCCGTTATATTCTTTGTAAAATGTCGCTTGTATTTTAAATGTAAAGACAATATTACCGTAAATCCAATTTGAATGTATGACTTCAGGCCAAATGTGTTAGTATACACGGCGAAAGGTTCTGAAAGTCTTCTAAATGTTTAGAATGCCCACTGCTCTCCCACACCCCATAGTAGTCTTTAAAAAAAGTTAAGTAAAGGAAGTCTCCAATACAAAAAAAAAAAAGTAAGAACTATTAGGGCCAGTTTCAGAAAACAGGTGAAAATAAACAAAAAAAAAAAAACTCCTATAAATATACAATAGTCCTGGACTTTAAGTAACTTAAAACTTAGGGGTAAAGGACCCCCCCCCCTTTTTTTTACGTACACATGGGAAGCAGCATGATGGACGTAAAAGTATGCGAATAAACCCTCTGACGGCCAAAAGCAATGCCTAACCTGGTCCTCTATGTGAGGATGTGTGTGTGTATGTTTGAATGTATGCATGCTTGTGTGTGTGTGTATGCGTGCATTTGTGAGTGGATGTATATGTGTATGTGCAATTTCGCATATTCACACACACACACACACACACACACACACACACACACACATATATGTATTTATCAACCACTTTACGAGAGCAGGATGTGACGCGAGGTCAATTGTTTACGCGTAGTTTAATATTTTATTTCAGAGTTTTCTTTTTCCCAGACCGGTTGGCTTATTAAGCGGAAGATATCGGTCTGCCCTACTATCTATCCTTTGCTTCAGGGAGAATAGTTTGATTCATACCTTTCCCAGAGATATTAATGCTATCTAAAATGAAAACAGTCATTTCACATAGCGCTAATATCATATAAAACTATTCTCCCTCCATATATATATATATATATATATATATATATATATATATATATTGTTATCAACAGACAGATTGTTTCGTTGTATCACAACTCTTCAGTGTGGCTAGACACGTAGGACGCTTGAAGCTGGGATCGAAGCCCGCCCAACTTTACGTTTGACTTTGTATCAGACATCTCGGCCAACAACCTTACCACGTCAGCTAGGGAATTATAAGGTATCAAGTAGTAGCATTCGTCTCTCTCTCTCTCTCTCTCTATATATATATATATATATATATATATATTGGTCCTATACGTCAACTACCCCACAATATAAAGATATATTTTCCCCAAAATGCATAAAATAATTAAAAAATGAATTTTTTCAAAACCTTTTAAACTTGACTAACTGCTTTTTTTTGTTTTACGTGTATGTTTGTGCGCCCCTGTGTGTGCGTTTATGAGTACATGTATGTGTATGTGTTCAGGTATATGTGTAAGTGTATATATATGTGGTTGCGTGTATGTATGTGTGTGTTCATGTATGTGTGTATGTACGTGTATGTGCGTTCGTGTGAGTATATATATGTGTGTATATGGGTTTGTATGCTTGTGCGTGTGTTTATATATACACACATGTGTATATATGTATGTGTGTATGTATGTATGTTTTTGTATGTGTGTCTGTGTCTGTGGGCATGGATGTGTCTTTGCGTGTGTGTTTGTATGTATGTGTGTATTTGTATTTTTGTGTGCATGTATGTGTATATATTCAAGTATGTGAGCATGTGTGTTTGTATATGTGAATGTATGTATGCTTGTGTATGTGTGTATACGTGTTTTTGTGCGTGCATGTATATGTGTAAGTGTTGTCCTGAAGACCTACCTAGGGCGATGAACGATAGGGAGGAGTGGCGAGAGAGGGTGAGGGATATCCGTGCTACCAGCACGATATGATGATGATGATGTGTGCGTGTAAGTTTGTGTAAGCATGTTTTTGTGTATATGTGTGAGTTTGTGTATGTTCATGTATGTGTATATGTGTGTTTGTATGTGTGTATCAAAGTGTGTATGTGTGCGTGACTGTGGAGTAATATTCAAGACATTTTACATGTACCTTTTGTAGAAAATGTTTCTATACTTCATTGAATAATTCTACAAGCTAATTTTTTACGCTACTATTTGTCACCATCGAGCCTTTCAAAATATAATTATTCGAGCAAGCTGCATCAAATAACCAACATGTGTTGATATGCAATAAATCCATCAATTATTTATAATCAGTCTTTGTCTCCAGTCAGCAACGTTTTCGGCCTGTCCATTAACTAAACTTGTAAACCTACATTGGCACATTATTAAGCGCGGGCTTTTTGCTGCCGTAGGCTTGACGTGGCAATTTATGACCATTGCTTTCACATTTACACCCACAATTACAAAACTCAGCTGTTGATCTCTCGGCATAAAAGTTCACCTGAACACATGACTGAAAGGATTAAGGTGTCACGTAAAATATCATTGCCAACTGCCACCTGGAGTTTATAAGTTCAATCTCTGGTCTTGGTTTCACTAATTGTGAAATATGATACGATGACCACCCAAGGATTCGAGGCATAAGAAAAACATTATTAAAAGAATTAGACACTTAGATTTCGTCGCTTAGCCAAAAATGGTTTGAAAGGATTTTCATGACGATAGGTGTCTGGTTGTCGTTAGCTAAAAATAATGATAAAATTTTTATGTCCACATACCTGGGTTTCGTCTTGGTCAAAAATGGCTTGAGAGAATTTTTATGTTAGACTGGTCAGATAACAAAGAATAATGAGTTAATCCCCTGACCAACGCAAATTCTGAGGGTTCTGTGGTACTTGGAATGCTCTACTGGTTATGGGAGGAGGGAGCGAATTGATTCGTCAAACTGAAGGTGGTAAGAGGGATATTGATAAGTCCGAAGAAGGGAGGGGCTTGAATGGCCTCCTGATTGAAAGAGGTTGGATAGTTTTCCTGTACTCGAAAAATCACAGGATCTGTGAAATCCTAATAAATGGAAATCGGTTAGAGTTTGTAATATTGGAGGTATTCCCCTTAACCTCTCAGACACAACTTCGATAAAGGGTGGAATATTATTTAAACCGTTTTCGAAAGAATGCACAAGAGCCTGTGGCCAGATCGACCTACGTCACTTGAGTCCTTCATCCCCACAAAAAGACAGAGGGGGAGAGAGGAAAAACTTAATTCGGCTACTTAGTGAACTCCAGCGAAGCCAAGTATTTACCCGCAACAAATTTTAACCCCTGATACTTATTGTCAGCCCCCAAACCCATTCCTTGTGCCAGAACAATATCAGAAGAGGCGATACTAAGAATTTTTATCCGACTTTGTGGAAGTTAGGAATTCAACGTAATTGTGTTGACTACACCCTGGAGAGGCCACTGCCTTTGCATGTTATATGAACCTTGTAACTTTTGGTTTAAAGTATTGCAATTACCAGGCTTATAAAATATGATTTCAACGTTGAAAAAGAGTTTGTTCTTATTTGAAGAATTTTCTTGAATCACTTCCTACACAGCCGACAGATATTCTCAGTGCGACCCACTTCGACTGTCTGACCTTTCTATCTGAGGTTAAATTCACAACATGGCAGGTAGAGGGTTAATTACAGGTTGACCGCCAACCCAGCAAGGCGGGGACTTTGAGGAGATTGCTGACACCTGTATTTGACTAGAAAACGGCCTTCTGGTTGATACTGAGACAACAACAAACGCAGTCGCAACCACAGGTGAGGTGTGGGAGGTGTAGTGGTATAGAAAAAGGTAAAACGTTGCTGATACGGGATACCCACGAAGTATGGAAAATGGAATGAGGACAGTCTTGATCATCATTCAAATAAAGGGTTGAGGTTACCGAGTACGACAGAAGACATCTGACGAAAGCCGGAGAGTACAGCGGCCGAAACGTCATGGTTATAGTAAAATAGTCTGCAAGGTGTAATGAATGATATTAGAAAATATGAAGGAAACCAAGAATACTTGATATTACATGACTGAGTTTTAAAAAAAATTACTTAAGAAACAGAAAAAATGTAAATAGGAACGTACAATGAATGCAAATCTTGGGCATAAAATAACCGTAGCCGGTTAGGAATGCCGTTAAAATCTATCAATGTGCCAATTCTATTTCTATTACTTTGTTGATTATAAAAGTATTCTCCCTTTTTTATATGAATTATTTAACAGCATTTTAAAGAAAGACGATCAAGATCCGAATATATCTTAAATGTTTTTAAAAATCAAATTAAGTTTGTAAAATATTTCAAAAATAATTACCGCTATTTTTTTTATAAACAAAAATTCAAGAAACCATTTTTTTTTACATTGATTTGCATTTTCAACTTCTTCAATTAATGGCATCAATTCGATTTTGGGGCACATATTTTTCGAAAAATCTTAATTCATCGGGGAATGGTTTTGTGCCCAGTAACTTCAGAATATTGAATTATCCGCATTTCTTCAAAACTAACACGCCAGGGGAAATAATGACCAATGTTGCCATTGGAAATAGGCCTTAGATAATAATAATAATAATAATAATAATAATAATAATAATAATAATAATAATAATAATAATAATAATAACAGTGAACTTTGCTATCCCGGCAAAGCACTGAATAAAATTAAAAGAAAGCAAAAAGTGAGATAGATATATAGACCTTGTTAGAGAACTAAAAAAAAAAAAACAAAAAACAATGGAACATGAAGGTGACCTTGATACCAATTGTAATTGGTGAACTTGAAACAATTCCCAAAGGATTGATAAAGGGACAAGACAACTTAGACATCAAAGGATAAGAAGAAACCATCAACACTACATCGTTACTAAGATCAGCCAGAATACTGAGAAGAGTCCAGGAGACATGATGTAACTCAAACTTTAGTGAAAAAACATTCAAAGGAGTAAAATAGTAATACAACTACAACGACGACAACAACGATTACGGACCAAAAGAAGAAATTCATTTCGTTTGATGCCAGCACGGCATAGCTCAAACGTCTGAAGAGCCGCGGTGTCCATTGGTTAATCCATATTAAATATGAAACTGTTCAAAATAGCTGAGCAGGCCGTAAGTTTACTCACGAGAGCTATGAAAAACTTTTGCGTAGAATTAGCAGGAGAAAGAAAAATCTTAGCAGAAGTAAACATATAAAAAGATAGCTTCTTCAGGTAAGAAATACTATTGCTGCAACCATTTTTCAATGATAAGAAAATGATAGTACTGAAATATACTAAGAAATTGGTAGTACTGGAAATATACTAAGAAAATGATAGTACTAAAATATACTAAGAAATTGGTAGAACTGGAAATATACTAAGAAAATGACACCATTGAAATATACTAAGAAAATGATAGTACTGAAATATACTAAGAAATTGGTAGTACTGGAAATATACTAAGAAAATGATACCATTGAAATATACTAAGAAAATGATAGTACTGAAATATACTAAGAAATTGGTAGTACTGGAAATATACTAAGAAAATGATACCATTGAAATATACTAAGAAAATGATAGTACTAAAATATACTAAGAAATTGGTAGAACTGGAAATATACTAAGAAAATGATACCATTGAAATATACTAAGAAAATGATAGTACTAAAATATACTAAGAAATTGGTAGAACTGGAAATATACTAAGAAAATGACACCATTGAAATCTACTAAGAAATTGATAGTACTGAAATATACTAAGAAATTGGTAGTACTGGAAATATTCTAAGAAAATGATAGTACTGAAATATACCAAGAAAATGATAGTACTGGATATATACTAAGAAAATGATACCATTGAAATATACTAAGAAAATGCAGAAGAGGCTGCAAATTTATCAAGCTGCAGGAAAAGATGAACGACCACATGTAAATGGATAATACTGCAATGGTATATGTCATAAAGAAAAAAGAACTAGAAACCCTTATAAAGAATATGCAGCCAAGACATTGAAATGAAATTTGGGACTGAAAATTATGCCGTACTTATAATGAAAAAATGCTAAGTTGGTTGGTTGGTTGTGTTTTACAGCATATTTATCCTGTTCACACACACACACACACACACACACACACACACACACACACACACACATCTGTATTGAATATATATGTTTTGTTGGTTGATTGCGTTTTACGGCATATCAAATCTTGTAGGTTTCTAATTATCAGATCCTATTTATACACATATTAGATACATGGTTTGCCAACAAAAAGTTTATAGGTAACAATTTGTAGACGAGTCAGCGCTCATTTCTTTGCAAATAGTTGAATGGTTGTTATAAACATTAGCAATTCTATTCATCATTCTTAATTCGTTTACATACAGTTCATTTGTTCCTAACATTGCTGTGTAATACTAATAATTCATTTTAAGTCATTTGCTTGGTCGCGGTTAAATGGTTTTGAATATAGAAAATTATCAAATATTATTTTGATCAATAGATGTGACCTTAACATGTTCTATCTCCCCGGGTTAGAGTAAATCTGGGAGTAATGACAATGAAGGGATACTACAAATTTTCCAAAGCTCCAGGACTGAGGCCTCACCATCTGTTTATTGTCATATCCAGGACACTCGTTTGGAGGTATTTCCCCCCTGAAGAGATACAGTCGACGTATTCTACAGCTCCAGCCGACATGGAAGAAAAAGAAGATAAACAAACCAAATGATTATTACAGTTCAATCAAGAAAGAATAAAAATATTTGGAGAAAGAGAAAATTACAAATGTGACAATATCAGCTGTGAAGAAGACCCTCTTATATTTAGGTCATCGGCGGAGAATTAGTTTTAAAGCCCCCAATGACCCGATGTCAAACTTTCAAGTGGATGTAGACTTGTTTGGTCTGCGAGTAAGCCTGGGACATATGAAAACACTTGAAGTAATTTTTATGAGTCGGTCAAAAAAGCTATTTTTTGTGGAGAAATTGAAATTACCCATAAAAAAAGATCTAAGCAAGCATATCTGATAACAATTATTCCAAAGGAAATAATTTTTCCTGTAAATGGAGTTCACACAGAAAAGTAAAGATGAAAGTCAATAAAGACCTTTTTAAGACTTTTGACTCTTTAGATGAAAGTTTCTTGTGTAGGATCGAGGGAGGGGGATTGGTTAGCTGGATCAGATAGCGCCAAAAACAGAGTTGTTATAGCTTGATTCTAAGGAGGTAGGAGTGAGAAAAGGGGGTGGCAGTTATGAGTATTAGTTGGATTTTAAGGGTGCGCTAGCCCTCTTACTGCCACTAAGAGACTAGTCCATTGCCCAAAATTAGAAATCTCAGTTGAAATAAAGGATGATTAATGTTTCTATGCCCACCAGACTCTTCCCGGTTCCTGGTGAAATATTTAAACTGGGGATTTTGTAGCTTTAGTCAAGGAGATCAGATGATATCAGAGTCAGAACAAGAGACAGGCAAAGCAGACAAGGACTGAATAGACCAGCTGACTTCAGTCAAGTCCATCGAAAACTCAGAGAAAGGTCACCATTATATAGAATCAGGTTTGAAAACTTGGCCGAGAAATATGCTAAGAATTGCCTGAGATATGTTTTGAACCCTGGTTGTTTTCAAGCCGAAAATCACTTATTAGGCATCCATAACTCACGCAGTTTTATGTAAGATTAATATCTGCATTTTTTGTTTTCTTTCCTGTTATAAAAATAATTTTGTAGAAGTTGAAAAGAGTTGTCTCGTTATATAACAGTCAAAACCACCATTAGCCATGGAGAATCAACTCCAGGGGCAGATTTCTGTTCGTTTGAGATCAGACACAATTAGGGCATTTTACCGGACTTTTGACAACTGTAGAGGTCACAGCAAACCATTGTTGATGGAAGAAATCTGATATTGACGGCCATTATCGGATATTCAGTGAGCTCTTTAGCTCATCAGTGGAGCGGTATTATACGAATACGCTGGAATATTAAAAGTGGACACCACCAAAGAATGATGAAAGAAAGAAAATAAGAAAAGAATATCTAAAAAGAATAAGAAAACTTTTCAAATCCAAACTCTGTTGCCGAAATCATATCAAAGGAATATATACCTGGCCAGTCTCTCTTAAAAATCTTGAAGATTCTAAAATTGGACAGAAGAAGAACTTAGAGCAAATTGATGACGATTCATGCTAGAAATGAAATAGGCATACTCTTTGTGTCAAGAGAAAGAAGAAGACTCGTCAGAATCGATGATTGTGTAGATACAACAAGTCCGTTTTTAACAAAAAAATACCCAGAACTATTTACAGAAATAATACAAAATCTAGAAGAATTTAAAAACAAAAACAAAATCAAAGAAATACAAGACACAACAAAAATCATTAAAAGCAAGAGATAATACAAAAAACTTAAAAGAATATCTACCTCTTCTACATTCGGAGAAAACCCAATACAAAGGATTATCAAATGCAACAATAAGCAATGCAAAATATATGATATAATTATAAAAGGAAAATCCTATACATTTAAAAACCCGTAAAGAAATTTCAAAATAAATAAAAACTTAAGCAACAACTCAAAAAACGTAGTGTACTTAAGTGAATGTAGCAAATGCAAAGAAATATACATTATCCTTTTTGGATAAAGAAATATACATGGCGTCAACAAAGGTACAAGGACATCACTTCACAGGAGCAATATCAAAATAACAGAAAACAGAAAATTAAATGCATCAAAACACCTATACGAATGTAGTCAAGGTAAATTTTAAATAATGCCCATATATCAAACAAACGACTACACCCTGCTTCAAATACGGGCAATATTTATAAATAAATCTAAACCAAAGTTGAATAAAACATGAATCATACACCCACACAAATAGAAGCAACACACACATATATATATATATATATATACACAAAAAATATTTGTAAAAAGATAATTACCTGTATATTTCAAACCACTCTAACACACACACACAAGGAAAAAATAATTACCAGTATATTTCAAACCACACTACCAGACACACACACACGCAAGGAAAAAATAAAAAAAAAATTTCCAGTATATTTCAAACCACACTACCAGACACACACACACGCAAGGAAAAAATAAAAAAATAATTTCCAGTATATTTCAAACCACACTACCAGACACACACACACGCAAGGAAAAAATAAAAAAATAATTTCCAGTATATTTCAAACCACACTACCAGACACACACGCATGCAAGGAAAAAATAAAAAAATAATTTCCAGAATATTTCAAACCGCACACACACACACACACACACACACACGCGCGCGCGCATACACACAAGGCAAAAAATCTCAAGACACACATTCATACACAGAAAAAAAATAACTGTAAGTGAAATCTGAAACCACTCCAACACACACATACACACAAAAAATATCAAAAGCAAATGAAGGGTCGACTAAGGTAAACACACTCTAAGAAAAAGAAAGGAGTGACCTTCATAAAAACCCATAACTAATTGAAAACAATTCAAACTGCAAACACAAGTGAATTTAAATCTCATTGAATACCCCAATCACAAAGCCTTGTGCCAACAACATGTTCTCTGACGAAAAACATCAAACTGGAAATATACACGTACGTAACAACAAAATAAATGAATAATTAAATCCTAAAAAAATACAAAACTCTTCTTGGATCTACTCATTTTAAAATATTTCTTTCTCTCTTTGGACCGACAACAAAAAATTATATATATATATATATATATACGTTGACCAGTCGGATGGGGCTGTAGAATACGCCAACTGCATCTCTGTAGAGTAAGACTACCCCAATGAGTATCCTGGATATGACATTAAACAATCTAATGGTGAGATTCCAGTAATTCCAGGGCTTTGGGGAATGCGGGGTACCGCTTCATTGCCATCGCTCCCAGGCCCACTCTGTCCCATGTGTGGGTCAAATAGAACTAAATTGTGTACTTCTCCTAAAATGAATTGAATGTTAAGACATTTAAACAGCGTACTTCACTCAAGCTGCGTACTTATGTCAAATTGAATTGTTTAAAATAGACCTGTTTTACATTTAAACTGCGTACAGAATTGTTTGAAATTGAACATTTTTTGTATGCTAAACTTAATTGTTTGAAATAGAACTATTTTTGACATTGAAACTGCAGTTACGCTAAACTGAATTCTTGGAAATGGAAAGGTTTTGACATTTAACTGTGTGTAAACAAAAAAACTATACTTATATAGAATTGAATTGTTTATAGCTTGAAAAAGAAATGTTTTTGACAAATTATGTACTTATACTAAACTGAATTGTTTGAAATAGAACTGGTTATTTGTATAAGAATGGATTTGGCATTAAATAACCTCCATTGGTTGATATGCCATAAAACCCAAACAAACAGACGATATTTATATATATATATATATATATATATATAAATTGCCTATATATATATATATATATATAAGTTGCCTATATATATATATATATATATATATATATATATATATATAAAGGCGTATGTATCTCTGTGTTTATTGGCTCTTTGACATTCTGCACTGGGAAGCGAAATAGTCCTATTTATGGATTGTGAGTACTGAGTTTGATTCACAGGAGATATTACATACCTATGCTGTTTAAAGCTTTATATATATATATATATATATATATATATATATATATATATATATATATATATATGTGAAATAATAAGTGTTTCTATAAAGCAATCAGATGCAGCATGACTAATCCAATTCGTTTTAGTAGGAGAAATTAAATGACGTCTGCACGACCTGAACACATAACTCTCCCTCGTTTCCGTTGTTTCAATTTGCTATTGCATTCATTTTCATTTTGAATTCAGTCACCGTATCAATCAGCATCAATCATTTCTTCTTTCTGATACGCTCTCTTCTCCCCCTTCATCTCTCTCTCTCTCACTCTAACTCTCCTTACGGGGCGTCTTAATGTTTATTTTCCTAGATTTATCTCTACCAATAGCCACCTGCATATATAGAGATGTTTACATTATAGATGAATTTGTTGTTTGCGTTTTTATCTATTTGGGCATTCATTCTACACCGATAATGAAAAATAAAATAAAATGCAGTTTTTTCCAACGGTCGTGTCGATACTGCTATATGGATGCACCACACGGACATTAACTAAACGTATGGAGAAAAAGTTTGCCGGCTATTACCCAATAATGCTCTGAGCTATATTGAGCAAGTTCAAGAGGCAACACCCCACAAAATAGCAGCTGTACGGCCACCTACCTCCCATCTTGAAAACTATCCAAGTTAGACGAACCAGATATGCAGGACACTGCTGGAGAAGTAAGGATGAACTCAAAAGCAATGTGCTCCTGTAGACCCCTTCGCATGGACGAGCAAAGGTTGGACGACCAGTTAGAATTTACATACAACAGCTCTGTGCCGATACAGGATATAGCATTGAAGACCTCCCGGAACAATGGACGATAGAGACGGGTGGCGAGAGCGAGTAAAGATGATATGTGCTAGCATGATAATGACGATGATGATGATGATGACATTGTAGCTATTTGTAGAGCATTTATTAAATATGACTTTCATAACAATTGCAATATGATTCAAAATTAGGGTCGAAGAAAGAAAGAAAGAAAGAAAGAAAGAAAGAAAGAAAGATTTTGAGGAGGAAGGAACCACCAAACATTATTGCTAATCAGAAAATAAAGTTATATCTATACTGTAGTTCGCGTATGCTTCTACGTAGTCACAAAAGTCTTATCTATCTATCTATCTATCTATCTATCTGCAACTGTAACATTACCTGTCTACTCGGGAGTGGGTCAACCTGTCGACGGGGCTTAGAATATGCAGACTGTAAGACACAAACAAAAGCGATTTTCCTCGGTATGAAACTAAACTGTATCTGATCGTGGGACCCCAATTCCGGAGATCTGGAGAAGGAGGAGTACCCATTCACTGCCGTTTCTCTAAGATCCACTCTTTAACATTACATTATTTGTGTTTATTTACATTTATCACTGTATGTCACACACACACACACACGCGCATGCGCGCGCACGCACACACACACACACACACACTTATATATATATATATATATATGGTGTCAATGATGGCAGAGTTCATATAATGGCCAGTTAAAGACGTAGATACCAAAAGCAATTTTAATTCAGCAAATTAATATACTATGATAGCTGTTTATTTTTGGTCTCTTCTTTTATAGCGAGCACATAAACTCTTTTAAAAACTATTGTGAATACTCTCTGAAAAAACAAAAACAAAAAAAAACAAAAAAAACCCAACAATATTTATTGCGGAAAACCTTTCTCCTGACTATGACCTTATGTCGAAACAAGATCAGAATAAACGAAAAAAATAAATAAATACAAAATATTCCTATTTATCATATCACTTTCATTCATCTTTATATATATATATATATATATATATATATATATATATATATATATATTGGCAGATCGGTTTAAATTATATCATGTATATTAGATTAGTTTTGTTTTGTTTTATGGCATACAAAACATTGTATGTTATTTAATACCGAATCCGGTTTATGCAATATATATTAAATTCAAATCATTTGTAAACATAAGTCAACAAAGTTGAATAGTTCCAAGTATTTCTATGTATCACTAACAATACAACTAAGCATCAGTCAGTTAAATGATGAAACAGTACTATTTCGAAAAATTTAATTTAGCATAAGTCACTTGTTTGTACACAGTTTAAATGTCAAATAGTTCTATTTGACTCATAGATACGACCATATCAAGTGCTCCTGGATATTACACTAAACAACCTGATGGGGAGGCTCCAGTAATGCAGGAGCTTTAGAGAATGCGGAGTATCCCCTTATTGCCATTGTTCCCACGTCTACTTTATCCTGAAGTTGTAGCACCTGATAGGGTCCTATGTATGCGTCAAATAGACCTGTCTGACATCTAAATTAAGTGCAAACCAAAGGCTTATTCTAAATTGAATTGTTAGTAATACATTGCAATAATTGAAACTAGTTAACATTGTTGACTTATGTTAAATTGAATTGTTTGAAATAGAACTGTTTGATCTTTTAACTGAGTGTATCTAAAAAAAGGAGTTTACAAATCATATATTCATATATATGTAAAAACAAGATTTGGCATTAAATAACCAACAATAGTTGATATACCATAAAACCAAACCCAACCCAACCCAACTAACCTATTTGTAGACATGCAACCGGCGTATTCTACAGCCCCAGCCGACAGGGTTGGATTGTATAAAATATTTTTGGGAAGCGTCGACGTTTTTGAAATATCGAAATTTTTAATTCGTCAAAATCTTAGAAACGTCAAAATTTTTGAAACGTCGACATTTTTGATACGTCGACATTTTTGAATCGTTGAAATTTTTGGTACGTCAAAATTTTTGAAACGTCGAAAAGTTTGAAGCGTTGAAATTTTTGAAATGTCAAAATTATGCTAAGAAATATTTTTCTTGACCTAAATTTGACAATAAAAATACCTTTTTGTACGAAAAGTTTGAGGTTGTTCGTTCGACGGGGTCATTCATTGTTTGACTATTTGCGGTTTTAATCTCCGAGAGAGAGTTGAAGTGTTCATTGGATGAAAAATTCAATGAAGACATCATGTCTGCTGTTGATGATTTTTTAATCAAATGGATCTAACAACTGCAGCACCTATGGAAGAATTTTGTGATATTAGGAGGACTATGTTAAAAATAAACCTCATTTGCTCATATCTAATGAGAGTATCTTGATCAGCCTTGGAACATTTTACTCGATCTTTATGTCTGTCTCAGAATGAGCACTCATACATAGTCAAAAATAGTTATATATATATATATATATATATATATATATATATGCACATATACGAGGTGCATATGATAGGTTTCCAGACTTTTTTCGTATGGGCATTTAAAATTGACGTAGACTCTTGAAAATTCAGTATGTTATTGCTATACATCTTATGAGATGACTCTCCAATTTTTATTATTTCAGCTTTAAATGAACAGCTACAGCAGTAATTGGAATACACCCTACTAAAGCCTGATTGTCACTGCTAGTGAATTTCAAAAATGCAATCTGGACGTGAGGGCACTGTAGAAGAACGATGTACAATAAAATTCTGTTTTAAACTTGGAAAAATGCCACAGAAACGTATGGAATGCTTTAGACTGCTTTTCGACCATCTTGCATGAATCGAGCATCAGTTTTTGAGTGGCATAAGAGATTCACGGAAGGCAGGGAATCTGTGAGGGATGATGAGAGGTGTGGGAGGAGTAAGGAAATCAATACACCAGAGTTGATTGGCCAAAGGGTTAGGGTTAGGGTTACTATGTTGAGGTTTTAAGGGAGTTCAGGAAGAGATTCCGTCGGAAGAGTCCAGCACTCTTCAAATCGGGTCAGTGGCATTTCTGCCAGGACAATGTACCAGTCCACAACTCCATCCTTGTCACAGACTATTTGACCAAGATGGGCATCAAGACAGTTCCCCAACCTCCCTATAGTCCAGACCTTGCTCCCAGTGACTTTTGGTTATTGCCTAAGCTCAGAGGCTGTCGGCATGAGATAATTGAGGAGATGAAAGAGGCTGTGACGAAGGTCATTGACACACTCACACAAGAGGACTTCAATGGGGCCTTCCAGAAGTTATTGGAACAGTACAACAAGTATATTGCAGCCGGAGGAGATTACTTCGAAGGGGACTAGAGTTTCATGTGTGTACTATCAATGAAAATGCCCATACGAAAAAGTCTGGAAACTTATCGTACGCACCTCGTATATATACGCAGGAGTATTTGATATGATTTCAAATTTTTCATATTAGCCATAAAATTCATTTGCTTGACGAAATACAATTCTTTGTTTCTATTTTTTGACTTTTTAACAATTTTATGTCATCGGAAATACACTGGACCCTACCCTCAAAAACGGAAAAAGAACTTTTTGTGAGACTACTTATAAGTCGACCCAGTTGCCTTCAGAAAAAAAAGCCATATTTCCAATATGCTGCTTCCATAGAATTATAGCAAGCGGCAAGGGAGATAACAAGGAGAACTATACAGTGGTTGCAGGCAACTCCATTTGCCTTTGATTAAACTTTATAAAAAGTGAAAACGGCGAAATTTGATATTTATGAAAAACTCAGTTATCTCTTGTCCACACGTGGCTCACGTAATTGAAGCCTAGCTACCGAATCAGAAAAATAGTTTAATTCTTTCTTTTTTATTATTATAATACGGAGAGATAAAGTCGTAATCAGAAGGGGGCGTTGGTGGTCGTATAAAGAGAGGGATGAAGAATTAAAAAAAATTTCCTTTATTGCTTTACGCTGAATTCTGATTTGCTGTTTCCTTATTTTGCCATATAAAAGAAATACGGCAAACTTAGAATGGTATCTTTATTTTTGTTTAAAGCTCATTAACTATTGGGAGGTAACAAAAGTATTTTTGCTTATAAAGACCATTACTTTAAAGCTTATTTTATGAAAACAAATAAAGTCGATCTTATTTGCCCTTATGTACTATTTTGATACCGGACATTGGCATAATGGTTTGAGTAATGGTTGATGACCCGGGAGACCTGGGTTCAACCTCAGGAAGAGTCATCCCAAAGACTCAAAAAATGGTACTTGATGCCTCTTTGCCTAACATTCAGCATTATAAAGTAAGGGTAAAGTGGAACAATACAGGGAAAGGAGCAGCACCCTCCCCTACACCTTGGTGTAGTAGCTATTAAATATCTTTTTCGTTTTTCGAAATGGACACGGCGACATGAGTTCGAATCCTGGACGAGACTGATTGCATTTCGCATAGCACTAATACCCTTGGGAAAGGTATGAATCCAATTATTCTCCCTCCAGTTATGGATGAATAGTAGGACAGACTGAGTTCTGCAGCCTTGGTGAGGCAACTAGTCTAGGAGAAGGAAAACTCTGAATTCAAACCTATTAAACTCCGCTTAAAAATTGACCTTGTGTCATATCCTGTCCGAGCGGAGGGGTTGGGTAAATATGATATATCTTTTTTGTTATATATATTCTATTTGCTCCTGTTGTCTTGACTAGCATCCATCGCCGTGTGAACAATTCTCATGATATCAAAGTCCTGATGAAGGTTATTAAATCTGAAACGCTTAACGTTGGCTTTACATCACAATAAATTCATCTAATGTGGATTATTCTGTTTCTCTATTTTCTTCACACTGTCGGATTCAAATCCATATTTACTTCCATATATATATATATATATATATGTGGATGACTATAGATATATATACTCCCCTACCCCCGTGGGGTTGAGTTCTCTGGCGAAGAAGTAATCGTGTTGCCATTAGCGTCTATTGCAAGCCTCTTCGTAGTTGAATTGAGGTCTCGGCTACTGTTGAACGGATGTATGTAAACAATAGTAATTCTGATTCATAACCGTTTAAAATTTACTTCGCAGCTAATATCTCCTCGTGGGTGAATGGTTAGAAGCTTTGGTTTGACGTTTGAGTCAACCGGGTTTCGATCCCAGCTACGGAAAGATACTGTCTAGCCACACTTATGAGTTCTGATAGAACGAAACAGATCTGTCTGTGGATGACTATATATATTTGATTTCATTTTAGCTGCCATAATGCAGCGTATATAACATTGTATGTATTTTGAAAGCTGGTGTTCCGAAAATCTTGTCGAAGAAAAGCTGAGGAGACAAAGAGATTGACACGTCAAATTTGAAGAATAAGAAAATTTAGATGTCTCGATTCTATCTTATAATAATGCGTGAGCACACAAACACACACACACACACATGCGCGCGCGCGGGCATGAAGGTTGTGGCCTCGATGATTGTCATTTAATTCCATGTGATAGAATAAATGAATAAGCATACGTTTAAATCTTTCTTCCCACGTTTATTAATATATTAATGATTTAGTCTCGCCATCTACGAGTATTTCCACACCAATTTTGATGGGGGGGAAGAAACTCACTGCATCTTGTAAGTGACTTTTAAAACGTTACACTCAAACAAAAAAGAAAGAAAAAAACATGAAAAATAAACAAAAAACAAGAACGTCTGATTTGTAGTATTCGACGTTCTTCTATGGAATCCTATCAAAGTAGACGACGCAGACTTTCTCCTTACTTCAATCAAAATAACTTCTTATTTTACCTCACAATTAGATATAATTTAGTGTTATAACTCGGACACTTTTCGCAGGCGAATCATATTCCACTGCAGAAGATACAGTCTACGTATTCTTTGGTTCAACGTCAGGGCTTTTTGTTTTCTAGGTGAACCAATCAAATACCTTGCGTAACCATCTTGGGTCGGCGTGACAGGTTAAGGTCTGTCATTCTCATTGCTTTAAAGAATGCATAAATACTGTAGTTAACTGAAAAAATGTATTGATCGAGGGATATTTACGGCTGCGTCCTTTAAAACGCTTTTAAATACAAGAATTATGGGGAAAAGAATGAATTGAGTAATCTGAACTTCTTTAGAATCCTTATTTATTGTAGTCTTCTTTACCCCATTTAAAAGTTTCAAGTTTAAAACACAGTGTTTTTTTTTTCAAATTTCTCTCTGATAAATTAAAGCGGGAATTATTCCCAACTGTCGCCATATCAGGATTATTGAATGGCTGCACACCCAAGATTTTAACGAAACGCCCCAAGAAAAAGCAAGATAGAAATAACATGAGGTTGTAGCGTGTTTTTTTTTTTTAACAAATCCAGGAATCAGCACTCGACAAGCCAGCAATTGTAAAGGCACTTACCTCCCATCACACAAATCATCCAAGATGAATAAGATACAAAGCGCATTGCAGGTGTTACTTTTGTAGCAATGCGCAGTATATCCAAGAAAGGAAGAAGTTTTGATCGACGTTCTTCTATAGAATCCTAAAGATGGATAGACCAGAGAGAGATGGAGAGAGAGAGAGAGAGAGAGAGAGAGAGAGAGAGAGAGAGAGAGAGAGAGGATGAACTCATAAGCGACGTTCTTCTTTGGAATCTTAAAGATGGATAAACCAGAGAGAGAGAGAGAGAGAGAGAGAGAGAGAGAGAGAGAGAGAGAGAGAGGATGAACTCATAAGCGACGTTCTTCTATGGAATCCTAAAGATGGATAAACCAGGGAGAGAGAGAAAGAGAAAGAGAGAAGGAAAGAGCGAGAGGGATGAACTCATAAGCCACGTTCTTCTATAGAATCCTCAAGATGGATAAACCAGAGAGAGAGAGAGAGGGAGAGAGAGAGAGAAATCCGAACTGTTAGCATACCTTGCTGCTGCTGATGATGATTGGATTCCTTTTCCACTAACTACAGTTTTTTTTGTTTTCACTTTATTGATGTTTCATACAAGTCTTTAATATTTTTCTCCTTTTATTTTATCATGGTACAACTTCTACTGCAGTCAGCACGGCTACTTTTAAGATCTCCCGTCGTTTCTAGATTTTTCTTGGATTTAATTTTTTATTTATTCTTTTAGACTGTCAGGTATTCTGTAAAATCTCCATGATCGAAAAGTACGAAATTGAGATCTGTCATCTTTTGTTCACGTTTTGAGCTTTTTCTTTCTTACCCCGAAGCTGACATTTTCTTAATTAATTAAACTTGCTTCTCATTAAAACACGATTCTCTCATTATAACACTTTTCGTCAAATCTGGGATCGGGGCCTGGAGTGCAAATATTGGGCGACTTTCATCCGCTTTCGTTTTAGGACCTCTTACTTTATAAAAAAAAAAAGAATGAAAGTGTCAAGCCGGTCACTTTCAGAATTGAAAATAAATGCTTACGTAATGTTCTCTGACGCATAGAAAAGAGGAAAAATCATACACTGCTTGATATAGAAATGATTTATAGTCTTTGACACGTGAAAGATATGAAAAATATACACTGCTTGATAAAGAAATGATTAATTGTATTTGACACGTAAAAGGCATGAAAAATTATACGCTGCTTGATAAAGAAATGATTAACAGTATTTGACACATGGAAGGTATGAAAAATTATACACTGCTTGATAAAGAAACCATTAATAGACTTTGACACGTGGAAGCCACGAAAAATTATACTCTGCTTGATAAAAAAATGACTAATAGACTTTGACACTTGAAAGGTATGAAAAATTATACATTGCTGGATAAAGAAACGATTAATAACATTTGACACGTGGAAGATATGAAAAAATATACACAACTTGATGAAGGAGAATATTTGCTTGCATTTAAATGGTATGCCACAATGTCTGTCATTTGTCAACGCTGTATTAAGAGACAAAAGAAATGATTAATGGTACTTGATATGTGGGAGACACAAAAATATATATAGTACTTGATGAAGAAAAGTTACGTGCTATCAATGTTGTATTCAGAGATTAAATAATCTAGCTGCTTAAATGATTACTTCATATGCTAGCTTCATTTAAACCTCCGCGCCTTTGTCTTGTGTCTGATGTATTATTTACTTGGAATTGGGTGTATTCGTTCTAAAGATTTATTTCGGGTGTAAATTTCTTTGTTTAGGATTTTTTGAATGGTGAGTGTTTCAAAATTATTTTCATTCACTTAAAGTATCGAAGCCGCGTGTGGCGTAACGAAATGGACGAAGTGGGCAAAAAAAAAAAATGGACAAGACGAGCTGAGTTCAAATCCTGTGGAGAACTTGTTCATTGCCATTACTCTCAGGTTCACGCTGACTCGGATTGGTTGTATATGTAAAGGTGCCATGTATGGGTCAAATAGAACTGTTAAAACATTAACAAAGGATTATCATTTTTAGCTCTTTGAAATCATACGGCTGTGTACCAATTGTTTCTATAACATTGGAATTCTTGAGAAGTACAATTACTAATGTTAATGTGTGCAAACAAAAGATTCATATCCGATAGAATTATTAGTACTTGTCTTTAATTGGAATCATTTTGAGATGAGGCTTCTTAATATGAGAATTAATTTTTATTTATTGCGGACATTTTGTCCTCATCTTGGTAGTTTTTGTGTTGTTTCTTCTTTCACTACGTTTCTGCCAAATTTCACCTCTGGCCTTCTTCAGGTGATTTTACCGCGACCTCGGATAGGAATGCTGAGTCTTGTAACCGTATTCCCAGTAATTACTGCCTTCCATAGTTGTTGTCTATCGTACCACGTTTTTGACCAAGTAAACCTCTGGCCGGCTTGGGTAGGATTTGAAAGCGCTATCTTCTGACAATGCTCACCTGGAACCGTAGAGACTCAACGCCTCTATCCGCTACGGGCCCCGAAAGGCGATCAAGGATGGATTTTTTGGTCTTATAAATCCTTATCTGGTCTTCCAGAGTCGGGTCCGTACCGAATTTTTTTGTACTTGAACGTGGTGCGATAGACAACAACTATGGAAGGCAGTAATTACAAGACTCAGCATTCCTATCCGAGGTCGCGGTAAAATCACCTGAAGAAGGCCAGAGGTGAAATTTGGCCGAAACGTAGCGAAAGAAGAAACAACACAAAAACTACCTAGATGAGGACAAAAAGTCACAATAAATAAAAAATTAATTTTCAGAATTATTAGTGTTAGATTACAATATTTGAAACCATTTAAATATATGCACACAAATGATTGATATGAAATAGAATTATTAGAATTAGATAACAATAATTGCAACCATTTCGCTGTGAGTGAACAAATAAGCTCTAACAAATGGTTTAAGAATAAACACACACACACACACACACACATATATATATATATATATATATATATATATATATATATATAAGATCCGCGGAAAAGTATTTTTCTTTTGCTATCTGAAGAGGGTCATCATAGACCTGAAATGAATTTATAATGACACCAAAAATTGAATTTTTCCTTTTAATGTAATATATATATATATATATATATATATATATATATATATATAAGCAGATTTGGCATTAAAGAACCCACGAGAGTTGAGATATTATTAAAAACCTACCAACCATTCTTAAATCAAAGATACTGCTGTTACCGAATAAGAGTGAAAGCCAGTGTACGTATGTACATATTGCAGAGTCAATTTTGGACAAGAATTAACGGCCTAATTTGCAATAAGGAACAAGTGAGAGGAACCATGAGAGTACAGTCGCATTACATTTGTAATAGATACCAAGCGAGATACGATTGCGAATTACTAAACTGTGGCGAGGCGCTTAACTCTTGCAATAGATGTTAAGATATTTGTATGGACTTACAATTTACTCCGTCTCTCTCTTTCTCTTTTTCTCTTTCTTGACATATTTTTCTCTTTTCTCTATCTTATTTGATTCTATCTATCTATCTATCTATGTACGTATGCATTTTGTAACTAAATCTGAAGTAACACCTCAAGTGTCGTTCTTCCTGTTCAAAATTTGACCTTAAAATCATTGGTTAATATTTTGTTTACCTCAGCTCCAGAGCATGCATATATTGAAACAGATATTCTGGTGAATGATAACGAGGCTGGAAGTGGTCTGTGTATTTGTGCATCTTGATAGTACTTTAGCAAGAGACGGTTCTATTGATTCTGAATTATTCCTTTGCATTTTGATAGCCTTTTATGCTTTTGGAAAGCTCGAAAAGAGAGGATGAGCAGCTTGTGGTATTATCAGAAAGACGAAGGTCTATATTTATAGAGCATACGCATTGACTACTCTACTTTATTCATCAGAAATATGGAAAATTCACCGCTGCCATTTTAGATTTTTGGGACGTTTTCATCAGTATGTGAAATGGCAAAGTAAGAAATCAGATACTAAAATTTTGAGCAAGGCTTAATTCACATGTATAGAATCTCTGATTATGTTCCCGTCAAATGCGTTGGGCAAGACAAATTTTTCATATGAAGGACCATGTTCTCAAATATCTGCTCTACGATGAACTGCTATATGGCAAGCGTCTGCAACCCAAGCCAAGGAAACACTACAAAGACAAAATTATGAAGAATCTTAAATCAATGAAATCTGATATTCTAGGCTGAAAAAAGCGATCATTGAGGAGTTCTGTGTGAAGAAATGCATTAAAACATGATGTGTTCCCCTTGAGCAGATATGTTAAAGATACACTATAAGAAGAAAACAATGGTGGACTCTTAGGTTCAGAAGCCTACTTCAGAGTTGTAATGTTTGTAATCGTGTTCTTCTGTCTGAATCTGGATAAGTTTGATGGGAGATGTGAATTGAAAACAGTACCTTTGAGTCTATGTTTTACGACGTATATCATTTACAGTAAAGTCTGCAAGTCTTTATCTGGCTTGAAAAGACATATGGTGGTGCACAAACCATTCTCCTGGTACTAAAATATGTAACATCTACAATCATGTAACATTACAATCATGTAACATCTACAATCATGTAACATTACAATCATGTGACATCTACAATCATATGACATTACAATCTGTACCTCAAGGTTTGCAAGGATGCTGCTGCGAGGACACTGTCGAAAAGAAGGTGTCAATCCAAACGATGCTGAAGGATCAAGAGATGGCAGTCATCTGTGAAGATCTATCTATCTATCTATCTATGCATGACGTATCTTCAATTCATCACTCAGTCAGCGGAGCTTAGAAATACCGTTTGTGTCTCTTTCAACCCCATACTGCTAAAAAGGTGTCCTGGTTATGTCCTCCTATATCCAGAGGTGAAAGTCTGGCTCTGGATGTCTGAATCGAAGAGATAGTGACTATTAGGATCCCAAGATTAGGTCAAATACATCTGCTTGAAAATTATTTGTATTAAATAGGAATACTTGAAACCATAGTATGCATTAAGAATAATTTATTGAAGTTGTGCTTGTTTACTAAGGATTATTATTATTATTATTATTATTATTTGTTACTTGAAATCTTATCATTGGTTGAAGTGCTTGAAACCCTATTAATATATGCGAATCTTTGTATTTGATTGAAATATATGTAACGATATAACAGTGTGCAAACAATTGACAATTACTAACTACGAATACTTACTTGAAACTCAGCAATTGTGTATAGATATTAATAATAATAAGAAGAAGAACCAATCATATCAACGCAAGAATAGATAAGACAGAACAAAATAGCAAAGGTAGGTTATGTAGTGAGAGAGACGAAACCATCAATCACATAATAAGTGAATGCAGCAAATTAGCACAGAAGTATAAGACTAGACACGACTGGGTGGGTAAAGTGGTCCACAGGGAGATATGCAAGAAATTTCAATTTGACCATACGAACAAATGGTATAAACACAACCCAGAATCTTAGAGAATGACACACATAAACTCCTATGGGACTTTGACATGCAAACGGATCACCAAATCTCGGCCAGAAGATCAAACCTTATAGTAATCAACAAAAAAAAAAAAAAAGAAAAAAAAAGAATTTATAAAATTGTCGACTTTGCTGTCCAGGCTGACCACAGAATAAACCTTAAGCAAAGTGAAAAGAAGGATAATACCTTGACCTTGTAAGGGAATTGATAAGATTATAGAACATGCAGGTGACAATTATACTAATTGTGATTGGTGCTCATGGTAAGTCACCATAAGATTATTAAAGGGACTGGAGGACTTTGAAATAATAAGAAGAGTGGAGACCATCCAAAATACAACATTATTGAGAACAGCCTGAATACTGAGAAGAGTTCTGGAGACTTGAGGAGACTTGTTGTCACTCAAAATCCAGTGAAAAGCCATCAGCTAAAACTGATGTTAAAAACTGTTAAGGAGTTAATAATAATAATAATAATAATAACAATCATGAGTATTAAAACGCTTGCGGGCAAAGTGACAAAAATATCTGCCAGGAAAAGAATAGTTACTTTAAATAATTATTGTTTACAAATGAAAATTATCTTTTGTTATTTGAAACCAAAATAATTGCTTAAAGAAACTAAATTAGGAATTAAATAATTCGGCTAGTACGGACATGCCGTAACCAACCAACCAACCAACCAACCAACCAAATATTCAAGAAAAGCAAATTTTCACTCAATAATTATTCAGCCTTTCCATCATTTGGCATTTAGTCCTTGAAAATTTCATATTTTGTCCATTTATCGTTAAACTTATGTTATTCCCGTAGCGTATGGCTTAACTACTCGACTGCCGTCTTGAAGTAAGCGAATTCGATCTCCAGTCAAGCAATTACGTTCACTTTCAGACAAATAGTTTCCATAATAACTATGAACCCCTTATCCCTTCAGCTATGAGTTAAATAGTATCATTGCTGTACTTATATAAGGATGGATTTGGCATTAAATAACCCATGAAGGTTTCTAAGCCATTAAACTAAGAAATCCATTTCATTTATCTATTTCGCTGGCTCGCAAGCAATATATATCAGTCTATTCATATCTATCTATGGTTATAATATCTATCAGGCTCGCCAGCTTGTCATCTGAGGTATTCGAATACTTTGACAGCACCTTTGCAGCGGAATAAGAAACCCCACCACTCCAACCCAGCTACCTGTTGGCCCTGAGTGGCTACCAACAAATTGTTTACTTAAGAATTATATATATATATATATATATATATATATATATATATATATATATATATATATATATATATATACGTTTGGCACTAAATAACGCATAAGGAATGATATGCCATAAAATAACCAAATACACCTAACTATCAAGCTCGTTAGCTCGTTATATATCTCAGTTTATTCATATCTATCTATCTATCTATCTATCTATCTATCTATCTACCTCGGTCGACTTATCTCGAACCGTCTAACCCTCTGACAGTTGCCGTCTATGCAAAAATTACTCTTCCAGCAGTTATTACATTAATTCACTTGAAACAAAAATAAAAAAAGACAGTAATGCTATCAATATCTATTTATCTGCCCTTCAGCGACATTTTGGTATTTCATATATTTCATAAAGGATTGGGAAAGATATTATTCAGTGTAAAACTCTTGGAACGCATGATCGTGAGCAGAGATATGTCTGTCTGTTACTGGATCTTTGGCGGCGTCTTTGTAGATAATAATATAATGAAGATATTTTTCTCATTTGGGCTTGATGGTGGGGATTGATTAAAAGGCAAAGAGATGTAAAAGTTAACCCATAATCTTGTAAATAAATAAAGCTAAAAATCTTTTGATGTCCTTACGATTGCCGACAAATGTCTCCCTGAGATATAACCAGTTTATCCACAGAACAAGTGCGTGTATCTCTACTAATCTATATATTTATACCGTTGCAATGACCTACCTACATTAGAATTTAGTAAGCGTCACGCTGAGGAAAAAGGAAAGAGATTGACGAAACTAAGGGAAAACATAATTGTGAGCACACCAGCTTTCCTGTTGGCGACTTCTTCTAAACCCCTTTCCAATCTGACCGTTCTCCATCACGTTTTTTTTGTTGAAATCATCCTCATTATCAACGCATGCTGATTGTACGGATTCCCTTGGTTCTCTCCCTCAAAATTCGTCCCTATCAGTCATCGATCTTTGTTTGTCTTGACGGCACCTTTTCAGTGCTGATGAATGTAAGTTATTGCTGGCCGGCCAATACTGGCTTGTCCATGTTTAGGAGTCCGTACGAGAACGCTGTTTATGAATTTATCTTAATTTTACCATCAATGTCTTTCCAGTATGCCCGTGGTGTAATGGTTATCGTCGTAGGAAATGGACACAGCGACACGAGTTCAAATCCTGGACGAGACTGATTGCATTTCACATAGCACTAATACCCTTGGGAAAGGTATAAATCCAATTATTCTCCCTCCAGCTATGGGTAAATAGGAGGGCCGATTAGGTTCTTGGTGAGGCAACTAGTCTAAGAGAAGGAAAACTCTGAATTCAAACCTGATAAATTCCGCTTAAAAATTGACCTTGTGTAATATCCTGCCCGAACGGGAAAATGTGAAAATTATCTGCTTCACACTTATACGTGGATATCTTTACTACACACATCAGCAGACGAACCGGATTACAAAATTAATTCTGCGCATACCAACTCTCTTTGTGGCGGCCTAACCGATACACCTGTTCCATCGAACCGTTCTCCATCAAGTTTTATGGGTGAAATATTGTATAGGTATCAGAACTAAAACTAATACTCTTGGGAAAGGTATGAATTCAAATATTCTCCCTCCAGCTATGGGTAAATAGTAGGGCAGACTAGGTTCTTCAGCCTTGGTGAGGCAACAAGTCTAGGAGAAAGAAAACTCTGAATTCAAAACCTGTTAAACTCCGCTTAAAAATTGACCTTGTGTCATATCATGCATGAGTGGAGGGTTTTGGTAAATATGATCCGAACTAAAACTGAAATTGCTTGGGGTGTGTTACGTTTCGCTCTGGCCAAACAAACGACAATACGTAATAAATATAAAAATATATATTCATTTTTTTTGACGGACGATTGTGTGAAGTAGGAGCAATCAGGAGAGGTATTCGAATCATTCGTCTATGAGGCCTGGATACTTCAGTGTAAGTTAAACGATGGCCGAGAAAGCGCACATGGGGTAACGACGGGACAAGCTTGAGTGAACAGCAGAATTTTACTCCTTCCGTTCAAAATCGTCGATCTTATATTACCATGAAATTCCCAAGTGGAGATTTGGACACGCCTCTTCGCCCACGCAATCTCCTCCCATAACTAGCCAGTGGAACATGCGACTTCTGCTCTTTTTTCTGAGTAACATGTGTTGATCATCATCGGGCGGAAATAACTGTCATGCAGTTCACAGGTCACCCTCTTCCGGTGCATCACTTTGTGACTGCACCGTGGAATTTTAACCTCGTCCCATATTGTCAGTCAAGCTGTATTTTACAGGTGTCTTCGTGGTGTAATGGTTAAAGCGATGGACTGCCGAATTGTGGAAAGCGAGTTCGAACTCTAGTCGTGCTATTACGTTAGAATTCGAACAAATACCCTTGGGAAAAGTATGAATTCTCTTATCCTTTAACCAATGGGTTAAATTGTACCACTACTTTCCTTCTAAAAGGATGGCTTTGGCATTAAATAAAATACAAAGGTAACAAAACGATGAAATTGCTCATAAAATTTGCTTATTTTTTAAATGTAACGATGCATATACAAATTTTCAGGGAGGCTCCCTTAGTATACCCGGTGGTCGTTTTAGAAATCGGTGACCCCAATTCAAGCCCTGAACAAATGTGTTTGTGTTTCCCTTCGTGCTAATGCCCTTAGGAAAGCCATAAATCCATATGTCTACTCGGTCCAACTGTGGGTAAGCTGTAGGGTAGATTAGATTCTTTAGCTTTGCTAAGGCAACCCGTCTTGAAAGAGGAAAGCTCTGAATTACAATTAGCTGTACTCTACTCAAAAATTAACATTGCGTCATCCTGAACATGTTGAAGGATGATTTCATTTGGTTTGGTTTGGTTTCTTTGTTTAATGGTATATCAACATTTGTAGGTAATTTAATGCCAAAGACATTCTCCTAGAAGAACAGTAGTGGTATTATTTAACAGGGAGGATAAGGGGGTTCATAACTTTCCCAATGGTATTTACCCGAAAGTGAACGTAATAGCGCGAATGGAGTTCGAACTCGCTTACTGCGATTCCGCAGTCCATCGCTTTAACCATTGCACCACGAGGACATGCACCCTCGTTTAATTTGGTTTCTTTACTTGTCTAGATTTCTGAGACTTAGCTGGATGATTTTTTTATCATTCAGTGTTTTCGAACTCTTGTCTTCATCTTTATTGTCATATTCATATCGCGTCGGTCGATGTATCCTCCGACCTTCATCCGGTTTTTCTGGAAAGGGAAACCATTTTTTCTAATGGGACGAAGAGAATAACTGATAGAGAAGAACATTGGAGAATTAGACGCCTTAAAGGATCAGCAGATACGTTGGGCCACAGTGACCTGCTGAAACCAAGTAGAGAGATGAATACAATATGGAAACCAATAAACAAAAGGGTAAGATAAATAAATCGTAATATAAGCTCACACAAAAATCATACGTAATTGTAGTAATTCATATTTACCCAACCCCTCCACTCACAAGGTCAATTTTTAAGCGGAGTTTAACAGGTTTGAATTCAGAGTTTTCCTTCTCCTAGACTAGTTGCCTCACCAAGGCCGAAGAACCCAGTCTGCCCTACTATTTACCCATAGCTGGAGGGAGAATAATTGGATTAATACCTTTCCCAAGGTGTGAAATGCAATCAGTCTCGGCCAGGATTTGAACTCGTGTCTCCGTGTCCATTTCCTACGACGATAACCATTACACCACGGGCACGTAATTGTAGTAATTGAAAGTGATCTAAGAACATTAAGTTTATAACTCCCAAAGATTCAGACTCAGCTGTCCAGGAGGACTCATGGCGTAACGTTTATAGGCGTTGTTTCTCTAAGATTCTACGTGACAACCATCTGGAGGTTGCAGGTTCAATCCTGATTACGGGTGAGTAACAATACAGGAATACTTAATATACTTGTACCAGTTGGGATAAAACTGAGATGCCGAAGATATCGAACGAATTTAAAACAGAACGATATAATCGGAAATAGGAGAATTGAGTATTAACAAAAGCTAAAGGCCTTTCAAAACATTGTCGCTATTTTCAAAGTTGATTCTAGGTATCTCAGTTTTATCCAACTTTGCGTTTACGTAATTTTATAATGTTTTTAAAAAACCCTAAAAAACGTTTTCAAAAAATAAACATACAACCAAACTCTGATGATAGTCTATCAATGGTCCGAAAGCACTGGAGACAATTTTGGTGAATTCATCAACCAATTCCAATCTAAAACCAAGACTCTTATCGGGAAACTTGAAAGGATCTTTATAAAATTGTATAGACAAAATGTGTCTTTATCATTTAATCAAACATGGATAAATGAAAGACTGTTGCCTAACCACACACACACACACACACACGCATATATATATATATATATATATATATATATATATATATTACAAATGCCTCTCTATCTGTCCACCAATATTGTTCTATTGTTTTAGTGGGTATCTTGTAACAGAAACAAAATTGTTTAAGTTCATCATATCTATAGATATATAAATTTCAAGTACAATCGATTAATGTCGGTAGTTATCAAGAGAACAGAGGAAGGGTTAAAGTCTTGAATATTAGTATTATTTACTATATAATTAGTATTATTTATAATACCCAGCCAATAATTGGAAGTTATAATTGGTGGCGTTAATTTTTTCCCAAGGGTTAACCATATAACGTACGCTTACACGACTATATATATATATGTGTGTGTGTGTGTTTGTGTGTGCTTACTATTTTGGCAGTTCCCCCGAGAAAAATAATGGTAGAAAAACAAACGAATAAAAAAACAAAGAAGAAGCAAAACTGATAATGTCTCCTTGCCAAGACGTAAATAAAAGCGTTAACATGAATTCCTTCGTTTGAATCTATACGGCCAAAACAGCTAAGGTCAATAAAATATTAAGAATACTTGATAATTTTGAAAAAAAAAATCTTTGCCTACAGTTGAAGAGATAAAAAAGAACGAAAATGAAATAGAAAAATCATTTGCTACAAATAGAAATTGTTTTTTTATTCTAAACTGATGATTGCAAAGACTTTAAAACAAAAGCATAGAAAATGCACCGGCAGGAGCATGCAGACGAACTCACACACAGACATGCACACGGGCATACTTATATATATATGTGTGTGTGTGTATGGGTGTGTGTATATGTGTGTGTGTGTATAGCCGGTGAGTGGATAATTACCAATCTGATTATCTGACTAACTATTCTACTACGCCTGTTCTCATCAGCAATACCGTTCTGATCTGCCTAACTCTTCCGATCTACCGAACCGTTCAGATCTGCCTAACCTTTCCGATCGGCTTATTCGTTCTGATTTGCCAAGCCTTCGGATCTGCCAAAGTTTTCTAAGACTAACTCTTCTGATCTGCCTAAACCTTCAGATCTAAATAACCTCTTTGATTTGTCTGACTCTTATGGTACGTCAAACCCTTCTGATCTGCCAAACAGTTCTGATTTGCCTAACTCTATGGATTTGACGGAACCTTCTGATCCCACTAACCTTTCCGATGTGCCAAACTTGGCTTGTACGCTCAACCTGTCCGACCTACATCGCTCTTATGAACTGCCTGGTCCTTCTAATCAGCCTAACTCTTCTGAAAAGTCAAAACCATCAGATCAGCCTAATCTTTCTGATTTTTTTCTCTTAGTTACGATTTCTCTGTTCTGACTATCTCTGTTGTTTCTGATTCTCCCCTTAAGCCTCTGACGCTCTTCTCAGACGTGCCACTATTTTTTATTATTAAGTCTTGTCTGTCGATTACATCAGACATTCTTTCTGCAACAGTGATGTAATCAACAGAAACCTGCCAAATATTATATTTGTAGTAAAAGTTTAATCGAAATTATGTTTTTACACAAAAAGAATGGGAGATATATAAACGAAATGATCCGTTTACAAAACACAGGATTCATGAACACATGATTTTTTTTGTAAATTAGTATTTTATTTATCGTTATTTTCATAAGAAAATGATGCGGAAAAATATTTTTTCAAAAGTGCGTACCAATCAACGATCGTGTCGATACGTCTATATGGATGCACTACATAGACGCTAACAAAACGGCTGGAGAAAAGGCTTGACGGCAACTACACAAGAATGCTGCAAGCAACATTGAACAGGTCCTGGAGACAACATCCCACAAAGCAGCATATGTACAGCCACATATTGTTTTTGATATTGAAACTGTACTTACTAAACTGAATTGTTTAATATTGAACTGTTTTGACATTTAACTGTGAGTAAACAAAATCTGTTCTTATACTAAACTGAATTAGCCGAATTAGAACTGTTTTGACAATCACACTGTGTACTTATGCTTAAGTGAATTGTTTGAAATAGAGCTGACTATTTGCATAAAAATAGATTTGACGTTAAATAACCGACTATGGTTGATATGCCATAAAACACAACTAAACAACCAGTAATATATACATTACATATACACACGTTTTATAAATATATATGTATGTGTGTGTGTGTGTATTTACCAAAATCCACCTGACAAGCAGGATATGACAAAAGGTGACTTTTTAAATGGTGTATAAGAACAGATTTTGTTTACACACAGTTAAATGTCAAAACAGTTCAATATTAAACAATTCAGTTTAGTAAGTACAGTTTCAATATCAAAAACAATTCCATTTTAAACAATTCAGTTTAGCATAAGCATGTTGTTTAAATGAGAGTTCAGATTAATTGTTAAAAACATTTCTATTTTAAACTATTCAGTTTAGACAAACAGTTCTAATTCAAATAATTCAGTTCAGAATAAATATGCAGTCATTTCTAATTAACCCCTTAGATAGGGCCCTATCAGGTGCTACCATTCCAGACCAGAGAGGACATGGGAGCAATGGCAATGAAGGGATGCTCCGCATTCCCCAAAGCTCCAGCATCACTGAAACCTCACCATCAGATTGTTTAGTGCCATATCCAGGACACTTGTTGTGGCGGAGTGGGGGTCTTTCCCCTCTTCAAAGAAGCAGTCGGTGTATTCTACAGCTCCACCCGACTGGGCAAAATGTATATATGAATTTTTATACTCTTAACTTGGTGACTCAGTTTCTCGCTTACGCTTCACTTAAATGATATATCTATTAGCTCCTGTATAATTTCAACATAGTAACCATTTTTGAGATTATTAAATAGCGAAATATGTGGCTAAATAAATCAATTGATTGATAGGCAGCTCGAAAAAAGAAATCATTTTGAGTGAAGTGTAAAATTTTGACACATGGAAAGTTTCGAAACTCAGTATCGTTGTTTATGAAATAGTGATTAATAAAATATTATTAAATAAATAATATGTAAACTAGATGGCAATTGCACAAGAATGCTGCGTGCAATCCTGAACAAGTCCTGGCAGCAACACCCCACAAGACACCAACTATACGGCCACCTGCCCCCTATCACGAAAACTATTTAAGTTAGACGAACCAGACATGCAGGACACTGCTGGAGAAGCAGAGATGAACTCATAAGAGATGTACTCTTATGGATCCCCACATATGGCCGCGCAAAAGCAGGACGACCAGCTCGAACGTACATTCAGCAGCTATGTGAGGATACAGGTTGTTGTCCTGAAGACCTACTTAGGGCGATGAACGATAGGGAGGAGTGGCGAGAGAGGGTCAGGGATATCCGTGCTGCCAGCACGATATGATGATGATGATGATGATATATCATATGATATATGAATAGAGTTTTACATCGGAATGTTAAGTACTTTGATAAAAAATCATGTCTTGAAATTGCTATTTTGTGAAAACTGGGTCATTTCTTTTTGACACATGTCATTCTTTTTAAGTAAATTCATAATTTTGATTGTAATTTTACGGAACTTTGAATTTATCTGAGGATTATGTCCTTAGCTGTAATTGTCAGATATATCAAACAGGAAATAAAATGATAACAGATAAAATGCAAAACATTTTATTTCTTTAAAAGCCCAAAATTCTGGCTTCATAAAATATGATATTTGAAACAAACAAGATTAAATTATTGAAATTAATTGTTTAATTTTTTTTCTGAACCATGCAGAGGAAAGAATCACTGAATAGCCCAATATTGAGGAAAGATTTATTGGATCAATGAAGTAAAAACTGACAGTTATTATATTTATTGTTTTGTACAGAAATATATGAGATTTATTATTATCTGATGATTTTCAGAAATTAAATAAATTTAAATATAGTTATTAATACGTTTAGTTATATAAATATCGTATAAATCATTTCAATGTAATTTTACACTGGGGCAAGTGAGATGGCTATTAACGATCCATCTTTGATTAGCGTTAGTTTATTCATTGTTTATTAACTTTATTAATATATAAGTAGCAGAGTAAAGTTGGTGACCTTAATCGAGAGTGATCCGAAGGCTCCTTTTAAATAGCTACTCCACCGAGGAGTAGGGGAAGGTGCTACTCCATTCCCTGGATTACTCCACTTTACCCTTGATCTTTACGCCTTCAGCAAGGCGGAACCAAGTACCATTTTTTGAGTCTTTGGGATAACTCGTCCTGGGATTGAACCCGGGTCTCCCGGACCATTGGCGAACACTCTACCCATAAGGCCAATGGCCTGGTCAGTACATAAATATAGTCATATTATTATCCGAAATTTATATATATTTATCATATAAATTGATTAATTCGATGGATATGAAATTTAATAATATCTGTTGAGTTTCAGAAATTAAATAAATCTAAATATATTTATTAATACGTTTAGTTATATAAATGGTATATAAACATATACATTTAAAAACAAATGAATAATTGATTAAATGTTAATTAGGATAATATTGAAATTAAGATTTAACAAAAATAGGTTTTTATAATTGATTTTATTTATAAAATATTGAAAGATATAGAAATTAATAAAAAAATAAATGTATGAAATTTCGTTTATTATATTTTTTTTTGTATAACACCGGTTTATTAGGCGGTAATTTCAAATTCATAATCTATTGGATTGATATTTTATTAATATATATATATATATATAAATATATTTTTTCGAAATTGTATTATAATTCCCTTAAAGATCTAACTTAATACATAATGTACTCCTCGATATAACGGTGAAAATTCCATAAAAAATTGTTTACCATCTGAAGATACATCTTCGAAAAAGAGGTTGTTGAAATAAATTTATAATTGGTTTCATCATCATCATGTCGTGCCGCCAGCACGGATATCCTTGACCATCTCTCGCCACTTTTCCCTATCGTTCATCGCCTCCGGCAGGTCTTCTGGGTTACATCCTGTGTCCTCACATAGCTGCTGTATGTAAGTTCGGGCTGGTCGTTCTGCTTTTGCTTGGCCATATGTGGGGGTCCATAGTAGTACGTCACTTACGAGCTCGTCTTTGCTTCTCCAGCAGTGTCCGGTGTGTCTGGCTCGTCTGACCTGTATAGTTTTCGTGATGGGAGGCAGGTGGCCGTACAGTTGGTGTCTCGTGGGGTGTTGTCGCCAGGACTTGTTCAATATTGCTCTCAACATTCTTGTGTAGTTGCCGTCAAGTTTCTTCTCCAGCCGTTTGGTTAGCGTCCATGTAGTGCATCCATATAGCAGTATCGATACAACCGATGCCTGGAAGAAACTGCACTTCATTTCATCGGTCAGGTCGGATTTCCATATTATTGAGAGCCTATCTATAGCCGTCCATGCTTTCGTCAGCCGTGTGTCGATGTCGTTTTCTGTTGATGAGACGCTACTTCCTAGGTAGGTGAATTTGTCCACTAGCCTCAGAGAGGCTCCGTCTAGAGTGGTAATGTTGCCCGTTTGGTTGTAACACATATATTCAGTTTTGTGCGCATTGACATGGAGGCCAATGCCTGCTGCAGCTCGTTCCAAACTATGCAGTAGTGTCTCTGCTTGATTAGGCGTATTTGCCAGTAACGCTAAGTCATCAGCGTAGTCGGCGTCTGTGATTGTTTTTGCGGGGTACCTTTTGCTTTTTTTCTTAGTCAGCTCGAAGCCATTTTCTCTGATTTTGTCGATCGAAGTTCTAAGCACGTAGTCTAGACAGATGATAAAGAGGTATGGGGCTAGCGTGTCTCCTTGTAGTACTCCTGCAACAATGTCGAAGTATTCCGTGTCTCCATCTGGTGAAGGTACCTTTACTTTTGTGTTTTTGTAGAGGATCATTATTGCTGCTACGGTTTCTTTTGGTAGGCCGTATGCTAGTAGGATTAGTTCCATTTTCTCTCTGCGGATGGAATCGAAGGCCTTGGTAAAGTCGACAAATAGTAATGTCGCCTGAAGGTTTTTTGCCCGGACGCCTTCAAGGATTCTACGGATGGTCAATATTTGTGAGGTTGTGGATCTATTTCTCCGGAAGCCATTTTGGTTTTTCCTAAGGATGTTGTCTATTTTGGGTTCTATGCGGTTTCGTAGTAGGGCATTGTAGATTTTGGCTGCTATGGATGTAAGTGTTATGCCTTGGTAGTTCTTGGCTAGTTCGAGGTCACCTTTTTTAGGGAAAGGAAGGATGCATCCCTTCATCCATCTTTCTATCCTATTTTGACTATAGACAGCGTTGCATTGCCGGAGCAGTATATCGTCGAATTGTCTAGTCTTCCACACTTCTGGGGGGATCTCGTCTAGCCCTGCAGCTTTCCTATTTCTAATTTTTTTAAGAACCGAGTCGAGTTCTTCTTTGGTGAAAGGCCCTAGTTTAATGTCTAATTGCTTACTGATAATTCTGGTGATCGGTTCATCCGTTATTTTCGGTGGGCTTCCTAGTAGATTTTTGAAATGCTGTTCCCACAGTTTTACTCTTTCTTGTTGGCTTGCAGCTTTCAATTTTGCTTTGGCTGTGCTCTTCCTTCTACTTACTTCGTTTATTGTTTGCCAGGCTATCCTGGATTGTCTATCTTCCACCGAGTCTCTAATCTTATCTATCTGATTTTGTATGTATTCTGCCTGTTCTTTTAGATATATTCCTGCTAATTGATATTGTGCTTTTTCTAGTTTTCGGGCATTTGTGTTTGTTGGGTTCTTCCGATAGCTTTTGGAGGCAGTTTTCACGAGTGCACGTTTTTCTCTAACCTCTGACGTTTCCCAAGGGACTCTATATTTAGTTCTAGGTTTTGTTGGGATACACTTTGATGCCGCTTCTAGGTGTGCTTCAACAAAGTTTTCATATTCGTCATTTGGGGTAACTTTTTCTGTCTTCTCTTGTAGTGTTTCGAATCTGTTTCTTAATTCTAATGCATATTTGTCTCTAATGTCTCTGTTGTTAAGTAGGGCCCAGTCATAGCGCCTAGTTGTCACTGTTCGTGTGGCGTTTTTTCGTAGGCTTAGACGTATTTTGATTGGTTTACTTTAGTTGATTTCCGTGAATATGTGAATATAAATGTCTAAATATTTCATACAGGATGAGGTTAGTAAAGATTTTCTTAAAAAAAAAAAATTGATTTTGTTCAAATATTTGTGAAATGTTGTGGTGTACGATCTGTAATTTGTTTTTTCTTATGAAGAATCTTTCAGTGATGAAATATGTAAGATTTGTTTAAATTTAGCACGTAAAAAGCAGTAATTCCACAAATAAAAGACGGACCTCCTAACCTAATGGATAAAGCAGAAATAGGATTGTTTAAAGCTTCCACTCCCCCAATAATTTTGTTTGTCCCCATCAACTCACTTAGTGGTGCTTTTAATGCTATACTCTCTCGAGATATTTATACACTCACACGCTCGCAAGAGAGAGAGAGAGAGAGAGAGAGAGAGAGAGTGTGTGTGTGTGTATGTGTGTGTGAGTGTGTGTGTGATGTAAGTTCTAGATTGTCGGATAGAGAGTTTGAGCAAAAATTAGAGATAGATAGATAGATAGATATGTAAAAGATTAGGATAGTCGGATAGAGAGTTAGAGCGAAAATAAGAGAGGGTGAGAAGGAGAGAGATACATAGACAGAGAGATAATGTGAGAAGAAAAGCGATGGAAAAGGTCAGGATAGTTGGATAGAGAGTTAGATTGAAAATAAGAGAGGGAGAAAGTTCCAATGTTTTGTCAGTTAACAAGAATCCCGATAATAGATTTTGAAACCTCAGATATTCTTTTTAATGGTACTATTTACCAACCCCTCCGCTCGGGCAGGATATGACACAAGGTCAATTTTTAAGCGGAGTTTAACAGGTTTTGAATTCAGAGTTTTCCTTCTCCTAGACTAGTTGCCTCACCAAGGCTGAAGAACCTAGTCCGTCCTACTATTTACCCATAGTTGGAGGGAGAATAAGGGGTTCATACCTTTCCCAAGGGTATTTGCCCGAAAGTGAACGTATAAGCGCGACTGGAGTACGAACTCGCGTACTACGATTCCGCAGTTCATCGCTTTAACCATTACACCACGAGGACACCCATTCTTTTTAATGGTTGAACTTAAAAAGATGGAACTCACGTCTACTTACTTTTAAGTCCGCTAGCCCCTGAATTACAATTTTGATCAAATCACTGACTCTCATCAGGATAAGTATAAAATCTTTGCCAATAAGATTTACTTGTCAGTTTTAAGCGGATGTCTTTGCGTCATTCATTTTCCTTTTTGCTATTTTTTGCGACCAACTGTCACTACCGAGACTGCTTATATTCCTGAAGGAAGAATGCGCAAAGAAAGCTTTATTTCTTGGTTTATTTCTTCGTTTATTAATATAACATTACTTAGGACAGGAAAATCAGTACTGTCATGGTGTATTTTGTCTCTTCTGTGAAACTTATCTTCGGGGAATTAAATAATTCCAAATATTGTACATCGTCTTTTCTTTTGAATGAATTTTATGCTACGAGCTAATTCCGTGACTACGCATGCGTCACAACTTTCAAAGAGATTATAAAATAAAATTTAAGGCAATCAAATGGCTGTGTGGGAATACCTCACACGTATTCAACTATCGCATTTCCTCTTCATGAACAAATCAGCAAGAAACTTTAATATTAAACAACGAAGATATCTCCCCTACCATTAAAATAATGATAACAAAGGATTTTTTAAGAGGTAATAATTTGAAGTAATTTCCGTTGGAAAAATTAAATTTGTAAAGAATAATTCGGTAAAATCAGAAAATATTTGAAGAACATGACAAAAATCTAATTATTAGGTACTCTCGACCCTTTTTAAACTAAGAGAGGGAAATATAACAAGGGATAGATAGACAAAGAGGTAGCAGAAAGAACATAAAGATGCAGCTTCTAGAGATTATGTTGGCCAGGGTTTATCATAATGGTCCTTATTTTGTCAGTAGGGGCTGTAGGATACATCGACTGCTCCTAAACGCGTGTCCTGGATGTGACACGAAACTGCATCTAATGGTAACTCCCCCAGTCTTGGAGCTTTGGGCAAGGTGGAGTACCTTTTCATTATCATTAATCTCAGGCCTTCTCTGACCGGGAGTGGCAGTGTCTGTTAGGGTCCCATCGATAAGTCAAATCCTACTAAATCCTTTTCTATACTCGAAATCATTTAACTATGTGCAAACAAATCAACACGTGCTCGTTTAAAAATAAGATTACCAATAAACTATTTGCATATATATATATATATATATACATATGATTTCTGGATTCTTGATTTAATGGCAAATTAACGTTCACAGGTTTTTTAATGCCAAAGCCATTCTTATAGAAAATCAGTAGTAGTACTATCTAACCCATAGAGAGGAGGATAAGTTGTTTATATATATACATATGTATAGGTTTTGACATTAGATAACCCACAAGAATTAATAAATCATAAACACAAACAAATATATATATATATGTGTGTGTGTTTGTGTGTGTGTTTCTGTCTGTATGTCTGTCTATCTATAGATTATCGCTTATAAATGCATAGAGCCGCTCGTAGTGCTTTGATTACCGTCTTAAAAAATGTACACGGCGAAGCAAATCCTGTTCAAGGTTGTTTACATTTCATATAGCACTACTACCATTGGGAAAACCATGCGGCCATACATTTTCTCTACAGCTATGGGTTAATAATCGGACAAACTAGGTTCTTCAGTCTTGGTAAGTGAAGCAGTCTAAAACTCTGAATTCGAAGCTGTTGAAAATTGACCTTGTGTTGCATCCTGCTCTTGTGGAGGGGTTGGGTGGATATGTATATATATATATATATATATAAGCACTTTCAAATAATTATATAAAATTGATTTTTCTTCTAAACCAGAGCTTCTTAATGTGGCCCCTATAGAACCCGGTGGGTAAATAAAATTTCGGCAGGGGGGATACTGTTTTGGCTGGGTGAATAAAAGTATATGAGCCCAAAGGGGTTAATTTTCTTGTTTGAATTTTATAAATCCCTTTAGTACAGAACAAAATTCGCTGGATTTTGCATTATAGTTTCTAGATATTGACTCTTTGCTGAATGGCTGATTGGGTGTGATGGTCACTAGTGATGTGTCGTGCAAATACGATTTGTTGAAAAAAAATTCAATTTATTTAAACCTGTCCGATAATATAAAACTCAGTTTTTCCATGCAGTGATCATATCAATACTGCGATATGGTTACTCCGCGTGGAAACAAGCAAAGCGTATGGAGAAAAAGTTTGATGGCAATTATACAAGAATGTATTTCGCGCTGTATTGAACAAGTCTTGGAGGCAACATCCCACAAAACACCTGGTGTACAGCCACTTACCATCCATCCCGAAAACCATCCAAATTAGAAGAACCCGACATGCAGGAGACTTCAGGAGAAGTAAGGGCCAACTCATAAGCGGTGTATTCCTGTGGACCGTTTCACACGGACGAGCAAGTGTTAGACGACCAAGTATTAGACGACCAGCTAGAACATATCTACAGCAGTCTTGTGTCGATACAAGATCTAGCCTAGAAGACCTACCGGGAGCGATGAACGATAGAGACTAGTGACGGGAGAGGGGTTAGGGAAATCCGTGCTAGCAGCACGAGACGACGATGATGATGAAATGAACGAATGATCTGGCTCTGAACAAAAAGATCCGGATCTTTTCGGGGTCGCTAACTACTCGAAGGTCAATATATAACAATGTAATCACATTTTCACGTGAGAAAACAACTAAAAACTATATCTTATGCAAATTATTTTATAAAAATACTGAATTCGATATTACACCTTTTTATAATTTTGTTGGTTGGTTTTGTTTTGTTTTTTGTCTCACGGCGTATCAACCCCTTTTCCAATTCATTCAACGCCGAATTAATTTTGTTTTCTCACAGTTAAATGTAAAAACAGTACTATTTCAAGCAATTCAGTTTAGCATAAATATCCTGTTTAGCTTTATTTAACCAATAGATAGAACCCTATCAGGTGCTACTACTCCGGTCCTGAGTGGACCCGTTAGCGATGGCAATAAATGGGTACTCCGCATTGCCCCAAACTCCAGCACCACAGGAGCCTCACCATTAGATTGTTTTGTGTCATATCAAGGACACTCGTTGAAGTAGTCTTAATCCTTTGTAGAGATGCAGTTGGTGTATTCTGCTGCCCCAGCCGACTTGGCCTAATCGTTTATGACTTGTGTTTAGAAAAGCAGAAAATTTAATAATAAGAATAAAAAGATAATGAAAAATACAATGCCTGAAATTTTAATTCTTATACATGCTAACAGATTTTTAATTAATAAAATCAAAATCAAATAATTATTAACGCAAAATTCTGTTTGCTCCAACCAATGATTTACAGATCGTGTCCTTTTTTAGTCAACTTCTATAGAGTCAGGTATTTGTAGGTGTAAGCGTTATTAAAGGATTCAATATTCAACGAAATGCAAAGTGTCCAACAGTTTAATATTTATTTAATATATTAAAAAGGTAACGATTTTGCACTTCGTTATAGTTGAATATTTATAAAGCAGGTTATTACAGAATAATGAGTGAAGCTGAGCGAGTAAGAAGAAATCAGTGCTTCCGTAATCAGTATCATCATCATCATCATCGGGAACTGTAGCAGAATCAACGTCATCAGTATCATCAGCATTCAATTTAGCATTGGCATAATCATTATCAGCATCAGCATCATTGTCCTCCTCCTCGTCCTCCTCCTCATCATCAGCATCTCGATATTTATTACATTTGCTTGCGATGTTTTCAAAGTTGAATATATAATAGCTGATTTTAAGGCAGGTTTTTACGCTGAATCCAAAAAGTTATATTCATTTTTTCTAATCAGATCAAATTTTTTTAAGGTACAATCTCTTACTTGAAATATATTGAATAGTATTATAACTATTTTTACCGGACATTTGCATGATGGTTAGAACGTTCGCCAATGGCTCGGGAGACCTGGGTTCAATCACAGGTCAAGTCATACCAAAGACTCAAAAATAGTACTTGATGCTTCCTTGTTTAACACTTAGCGTCATAAGTTACGGATCAAGGGTAAAGTGAAGTAATCCAGGGTAAGGAGTAGCGCCCTCCCCTACACCTTTATTTTTTTTTAAAAACGTATATGTTTATATACCATTTATTTAACTAAACCTATTAATAACTATATTTAAATTTCTGAAATTCATTAGATATCATTAAATTTCATATCCATAGAATGAATCAATTTATATCATAATCCTTGGTCTTAAAATATAAATTTCGTATAATAATATGACTATATTTATGTATTGACCCAAGGATTGGCCTAATGAGTAGAGTATTCACCAATGGTCCGGGAAACCTGGGTTCAATCCCAGGTCGAGTCATACAAAGACTCAAAAATGGTACTTGATTCTGCCTTGCTGAAGGCGTTAGGATCAAGGGTGAAGTGGAGTAATCCAGGGAATGGAGTAGTACCTTCCCCTACACCTTGGTGTAGTAGCTATTTAAAAGGAGCCTTCGGGTCAACCTCGACTAAGGTCGCCAACTTTACTTACTATAACTCTTTATTTTCTTGTTGTATTAAACAAATAATGCTAAATTCAGGGCTCATATATTCACAGAAAGCTCACATTGCACCATAGTAAACTGAAAAATACACAAAAGAAGCTATTCATCGATGAAAGGTCTTTTCAGGGTCTTACTCTTGTGCTCAGCTGCCACCACATCCCGTTTCTAGCACAAGCAGTAGTCAACAAGAAAGTTTACTTTCAACCGGCCTTGGTAGCATATTGCGAATATCTTGGCTCACCCTGCGCTTACCTCAAATCTCCACAGTTCTTTAGAAAATAGTGTAACCGCAGAAAGTGCTGTTTGACTGACTTTCGTACCCCGAGTTGACGGAAAAACTTCAGTAGCTCTAGAATTTCCTTCTCGTATTCTGCACTCCGGTGGTTTCCAAGAAAGTTTGTAACTAGTGACTTTAATGACTGCCAGGCGGACAGTTCAAGTTCGCTCAGTGCTTCGTCAAACATTGGGTACTTCATGAGTTCTCTTATTTGATGGCTGATATGAGTTTCTCCATGCTTATTGGTAGGATTTTCTCCTGGAGGAGAGCAAATACGTTGCCTTCCCTGTCCATTGATTTTACAAACTTCTTCATTATTCCGAATTTGATATGCCCGCATGAAAGCAGTGTTTTGTTTGTTTGCTTGTTTGGGTTTTATGGCATATCAACCTTTGGAGGTTATTTAATGCCAAATCCATTTTTTTACAAATAAAAGTAAAGTTGGCGAACATAGTCGAGAGTGACCCAAGGGCTACCCTTTCAATAGCTACTACACCGAGGTGTAGGGGAGGGTACTACTCCATTCCCTTGATTGCTCCACTTTACCCTTGATCCGTACCTGATAATGCTGAGTGTTAAGCAAGGCTGCACCAAGTACCATTTTTAAGTCTTTGGTATGACTCGACCTGGGATTGAACCCTGGTATACCGGACCATTGGCGAACACTCTACTCATTAGGCCAATAGTTTTATTTCAAACAATTCGTTTTAGCATAAATACACAGTTTAATTGCCAAAACATTTCTATTTCAAACTATTTAGTTTAGTCAAACAGTTCTAATTCAAACAATTTAGTTTAGTAAAAGTATAATTTTTGTTTACAGACATTTAAATGTCAAAACAATTTCAAACAATTCAGTTTAGCGTAAGTACAGTTTCAATGCTAAAAACAGTTCAACTTCAAATAAATCAGTTTAGTTTAACCTTATTTGACCCATAGATTGGACCCTATCAGGTGCTAGTACTCCGGGCCAGAGTTGACCTGGGAGTGATGACAATGAAGGGGTACTTCGCATTCTCCAATCACCGGCATCAATGGAACCTCACCATCAGATTGTTTAGTGTTATATCCCGTATACTCGTTGGCGGGGTCTTACCTCTCTACAGAGAAGCAGTCGGTGTATTCTACAGCTCGATCCGACAGGGCAAGCAGTATTTTGTTTGCTTCAACGAGAGCGTGAGACTGAACGTTATACGAGGCTGTTTTTAACCCTTGTTTTAAAGGCCACTCTTATCTGACATAATGTTAGTCGTCAGCTTGGCTGTCCCAGATATATAGAAAACAAAGATACTTTGTATACCCATCTTGGAGTCCTAGGAGCAATCCAAGCACCTAAATATCTCCATAGATCAACCATTTGTGCTCTTAGTAGTTGACAGCAGACAGCAAATGATTTATGCTGTTTTGAGTTTCTTTCATTTTTACTGAATAACCAATAGGAATAGACGAAAAACAATTCCTATTATGTAGAAGAAATACATTGTGACATCTGATTGATGAGTCAATAAAAAGTCTCCATTCGGTAGCATCATACTCTAAGCCCATTGATTTGATCAATCCAACAACATTGTTACAATAAACAAATGAAGAGTTATCTTGGAACGTGGAAAACCTTCCTTTATCTCTCTCACAGTCTCGATGCGAGGGGAACGTTGTTCGTTACCAACAGATATTTCTCTTTGAGACGTGAATCCAGCTGATGAGCAGACTCCTTTGAGAGGTTCAGGGCTCGTGACAGATCGTTGAGTTCTGCTTGGGTCAAAGGTATTGGCTGATTGTTTTCTTCTGGCTTGTATGCGTCATTCCCAACAACAACAGTCATGTCACTATGTTCGGTATCAGAGCTATATTCAACGTTACTATTTAGCTCAGGAACAGGAAGGTCTGGGTCATTAGGGACTGATCTTATAGCAGAAGGAAAATTGGGATATTGGACTTGGTGCTTGTTCCGGCGATTTATTCCTGTTAGATTTATCATGTAGACATAGCAGTCTGTAATGTGATCTTTTCATTTCCTCCAGACTATTGAAAAAGCAAATGGCATACTCTTCTTTTTAGCATTTCCAACTCCTCAAGTTCTTCATACATGTTTTACAGCCAACGTGAAATGTGAATGGCTTATTCTGATCCCCTAATTTGATTCTAAAGTAATTCCGATTTACCTTCTTCACAAAGTCAGTGATTTTTGCTTAATGCTTCGGAAGAACCATATTAAAACAGATATAACAGAACCTGTCAGGATTATTCTTAACCTTGCGAACCCTCCTTATAGGAATACAAATGTCAAGCTGAAAAGAGAAAAACATAAATTAGCACTCAGCTCACCGTTGACACTTAACACAGAACATTAAAATCATTTTAATTTGAGGGAGAAATGTGTTTTTTGGTGAGTAGGGAGGTACATTGGAGTTAGGTACACATATAACATTATATGCTTATATATCATCATCATCATCATTATGTCGTGCCATCAGCACGGATATTCCACACCATTTCCCACCACCCTTCTTTATCGTCCATCGCTTCCGGCAGGTTTTCAAGGCTACATCCCGTATCGACACAGAGCTGTTGTATATTGGTTATCGCTGGTCGTCCTGCCTTGGCTGGTACATGTGAAGGGGTCCACAGGAGTACGTCACTTATGAGTTCGTCCCTAGTTCTCCAGCAGTGTTCCGCATGTCTGGTTCATCAAACTTGGATAGTTTTCGTGATCATTGGCAAATGGCCGTACAGCTGCTGCAATTTTTGGGTGCTGCCTCCAAGGCAAGTCCTATATATATATATATATATATATATATATATATATATATATATATATACCGGCTCACTAGGCTAGTGGGTAGAGTGTTCGCCAATGGTCCGGGAGACCTGGCTTCAATCCCAGGTCGCGTCATACCAAAGACTTTAAAAATGGTACTTGATACCCCCTTGCTTAACACTCAGCATTATAAGTTATGTATCAAGGATAAAGTGGAGCAATTCAGGGAAAAGAATAGCGCCCTCCCCTACACCTCGGTGTAGTAGCTATTGAAAAGGGAGCCTTCTGGTCGCCCTCGACTAGGGTCGCCAACTTACTATTATACTATATATATATATATATATATATATATATACATTATTTTAAATAACAGACACCCACGATCAGCAATGACAAAAAGAATCCACTGGCTTTTGAATAAGTGTTGCTATTGTGTACAATTTGGGAAGTATTCACAGACCACACCAGACCGGACCAAACACAATTAATGGTATTCTTTAATTCAGAATAAAATAGCGATCATATACATTTTGATAAACATTTGACCTTTGAAAGAAAACTTTTTTAACACAATCCAGTGTTTATCAGCCTACTCATCAACGTCAATAGCATCATCATAATCATCTTCAGCATCAACATCCTCAATTTTATCCTCAACTACATTTTTGAGTCAAACCAAAGACTTTAAAAATGATACTTGATTCCGCCTTGCTTAACAGCATTATAAGGTAGGGATCAAGGATAAAAAGAAGTAATCAAGGGAAAGGAGTAGCGCCCTCCCCTACACATCAGTGTAGTAGCTATTGAAAGGAGAGCCTTCGGGTCCCCCTCGACTACGGTCGCTAACTTTACTTACATTATCCACATCAGTGGCATCTACATCAGCATCATCGTCAACGTCCTCTGCATCCTCCATCTCCTCATCAGCGTAAGCATCATCAGCATCAGCTTAAATCAGCATCTGTGTCAGTATCAGCATAATTATCATCAGTATAATTAGCAGCATCGTTCAAAGCATCAGCATTTACAACATCTTTTTCATTAGCATCAATAGCAGCAGCATCAGTATCATTATTGTCATCATCATCAAGCATATCATTATCATAATCATCAATATTCAAAAGCGTTATCATCATCATCATCATCATCATCATCATCTACACCATGTTAACCATATCATCATCATCATCATTATCAGCTGCAGCATCAGCATTTTTATTATAGAAATCTGCTTCTCCTACCTTCATTCGATACGTCTCATTCTTTTAGCTTTTACTAATAATGGAATCAATCATCCTGATCAACATAATCAACAGCAGAAGCAGTATCATCATCATTGGAGGTGCCCGTGGTGTAGTCGTTATTTGGAGGTGCCCGTGGTGTAGTCGTTATCGCCGTAGGAAATGAACACGGCGATACGAGTTCAAATCCTGGACGATACTGATTGCATTTCACATAGCACTAATACCCTTGGGAAAGGTATAAATCCAGTCATTCTCCCTCCAGCTATGGGTAAATAGTAGGACAGACTAGGTTCTTCAGCCTTGGTTAGGCAACTAGTCTAGGAGAAGGAAAACTCTGAATTCAGACCTGTTAAACTCCGCTAAAAATTGACCTTGTGTCATATCCTGCCCGAGCGGAGGGGTTGGTAAATAGCATCATCTGCGTAATCAGCAGCGTTATCCTCAGCATCATCTTCAACATAAGCATGATCATCTCCAATATTATCATCATTGTCATCATTAGCGTTATGGAATTCTTCTCCCACTTTCGATGTGTCTTCTCTTTCTAAACTTTTAGAACCATGATGATGATGTCTTTCTCGAGTTTTAGTTCTCAACATTTTTTTTCTAATCTTTGCTTTTTTTCTCAGTCGTCTGTTCAGACAATTTGGCAATAGTTGAAACGTTTGCCGGCCAATGTTGACACTTTACGAGCAACGATATTTGACTGTCATCCAAATCGTATTTAGCAAAAGAATTTTTATAGCCGGTCGATAATATCTAACAAGATCATTTGAAAGCAACATCAGGCAGTGCAGTCGTTTTCCTGACACATATAATTCGATTGACGCACATACGCACACACGCACGCATGCACTTTATATATATATATATATATATATATATATATATATATATCATAGTTTGGCCTCCTAAGTGAAGAAGTTCCACGCTGACTGCCTGCACGTTCGTTGCTGACAAGGCCAATGCGAGACAGGCAGATATTTTCACAGCGGGTCAGGGTTTGATGCCATAGTGCTACATTTCTACCTCTTGTGCCTCTTGTCCTTGGGAATGTCTGCAGGTGTTTTCACTGAAGGAGAGAACATGTGGCATCAGCCATCAGTGTTCTTGGTCGGCAATCGGTGTTACAGGCAGCAAGAGATACTTAAGTAGTCCCTTTAACGCTTCATTGGTTCTCCTCTGTTGTGATAGCTTGTGGAGTGTTCCGTACTGTGTATTTTTGGGAAGGCGATGATTTCTCAACCAATAGACGTCTTGCTTAGCGTAGCAGGTGCATCAGTTGCATGCTGGTGATCTTTACCTGTTTGACTTTGATATTGGTGACGAAATAACTTCAGTAGATATTGAAGATGGTGCAGAGGTTGAGACGGTGGAACCGCTCGCGAAGTCGTCGGTGGTGACCATAAGCGATTCATGACTCTTAGCTATTTAGGAGGGTAGCAAGGACGATGACTCAATACACACTGATCTTTAAACCTTTCTTCTGGCGTTTGCTGAACCGCAGGCGTTTCTACAGTCTGCTTAAAGCACTTTGTAGACACTTCCTTGTCGGGTATGGCATCCGAAGTGATAATGCACACTAGGTACGTGAACCGATGGACAGCCTTCAAGTCAATCATGCCAATAGTGATGTTAGAAGGGCGGTACTCTGCCTGAAATATTGGCAGACCAGTCGGCTTGGGCAGTAGAATATCCTGACTGCATCCCTGATGAGGGGTAAGACTCCCTCACCAACGTGTGTCCTGATATTAAACCACCTGATGTCGAGGTTCCAGGGGGAATGTGGAGTACTCCAGCATTACCATTGCTCCCAGGTTTACTTTGAACCAGAGTGGTAGTACCTGATAGGGTCCTATCTACGAATCAAGTAGAACAAACCAAGTATGTAAACAATTGATTAATGTTAAATTATGGCTTTTATTTAACAATACTTGAAACTATTTAACTGTATGCAAAAAACGATTACAGGCTCATTTAAGAATGCAATCTACAAAATGTGTTTACAAACCTTATATACATATATATCTAATATATATATATATATATATATATATATAAACAGGATTTGGCGTTAAATAACCAACAATGGATGATATGCTATAAAACCAAACCAATGAAATATAATCAAAAACTTCAGTCATTTCAGATGAGATAGTGTAGAACGTGGGCTCAACTTTCCGAATTAATTTCATGTTCATGTCCTGTACAACATTTTATACGGTAATCTGGGTCAGTTAAATTCAAATCGCGCGAAGATCTAGGTCTTATGTTAACCATCTTTTTATTTTTTTTTCCATTTGTAGATCAGTTGGTTAACCTTTCTTTGGTTATTTTATACCCAAGTTATATTAAAAATTATGGTTGCCTAATACATACTATAAAAATGTATCTTCATTATCATTTTAAACAAGTAACCATTTCGCACTTCGCTGTGGTTGGATACTTATCAAGTTGGTTTTTACTGAGTAATGAGTGATCTTCATTGGTTGACACATGTTTATAGCCTTGTGTCAAATCTAAGTTTAACGAGTAACAAGAAATCAGCGCTAGGGTGTTCTACCTTGACGTCTACAATATTTTCGTATGTGGTTTACCTAATAATTTGAGTAAAGAATCTTCGTGCGAATTATTGTTTCAGTATTATGATCCGTTTGTCTCCTTCATGGTTCTGCTCAAAGAGTCCCTGTGGCGAAGTGGGTAACGTGCTGGTTTGTGATATCGTAGTTAGCGGGTTCGAATTCACATTTCGCAACAACGTTCACTTTCGGACCTTTAGACATGTATAAATCGCCTTATCCTCCGGTTATGGGTCGAATAGCACCTCCTATTCTTGGGCAAGGATAGCTTTGGCTTTTGATAATCAAGGAAGGTCGAGTAGCCATCAAAGCGATATATATATATATATATATATATATATATGTATATATATATATACTGGCCTATGAGTAGAGTGTTCGTCAATGGTCCGGGAGACCGGGGTCCAATCCCAGGTCGAGTGTTACCAAAGATTCAAAAAATGGTACTTGAGGCCACCTTGCTCAGCGTTATAACACTCAGCATTATAAGGCATGGATCAAGGGTAAAGTGGAGTAATCCATGGAAAGGAGTAGCACTTTCTCCTACACCTTGGTGTGGTAGCTATTGAAAAGGGGGCCTTCGGGTAACCCTCAACTAAGGTCGCCAACTTTATATACAGATCTACCTTTGTATGTATGTCGTTTGAGTCATGAGTCATCCTGTGAGTCATTGTGTCAGTACTGTGAGTGATTATTCAGCTCTACGGCTCTTTATGTAAGTAATTTGAGCCATGTCTTTTCGTGATACATTGACCTTTTGAGATAAACGTCTGATTTAATTTCAGTTAATTCCAAGCGTTCAAACTAGACATAAGTAAAAGAAAAAAAAAAAAGACCCCATAAATAATAAAATGCTTGCCAAGAATTTCAATCATCTCTATCATTAATGGATACCAAACAGTATGGATAACATACACTCTCTCTTGTTATCTCTCCCTATCATTCATCGGTCTTGGTAAGTCTTCTAGACGGCATTTGGTCCATTCAGAGCTGATGTATTTAAGTTTTTTCAGACACTGGCGTGTCCATGTGTCGAAGATCACAGGATAAAGTCACTTATGAGTATGTCATTCTTCACCACCAATTCCCAGAATATCTTGCTCGTCTAACTTGGATGGTTTGTGAGATGAGATGTAAGTGGCCATACAACTGCTTTTTTTTGTAGGGTGCTGCTTCCAAGAATTGTTCAAAACACCCACAACCTGTATTTTCTAGTGAAGAATGCGTACATGCATTTCTGAAAGAGCACAACCTCCTTAATACTGCATAAAAAACGGAACGGAGGTGCCCGTGGTGTAATGGTTATCGTCGTAGGAAATGAACACGGCGACATGAGTTCAAATCCTGGACGAGGCTGATTGCATTTCACATAGCACTAATACCCTTGGGAAAGGTATGAATCCAATAATCCTCCCTCCAGCTATGGGTAAATAGTAGGGCAGACTAGGTTCTTCAGCCTTGGTGAGGCAACTAGTCAGAGAGAAGGAAAACTCTGAATTCACACCTGTTAAACTCCGCTTTAAAATTGACCTTGTGTCATATCCTGCCCGAGCGGAGGGGTTGGTAAATAGGATTAAAATGGAACTGTGAATTGAATTACCATGACCAGAAAATCCGGCGAACACTTACGCACGACATACGGAAACACTGGATTGCTGATTCAACATTATTAGGTCTCATCAGCAGTGTATACCATGATCTTTACCACTTGAGATCGAACCAGTGACCATAGATTGCAGTGCCGAAACTCTACGACGGAACATCAATCCATATCGTACAAAAGTGACGCCAAATTAACTAGCAATGGTAATTGTGCGGCCAATTAACCTGAATGTGTCTTGCATGCTAAATCCGCACTCCTTTACAGAAGACACGGTCACCTCCAGGGCCACGTCTTCCCAAGAGAATTGGAAATACGCATCCGCTTAATTATTATGACCTCAAGGGCAAGGATGTAGATGTACATTCTCTTTTTTTAACTTTTTAATTTTTTTATATTGTGAATTGAATTACCATAACCAGGAAATACGGCAAAAACTTACATACGCCATACGGAAACACTGGGCTGCCGTTCGCCGGATTTTCTAGTCATGGTAATTCAATTCACAATATAATTCCTCAACTTGAAAAAATAAATAAAAGAGAATGTACATCTAATAAACGGAACTATCTCATAAATTTCAGTTATGTAATAGAAGAAAAATTAGAAGCGTAAATAAAAATAATCTGGTAGACTGTGTACTACAATAGCATTTAATCGAATAATCCATGTAGAATGAAAAATCATGTTGTCCTTAGGGATCTATATTATCTTGTCCTACACTTCCCATGATGTTTTTCTCTTTCCTTTTCTTTTTTTTTCATTTCTGATAATTTATTAGCATTTTCTGATCCCATGAAGCTGTCATGTTCGTGCTGCCAATGCGTAAAACTTCAAATTTCCTATGCGCTACTCCAACGTCCTGCCCATCGACAATTTTAACTGACTCGCAGGTCATTCTTCTTTGCAAACGACATATTTGTTTGTTTCATTTATGCACATGCTCGGTGACCCCTGCACCATCTGTAAGAATAGGCAGGATATGGTCGGTCACTAGAATTCTTCCTTTCAAATGTGAGCTTCTTCAGTGGTTTCCGGATGAAAGTCATGCACTTCACGAGCTTGGACAATTGGGACAGAATTTGCAGAAAGGTAATGCAGACTCAACAGTAAAAAGGAGGAGTCCCCGAAGTGTTATGGTTAACGTGCAAGACTGTGATATTGTGGTAAGCAAGTTCGAACTCCAATCACACTATTACGTTCATTTTTGAATCAATAAGTTCGGGAAAGCTATGAAGCTTCATAGTCTTCCAGTTATTGGATGAATAGTAGCACTACTTGATTTAATAATGCCACTACGGGTTAAATAGAATCACTAGTCGGTAAAATAGTACAACAATGGGGTGAATAGTGCCACTACGGGTTAAATGGTACCACTACAGGTTAAATAGTACCAATGATTGGTAAAATACTTCCAGTGGTTGGTTAAATAGTAGCACTAGTTGGTTAAAAACACCAGTTGTTGGTTAAATAGTAGCACTAGTTGGTTAAATAGTGTCATAATGGGTTAAAAGTACCACTAGTTGGTTAAATAGTATCGCTAGTTGTTTAAATAGTATCACTATGGGTAAAATAAACCCACCATAGGTTAAATAGAGCCACTATGGGTTAGATAGTACCACTAGTTTGTAAAATAGTACCCCTATGGACTAAATAGCACCACTATGAGGTAAATAGTACCTCTATGAGTTAAATAGTACCACTATGGGTTAAATGGTATCAATAATTGGTAAAATATTTCCACTATGGGTTAAAGAGTCCTACTAGTTGGATAAATAGTACCACTACTGGTCTTCAACAATGATCGCTATTTAAACAAAGCAACCAAACCAAACGAGACGATCAACAGTTAAAAATCTTTTGCTTTTGGAATCTTGAATTTGATTCAAATATTTTCTGAATTTTTGACACTTTCCTTTAAAATTCATCTATATTCATAGAGTTTTCATTAAGACGTCAAAGTAATGTCCCTGTTTTTCTATGTTTCTACGCTATCTTTCAGATTATTTTTCCGTCGAAAATGATTATTTGACAAACTCTTTCAATGATTTATAAGCAATTGTTTAAATTTGACGAATCTGGAAAATATGCCTGAGTTGTACAACTTCTCACTCCAAATTTGCAATGGTTTTCGGTGATTCATTTGTTTAACGGCATATCCATCACTTATAGGCTATTTAATACCGAAATTTGATTCCTTTGTAAATGTATTCGGTTTCAAGCAATTATTTCTACTAAATAATAATTGGCTTAATGAGTAGAATGTTCGCCAATGTTCCGGGAGATCGGGGTTCAATCCCCGGTCAAATCATACCAAAGACTCAAAAATGGTACTTGATGCCGCCTTGCTTAACACTCAGCATTAAGGTAAGGATGAAGCGTAAAGTGGAGCAATCCTCCTTGTTGTTATCCCTAGATTAGTCTTTGTGGTTTCTTCTCCCGTTATGGGATGCATTATAGTGAATGTTGTTTAATCCATTCTGCATTTGTGCATATGTATGGTGGTTGGGCCATTTTTGATGGCCCAGTCGGTTGGGGCTGTAGAATACACCGACTGCATCTCTGCAAAGGGGTAAGACTCTCCCAACGAGTGTCCTGTATATGACACTAAAAATCTGGTGAAGCTCCAGTAATAATGGAGTTTTGGGAAATGCGGAGTACCCCTTCATTGTCATTGCTGGCGCGGAGAGATTGGTCTTAATGATGTTGTTTTGTGGCATCATTAGAAGAGATTTATTTCTTCTCTTGGGATTTTCTTTTCGTAGACATTTCCGTGTCTTCTCGTGTGCAAGTTAACCTATTTGTCGCTTAGAATATCTGTCATCATCATCATCATCATGTCTTGCCGCTAGCATGGATATCCCTGACTCTCTCTCGCCACTTCTCCCTATCGTTCATCGCTTCTGGTAGGTCTTCAGGGCTACATCCCGTATTCTCACATGGCTGCTGAATGTATGTTCGAGCTCGTCGTCCTGCTTTTGCCCGGCCATATGTGGGGGTACATCCCTTATGAGCTCGTCCCTGCTTCTCCAGCAGTGTCCTGCATGTCTGGTTCGTCTAACTTGGATTGTTTTCGAGATGGGAGGCGGGTGGCCGTATAGTTGGTGCCTTGTGAGGTGTTGCCGCCAGGACTTGTTCAATATTGCTCGCAACATTCTTGTGTAATTGCCGTCTAGCTTCTTCTCCAGCCGTTTAGTTAGCGTCCAAGTAGTGCATCCATATAGCTATACCGATACGCCAGCTGCCTGGAAGAAACTGCGTTTCATTTTATCGGTCAGGTCTGATTTCCATATGATCGATAGCCTATCGATAGCTGTCCATGCCTTCGTTTGCCGCGTGTCGATATCCTTTTCTGTTGATGTGACGCAGCTTCCTAGGTAGGAGAATTTGTCTACTAGTTTCAGAGGGGTTCCATCTAGTGAGGTGATGTCGCCTGTTTGATTATAGCACAAAAAAAAAAAAACGGGAAAAAGAATATCTATACACTTGTTCATCTTTCTATTTCCGGTTCCTTGCTTTTATTGTTTTTCTGACATTAGTTATTTTGTCAAACTGTTATTGTCAACTGTAATTAATCTTTCTTTACTCTTTTTTATATGAACCCCGAGTCCTTGTATTGATGCACTTACGCAATTCTCAATTCTGGACAGCCTAGATCTGTAGAATACACCGACTGCATCTCTGCAGAGGGGTAAGACTCCCTCAACGAGCACCCTGAATATGACAATAAGTGATCTGATAGTAAGCCTCCTGACAATGAGCTTTGGGGAACGAGTGGGGGGGTATCTCTTGATTGACATTCCTTCCATGTCCACTCTTACCCGGAGTGGTATCACCTGATAGCGTCCTATATATGGGTCAAACAGAACTAAACTGCGTACTTATGCTAAACTGAATTTTTTGAAATAAAACTATATATATATATATATATATATATATATGGGTTTGGTATTAAAAAGCTTACAATGGTTGATATGCCATAAAACCAAACCAAACAATACCGAAAACCAATTTTTAGTATGTAATAGCATTTATAGGTATTAATTTTATTTGAATTTTACCAAAAATAAGGTTTTGTACTGAGTTGTTGCTGTTTTTAGGGTGATTGGGACTACCTTTTTATACGTGATGGTAAGTATGTGGATTATTTTTCCTTTATATTGGGCTGTTCGTTTATGTTGGTGTTTGTTTTAATAATAACATCTGTTGCGTGGATATGAATGTACGCGGTAGTGTGCATTTTGTTGTTATTTTCTCTTGTATGTTTTTCTTTGCGGTTGATTATGGGTTTTGTGGCTGTTTTTTTTGTAGAGTGTGTGGTTTCGTTGTTGTACTGATAACAGATTCCCTTGATTTCTTCTACCATCTGTCTATTGCTCTTGGCGGTATTTGTTGCACGCCCCACTTAGCGAGCAAGTGTGGCACAAGGCCTCTTTAGGTGGGTCCGGGCGCAGGGCTGTAGCCCACACTTCCCCAAAATACCTACGGCCCCGTCGGCATTCCCCTTATTAGGGGCGCATCAGGCGCCGGGCGATGAACCCAACCCCCCGAAGTGGGTAATAGCCTGGGGGAAGGCCCCCTGAGGCTGGAGGAAAAATCCAGCTACCGAGACACACTAAGCCAAATCCGTGCCGCACCTAGCACGACCGGCCGAAGTACTACGTCTATTGCTCTTGGCAGACCCTTTGACAGCACAGAATTGATGAACATGCCATTCCAGGTTGTCAAACACTGGTTGATCCATGTTAGGGAGCTCACTGAAAACTTCACTAATCAGATTTCCCCTGCTTCTTCAGCAGTTCCTTGCATATTTTCTTCGTCTAATATATATATATATATATATATATATATATATTGTCATCAGCAAATAGACTGTTTCGTTGTATCCCAACTCATCAGTGTGGCCAGACACTCGAGATGCCTTAAGCTGGGATCGAAACCCAGCCAACTTTACGTCAGTTTGATAAATATATAATATAATTGGAAGAAAAGCTCAACAGACCGTCATTTTGCAAATGGAAATTTATTTCAGCTGGCTACTGCTGAATGCAAAGAACCTCTTCAGACAGTAGTCACATAATGGACAGAGAAGGTCACAACAATACTAATAAAAAGATTAACGTTAAAGAGGAGGGGAAAGATCAAAAGGAACCGGGTTAGAGACTGTCACCTATCAAGTGTATTAAGTTCATATTGGCGTCATTTATCCTTATTTATATACGAGATTTTTTAGATTAGCAGCTGGCATCATTTCATCAATTTAACTGATTCTGTTTTAAGAATAGATGTGTCTATTGATTTATTTATATCTTTATCAAGAAGAGCGTAGAAGCAAATGTTATTACTAATCCCAAACCTTTTTTTTTATTAAGGGGATTTTTTTTTAGTTTTTTTTCTCGATTCTTATTTATGGTTGAAAATTAGTCTTTCTTTAATCAATGTATTACTATTTTTATTCTTAACTCCAAATAAAGCCGATTTAGATAACTTTACTGTCAATCTAATAATTAATCCTTTGTAATTATATCCTTGGTTCGTCTAACTTGGATAGTTTTCGTGATGGGAGGCAGGTGGCCGTAGAGTTGGTGCCTTGTGGGGTGTTGCCGCCAGGACTTAGAAGCAGGGACGAGCTCATAAGTGCTGTACTCCTATGGACCCCCACATATGGCCGGGCAAAATCAAGACGACCAGCTCGAACATACATTCAGCAGATACGGGATGTAGCCCTGAAGACCTGCCAGAGGCGATGAACGATAGGGAGAAGTGGCGAGAGAGGATCACGGATATCCGTGCTAGCGGCACGACAGGATGATGATGAATTATATCCCTAATCATCAAACTAGAGATATTTTTTGATTACCATAATCTTTAAACCAATTTACATTATTCTACTCCCCTGAGAGTTTTTCTCATCAGCGTTAGCCGATGGTTTCTCCCTGGACTTTGAGTGATAGCAAGTCTCCTCAAGTTTCCAGGACTCTTATTCGTATTTTGGCCGATCTTAATTCCTGAGTTTGGATGGAGTATGTCAAAATCCCTGAAGATTTTGTGCATCTCATTTTCCAGGACAGATTCTTGGTTGTGCATATAGCATATCTTCGTATGGTCAAATTTCATTTTCTTGCACAATTCTCAGTGGATCACCTTGCCCACCCAGTTGTGACTTGTCTTATGCTCTCTCTGTGCTAATTTGCTTATTATGTTTCGTATCTATCACCACATAACCTACATTGGCAATTTTGTTGTGTCTTATCTGTTCTTGCTTTGATATAATTGATCCTTATTGCGTTGTTTTGTGCTGCTAATTATGACTCTTATTGTTATTATTATTTCTATTACTTTATTACCAATAGTATCCACGCTAATGCTGATATCATAAACTTCATTCTCTTATCATATTTACCAACTCCTCCGCTCGGGCAGGATATGACACAAGGTCGATTTTTAAGCGGAGTTTAACAGGTTTGAATTCAGAGTTTTCCTTCTCCTAGACTAGTTGGCTCACCAAGGCTGAAGAACCTAGTCTGTCCACAGCTGGAGGGAGAATAATTGGATTCATACCTTTCTCAAGGGTATTAGGGCTATGTGAAATGCAATCATTCTCGTCCAGGATTTGAACTCGTGTCGCCGTGTCCATTTTCTACGACGATAACTATTACACCACGGGCACTTCATTCTCTTATTGTTATCCCAATCAATTTATCTGTTCATAACCTTTAACATATGAGTTTAAATGTGTTTTTATGCTGGCATTTGAAAAATAGTACATTACCTTTATCTAATTGGTGACTTTGTATCTAATCATTGTCATTCATATAACTTTACGATGTCGTAACCAGCAAAGGTGCGAGCCTGGCAATTTGTATTTAAAAAATATAAAGACTCAGTTTTCTACATTTAACCATTTCAAATAGTGCTAAATAAACGAGCAAAGAATAAAATTGTTTAAAAAATCCAATTAAAGTGTTGTGATATATAAGGTCAGTCGCTTATCAAAATCCCCTTAGTTTTTCTCAGTGAGAGATTCATATCAGCTCTCTCTTACACTTATGCAAATTAGGGAGATTAATTAGCCTGTATCACTACATAAACCAACTCAATTTAAGGTAATATATATAATTCTTTAATTTTACTGTACAAATTAGCAAATAGTATATTTAGTCAGTGGGCAAGTGACTTTGGGATTGTTCACGTTCCTGAAAAAATACTTTAGTAAAGAACTGATCAGAACCAGGAAATGAATAAATACGAGTTCATTTGAGTTTTAAAAAATTGTGGAATGTTAATGATTCTTTTTAGAGAAACTTTTTTCTCGTTTTTAAGGGGTTGAGATTTGCTCTTGGACTTAAGTAGTGAAGAACTGAGCAAGCGTTCGCGTTTGAATATTGTTTAATTTCATTTTTTCCTTGCGTTTTATATGCATATGATTTTTGTTTAGAGTTAGTTTGCTGAGCAAACTTATTTGATTTGCTGGAATCGAAACTTTGATCCTAGAAGAAATCATGAGTATTGATTTATCAAACACAAACTTACGAGATTAATCTGCTAAACATTACTCAATAGCTGGAGAACTTGAATTTTTGTTTAGTCTTAAAAATATGATATGTGTTTTGAAAGTGTTACATTCACTTTCAAGTTCACTAAGTATTTCTTTAATCTCTAATTTGTGCAGCAATGTTGCCATAATTCAATCCATTTTGTCAATTTCAAGCTTTTGGTTCTTCAACAATAAAACAAACTCCCATGACCTTGTATCAATTCCATTGCCGTAGGCATAAGAAATATACACACATATACACACACACATACACTTAAACATTTGCAAAATTATAAATACGTACATACACACATTTAAACTCATATACACACCACCCTGTCGGCTGGAGCTGTTGAATACGCCGATTGCTCCTCTGCAGAGGGGTAAGACCCCCACCAACGAGTGTCCCGGATATGAAATGATTTAATGGTGAGACTCCATTAATGATGGGGCTTTGTGAATGCGGAGTACCCCTTCATTGCTGTCTCTACCAGGTCCAATGTGGTATGGAGTAGTTGCACCTAATAGGGTTCTATCCATAGGTCAAACATAATTGTTTGATATCAAACCCCTGTCCTCCCCTACACCTCGGTGTTGCAGCTATTGAAAAGGAAGTCTTCGGGTCACCCTCGACTAAGGTCGCTAACTTTACTATTTCTTTCTTTCTGTCACTAAGATAATTTCTACTGCCACAATAACAAGATTACTCATTATTCTATTGTGAGAGCAGATTCAGGTTCGAAGTTGTGAACTCAAGTTTTATATTGAGATATCAATCAGCGGTGTAATTTCTTAGGCTAAACTCGTTGTGAATCAGATTAATCCTTTTCAGTTTAGCATTATTGGCGACCCATCTTGCAAACAGCGTGATTATTCCCCAGATTTCAGTTAAGACAGCTTGAACTGATAATGCGTATGAGCTTAGCCATCTGCTGGACCATAAGACGTCTCTCATTCAAAACTATAGGGTGAATGGCATCAACATGGTCATCGATGGTTGAGGTTTTTGGATGATCTGATCGAGGGTCATTTTTCCTGCTGTCTCTACGCTGCTTGAATTCCGCACCCTACTTCTTCACAAATGCGTCGGAACGACGCTCGTACGTTTAGAATTGAACCGACAGTTTGGTTAGGTTTGGTTTGGCTTATGGCATATCAACCATTGTTGGTTATTCATATTTACTACCCCTCTCGGGTAGGATATGACACAAGGTCAATTTTTAAGCGGAGTTTAACAGGTTTGAATTCAGAGTTTTCCTTCGCCTAGACTTGTTGCCTCACCAAGGCTGAAGAACCCAGTCTATTTACCCATAGCTGGAGGGAGAATAATTGGATTCATATATTTCCCAAGTGTATTAGTGCTATGTGAATGAAATCAGTCTCGTTCTGGATTTGAACTCGTGTCACCGTGTCCATTTCCTACGACGATAACCATTACACCACGGGCGCCTTCAAACCATTGTTGGTTATTTAATGCCAAAACCTGTTTTTACATATGTATTAAATATATGACTTGTAAACACATTTTGTTGATACACACAAAAGATCAAACTGTTTTCTCTCTAATTATTCAATTTAACATAAGTCAACAAAGTTAAATAGTTCCAAGTATTGCTATTGTCACGCGATATCCCACTGGGAGGAGGGAGATAAAATTACTACTCCTCGTGGTTTAATTAACAGTATCTAGCCGTCAAACAAGTGACCGTTAGGAAGGAATGTGGGTCACACAGGCGAGAGCAGATGTTGGTAATTAGTAACCTCAGGCCGCCGGACACCAAGGGGAAGAGGAGAGAAGCCGAATGATTGGCTGGGACCCCAAAACGGAAGTGAGGACTCCCCTCCCCTCAGTGGAAGTAGATTGTAAGTAATTTAGTTTTTGAGCAGGGTTGGTAGCGGGCAGACGAACCATAGCCATTCTACTCCGTGTTGAAGACAAAAGAATACTGAGACATGAGGGACCCGAGTTCTTCAAGCCAGTATTAAAACAGAACAAAGTCTAGTAGCCCGTGAAAGAAGAAAGATTCTCCAGTGGAACCCCATCGAAAAATAAGATAAGTAACTTTGGGGACATTTTCCTTTATACCCAAATTTTGTATTCCACTCTCCCTCTCTCTCTCTCTCAATTTGAAGAAAAGCAAAAGTCAAGAAAAGACATTTATATTCGTGGACAGTCCAATTATTATATGTTTTGACACTTTGAAAGTGTATATAACTGTAGTAAAGGAATTCATGTGTTTTTATGTTACCACCTGGTCTAAGTTGTTCCTTGCCGTTCTACTACGAATTTGTTGTTGTCACATTTTCTTTTCAGCTTCTATTCGCCTTATGTTATCTTGCTTATAATTGTCCTATTAATTCCTTTAAAATATCACACGGGAAACCGGAGTTGCCGACTGCTACAATATAATTATTATTACGACTAAGACCTATAGGTCCATATTCTTCCATAGTCGAGGGGAAGGAAGTTTAGCGGCCTAGTGGGTGGGTGATAGTGTGAAATTTGGAACCCCTTGCCTGCGGCGGTCAGTCTGGCTCTAAAAATTGATCCCTTACGTAATATGCCAGGTCTTATATGCCCGAGAGAAAAACTCTGAACGAGGACTCATTCTGTAGGGGATCAAGTGCCAACCTGCCCCGTCTTCACACGTGCGAAAATAAAGTCCCGTTTTGGGATTTTAGTCAATTTGCCGTCACACTATGCAAATTCAATTAAACATCAGTCATTTATTTACACACAGTTAAATTATAAAAGTTCTATTTCTAACGATTAAATGTATGATAAGTCATTTGTTTATAAAATTTTAATGTCAAACAGTTCTATTTGATCCATAGATAGGACCCTATCAAGTGCTATCACTCCGGGCTAGAGTGGACCTGGGAGCAATGGCAATGACAGGGTACTTCGTATGCCTTAAAGCTCGAGCATTACTGGAGCCTCATCATCAGATTGCTTAGTATAATATCCGGGACACTCGTTGGGAGGGAGTCTTATTCCTCGGGAGAGATGCAGTGGTGTATTCTACAGCCCCAGCTGACTGGACCAGAAACAAACAGGTAATTCAAAGAAGTATACTCTTTTGATACACAATGGTAAAGATATTAAAGTTTTCATGGTGGCAGGTTGAAATTTGGCCTTGAAAAGGCGAATCAGTTAAGTGTTGTTAAAATGTCACGCGAAATGTCCAGTTACATTTAATGACAAATCCAACTAATAAAAAAAAAGACAAAAAACACAAAGAAAGCATACATAAAGATAATAAGATTACAAGAATTAACAAAACTATCAAATAGAAAATTAGAATATGTAAAGACTTAAAAAACACTTATCCCATAACTTGGTTTGGTCGTGAGACCACTACGCAAGTAGCGTATCTTGATTAGAAATAACTCGCAGAAGGCCATATCTCTCTAGGTCTAGTTTTAAATTCAGAGTTTTCCTTCTCTTAGACAGGTTGCCACAACAAAGTTAAAATGTCAGTCTACACTACTATTTTCTCATAGCTGGAGAGAGTATAGTTAAATTGATACATATCGCAAGTGTATTAGCTCTTAATGAATTGCAAACAGCCTTGTTCAGGTCTTGACCGCGATTTGGTTTGTATTGGTTTTACAGCGTATCAACCTGTTGTGGTCTTCAGATAAGACCGGTGGAAGAACAACTCAAACAACGGGTGACAGGTAAACGTTATTGCATTAGCAGAAAAAGGAATTCATAGAAAGGAAGTACTAGTCGTGATCGGCTTGCAGTCCGTCTGTCAAATGTCTCGTAAGGAACAAGAAGTTATCTCTCCCGAGCGAGCTAAGCTCGGAGAAAATGTTTAGGTTGGACGAGTCCATCTTTGGGGTATGGTAGGATATGTCCCCATAACACAACCCTTGTTAGTTATTTAATGCCAAAACCTGTTTTTACATATATATTAAATATGGCTAGTAAACACATCTTGTTAATACACACGGTTAAATGATCAAACAGTCCCGTTTCTAATAATTCAATTTAGCATAAAACAACGAAGTTAAATTGCTCCAAGTATTGCTGTATATATGTAACAATTCAGTCAAACACCAGACATTAGTTTACACACAGTTAAATTATAAAACAGTTCTACTTCTAACAACTTGATTTATGATAAGTCGTTTGTTTTCAAAATTTGAATGTCAAAACATTTTTTTTTACCCAAAGATAGGACCCTATCAGATGCTACTACTCCAGGCCAGAGTAGACCTGGGAGCGATAGCAATGAAGGGGTACTCCGCATCCCCCAAATGTAGCATATCCAGGTCCAAAAATACGACCAAGATATTCACATGCATAAAACGTTCCTAATGTTCATACGCGTATAGGAATCCGAAAAACACGAAATTCTTATGACTTTTTTTGGTTCAGGTACGAAACTTTTTATTACCCTTTTGAGTTTAAGGTTTTCCGACATGAGGAGAGAGAGACACAATTTCTTACAATGCTGACTTTTCCATCTGACCCCACCACGCGGGGCACCCCGCTGCAAACTACTGCTCTGGCCTCGGCGAGCTCCGAAAATCAACTACCTTCCTCTAGCGTCGAATCTCAACTCACTGTTTTTTTTTCAAATTCCGGAATCCTCAGCCCATCGCTTCCGGGCATGACGTCATTCACGTCCCCTGTCCTATTTCCTATCTGGGGTTTTTATTGTGACATCTGTGATTGTCACATCCGCCCCGCACGCACGTGAACACCTGCACTCAATGTGTGCACCTAACTAACCCATGCACTAAGCCGAAGGGTTCTCAGCCTAACTAAACCGAAAGGTAAGATATACAAAACGAAAAATGATAATATAAAAAAAATCCTTCCGCAATTATATAACACAAAGCTCCAGTATTTCTAGAGCCTCACCATCAGAAAGTTTAATTTACTTTTCGGAACACTCGTTGGAGTCGGGGTCTTACCCCTCAGCAGAGGTGTAGACGGTGTCTTCTACTGCCCCAGCCAACCGGAGTAAAGGTTAGCCGAGTCTACTTCTTACGACGATAAACGTTACGCCAAGAGCGCCTCCAAAGTTACATGAAAATGAATAGAACAGCCTCCCCCGCCCAAACTTGCTCATTGACAGATAGAAACAATCATAAAATTTATGAAAACAAGTAAATAAATAAAAAACAAAACATACAAACAAACAAGCAAGGAAACAAACAAACAAGCAAACAAATAAACGAAAACCGAACAAAATAAAGCAAAAATACAAAACAGCAAAGAAAAGCAAAAACACGGAACAGACAAAATAGTCTAGCAGACAAAATGTCTCCTGAAAGACCCAGAAAAAAAAAAAAGAGATTCAAAAATTCGTCTCAATGGCATCTTGGGACAGATATATTCACTCTTGAATAAAGAAGACTTACAAATGAAAATAGTAATAAATGTCATGCAACAAAATTGCCGTTGCGTTTTGGTGATTTTTTTTTTTTTTTTGTTAAGAAAGTTGACCAGAGGCTGAATCCATTATCTGGGAACGTGATTAAAAGAAAAAAAAATGGAAAAACATTAGAAATGTTTAAACCACTTGAAAGAAGAATCCATTATTAGCACATTTGCGTCTATTAAGACAATAATAGCTGGTAAGAATGAATAAGAAGAAAAATTTAAATTTTAAGTAATAGGTTCAGAATTAAATTTTTCGTCGAAAAGCAAATTCGAATTAACTCGACAAAATAAAACTAAATACCAATCGTCAAGTAAAAGTTATCTATCTATCTATCTATCTATCTTTTTCTTTAACTTTCATCATATTATTCTTCTGTTTTCTTTCTTTCTTTGTCTCTTTCTTTGCATTTATCTCTATTTATTTCAATCAAGTCGTGTTATTTTCCTGTTTTCTATCTATCTATCTATTTATCTATCTATGTGATACTCTACATCATTTTTCTCTTTCTCTCCCCCTCCCATCTCCCTCTCACTTACATTCTTATTATCCGTCTCTACTAATCATTTAAATCATCTCTGTCTATCTATTTTTCTATTTGTGTGTGTATGTGTGTGTTGTGCGTGTATCTATATAAGCGTGTGTGTGTGTGTGTGTGTGTGTGTGTGTGTGTGTGAGAGAGAGAGAGAGAGAGAGAGAGAGAGAGAGAGAGAGAGAGAGAGAGAGAGAATCTCTTTACATAGAATTGCCAAGCATATCGGCTAATGGTATATATATCAAACTGATGTGAAGGCAGAGAAATGATATTTCACTTTCTCATCTCTCTCTCTCTCTCTCTCTCACTCTCTCTCTCTCTCTCTCTCTCAGTATAAATATATATATATATATATATATATATATATATATATATATATATATACAGAGTATCACAAAAGTGTGTACACCCCTCATATTTCTGCAGATGTTTAAGTATATCTCTTCATGGGACAACACTGACAAAATGACACTTTGACACAACGAAAATTAGTCTGTATGCAGCTTATATAACAGAGTTAATTCATTTTCCCCTCAAAATAACTCAAAATATAACCTTTAAAAGCTAAACCCCGGCCAACAAAAGTGAGTACACCACTAAGAAACTACACCCCTAAATGTCCAAATTGAGTACTGCTTATCATTTTCTCTCAAAGATGTCATGTGACTCATTAGTATGACTAAGCCCATGTGTTACTAGGCCCACGTGCATAGGGAGCAGGTGTATTCAAATTTGTAGTGCAGCTCTCACACTCTCTCATACTGGTCACTGAAAGTTCCAACATGGCACCACATGGTAAAGAACTCCCTGAGGATCTTAAAAGACATATGGTTGCGCTGCATGAAGATGGCCAATGCTACAAGAAGATTGCCAACACCCTGAAACTGAGCTGCAGCACAGTGGCTAAGATCATCCAGCGTTTTAAAAGTGCGGGGTCCACTCAGAACTGGCCTCGGGTAGGTCGTCCAAAGAAGCTGAGCACACGTGCTGAGCGTTACATCCAAATGCTTTCTTTGAAGATCTGTGTAGGAGGGCTGTCGGCATTGATGCAGAGATTGAAGAGGTGTGTGTGTGTGGGGGTCAGCCTCTTCTGAAGACGATACACAAGAAAGCCTCCAAACAGTTTGCTGAAGACATGTCAACAAAGCACATGGATTACTGGAACCATGTCCTATGGTCTGATGAGATGAAGATTAATTTGTTTGGTTCTGATGGCTTCAAGCATGTGTGGCAGCGACCAGGAGAGGAGTACAAAGATAAGTGTGTCATGCCTACAGTCAAGCATGGTGGTGGGAATGTCATGATCTAATGCTGCATGAGTGCTGCAGGTGTTGGAGAGTTATAGTTCAATGAGGGAAACATGAACTCCAACATGTACTGTGAAATAGTGCAGCAGAGCATGATCCCCTCCCTCCAGAAACTGGGTAGCAGGGCCGTGTTACAGCATGACAATGACCCCAAACACATCTCCAAGACGACCATTATGAAATATGAGGGATGTACTCACTTTTTTGATAGACTATATATATATATATATATAGTTAAATAGTGAAAAAGTTTATTTTTCTTAAAACGATTCGAAGAGCTGAGTAGAAACGCAACATAATTGCGGTCCACTTACGTCATCTTATAATCGTCAGGTGTGGTCAGCTGATCACACCTGACGATTGTAGCCTTCATTGTTATATGAAACTTAAAGTCACGCGGCTGTCGAGGAGGAGGTAGGTTAAAATAAGTATACACACACACACACACACACACACACACACACACACACACATATATATATATATATATATATATATATATATATTGTGCTGAGTCATAAATAATTTCTTTTTTGATAAGATATAACTTATTTGTGAATAACTCAGCAATGAATTAATTTCAATCAATAGTATATTTTCCATTATTCTGAATTACTTCTTATCTTGTATTAGGTGGCTTATTGATTCCTCTTAAGTAAAATTCAGCTACTTCTGAGCTCTAGAAGTTTTCCATTAATATTTTCACCTGATCTGTTTGAGAAGATTCTTCCTGATTTAGAGATCGAACAAAATGGAAATCACTTGCAAGATCTGTTAAATATGCTAGATGGGGCAGAACAGATCTATCATTTTTCATGCGTGATTCTTGCTGAATGTGGTCTTGCGATATCAACGGGAAGCACTATGTTTCTTCTACCGGCGAGTGTGGGGTGTTTTCTTTGAAGATATTCATGCACACGTTGCAGCTGTTGAGAATATAAGACTGCATTGAATGTCTGACTGCAGTCGAAAGACACAAAATGAGCATCACTGCAGTGATCCACCATATACAAAGCATAATTTTTTTCCATGACTTTGGGGTTGACTGAGGAGATTTATCCTTGTTAGTTCTTTGCCTTCTGCGTTGAACATTGTCATAAAAGAACCATTTTTGTCACCTGTAATGATGTTTTTGAGTAACGATTCATGTGTGCGTTCATATCTATCTATGTATCTATCTGGTTCCGTACCTCTTTATCATTTGTCTAGACTACGTACTTAGAATATCGACTGACATTATAAGAGAGAATGGCTTCGAGCTGACAAAGAAAAGAAGCAGAAGGTACCCCGCCAAAACAATTACCGACGCCGACTACGCTGATGACATAGCGATATTGGCAAATACACCCGACCAAGCCGAAACACTACTGCATAGTTTGGAACGAGCAGCCGCAGGCATAGGCTTCTATGTTAATGCACACAAAACGGAATATATGTGCTATAATCAAACGGGGGACATCTCCACTCTAGACGGAACCCCTCTTAAACTAGTAGACAAATTCACTTACCTAGGAAGTAGCGTCGAATCAACCGAAAAGGACATCGACACGAAGTTAACGAAAGCATGGACAGCTATCAATAGGCCATCGATTATATGGAAATCAGATCTAACCGATAAAATGAAACGCAGTTTCTTCCAGGCAGCGGTCACATCAATACTGCTATACGGGTGCACTACATGGACGCTAGCAAAACGGCTGGAGAAGAAGCTAGACGGCAATTACACAAGAATGCTGCGAGCAATCTTGAAAAAGTCCTGGCGACAACACCCCACAAGACACCAACTGTACGGCCACCTGCCGCCTATCACGAAAACTATTCAAGTTAGACGAACCAGACATGCAGGACACTGCTGGAGAAGCAGGGACGAACTCATAAGAGATGTACTCTTATGAACCCCCACACATGGCCGTGCAAAAGCAGGACGACCAGCACGAACATACATTCAGCAGCTGTGTGAGGATACGGGATGTTGTCCTGAGGACCTGCCTAGGGCGATGAACGATAGGGAGGAGTGGCAAGAGAAGGTCAGGGATATCCGTGCTACCAGCGCGACATGATGATGATGATGATCTATTTGGTCCAGTCGGCTGCATCTCAGCAGAGGGATAAGACTCCCACAATGAGTATTCTGGATATGACACTAAACAATCTGATTGTAAGGCTCTCGTAATGCTGGAACTTTAGGAAATGCAGAGTACCCATTCATTGCCATTTCTCCCGGCTCCAATCTGGCCCGAAGTCGTAGCACGTGATAGGGTCATATCAATGTGTCAAATAGAACTAAATTGTGTGCTTATGGTAAACTGGATTGTTTGAAATAGAACTGTTTTTACATTTTACAAAAAACTGTTCTTATGCTAAATTGAACTGTTTGAAATAGAGTTTTTCATGTGTATAAAAATGGATTGGACATTTAATAATTACAATGGTTGATATGCCGTAAAACCAAACCAATCTATCTATCTGTCTATCTGCTCACGTCATAAAACAAGCAATACTTTAGCATTAAGTTTGGCCTGAAAACTATTGAAAATGTAAGAAAAATTCGGGAAATGGAAAAAAGTTTAAATTCTCTAACCAAAAAGGAGTCTGTAGCAATTAAAAAATTGGCGCATTTACGAGGAGCCTTCAATAAGTTTCCACACTTTTTTCGTATGGGCGCATTTATTGATAGTACACACATGAAACTCTAGTCTCCTTCGAAGTAATCCCCACCGACTGCAATGCCCTTGTTGTACCGTTCCAACAACTTCTGGAAGGCCCCATGGAAGTCATCTTGTGTGAGCGTGTCAATGACCTTCGTCACAGCCTCTTTCATCTCCTCAATTGTCTCATAACGACAGCCTCTAAGTTTTTCCTTGATCTTAGGGAATAACCAAAAGTTACAGGGAGTAAGGTCTGGACTGTAGAGAGGTGACGGACTGTCTTGATGCCCATCTTGGTCAAATGGTCTGTGACAAGGATGGAGTTGTGTACTAGTGCATTGTCCTGGGGGAAATGACACTGACCCGATTCGAAGAGTGCTGACCTCTTCCAACGGAATTTCGTCTTGAACTTCCTTAAAAGCTCAACATAGTATTCCTTGTTGACTGTCTGTCCAGTGGGAACCCAGTGCATGTAGATCTTGCCAGTGCTGTCAAAAAAAAAGGGACCATCAAAAGTTTGTGGGTGGATTTGCTCTCTCTGGCCTTCCCTGGTCTGGGAGAACCAGCATGCTTCCACTGGGAACTCTGTCTCTTGGTCCCTGGGTCATAGCAGCAGATCCAGCTTTCATCGCAGGTCACCAGAGCATCAAGAACTGCGGGATCTGAATTGATCAGCTTGACCATCTCCCTGCTGTCATGACAACGTCTTTCTTTCTGATCTTCTCTGAGCACCCTTGGGACAAACTTCGCGCAAATCTTCCGCATCTTCAGTTCCTCGCGAATAATTGTATATACAGTTCCCACGCTGACATTAAACTGTCCACTTATTGTCTCTATAGGCACACAACGGTCCTTATCCATGAAATTCTTTATTTGTCCAATCAACTCTGGTGTTCTGACTTCCTTACTCCTCCCACACCTCTCATCATCCATCACATACTCCCTACCTTCCTTGAATCTCTTATGCCACTCAAAAACTGATGCTCGATTCTTGCAAGATTGTCCAAAAGCAGTCTGAAGCATTCCATACGTTTCTGTGGTATTTTTTCCAAGTTTAAAACAATTTGATTGCATATCGTTCTTCTAAAGTGTCCTCAAGTCCAGATTGCATTTTTGAAATTCACCAGATGTTCATTTGAACCTGGAATCATAAAAAATGGTCAGTCATTTCATAAGATGTATAGCAATAACATACTAAATTTTCAAGCGTCTACGACAATTTTAAATGCCTGAATAAAAAAAAAATGTCTGGAAACTTATTTAATGGCCCTTGTATATATACTAATGTTTTTTTTATTTTTGCTCATGGAGATTTTGTAATTGTATTTCTTGCGTTTAAACAATACACTCTCTAATGAGAGAGAATTCAGTGTCGGAGATAAAGTATATATCGATTGTATAACACAGACATTAAAACACATATTAAAGTTAATGATTTGGGGTAAACCCTAACCGCTCTCAGGTCAAAATCTATGGTTATTCTTTTTATTTTGGTGTTATGATGTGAGTAAAAATGCATAAGCCCAATTTCATTAGGGTATTTGGGTTGAACTTTAAATTCTAGTTTGCCGTTATTGTTTTGTCATATTGGAATAAAGTGAGACACTAGTGTTTGAACACCAATCCCCAGTGAACGGAAAAAGGCAAACTGTCAGATGGTATAAATAGAGGCACTGTGCTGTTTAAATGGAGACAATTTGTCAGAAGCAGGCTCTAACTCTCCTTAAAGGAGCGAGGTTTATTCCTTGGCTCCCTTTTTAGATGAATGCTAACGGGGCCCGAGGCATTTTTGGAGCCGCCGGGTGTGTCTGGGCTACGGCCTTGCCCTCCAGACCCACATAAAAAAGCCTTGTGTTACACTCATCCGGTCGGTTTGACCTACGACAAATACTAAATATTGCTCAAAGGATATTAGTTGAGTGAACTTTTGGGGGTGCCCTCGTTGGGTAATGGTTAAAGCGATGGACAGCGGAATCGTAGTATGCGAGTTCGTACTCCAGTCGCGCTATTACGTTCACTTTCGGGCAAATACCCTTGGGAAAGGTATGAACCCCTCTTCTCCCTCCAGCTATGGGTAAATAGTAGGACAGACTGGTTTTTCAGCCTTGGTGAGGCAATTAGTCTAGGAGAAGGAAAACTCTGAATTCAAACCTGTTAAACTCCGCTTAAAAATTGACCTTGTGTCATATCCTGCCCGAGCGGAGAGGTTGGTAAATATGGATATTAGTTGAGTGGACATCTTTGAGAGACTGACTTCTGTGAGAGAAAGACTTCATTAACAATTTGCCTGTTCCATTCTTGGTTTAATGAGATTCTTTTATTGTTTTAGGCAAGTTTGTAGTGTAACTGATAGTAACAATCTTTCTTGTCTTAGTTCTGTTTAATGTATTAATTTCAGCTTGAATGAAATACTTATGTTTTTGTTAAGTTGTCTATCAATTATTTTTTCTTTTTATGCATATGTGAGCTTTACAAAATATGTATTAGTAAAATACCCAAGAAAGGTAAGGTTTTGTTAGTTTCTTGTTCGTTGATAAAATTTATACAGGTTTAATTTTTTTAAACCCTACTGAAATTTTTGTCAATTCATGATCCCATGGATGTATAAATTATATATCGTCTATATAACGTCTATATATATTGGAGGTGCCCGTGGTGTAATGTTTATCGTCGTAAGAAATGGACACGGCGAATCAAGTTCAAATCCTGGACGAGAATGATTGCATTTCACATAGCACTAATACCCTTGGGAAAGGTATGAATCCAATTATTCTCCCTCCAGCTATGGGTAAATAGTAGGACAGACTGGGTTCTTCAGCCTTGGTGAGGCAACTAGTCTAGGGGAAGGAAAATTCTGAATTCAAACCTGTTAAACTCCGCTTAAAAATTGACCTTGTGTCATATCCTGCCCGAGCGGAGGGGCTGGGTAAATAGGATATGACGGAAATAGAATCTTTGGTTATTATTAATTTAGAGTGACCTGATTTAAAAGACAAGTCAAGGAAACGTTCGACAACCCCATTAAAAAGTGAACCTATGAATAAACCAGATTTTTGTTTTTTAAAAAATACGTTTACATTAAAAACAAGCATTGTTTTGTGCATCATATGTAGATTTTAATTATTTTTTTTTATTGGTAAAGGTAATATAATATTTGTTTTATTGAGGTAAGTTTCAAAACGTTTAATACATTTGTTAATAGGAATATTGGTGTTTTATGATTTTATGTCGAGATGGGCGAAAGATTTGTTTTCCATTTTTATATCATTTATTTTATTGAATAAATCACCGGAATTCTTGATGCGATAAATGCTAATTGTACCTAAGAAAGGGGATAATATCTTAGCTAAGCATTTTGCGATGCTATCGGGAGCAGTTCTTATCCCGGAAATAATTGGTCTTAAAGGACATTTTTTACGGTCATAAGGTGATTGTATGTTCTGAAGAAAATTGCCAGCGTTACAAGCGACTTATGCACATGATAAAGCAATGGAATTTGATTTAAATCAGAAAATATCTGAGGATATCTATTGAACAATAGGAATGATAAACATAGCTTCTTAAATATTAAATGAGGATTAGATATATTTACTCATCTTCTCTGCTGTGGGCAGCATGTGACATAAGGTCAATTTTTAAACAGACTAAAGTTGGTTTGAATTCAAAATTTTGCTTCTCCGATACTGGTTGCTAAGTCAAAGCGAAAGAACGCAGGCTACCCTGCTATCTACCAGCAGATGGGGTAAGGAGTTGCGAACAGATGATACATGCCTTTTGAAAGGATTTTGCGAAACGCAGTCGGCATCGTCCAGGATTTGAACTCGGATCACCGATTCTATTTCATAAAAGTTTTACATTTCCTTAAAATTTTAATTTAATCTAATTTAGTTCTTTTGTTTTTCATAGGGTTGATGTAAATAGCGAACTAAAAAATCTATTTATATCTATAAGCGTTTCGTTTCGTTTTATTTATCTTTGACAGATACCTATATTTCTTTCCATTTCTTTTTTTTGCGGGGGGGTCAGTCCTTTGATGACTTTCGAAAATCCCGAACGCTAAATATAAAATAATGAATAATTAGATTATTAAGAATTCGAATATTTTACGATTTGCCAGCACCGGATGCTTTTACCCACGAGGTCGTGAGATGACGAATCATACTGGACTGTCATCATCATCATCATGTCGCGCCGCCGGCGCGGATATCCCTGACCGTCTCTCGCCATTTCTCCCTATCATTCATCGCCTCCGGCAGGTCCTCCGGGTTACATCCCGTGTCCTCACACAGCTGCTGTATGTAGGTTCGTGCTGGTCGTCCCACTCTTGCACATCCATGTGTGGGGGTCCACAGGAGTACATCGCTTATGAGCTCGTCCTTGCTTCTCCAGCAGTGTCCTGCGTGTCTGGTTCGTCGGACTTGTATAGTTTTTGTGATGGGGGGCAAGTGTCCGTATAGTTGGAGTCTCGTGGGGTGTTGTCGCCAGGACTTGTTTAATACTGCTCTCAACATTCTTGTATAATTTCCGTCCAGCCTCCTTTCCAGCCGCTTCGTAAGCGTCCATGTGTTGCATCCATATAGCAGTATCGACACAACCGCTGCCTGGAAGAAACTGCGTTTCATTTTATCAGTTAGGGCCGACTTCCATATGATCGAGAGCCTATCGATAGCTGTCCATGCCTTCGTCAGTCGTGTGTCGATGTCTTTCTCGGTTGATGAGACGCTGCTTCCTAGGTAGGTGAATTTGTTGACTAGTTTCAGAGAGGCTCCGTCTAGTGTGGCAATGTTGCCCGTTTGGTTGTAACACATATATTCGGTTTTGTTTGCATTGACATGGAGGCCAATGCCAGCTGCGGCTCGTTCCAGACTATGCAGTAGTGTCTCTGCTTGATTAGGCGTATTCGCTAGTAACGCCAAGTCATCAGCGTAGTCGGCGTCCGTGATTGTTTTTGCGGGGTACCTTTTGCTTCTTCTCTTAGTCAGCTGGAAGCCATTTTCTCTGATTTTGTCGATCGAAGTCCTAAGCACATAGTCTAGACAGATGATAAAGAGGTACGGGGCTAGTGTGTCTCCTTGTAGTACTCCTGCAACTATGTCGAAGTATTCCGTGTCTCCATCTGTTGTCTCTATGGCTTAGAGCATAGTCTCAGAATCCACCGTTTTAGGTCAACCTGACTTTGCCTGATTGTCGAGGATCTTGCAATGAAGACGAAAATTCTTGAACCATCGGGTTATTATGCTGCGCCTTCACTATTCCCACAGGAAATGAGGCCCAATTCGAACTCATGAAGAATTTCTTCCCAAATTAAACTACATTGCACGTTTATCTGAGAAGCTTTCAAATTACACACATAGTAAATAAAAGACAACGTGTCTGGGCACCACTATATTACCATTCAATTAACCAACTAACCAACCAACCACAGCTTGCACCTTTCCACGGATTGAACTGCTTCGGTCACTTGATATACGCACCGCCAACAAGCATGTACCAAAATATAGGAAACATTTTAACACACCATAATAATTGGTTGATAAATTCTTTCTAAACATTTGAGTCGTTATGATGTCGTGAATAGTGTAAGAAATACTTATTTTCGTGTCGGAATTTAGATATTAATTCAAATCTTTTATTTAAAAGGTTTTCTTGATTAAGAGATTTATTGTTTAGTTAAATTTTTTCTCCTCCAACAAATAATACAACTCTTTAGTATGTTTTTAGTACTTTTTCTTTTATTTTCCTTAATATTATTCGGAGTGTTTTTGTTTTTGAGATTATAAATATTTTGAAAGGGCCGTGTTGTATGCGTGTCTGTGAGCGACAGTTTCCTTGCAAGGACTTTTCTCTAACTCTTTGGTAAATATTTTTCGATCTTCCTCAACTTTGAGATCGGCTTTGTGGGAGGCAATTTTTCAGACAAAAGCATTGGGGTTTTAATCTAAAGTTACAGGAAGAGTTTTTTGGTTTGGGTGAGAAGCTTATCATTGCTTCTTGTTTGTCATGTTTCAATCTGATTTGTTTCATGCTCTCTGTATAACGTTAGAGTTATTAGCAAATTCAAGTGAAAAATGTTTTAGAAATAGCTTTCCGATGTCTGACTTGATTTTTCTATAGTGTGGTGGATTGTCTGTTTTAAATAACACTTTTTTCCTGTCGTTTTCTTTATTCTTTGATTGGTAGAGGATATACACCATGTTTTCTTTTTTCTTTTTTTTTATTTCCAATGCATTTTTATAGTAAAAATAATTTACAATGAATTTTTATTGTAAAAACCATTTCTAATGTATTTTTCTACTACCCCAGGTAAAAATCACGGAATTAGCACTCTAAGAGAATGTTCAATTTTTGTTTTTTCGTTTCCAATGCATTTTTATAGTAAAAATAATTTACAATGAATTTTTATAGTAAAAACCATTTCCAATGTATTTTTCTACTACTCCAGGCAAACATTATGGAATTAACACATTTAGAGGACGTTCACCTAGTGTTTTTTATTCTTATTTCCCATCTATTTCTATAGTAAAAATCATTTGCATTGAATTTTTATAGTAAAAACCATTTTCAATGTATTTTTCACCAACCCCTAGCAAAAACTACGGCATTAGCTAACTTTGAGGATGTTCACCTGGTTTTCTTCTTCATTTAACGGTTTGTATATACCCAACCCCACCAAAACTGGCAGTATGTGACGCAAGGTCAATTTTAAGCGAAGAAAAGCTGATTACAATTAAGAGTTTTCCGCCTGCAAGACTCAGAGTGTAACCAAAGCTAAAGAATTTAGTCATTCCCTTCTATTTACACATAACTTGAGGCTAACAGGGATTCGTGTCTTTATTTAGCAGTAACATCTCTCTATCTGTCTCAATCTAACTTTAATAGAGAAAATCTTTAAGAAGGAAGATAAAAGCAAATATAAAGATTGATAAATTAATTGATTGATTGGTAGCTCGATAAAAGATATCATTAGGAGTGAAGAGCAATATTTTGAGATATTCATATTAGAAAACTTTCAAAAGCCTCTATAATGAATATACGGATTAATGGAATATTAAAATATAAATGATATATTATATAAATGTTGTATCGTTGGTTCAATAAAGGTATTCCACAGGTACAAGCCGAAGAGTTGGCAAGTCTATCAGAGAGCGATTAACGCTTTTTTCCCTGAAGTAGTCAGACACCGTCCATTTATATCTTTACCGGTGTCATACTAAAAAGAGTCACTGAGTGAATAGTTCCGGTATAACAATAAATAATGATTTAGAGTCATGGACGCTGACTAAAACAGCAGAGAAAAAGCTCGACGTGAACTATACAAGGATGCAACGAGTTATTCTGAATAAATCCAAGAAACAACACTTAACGAAACAACAGGTGTACGGTCACTTACCTCTTATCTAATTAAGACGAACAAGATATGCGGGACACTGCTGAAGAAGCAAGGACGAACTCATACGTGACGTTCCACAATTGACCCTACACTCGGACGAGTCCGTGCTGGTCGACAAGCAAGAACTTAGCTACAACAGCTCTATGCAGACACGGGTTGCAGTTAAAATCACCTGCTAGAAGCAATGGGCAATAGGGACGAATGGAGACAGCGCGAGAGTCAGGGAAACCCGTGCTTGCAGCGCCACTTAATGATGATGATATAAATGATTTATATGATATGATGAATAAATAGATCGGAATGTCGTTATGTTAAATATTCTAAAAAAAAAGTTCTTGTTTTTGAAATTGCCATTGGTTTAAAATTGGTCAATTTCGTTTTAACTCTGGTCATTCTTAAAGTAATTTTACAATATGATAATTATTAGGGATTATCTGTTGGTGCGGGCCATTGGTCTAATGAATAGAGTGTTCGCTAGTGGTCTGGGAGACTGGGGTTCAATCCCCGGTCGAGTCATACCAAAGACTAAAAAATGGTACTTGATGCTGCCTTGCTAAGCACTCAGAATTATAAGGTAGGGATCAAGGGTAAGGTGGAGCAATCCAGAGAAGGGAGTAGTGCCCTCCTTTACACCTCGGTGTTGTAGCTTTTGAAAAGGGAAACTTCGGGTCCCCTTCGACAACGGTCGCCAGCTTTCCTTTTTTACTTATCTGTTAATCGGTTTTTATTTAGCAGTAAATTACCAAATAGATAAGACGTAAAACACCTTTTCACGTAATAGCTGAACAGGTTGGCTTAAAAATATATCTTATACAAATTATATTTATTTGAAACCGAACAGCTGTGTGCAAATTGTATGTATTAGATAGGAATATTTGATAAATAGAATTACAAATGTTAAATAATAACACTTGAAACCACTTAAATTGTGTGCAAACGAATGATTGATATTAAATAGAATTATTAAAGGTAGTAAGTAATACTTAAAACTATTCAAATACAAAGAAATGATAAATATTAAATAGAATTATGAGTGTTAAATTGCAATACTTGTCCATATTATTCAATAAATGATATCTCTGAATCGTTAAAATGGATTATTTGAAATAATTACTGGATAATCCAGTACTGAATGTTTGAAGATGGAAATGGGTTGTTTGAAGACTTGTATTTGTGTTGTAATTCACCGTTTTCTTACGAAAATATTTTCTAAGTTCCCCTTTCAGGATTGAATGATACATCTCAAAAATCTATTCAAGTTAGTTTTATGTCTATTTTAAATCGTATCTGTTTGAAAATTCCAATATCTTTTCTTATTACATCGGTTTTTGGTTCATTGGATTTATTAGGATTCTGAGTCCGATGTCTCGATTTAAGACTATGTATTTTTTATGACGATTTGACGCATTAAAATAGATTTCTATTTGACTGGTCACAAGACCATTATAAAAAAAGGAATTAAACTTAGACATTAAAGGAATTTTTGACATTTTGTTAAATTACCTCCGAGATTGAATTCTTTTTCAGAATATATTTATTAAGTGCTTCCTTCTAAAAACTTCTCGTGTCATTTGTACTGTAAATCCGATTCCATTTATATGTCGTGCTTTATTCGCACAAGCCTCTAAAATGACTTTTTATATTCCTTAGAACGTAGTACTGACTGATGATAGAGAAAACGTAAAACTGTTAGTCGCAACATGATTTTAATTTCTGGGTTATATTCCCAATATACCTATTACCTCGAAGAGGCTGTTTGTATTTCATTTTACTCGTCTTTGGTAAAAGTCTGAATCTATCAATACTTTCCCCGACAACGAGTAAATAGTAGGATAGGCTGTTTTCTTTAGTAACCAGTAGTTAGGCATGAAGGCTGACATTTCAAAAAGTCAAGAAATATATTTTTATTTTTATTGATTGGACAAATATCCCATTTTGCTTCTGAAGCTAATGAACTATTTTTGAATTCGTGAATCATGCAGTGTCTCAAATTAATTTGACCCGTCCTAAATTTTAAAGGTCATATCAATCCAAACATTTTTTAACTTGAAATGAAAAATAAAGATCTAAGTTACATGCATAAATTCGCCTCAAACAGCAAGTGCGTGGTCCGCCTTCGGGTCGACTGCCTGACATTCGTGCCGAGTAGTTGTGTTTGCTTACTAAAACATCTTGGCCTCAGCGGGCAGCCCCCTCAAGGTCTTTGCCTGCTTGTAGGACTCAGTTAATTGCTTGGTGTCTGAAGCTCCCAAAAAAGTGGGGATGCCGATCAGGGTCAAAATATTTTCGTCCTACTGCGTCTGAGTCTCGATTGGTGCGCGGACCACACCATAAAACGGCTTTGTGCCATATTGACGATGTCAGGTAAATTCCAGTTTAACGTTAATATAGCAACCCTCCCCCGACTCCCCTAGCAACAAGGACTAAAAAAGCAACAATGATTATGCAAAATAACTGGTTGTATTTACCCAGCCCTTCCACCACGGGTAGGATGTGACACAAGGTCAATTTTTTTGCGAAGCACAGATGGCTCGAATTCATTGTTTTTCTTCTTCAAGACTATTGCCTAAACCAATAAAAGATCAGTCTGCCTTACTGTTTACCCATAACCGGGAGCGTGGAGAAGTGGATGCATGGCTTTCCCAAGGATATTAGTCCGAAGTAAAACGTAAATAACCTTGCTCTGGATTTCAAACCGGGATGTCGATTCCATTTTTTTACGACGGTAATCATTATGCTGAGCCGATACATTTTATAGCATTTGGTTATTTTCTTTGTGAGACTGAGAACTTTTCAGCACCACTGAGTATCTATGTCAAAACCGATTGAACTAAACTACATTTAGAACATATTTATGGACCATTGTTGGATTAAGCCGAATTTGGCCCAAGACGCTGGCTACTATGCCGCTGGGCAAGCACTTCTTTAATAAAATATCTGCTGGGAAAAGTATTTACGCGAAATTCTGTGCAAAGGTGAATTTATGGGGCTCATAGTAAGAAAAGTAATCATTAACTGTTTCATACGATTTTTAGCACGCCACCAAAAGTACGAATTGAGCTTGATCTAAGTGAAAGATTTTGCTTCCTGTAAAGTTAAGCGTGGGTGTGTCGCACAAAGTCTTAACCTCTTCAAAAAAAAACAAACAACTTCTGCACGCTCAGCATATGTTTTCGTAAGATTGTGCGTGCTCGATCCCAAGTGTATTTGTGCGCATGCGTGACTGAAAAATTCGTGAGAATGCTGCCGGGTTCAGATGGACGCTTCTTTACTGACTTCACTTGTTGTTTTTCATTCTTTTTGGTTTACTTGCATTTTCCCGTTTCCTTTCGTTTCTCTCTTTTGCTTAGTTTTTCTTTCTTTTGTCATTTGTTTTTCTTTTAACTTTTCTTGGTTTTTTCCCTTTTATTATTTTTCTCCGGCCTTAAATACTCCACAGCACTCCTATAATATATGTTTTTCTCTGCTTTTTCTTTTTTCTCAATTCATAGCATTTTGCCATTAGCTTCTCCTTTCATTCCTTCATTCACTCATTCTTTTTTTTTTTCCTTGATTTTTTGTTGTTTTCTTCAGTTCTTTCTTTGTTCGTTTTTCTTTCGGTCATCTTCATCTTAAGTTTTGGTTCTTTCTTTCTTTCTTCCTTCCTTTCTTTCTATCTTTCTTTCTTTAAATCGTAGCCACTAGCTATTCACATTAGGAAGTTTGGTTATCTGCACTTCACATCATAAATGTGGTCTGCGAATGGAATTTACCACTACAAACCGAAAACGATTGCCGAGACAATTAATTCTACGAGTCGTCTCGGAGGTATTTGCTGACTGCCTTGTATAGCAACTAATATTTGCAATCTTCTCTTCGTCGTAAAATGACCAGTTTTATTATAGACAAGAATTAAAAAGAATTTTCCAGTACAAAATCGACAGAAAAAGTGGTTATTTTCATTTAAAATTAGCAGTCATTGATAAACTCGGCAGCAGAGGAGCGGCCATAGCTCGAGGCGAAAGAATTTTTCTATTTCTTTCTCTGGTAAGAGTTTCAGACGACCAGACGCCATCACTTCCTTTTCCCAGTCATGAGCAGTGAACGCAGCAGCCAAGCCGTTTGTTTTAAATATTCTTTTAAGGCCACAGGTCTTTTCTTTTGATTACTGCCTTTTCAGGGTAAGCCAACAGCATTCGGACGAGTACTGCGTGGACGATGCCCTATTCGCGACCTTTATTTCTCAGCCAGCCAGATGCAGTGTACACTCAGAATAATTAAACAGTCTATGAGCAAGTCTGGCCATATTACCCGGCTTACGAACCGCTAGCCTCACGACACCTATCCACGAGCGAACGACTCCGCTCGGACCGATGACACTTCATCAACTCGCAAGTAGCTAACCATATATTATTACACTTTTCTTGTATTTCTTATCGAATAAAGGTTGGCTATAAATTTACTGGCCTTCATCATCTTTGCCCTCCCTGTGTCACTTCACTCATTTCTAAAATTTGCGGGATTGACATATTCATCAGCCCCGTAATTTATTTTTTCTTTTAAAAGTTATCTTTTCCTTTGTATCATTTTTCTCACATTTTCTTTCTTTCTTTCTTTCTTTCTTGATTTTATTTTCCTTTTTTCATTTAATCTTTTTCTTATAATAATAGTTTCGTTTACTTTCGTTTTGTTTCTTTCTTTCGTATTGTTTTTCTTTTTCTTTTCTTTTTCATATAATATTTTTCATATAATGTGCGTTTCGTTTCCTCACAGTTCGTTTCGTTTCTTTGTTATTGCTTTTTAAAAATCTTTTTTCATATTATATTTTTCAGAAAATGTTCATTTCGTTTAGATTGTTCGTTTGTTTCTTTCTTTCTTTCTTCGGCTATATGCTTTTTGTTTTCTTACATTTTTATTATCATTATAGATTTTATCATCAGTTTTAACTGGTGGTATTTCAAAGGAGTCTAAATGACAGGAAGTTTCCTTGTGTCTCCAGGACTCACCTGCGTATTCTCAACAGTCTTAATAATGCTGAGGCTAGAATAGTTTTGATTTTTTTTCTGATTTTCAATTCCACCAGTTTTTTCCCCAAGCCCTCAGTAATAACTTTAAAAAGAACCAACTACAATTAGTATTACCGACATGTTCCACAAATCATTTAGGATTTTGGTAATTTTTTCGTAATAATTAACTCTTGATCTGGTCTTCTGATTGGAGTTCGGTAATCCGCTTGTATCTCAAAGTCTCAGAAAATTTTATGTACCGTATTTTCTAAGACGGTTTGTATATATACCATTTGGAAGTATAGCTAACTTTTATCTCTTGTACACTTCCCAGTGTATCCCCTTTTTCATCCAGTCATGCATTCCTTTAGTGCCTGTTTACTGCTTTCGTTTATGATGTGATCAACTGTTTCATTTTTGTTTTCACATACCCTACACTAGCCATTCTGTTGCATATTATCAATTTTCGCCTTGATATACTTATTTCTTATGGCATTATTTTGAGCTGCTATTAAAAGAGATTCATCTTTTCTCTTTAGATTTCCCCTTCTTACCAATGTCCAATTTATCTTGTGCGTCATCTATAATGGCATAGCTGTTACTAGTTACTGCAGTTAGTCTTGGTGTTTTTGTGTATTCATCGAGTCTTCGAATTGTCACGTCTACGCAGTCCTCAATTCTAGTGAGTCCTGATCCTCCTTCTTTTTTTGGACACACATAGTCGGTCATCTCTTGGGTGTAAAGCCTTGTATATTTGCATCAGTTTTCTTGTCCATCTGAGGTACTCTTTTCTTACTTTTTCTTTGATCTCTGTTTAACGGTGTCTGCTTTTTATATTCCCTGGTAATTGTAAGTTTCTTTTTCTCCAAGTGTTCTGAGGCTTGCCTAATTTGATAGTTCTATTCCTTTCATTGTTTATCTTTCCCCACTTTTTTATCATCAGCAGGGAACATTTTTTCAGAGCTAAATTCAATTCTTAAATACTGGCTTTATATTGTTACTACTTGTATAAGTTTCTCGTTACTTTTAATTTTTTGGCAAATATCTTAATTTTATAAATAAATTGATTAATCTTTTCCTGTAATTGTAAATTTGTATCCTCCCGTGCATTTTCAAAGTAAATGGTGTTTTACAATTACTGAAACAAAATGATCGTGCACAAATAAACGACCACAAATAATAGAATAGAGCGAAATCATGTTCATTGAAATGCAAACAGGTAACATTTTAGGATCTGGAACGATTTTAGAATCGGGAAACATTAACCAAAAATGTCGAGAGGAACCCTTGACTACATGTTCCAGAAGTCTGTTGTTCAGTTGGAATCATTGCTAAATGTGGCGTGCAAAGTTGTCGATAATACGGGCGTAATCCTCCTTGGTGATCGCTTGAACCTTCTCCGTTATGGCTTTTTTCAATGCAGAAATAGTATGAGTAGTTGTCCTGGTAATGTTGTCGTTGAGGAACTCCCAGAGGAAGAAATGAGGTGCCAATTCTACTTCCGCCTTACAGTTGATAAGACGTTTCCCAAATCTTTCGCGAAGCTATGCCATGGTAAATTTAGCCGTGTGAGGAGGAGCAACATCCTGCTGGGACTACAGTTCTTAGTCATGAAATTCCTTATGCTTAAGGACGGGACTGGAACGCTTTTTAGTCACGGTCACTGATTTACTCCGATCATCTTCTGAGAAAAACTTGTCAAATGGTGCCATGCTTTGAGACAGCGACCAATGCCGTTCAATTTTTGAATGGTGAGGGTGTTTAATGGCTCTTGTTTCTATAAAATACCTGAAGATAACATTATCATTCAACAGGAGCTGGGCTTCATCTGAAAACCAGACATCATTCAGGTATACCGCATCATCGTCGATCTTTTGCGAAAACAACTGACCCTTGGCTAATCTCTTCCATTCCGGTGCTTTATCTGTACGTTTAAAGTTTGAGACCTTTATTCAGAATGCGCTGAACAGAAGATACATACATTCGCAGAGCTCATCTCTGTAGAAGGCTAAGACACCCACCCCTTAAAAAAACGAGATTCCTGATAACGGCATAAAACAATTTGATAACGAGCTTCCAGCCTGGGTGATATAAAGAATGTGAAGTAACCCTTCATTGCCATTGCTCTCAGGTTCACACACACACCCAGAGTGGTAGCACCTGATAGGGTCTTACCTATGGGTCAAATATCGGAGGTGCCCGTGGTGTAATGGTTATCGTCGTAGGAAATGGACACGGCGACACGAGCTCAAATCCTGGACGAAACTGATTGCATTTCACATAGGGAAAGGTATGAATCCAATTATTCTCCCTCCAGCTATGGGTAAATAGTAGGACAGACTAGGTTCTTCAGCCTTGGTTAGGCAACTAGTCTAGGAGAAGGAAAACTCTGAATTCAAACCTGTTAAACTCCGCTTAAAATTGACCTTGTGTCATATCCTGCTCGAGCGGAGGGGTTGGTAAATAGTACCTATGGGTCAAATACAACAAAATATTTGTACAAACAAAACAATGATGTTAAATTGTGACTTATGTTACGATACTTGAAACCATTTAACTTAGTTGAAAAAAGAGCTCAGACTCGTTTAAGAATGTTATCAACAAAATGTTCACAAATAATATATATTTAATATATATGTATGAACAGGATTTGGCAAAAAAGAACCTCCAATGGTTGATATGCTATAAAACTAAACCAAGCCAAACCAATCCTATATCGTAGAGATCTGGACTGACTTGGGCCAACAGATTCTTTAACCCTGATGACATTAATGAATTTTCAGATTATTATCGGTGGCTCAGTGGGTGAGGAACCGATTGCCCTATGATATTCTCAAGTGCTACTTTCTTCAAAGTTCTTGATCAATTAGAAAATCTAACTTCTGCTAGAAAATGTGTAGAATCGCGCTCGAACAATCTTGAATGACTTAGTTTCGCAATATATCTTCGCACAAAAGATCCTCTTCCTTATTGTCCGTTGCATTACTTCATCATATTTGGTTAAATATATATAAATATTACTTATTTTCCTGCTATAATCTGGAAAAAGAAAGATAATTAAGTCAACAAGGAAAATCTGAGATGCTGCTATCATATTTTAACAATCATGAAATCGTTCGCGATATTAAAGCGATTAATATATTTCTTCTATTATCTGTGCGGCTAGGATTATCCACATCATAGGTAAACACATTATTGGTCTCTAAATGCTATGGAAGGTTCCCTTTTAAGCTTACTTCTAGATCAGGATGGGTTTTCCTTTCGTCACCGATGCGTGTATTCTTGTTTCTCTTTGGTATGAACTCAGTGGTGGAGACTCCCTATAGTGAATTTTTTAAACCCGTATCCATCATTTTAATCTATGTCTGTATATTATTTTGTTTCATTTTATTTCACCATTCTTCATTTTCAGTGCCTCTTAATCATTCAGTTTTCTTTCTTTCTTCATTCGTTCTTCGTTTACAATTCCTATTTATTTAGAATACCTGTTTCTATTTCATAAAAATACATGAATAGGAGGTAGAATTAAAAGCAAAACACAAGAAGATGAAGTCAGTGGATTGGACGAAGTTGAAGAGAACGCAGTCTGAAGAAAGAGAAACTGTTAAGAATCTAAAAGAAAATCGCCAGTTGATAAATACGAAGATTACTTGAATAACTCACAAACGCACGCACGCATGCACGTATACATATAATAGATGGTCTGTTAGATAATGTTTGATTTTTTGTCCAATTTACAATTTAAAATCGAACATTTGCCAAACAATCAGTGTGTAAGTATGTACATGTAAATTATCATTATAGGAAAACATCAGTTTAATTTTCCGTTTTGTTTTCCCTTTCTCAAGTTGGGTGCTGTAAAGGAAAACGTTGATATTTGTTGATATATATATATATATATATATATATATATATATATATGTATATACAATACATATATATACAATTCCTGTAAATTTGATATATATATATATATATATATATATATATATAACGTTTATATGTATATATATATATATATATATATATATATATATATATATATATATATATATATAAACGTTCCCGTAAGAAAATAGGTATTATAGTTTGCAAAACCGATTTAATATTCATAACACCCACTAAACACGCACTTCTCTCTCTCTCTCTCTCTCTCTCACGCACTCTCTTTCACTTTCCCTTTCTCTCCCCGCCCGCCACACATACATAACATACACACTCACCCTCTTACGTACACTTTTTATCTTTCTCTCTCTTTATCTTACTCACATACACTCATTCTCTCTCTCTCTCTCTCTCTCTCTCTCTTTCTCTATCATATACATATTCACACACATATTAATTTATTTGAAAATTAATAACGTTCATAACTCAATGAATTCTAAAATCGAACGTTTTCCACACAACCTGTGTATGTGTATGTGAATGAAAGACTGTTTGTCTCTGTCTGTGAATAGTAATGATATATTGTTAGATCAATTGTTTATATTATTTCGGTTAACTTTTCTCTCTCTCCCACTCTCTTTTGTCCACGCCTTTCCTCATTGATTCTAATTTGCATCCACAAAATCTACCCGGGAAGGACTAGGTGCATAAAAAAGAGCAGATTAAATCGATTTTAATCCATATTTCAATTGACTTGTTTCTTCCATTAAGTTTCTTTTGTTTTCTCTTCTTTTATCCCCACTACTTTCGTTTCTCGGAACCACTTACTTTCTTCCGAATGGGTACCGACTCCCTGGAGAGTTGCCTGTTTGCATGCTGCATCAGATGATGCCTATCTATCCAGCGTCCGCTTAATTCCTTTGCGTACGGCATCTGTCTGTAGAGCTGAAGATGGAACTATTCGGCAGAGAGACGGGCCAACCAGGTTGACCTGTCGGACTTCATAATCAACCCGTCTTCTCTTGGGTTGGTTCTTCTTATTTATTTTCTAATTCTTTTTACTTTTTTTTTCATGATTCATTTTCTTTCTTTCTTTCTTTCTTTCTTTCTTATTTTCTTTCTTTCTTTCTTTCTTTCTTTCTTTCTTCCAAGAATGTGTTGTGTGCTATAGAATTTTATGGAATGAATTTTATTGAATACATTTTATTTACAATCTCTATCCCACCAGCTCTCTCTCTCTCTCTCTCTCTATCTCCCTCTCTCTCTCTCTCTCTCTCTCTCTCTCTATCTATCTATCTATCTGAGGAAAGGAAAGCAACACAGAAAATTATATTGTGCTATAGAATTTTATGGAATTAATTTTATTGAATACATTTTATTCACAATCTCTATCCCACCAGCTCTCTCTCTCTCTCTCTCTCTCTCTCTCTCTCTATCTATCTATCTGAGGAAAGGAAAGCAACACAGAAAATTATATTGAAATCTTTTACTATAAGAATAGCATTATGAGAAATTCAAGTTTATTTTGCAAAATCTGTCAACACGTGACGTCAGGATGAGAATCGTGCTACTTATTATTTTATTTCATTTTATTATTTTAATTCTTGAGTTTATTTAATTTTCATTCGTATTTTGCTTTTATATTTTGTATTGGTTAAGTTTTAAATCTAAACATACGAATTGAGGAGATAAAAAATAAGATATCAAAAAATGAAATAAAACAAAAATCATTTTACTTAAATAAAGTTAGAAGTGGCACGCTTTTTCTCCATTTTCATATATATATATATATATATATATATATATATATATATATATATATATATATATATATATATATATATATATTAAAGTATTTTGTAATTTGCTGGAAGCATTGCACAAATTATTTATTTCATTGTATTGTATTAATTTAGAGGGCTATCGCAATGCGAAATAATAATTATTTGAGCCTAATTAATTTCAGACTAAAAACTTCATCATCAGAGACTATTTTAAAATGAACATAATGTTGGATGTTCAAATTTTTGGGGACCAAGAAAAATTTGAAAATTCCAACATCGTGTTCATTTAAAAAAAAAGTCTCTGACGATGAAGTCTCAAATAATTATTATTTTGAATAGCAATAGCCCACTAAGTTAATACAATATAATAATAATAATAATAATAATAATAATAATAATAATAATAATGTATATATATATATATATATATATACTCCTAGTCAAAAGTATTTTGTCAACCTCAAAATTCTTTATTTCTCATTCAAAAAGTGTTATTTCTTAAGAAACAAACCAAGCATCACACTAGTTTTATTTATAATATACTAAATACTAGTCTGACTTTGAGCCACTTTATCACGACAGTTTCCCCTTCACTGGCATAATGTTTGCCTCTTAAACTTTCTTTCATGTAGTCGAAGAGATAATAGTTTGAAGGCGCTAAATCTGGTGAGTATGGAGGATGCGATAAAGTTTTTTACCCGAATAAGACGTTATCTCTCTTGTCCTGATGATTGTGTGTGACTGAACCTTGCCATGCCTCTAAGTTTATTTTTCTCCTCTTGGTCAGAAATCAACCAGAAAGAACAGTCAACAGAATTTGAGACCGGAATATATGCTCTCATTCGAGAAGAGAATGTTGTTATCGAGAAATAAATGAAATAAAATAATTAGTTGCATGATTCTCCTCCTGGCGTCACGGTAGCTATGTTGAGAAGTAGGGATGTGATCCACTGAGGACCAGCTTCATTTCGATGTATGATACAAGTTTCTGTGCCGGTAATTATACCCCCTACAAAAGAAAAAAGCATTAAAATTTGACTCACCCTTATATAAACTCTTTGTTGACTATCGTTTCGATGATGTCTGTCGCTACGTTGAACGCAAGCGTTGCAAACTATTCATGGATGCTCTTCAAGTGAGAAGGGCTATTACACTCTCTCGGCATACAAGATACCGATGTTATGTTCTTTTGAAGTCTGAAAATTCAAATTCTATGCCATTAGTCACTTCATAAAGCTATAATTATCATTTATTTCTAAAGGCCCAAATATCCCATGAAGAGCAATACATTTTTATGTTAAGACCTTTCTTGGATTCAAAAATTATATCCACTTGTCAGTGGTGGTTAGAGTGAACTGACCGTATCCCCTACAGAAGTGTAAGAGTCAACTCCTTAAAAAGAGTTTCCTGTGTATTAAACTAAAATTCATCGGATTGTGAAGCTCCAGTTCTTGAGATTGGGGAGTGTAGAATTGATTTCATTGCAATGACTTCCAGGTCGACTTTGATCCAGAGTGGAAATACCTGTAAAAGTCCCCGTTTAAGGGTCAAATAAGTCTGTTAAAATCATCTGTATTCGATTGGACCATGTGCGAACCCCGAACTACACCAGAAAAAAAAAAAAAAGCAAACAAAACAAAAAACAAACAAATTAGCTAACAAAACACTTTAGAATCATGTACAGAAAAATGAAATATCTTAAATTCACTTCTTTCCATCTCTCTTTATAGCTGTTTATAACTTTTTTTTTTATCTGATCATATTTATGAATATTAACACAGATTACATAAATATGTTATTATTAATGTCGAAAGATTTGCAATTAATGAAAGACATATCATAGTGAAATTTTCCAAGTATTGTTACATACCCATTAAAAGTATCGAAAAGGGAGCCTTCGGGACACCCTCGACTATGGTCGCCAACTTTACTTTTACTATATATTTCTTACTTTCGGACGATCTATGTTTTATGGCCATTATGACAATCAGTCTGCACTCATCTCTACACTTCGTTACATTTTTCGCGTCGGTTGCCTCGTGTCGGTCTATGTCTTATTCGTATCACCGTCTTTGTTGGTACTATTTACCAACCCCTCCGCTCGGGCAGGATATGACACAAGGTCAATTTTTAAGCGGAGTTTAACAGGTTTTGAATTCAGAGTTTTCCTTCTCCTAGACTAGTTGCCTCCCCAAGGCTGAAGAACCTAGTCCGTCCTACTATTTACCCATAGCTGGAGGGAGAATAAGGGGGTTCATACCTTTCCCAAGGGTATTTGCCCGAAAGTGAACGTAATAGCGCGACTGGAGTACGAACTCGCGTACTACGATTCCGCAGCTCATCGCTTTAACCATTACACCCCGTCTTTGTTGGTGAGGGATTGTCACCGTATTGAAATGGCTAGAGTGTTAGAGTGCGGCCTCGAAGTAATCAATTTCGAACTCTATTTGCACTGTTTCGTTCACTTTTTGGCTAATACCCTTGGAAAAGGTATGAATCCCTTATCCCTCCAGCTATTGGCAAATCTTCTTCTCCAAGGGTGGCTGTGACATCTATTTCTTTTCAATACCCGATCGAATAAAGGAGGAATCAGTATCAAAGATGGAGCATTTATCTGCTCGAGGAATTCTCACTAACTTACTTCTCTATTTCTTTCGCCGGACTGAAACCATTTAACGAGAACTGTGTCATAGATTGACCTTAAGTTTAATAGCTGTCAATTATACGGATTGAACTTACTTTTTTTTCTGTGTCAAACAGATCAAGACCTAATCTAAATGCTACTGTACATGTCAATAATTGATCGAATTAATCAATTATGTAATAGTTTTAGACTTCGCAACAAGTCAACAATATTGTGTTTGGTGTAAAAATTTCGAAAGACTTAAAGTATTAAAAAAAAACAAACTCTGGCTGCAAATGCAATGCGATGAGTTAGAACCTGAAAGTTAAAGAAAATCAATTTTAACTAGTCAGTACACATCAGTTGAATATTCTAAATAATGATGTTCGTTCCGATTTATTAGAAGCTGCTAATTCTACCATATAAGAATTTACTTTTGTTCGCCCATAATCACAATCACACTTTGTCTCTATCTAACAACGTAACTAATTGAATCGGTGATCCGAGTTCAAATCCAAGGCGAAGGAGTTTGTATTTCGCTTTGAACGTATGTCTTTAGTAAAGGCATGAATTCATCTCTCTCCTCTACAGCTATGTGTAGATTTTAGAATAGGTGAGGTCCTTTAGTCATGGTTAGGCAACCTGTCTTGGCGAAGGAAACAGCTGAATTCAAACCAGCTCTACCCAGCTTAAAAATAGATCTTGTGACATATTCTAACTGTGAGAGAGAGGTTAGGTAAACATATATCCAAATAACTAATCACGTGGAAAATTTAAACTTTAGAAGAAAAACAAGAATATAGGTGGTAAAATCTGCCAGGAAATATTGAAGCAAATAAAAGTAAAATGTCATGTTTTGTAAAAACATCTATCTATCTATCTATCTATCTATCTCAGTTCATACATATCTATCTTGAAATAAAGGTTACAATTGAATGTGCAGTGTCTTTAAAACCTCAACTCTTCTATAAGTATCTATATCAGTCTCTTCTTTAAAAAACAACCCTTTTATCAATCCAGTTAAAAATAACTTTTTCAAGAGAATGTTCGCGAAGGGACTTATATATACGGAGATGCGTAGTATGCAGGTGAACAGAGAAAATGTTGGACTTAGAAGAATTATACGAAAATCAGAATACACCACATGTCCACTCAGCCCCGAGACCTAGCTTCCTATACACGGGCATACAGGCAGTCACTTGGCACATGACATATATCCCTGTGAAAGTTTGGCAGATGAAGAAAAATTCAGCTGAAAGGACGAAGTCCCTAGATACAGACAGATGGAAAAGATGGCATCTGTGCATAGCAGCTTTAAACACAAAGGAAGAGGAATAACATGAACGTAAAAGATTAAATCGAAAGTGAAAGTGAAAGTAAAAAGAAATACCATAGCAAAAAGGAAATGTGACAATGAATGGTAGGAGTAGAAAATGGAAAATAAAAAAAAAGTAAGAGAAAAGTAACAATGAGAAAGAGCAGATAAAAAGGAGTATATATATATATATATATATGTGTGTGTGGGTGTGTGTGTGTGTGTGTATGAGTATACATACATACAGAGAGAGAGAGAGAGAGAGAGAGAGAGAGATTTCTGAAGGAGATTACGAAAGAAAGAAGTTTAAAAGAAAATTTTGATGAAACTGACCGGCAATAAGAAGACAGTAAGAGTCGAAGAGAGAGGAAAGGCTGAAACGAGCAAGAGGAAAATGAAGGCAAGAGATGAATGAGTAGAAAACACATGAAGCGAGAAAGCACGCTGGAATAAATCGATTAAAAAGCCTTTCAAATACTAACAGTTATAATAATAATAATAATAATAATAATAATAATAATAATAATGGGGTAGGGAAGGTGATCCACGAGGAATTGTGCGAGAAATTATAATTTTACCATACTGCAATAAGGAGCATGCACAAACAAGAATCCGTCCTGGAGAATGAGACGTAACATTCTTTGTGATTTTGAGATACAAACAGACCACATACTCCCAGCCAGAAGACTAGACATAGTGCTTATTGGCACAAAAAAATTAACCTGCCGTATAGTGGACTTTGTTGTCTAACATGGCCACCGAGAGAAAATCAAAGAGAGCGAAGTGAGACACAATTACAATAAGACCTAAGTACTCAAACCTTGCCAGAGAACTAAGAATGCTGTGGAACTTGAGGATAATGATAAAATCAATTGTAATTGATGCGCTCGGAACGGTCCTGGAAGAGTTGGAATCAGGACCATCCAAAATAAATCATTGTTGAGATAGGCCAAGATAAGAAGGTTTCTGGAGACCTGATGAGATTTCTGACACACAAACTCCAGCGAAAGACCATCAACAAACGCCGGTGTAAGATACTCACAAGGAATATTTCAGTAATTACTGCAAATGTAGTTAACAAATGCTCACCAAAAGAGCATTCGAGTTTGAGACGATAATACATATATTTAGATTGGAAGAATCAAGGGTAAGAAGAACTAAGCTTTATAAATTTATGTTCGTCGAAGTATGGAAAATTGTCTGTGCGTATATATATATATATATATATATATATATATATATATATATATATATATATATATATATATTTAAAAATCTTTGATTTACAATCGAAGTAAAATTTATTCTTTAAAAGTTTGGAAATTTAATAATTGGTAACCCACAAAATGGACAGGAATAAGCAAAAGAGAGGGAGGAAAGAAGGGGTATGGGTGGAATTTGGTCAACGCGATCTGTCTCTGTAGCGCCGGGTCACATGATTGGAACTTTTTTGCAAAAGTAGTAAATGAGAAGAGTTAGATATTAATGAACACATTGTTTTAAGAAATGAACGATTTGTTTTAGATTCCGACGTTCAGTGAAGACCTGATAAGTGAAATTTGCAAAAATGACTGGTTTACAAGTGTGCAAACCTAAGAAATTAGTTGTTAAACGCTAAAAATCAGTTAAAAATGATTATTGGATCCTAATAAGTAAAATTAAGTAATTATTAAGGCGTAATTTTGACCCGCTTAAGTGTCCTCTTACTTGAAATAGTTCCAGGTCACATCGGTTACAGGAGCACACATAATAACCAACCCCTGTGTCAGGAATAGTTAAATTATAATGCCCATAAAAAGGTCAAATTCAAATCCAGTTTAACGTGGGACTTTGATGACTGACCTGAGTGTCATTATTGGCAGGTGCTCCCCTGATAACAGGCATGGAGAGCCTGGAAGCATCCTATGAATATTGACAGCTATGATTTCAGATAAACAAGCCAAAATAAAAGTAACAATGCATCTGAGAGACACCAAAGGCAAAAATGGAACAGAGAAGTAATCTTCAATTGTAAAAGAAATCCTGCAAAAAGTGGATATAGAAAACAGATGATAGAAATCAGTACAAAATCTGCTAAATTTAATATAACAAATCAATGACTTACTGAATAAATGAGATTGATTTTAAAGAACGGCTTCTAGAGATACTAGAAATATATCGATAGGTAAATCATGAAAAATGTACCCAAAGAGAGCACCCAAAACGAATTGAAACATGAAATATTGAAAACCAAATCATCTCTAAACCCAGTACCACAACATCAATATCAACTCAAGAAGACAGGAAAAATGTAGATCTTATAAAAAAGATCATGAGTGAACTGACGGCGACATTACAATCCCAAAGAAATCAAGACTGGAAAAAGTCAAAGTAGAGACCAAAAACAAAGTATTGCAACGAATCCCTACGGGCAACATCAACGAATCGAACGAGATAATCTATACAGGAGCAATAATAGTTTGTGATAAAGTTGGTATCCCTCTAAGGAATCAGAACAGAAATATAAAACCTGCGTGAAAAGTGAGGATAGAAAGAACAATTAAATAAACTGCGACTGCTAAGGAAGGTAAAACAAACGGGAACCCAGCAAAAGAAAATAACCCAAAAGATAACTGCAAGCAAGTCTGACAACACTACCGGAAGAAATAGATCAAAAGATATTGGTGAAACGAGGAAGATTCAAACGCTACAAGAACACAGTAAAACAATACAAACAAAACAGAACATTTCAAAATGACGAAATAAAATTCTACCTACAGATTGGTTGTGAGAGCTCAAAGACAAGTCAGTAACCGGACGCCGAAGAAACAAAACAATTTTGGAGTATAATATGGGGATGAGAAGATGATAAGAGAAATACTGAATGGATAAATATAATGAAAAAAAGAATCAGAAAAACTAAAAGAAGGTCCCGAGGCACACATACAGCTGGACTCGCTAAGAGCAACACCAAGAAAATACCAAAGTGGAACACGCCAGGAGATGATGGCATACATGGATTCTGGTTTTGAAATATTCACGTCTATCTTTGATAGATTGGCTCTGCAAATGAGTAAATGTCAACTAGAAGCAAAAATACTCGAAAGGATGATGAAAGAGAGAAAGTATCCTAAACCAGAACCCCCCCCCCATGAAGGAACCATTCACAAAAACTAGAGACCAATAACGTATTTACCTATGACACGGAAATTCCAGACTGCACTTGTATATGAAGAAATCTATTACTCGTTAGCATACAGCAGACTTTTTCCGGGTGAACAAAAAGTATGCCGCCGAACGACAAATAACCGATTATTCATAGACCAACACATCATCAAGGAGACCAAAACGAGGCGGAAATATGAAGCCATAGCATGGAATGACAACAAAAAAGCCTTTAATATGGTCCCGTAAGCATGTATAATAGAATGTTTAAAAATGTACCAAATATCCAACGAAGTCATAAATTTAATCCCAAAAGACATGGAAAACGAGAGGTGTGGAATTGACAGCAGGCGGACGAACTCTAACAGTGGTGAAAATTCAAAGAGTCATCTTCCAGGGAGACTCGATCTAGCATTTACTATTTGCAATAGTAATGATGCCACTCGGCTACGTACTTTGGAAATGTACAGGGGGCAACAATTTAACAAAATCACAAGAAAAGATCAATCATCTTTTGTACATGTATGATCAGCGTAGTCAAATGGGGCTGAAAAATACGTCGACAGCATCTTTGCAGAGAAGTAAGACTCCTCCTCAACAAGTGTCCAGGATGTGACAATAAACTGCATCTGATAGTGAGGCTTAAGACCTGGAGTTTTGGGACTGTGTAGTACCCCTTCATTGCCATTACTCCCAGGTCCACTCTTACCTGGAGTGGTAATACTTTTTAGGGTCCCACCTATGGGTCAAAGAAAAATATATAATTATTTTGTCAATTTGCAACCATTTAACAGTGAATAAATATTTGACAGAATTGATAGCATTACATAGCAAGTCAGAGAAATATTTATCTTTTTCCAAACAAATGAGCTCAGATTCGTTCAACATTGTTACAGACAAACTACTCATTTACAAATCATCCATATATGCATAAACCGGATGTGACGTTATATAACCATAAAGGGTTGATTGGCCATAAAACATGACCAATCAACCAACCTTGATGATATAAAAGGATTTACAAAAAACAAACAAATAGATGAATAAATAAAAAGAACAGCAGACACTGATGCAAACAAAAAGTATGTACGGCCAGAATATAAGAATAGAATTTGGTATTGAAAATGTGCCATGCTCATAAAAGTGAAAAAGAGAAGCAAAGAAAGGAACAGAAGCACGATATTCAGAAAACTGTTGAAAGCTTGGCGAGAAAGAAAACCACTAGTCCTTGTTATATTGGAAGCTGACACTTTTGAAGTGGTTATAATAGGCTGTGTGTAGTTATTTTTTTTTTATCAATGATGCAAAAAATATTGGAAATAAATGAGCAAACTACACAGTTAAAAATTCAAATCACTTGAGTTTTTATTATAGGGACAATGAAAATATGATAATGACAAGAGAAACATGCAAACGTATATTTCTTGATAAAATCGGGCACCTCTGGTGGTGTAACGGTTAGCAAGCTAGACTAGCAAACCTACACGAGTGAGTTCGAGTCTCATTGGGTACTCCATTCATTCGGCCTTGTGCCACATCAAAGCAAAGAGCTTCGTAAATTACTATTTCTTGATAAAATCTTCAACGAAAGTTTACTTTTGTTATTTGTACGAGAGTACATCTTAGCAAAAGTGGTTAAATAAGAAAGTCTGTTTAATCGAAATTTAGTTTTTGTTGAACAGTTTTTTTTGTGCGGAAGTAGTAAGGTGATTGTCCTGTTTTAAGGAACGTTGTATTTTGATAATCTACAACATAGTAGTAATTACATCGCGAGGGTAAAGGAGATAGGCAGAGAACGTTAACGTCGTTAGTTGTAGTAGTAATAATAGTATTCATATTATTATGCATTTGGAAACATAGATGCAAATATATTCGATTGTTGTTGTTGTTGGGTTATTTTAGATAACCCAAAGTGAATGGCTTTCTACTTTGTAGTTTTGCTATTTGTTTTGCCTCCGACAGTCATAGTTTGTTAGTTCAGTTTTAGTAAACAAAGATTCCGGCCGAAATTGTGACGGAACTATCAGGTAAAGAAATTCTCGCATATTTATAAGTTTTTACAGACAGAAAGTGAATCAACTCAGTGTTTTGTATTTTAAGCGGGAATCGAAGAATACGTCCATTAGTAATTTTTTTTATTGTCATGACTTTTTGCCGTTTGGATCCTAAAATTTGTAAAGAATTTTGTTTTTGAAATATTTATAATTAAATGTAGGTTATATCTACACCGTCAAACAAGCAGAGATGAATTAAGAATGAGAAAAGCCATAGAACAGAAATCTCACCAAAAAGATAAACACCTGGGCAGTACTCCTTGTAAGATACTCGGGATCATTCTTCAAATGGACAAATAACTCAGGCAAATCGACTAAAGAGCAAAAAAGTTGATTACTTTGCACAAGGCTTTACAGACTGTATGCATTAAGAAATGAAGCAGGAAGAGGACTCCCCAGTATTGAGTGTGGGTTGCGTTGGGTTGGGTTTTATGGCATATCAAGCATTGCTGGTTAGATAATGCCAATTTTTTAATACTTATATTAGATATATATGATTTGTAAACACATTTGGTAGATAAAACTTTTTAATGTGTCTGTGCTCACTTTTTTATATGCACGCAATTAAATGGTTTCAAGCATTTAAATCGAAAACGAATAATTCTATTTATTATTTATCGTTTGTTAGCGCACATTTAAATGGATATACCCATATGACTTGTACGTGAATAGTTTGTTGGTAATTTCACTTTTAAATGAGTTAGAACTAATTTTTTGCTTATCAGTACTACTATTGTTTCGACACAGTTAAATGGTTTCAATCATTGCTATCAAACACTTATAAATCTATTCAATATAATTCCTTTGTTTGCAGTCAGTGAAGTGGTTACAAGTATTGCTATTTAACACTGATTATTCTAATCAGTATTACTCGTTCGTTTGCTCACAGTTAAATAGTTCCAAGTATTCCTATGAACCACAAACACTTTAATCAGATATCAGTCATTTTTACACACAGTTGAATGACAAACAGTTCTATTTCTAGCAATTCAATTCAGTATATCATTTGTTTGCAAACAGTTTAAATGTTAAACATTTCTTTTTTGCCCATACATAGGACGCTATCAGGTGATACCACTCCGGGTAAGAGTGGATATGGAAGGAATGTCAATGAGATAACCCCTGTCGTTCCTCAAAGCTCATTGTCAGGAGGCTTACTATCAAATTGCTTAGTGTCATATTCAGCGTACTCGTTGGGGAAGTCTTACCCCTCTGTAGAGATGCAGTCGGTGTATTCTACAGACCCAGCCGATTGGGCTGTCCAGAATTGAGGATTGCGTAAGGGCATCAATACAAGGACTCGAGGACCATATAAAGAGTAAAGGAAGATTAATTACAGTTGACAATAACAGCTTGATAAAATAACTAATGTCAGAAAAACAATAAAAAACAAGGAACCGGAAATGGGAAGATGAACAAGTGTATAGATATTCTAAGCGACAAACAGGTTAGATTGCACACGTGAAGACACGGAAATGGCTACGAAAAGGAAATCCCAAGAGAGGAAATGAATCTCTTCTAATGGCGCCACAAAAAAAACAAAAAACAAAAACAAAAAAAACGTCATAAAGACCAATTATGTTAAAGCGAAAATTGACAAGAAACAACAGAATAGCAAGTGTAGGTTATGCAGAGAAAATGATGAAACAGTTACAATGTAATTGAATGCAGCAAAATAGAACAAAAAATACGAGACTAGGAACAATTGAGTGGGAAAGCTTATCAACTGGGAACTGTGCGAAAGATTGCATTGTGACCATACAGCCAAATGGTATTTATACAAACCAAATGAGATACAAACAGATGATACAATCTCGGCTTGAAGACGAAGACCCGATCTAGAGCTAATTATCCCCCCCACTAATGTGAAAACTTGCCGCCTAGTGGATTTTGCTGATCTGGCGTGGCACAGTAAAAATAAAAAAAAAACAACAAACAAACAAAAAAACAAAACAAAACAAAACGATAGGCAAGTAATGGACCTGAGCAGAGAAATGAAAAAGCTGTGGAATATGGAGGAAACGGCAATACAAATTGTAGCTGCTACGCTTAGATTGGCTCCCAAATGCTGGGAAAGAGGATTGGAACAATAGGAAATCAAATAAAGAAACGAGACCATACAGACTAAAGCATTGTTCAGATCAGCCAGAATACTGAGAAGAGTCCTGGAAACCTGAGGATACATGCTGTCACTCAGACTCCATTGAAATACTATCAGTTAACGCTGGCGTGACAAACTCTCAAGAAGTAAAGTAATAATAATAATAATAATAATAATAACAATAGAGGACTTGGAAGTTGGCGGACGAGTGGAGACCATCCAAACGACAGCATTATTGAGAACGACCCGAATACTAAGAAGAGTCCTTAAGAACACCTTATCAATAATAATGATAAAAATAATGAAAATGAATTATAAGTAAAAAATTATGACAATAGAAAATAATTAGTCAATATTAATGATAATAACTCGTCAACAATAATAAGAATTGTAAATAATTAGACAAGAGTTGGAAATCGGAGGTCAAGAGGAGACCATCCACACGACAGTATTGTGGAGATGGGCCAGAATACTGAGAAAAGTCCTGGAGACTTGAGGAGAATTGCTGTCACTCAAAATCCTGTGGACGACCATCAGCTAACGCGGGTGTGAAAAACTTTCAAAAGAGTTGAAATAATAATAATAATAATAATAATAATAATATATATATATATATATATATATATATATATATATATCAATTATTTTGTTCCTTGCGAGTGTTTCACATCAGTTCGAAATGGATGTTTTTCATTGGAGTCAAAGTAAGACCGGTAAGAATATGTACATAATCATCATTTTCTTTGTTTTATTGGTCGTATTTATAAATTCCTTCCTTGTCCTCTTTGAGAAGAGTCCAGACTATCTTTAAATTGGACAGTTTCTTGATATGTTATGTGTTGGATCAACGACTTTTATATGATGATCAAGAATTTTTGTTGTTGTTTAGGGTCTGCAATATTTTTATATTGTGTACTATTTTGCTTACCAATGCCAATGCTGGCGTTATAGCTTCTAGTCTGCTAGCAAATTCGAAACGAATTCTGATATTTATTCTAAAGTAAGCCACACACCATGTGGGAAAATCGCTCATCATGCAGTCATCCACCATAACTTTATTAAAAGACTATTCTCGAAAGAAATACCTTAAGTCAAGGTTACTACAATAGGCGACAACTCTCCTCCCTACATCATGGTAAAGAAATGGGCACCTAAGTTAAAAGGGAGTAGAAACAACTTGGAAGGTGACGGCTCCTGTAATTCAAAGTTATCAACCGTCTTCACATATTGACAGAATTCAGAACAAGACCATGGGGGATTGACGAATAACCGAGCATTATATTGAGTTGTTTCTCATTAAGAAACGTGTAATTGTTAATAATCATCTCGTTTCGTCTCCAAAATTCTTAAGCCTGATCAGAGATATTCCAAAACTTTTACTGATTTTAGTGAGGTGTTAGTTTTATAATGGAAGTACAGAAATACCTCCTGCATTTTAAATTGTCACCTGTGTTGTGCAATTGAACTAAGTTAAGTGGTAATGGAAGCTCTTTTTAGCTAATGTCTTACAATCTTATTTTCAGATACGAAAAATTACGATTATGGCTTAGAACTTGCCCAGTCGATTGGAGCTGTAGAAAACACTGACTCTACCTCTGCAGATGGGCACGACCCCACCCACCCAAACGAGTGTCCTAGATATGACACTAAACAATCTGATAGTGAGGTTCCAGTGATGCTGGAGCATTGGGGAATGCGGAGTACCCCTTCATTGCTATCGCTCCCAGGTCCATTCTGGACCGGAGTGGTAGCACCTATGGCTCAAATAGAACTAAGCTGCGTACTAATGCTAAACTGTATTGCTTGAAATAAAACTATCTTGACATATAAAATGCGTACTTATGCTAAACTGAATTGTTTTGAATAAAACTGTTTTTGACACTGAAACAGTACTACGCTAAACGGAACAGTTCGAAATAGAACTGTTTTGACATTTAACTATGAGTAAAGAAAATTATACTTATACTAAACTAAATTGTTTGAATTAGAACTGTTTGACTAAACTGAATAGCTTGAAATAGAAATGTTTTTGACAATTAAAATGTGTACTTATACTATACTAAATTGTTTGAAATAGAACTGTTTATTTGCATGAAAATCGATTTGGCATTAAATAACCTACAAATGCCATAAAACTCAAATAAACAAACATGGCTTGGACCGGCGCACAACAAGTGTTTGCTGTTGAAATACTTTTAAAATCTTGTTCATATACTCAGAGATTTTCATGCTCATTTTATATTACGTCTGAATGATGCTGTTCCAGAAAGAAAATTCTTCATAGCAGTATTGATTTTCTATCTAGAACAGCATCATTTTCTCGGTGTAGCGATTACAGGTTCAATAGTCTAAAAAAGAAAAAAAAAACTTTCAACAGCAAATGCCGGAGTGCACCGGTCCAAGCCATGATTGCAAAGGATTGTATTTGAAAAATAAGTAATGAGATATTAACTAGATGGAGTTACCATTGTCACTTGCCTGAGTTTACTCGCACTACACAAGTGACAGTTTGAAATGTGGGAGGTATTTCTGTCACACTCTGTAGAATTCAAACCTGGCCACTTGCTTTCACAAAACGACGTAACTCGCTTGAAATCCTGCTTGTAGGAAGGGTTTTCACTTAGTTTGGGAAATCTGATTAACTAAGTGATTTCTCTTGTTGCTTCATTTATCATTCATTCCATTAATCCTGATTTGAAACTCTTTCAGATTAGGACCCAACTTCTGATTCCAAGTCTGTGACTGTTTAATGAACTACCACCTCAAAAATTCAGTCTGAACTTATGGATATTTACTAAGTTCACTTTGGGAAGGTCTTCAGATTAATCTTGTAGTGTTAAATCAGTCTAAGCTAATATTCAAAAATACACACATTTCTTAGAAAGGAAATTAATCACCCCCAGTGGCGGCTTGAAACATTAATTCGTGGGGAGCTGCTTCACAACATGTATCTAAATGATATTAATATCATGTAACATACACACTGAGAAATACAATGTATATACTTACCTTTTCTTTTGGTATCATTCTCAATTAAAGGTAAGAATATATCTCTTGCAGTTGCAAATTCTTGACTGAGATATTTGAATATTAGTTACAGAACGTCCTATTGTTTTAAAGCAACTTTCTCATGAAGAGACAACAGTGAAAGTTTAAGTCGTTCAAGTTTGCTCTCTTGTTAGTTTTTTTTTTGTTTGGTTGTTATTTAATGGCATATCAACTTTCTCGAGTTATTTGAATATAAGTTACGGAATGTCCAATTGTTTTAATAGCGAATTTCTCTTGAAGAGGCAACGGTGAAAGTTTAAGTCGTTCACGTTTGCTCTCTTGTTTGTTAGTTTGTTTATTTGTTATTTAATGGCATATCAACATTCTTGGGTTATTTAATGCCAAATCCATATTTTTTTAGGACAGTAATGGTACTATTTATGGGGATAAGGGGGTTCATACCTTTCCCAAGGGTATTTGTCCGAAAGGGAACGTAATAGTGCGACTTGAGTTCGAACTTGCATCCTACGATTCCGCTGTCCAGCGCTTTTTCAGAAATTTCTTTTAAAAAAGCAGTTCATTTAACATTCGTTCAAGACACTTTAATTAGTTCTGTTCCATCGATGGACAAATGAGCTCAGTCGTCACCATTTTACCACTGGCAATGACGTCATTAATACAGTGAATCAGGAAAGAACTAAGAAACCATCATACAAAAATCTACAAATTCAAGGACCACAGGATTTTATGTTCAGATATTTGATGTATAAAGTTTTCTTCAAAACATACATCTTTATACTTTGAGCTACATCTAGCCACCCTTTATGCATTGACACAAATTTGTACGAATATTTACGATATTTACATATATTTAAATATATCTGAAAACATGTAAGCCCATACAGTGGTATTGGCATTTTTATCTTGAAATTTAATTGTATCGTGTATGTTTGATGCTTATAAGAGTAATCGAAAAACGTTAACTGTCAGCATTCTCAAAGAAAATATATCGAAAATGTTTATTGTTTAAAATAAATGCCCTTTTCAATACTAAGTTATATATATAAAGTTAAGTTAAAGTAAATTTGGCTATCATAGTCAAGGGCGACCAGAAGGCTCCTTTTTCAATAGCTACTACACTTAGGAGTAGGGGAGGGTGCTACTCCTTTCCCTGGATTGCTCCACTTACACTTGAACCGCACCTTATAATGCTGAGTGTTAAGCAAGGGCGCGTCAAGTACCATTTTTTGAGTTTCTGGTATGACTCGACCTGAGATTGAACCCAGGTCTCCCGAGCCATGGGCGAATACTAAGCAATAAGCATTTCTGATATTATATTATGCTTAACGCCTGTGATGTAATGGTTATAGTCGTTAGAAACGGAGATGAGGACCTGAGTTTAAACCTGAACAGGGCTGTTTGCATATCACGGAGAGCTAATACTTTGGAAAAAGGTATGCATCAAGTTATTCACTCTCCAGTTTGGGGTAAATAATTGGAAAGACTGGGCTTTTGAAACATGGTATGGCAACTGGGAAGGAAAATTCTGAATTCAAACCGGTTAAACACCCCTTAAGAAGCGTCACATTCTGCTTGTTTGGAGGAGTTGATACACACACACACATATATATGTGTATATAGATGTCTGTATGACCTTCTCTCTCTCTCTCTCTCTCTCTATATATATATATATATATATATATATAAATCTATCTATCTACGTATATATTGTGGGAGTGAGAGAGAGTGTTATATTTATAGCATGTATGTACATTAGCATATATATATATATATATATATATATATATATATATATATATATATATATATATAAATCTTGATAATTCAATTTGCATACATGCACACATACATGCACGCCCACACAGAGACAGACAAACACACAGACAGATATGTCTATATATATATATATATGCATATTTTTTCTGTGAGCTTACACACTTACAAGTGTAAGCACACACATATGCATCCACCCATATATGTATACTTGTAAGGCTATATTCATACATATGTAAGTAAATATAGACTATTAGAAAAGAACAAATAATTTGCATTATTTTTGAGATTAATGTGAACACACACACACACACACACACACACACACACACACACACACACACACACACACACACACACACACACATATGCATATATATATATATATATATATATATATATATATATATATATATGTAAAGTATGTACAGGAATATTATTAAAACAAATAACAAATAAAGGTTACATTAATGGAAAACATTGTTTATTCAGGAGAACACACTCAAAAAGCAAGGAGAGAAAACAAAACGAAAATTTAAAATAGAGTCATTCATAAATCTATGAATAAAAATCTATAGTTTATATTTTATATAAAATATATATAATGAATCACTATCTATCTATCTATCTATCTATCTATCTATCTATCTATCATGAATGTAAATAAGGAATAAATATCTGGAAGTGCACTTCATATATTATGAAAGAGGTAATGCCTTGTTTTTTTATTTATTATGTTTTTTAGAGCATTACCATAAAACCAACTGAAGTAAAATAAAATATAGATAAATAGAAATTTCCCTTTTCGACTACTTATGAACATTTGAATCCATCTTGAAGTATACCAAGCCAAAAGCGTATAGACTCTAAAAGTACAACGTTTATAGATACTATCGATCTATCTATCTATCTATCTATCTGACTCTTTTTTGTATATTTGTATCTGCATAATTCATTTTCTTTTTTAAATATTTATCTCAATATGAATCTTTCTTAAAGTGTACCGAGCCAAAAGAGTACATAGGCTATTCAAAAGTACAACATATCTATCTATCTATCTATCTATCTATCTATCTATCTATCTATCTATCTATCTCAAACCCTCCGCTCTGGCAGGATATGACACAAGGTCAATTTCTAAGCGGAGTTTAACAGCTATGAATTCAGAATTTTCCTTCTTCTAGACTAATTGCCTCACCAAGGCTGAAGAAAACAGTCTGCCCTACTATTTCCTCATAGCTTGAGGGAGATTAATTGGATTCATCTATCTATCTATCTATCTATCTATCTATCTATCTATCTATCTATCTATCTATCTATCTATCTATCTATCTATCTATCATTTCGTCTGTATATCTAGTGCATATAAGTAACTACAAAATCAATTCATTTCTGTTCTTCTCCGTTGCCAACTTCCAAAAACTCTTCTCATTTGGTGTCCCACTTATGCAGCCTTGTGCAACATCTAAGCTTAGTAAATTACAACTTCCAAAAACTGCTCATGACTATTAAAACAAACAGAACATTTGCAACCAATCACTTGGTTTGATAGTAAAAAAAGAAACATATGATACGATATAAAACCTTTTATCGCATATTTTGTATTCTAAATACAGTATTAAATACAGTGTCAGACAGAATTATCTCCCAGATTTAAAAAAATGGCGAAAACATGTGTAAATAGGCGTTATTAGTTAGTTCTCATCATTAAATTTGTAAGTTAATTTGGATACAACTTGCTTAAAATCCTTAATACTTCTGCATGTTCAAATACTTATCAGGTACAAAACTGCTAATTTACTACTTTCAGTCACATGTCTAAGGATTTTTTTCGAACATTAATACAACTACTTTTCTAGTAACAAATCCTTATTTAAACCAATAAAGTTATTAAAACCATTACTTTTCTTTTAAAAAATCATTATTTACCCCAATAAAGTCATTAAATCCTTTATATTCTACCAAAATTCATTATTTATTCCAATAAAATCATTAAAAACATTACGTTTCTATCAAAAATCATGATTTACCCCAATGAAGTCATTAAAAGTATTATTCACAGCATTACAGTTATTCAAAGCATTATTTTGTTAGGTGGCATATCAACCAACGTGAATAATTCAATGCCTAATCAATCCTTGTAAAAAGCGGTATTTGACGGCCGTCTCACCATCTGGAAGAGTGTGGCACAAGGCCATTTTTAAGGTGGATACGAGCGCAGGACCGTTGTCCAGACGCACCCGGCATTCTCCAAAATGCCTCGGGCCCCGCCGGGATTCCCCTAAAAAGGGGTGCCTCAGGCGCCAGGCGATAAACCTAACCTCTCCGATGAGGGTTAAAACCTGGGTGGGGGGACGGCCTCCTGAGGCTCGAGGTATGTCTAGTGATGAGACACACCCGACCAGATCAGTGCCATTGACACCACGGCCGGCTGATGTGTGTCCCATCAACTGGATTCTGCTGATTGAAATCATGAAAAACTAAATTTACAACATTAAAGAATTAATTCAAAGAATTATTTAAAGTAGTAAAGCCATTAAATATATTATTTCCCGCAATGCGATTGTAAAAAATAGATAATAAACCCGATTATATTTGGTTGTTTTAACACATCAATGGGTTCATACGTGACATTTTAGGCTCTTCACAAAGCTAAAGTTTGACATAATGTCACTTTAGTGTGGGGGCATGCATCTCGCGTGCCAGGTAATCAACTCAGCCCTTACATCTTTTAAATACTGTAGGGAGTGCATGTCTTGCTTGGGAGGTAGGACCTCTGGCACTGAGCTCATCATAGGATGATTTGCCGTTAAACAAATAAACCAAACTAAAACAACGCAAACCAATCCAATTTCAATTCAACCCAGTGTTATTCAAATGTCATATATATATATATATATATATATATATATATATATATATATATATATGTACCATAGCCATATACATGAATATGCGAAATGGACATTTAATGTTCATATATATATACATCGAACATAGGAATCTCGAAATTCGAAAAACACGTAACGACTTCTCAGTTCAGGTACGAAACCTTTTATCATCTTTGAGGTAAAGGATGAGAGATACACATTCTTTCTATTCTGGCCTTTTCATCTGCCCCCCCCCCGCGTTTGGCACCCGCCACAAAGGTCTCTTCAATTGTCTCATAACGACAGCCTCTGAGCTTAGGGAATAACCAAAAGTCACTGGGAGAAAGGTCTGGACTATAGGGAGAGGGAGAAACTGTCTTGATGCCAATCTTGGTCAAATAGTCTGTGACAAGGATGGAGTTGTAGACTGGTGCATTGTTCTGGTGGAAATACCACTGACCCGATTTGAAAAGTGTTGGCCTCTTCCGACGAAATCTCTACCTGAACTCCCTTAAAACCTCAACATAGTAACCCTAACCCTAACCTTTTGGCCAATCAACTCTGGTGTATTAACTTCCTTACTCCTCCCACACCTCTCATTCACCAGCTGTGACAACCAGACTTTAGTAAAGTGTATTTCAATTCCTGCTGTAGCTGTTCATTTTAATCTGAAATCATAAAATTGGTCAGACATCTCATAAGATGTATAGCAATAACATACTGAATATTCAAGTGTCTACGACAATTTTAAATGCCTGCACCAAAAAAGTCTGGAAACTTATTGAATTTACCACGTATATTAGTTTATATATATATTAAATAGAATGGTTGCTTCTCTGCAACCACTGGCTTCATGCCAACTTTACCAGGCAACCATCAGACCTGATGATTGCCGGATTATTATCGAGTAAAGACGTCATGAAAGCAGTGGTCGCAGATAAGCAACCATTCTATTAAATATACATAAAAAACTAATATCCATTTTTTATTATAATGTTACAGTTTATAATAGCTCCATCACAGATAATGAGTATTCTCCAAAATATTTGATCTGCCACTAACCGACCAAGTAAGATGATTGTGACAACCATATACTGTTGTAATATATATATGTTATATATATATATATATATATATATATATATATATATATATATAAAGTATTTCTAGTGTTAGGCCTTATATTTCAGATACCTTTTAAAAGAAGTTCCTCAGGGAATAAAGAGCTTTATTTTATTTCTATAGAGGAGATAGAAAGCTTTAATTTCTCTACAATAAGACAGCTTGATCGACAGCATGTCTCCAGACCTCTCGGTCAGCAATGACAGCAGACCAATGATGCTTGTCTCAGTCGCAGGAGCAGAATAACTTCTTTATAGCGCTTCTTATGTGGCTTTACGCCGTGTTAATCAGAGGACAGTTCACTGTACAACACATTCTTAAGCAATCGATAATCCTCAATCTTGTCAATGTGCCCTATCCTGCACAGCTTTGCATTCAATAATATGGCTTCGAAGCTATTTACATTTTAACAGGTGTATCAGTTTAAATATATACCGACATATGCTTATGTGTACACTATCCTTTATAAATAAGAATAACATTTCTATATCATAGTTTTATAAAATCAAGTAAAAAAATATACAGTCAAAACAGATATGATTAGGAATTATTTATTCTCAGACTCTACTATATTGAAACACCAGCAAATGAAATTGCATATATATATATATATATATATATATATATATATATATATATATATATATATATATATATATATATATATAACGAGTGCACTAGCTTTTGGAGTGCTAAATATTCATATTTTCATGCATAGTTTTAATGAAAAATTCATTTTGAGGGTAAAATGTTCAATTATAAATATTAAAATCTCGGTGTGTTCGATTTGAAAAAAAATTGAATTTTTAAGGTAGTTCGTTTTTATAGGTGTTAAGTAAAGTAAAGTAGGCGACTGTAGTCGAGGGCGACCATAAGGCTCCCTTTTCAGTAGCTACTACACCAAGGTGTAGGGGAGGGCGATTCTCCTTTCTCTGGATTGCTCCACTTTACCCTTGATACGAACCAAACACTCTCGATGTTAGTGTTTATCAAATCTGTTAAAAAGTATCGATACAGAACCAGTATTTACCAAGACAGAAATTTACGATGAATGTCCTCCAGCTCAACAAGTTTTACTGGTAAAACACATTTTTTTTTGTTCAGGAAACAAGAAAAAAAACTCCCGTTCCTAGGATTGATGATTATAGCAGAAGAGACAATTGCAGAATCTTGTGTTTCATCAAAATGCATCGACATTGCTGATTCAAAGACATACCGAGGAATACCATTCATTCGAAACATATCAGTTGATCTATCAATCTATCTCTCTTTGTTTACCTGTTATTTCTCCCTCACACACACTCTCTCTCTCTCACACACACACGCACACACACACACACACACTCTCTCTCTCTCTCTCTCTCTCTCTCTCTCTGTATATATCACAGTCTGTTTATATCTATCTATCTATCTATCTATCTATCTTAAACTGCTTTTTATCTCCCCCTTTCTCTTTCTATATATCTATCTCAGTCTGTTCACAATTTTCAATCTATCTAACTGGATAATAAATCACATCAACATATTCATCTATAAGTGTACAGAAATACGTATGCTTTCAACTTGATTCATTTTAACCGTACATGCATGTGAAAAAAAATGAAAAAAAATCTACGTAATAATAAAGAAAATCACGGCACACTCTTTTTCTTTTATGCATACGTCGGCAACTCTTTGACCACACCCATTCCAGCTAGGTCCAGTTTTTCAACTTTTGCATGCAAGAGGGCGTGCAAAGTGCAAGAGAAAATTATCGGAAAATAACAAGAGCTTAACCTGTAAAAGTCACTTCTATATCTGGGCAACATTGTTAAACACGAAAGGCCATTCTCTTTATCAAATTAATTTTATTTGCCTTTTGGCATACTGATTTTCTCAACAAAGAGCTCTCCAGGAAGGTATGGCCATGTTTCTAATGTGGTTAGCGAAGTTTCCTCGTTGCCAAGGGCAAGAAGTAAATACAGCTTTATTTGTTTCGCATTCAACTCTGCTTACACCTTTTCAGATGATTGAACCCAAGATGGATAGCGTATTATTGGGGAGTTTTCTCATCTACACACTGGATTTAGATTTTAAAATTAAGTCCATGCTGTGTCAATATTTCCTGAGGCTACTGAGTGAATATCAGATGTGATGTAAGGATAGGAAACCACAAGAAAAAAAAAAAAAATAAATAAAATGAAAAATAAATAAATAAAATTAATCTGATACTTTGTACGATTGATTACGTACACCCTAACGGCAATCGTCTTAGTTTTCTCATATGAATCGTGCAGATAGTAGACGATTATACGATTTACTACGACCCACACGTACGACATATAATTACATCGGTAATCAAAAGGCACAACAAAATTAATATATATATATATATATATATATATATATATATGCGTGTGTGTGTGTGTGTGTGCATGTATATATATATGTATATAAAATTCATAGCCATATATATATATATGTGTGTGTATATATATATATATATATGTGTGTGTGTGTGTGTGTGTGTGTGTATGACTAGCAATTTGATGGCGAACTTCAGAAATACTGGAGCTTTGGGGAATGCGGAGTACCCTTTAATTGCCATCTCTCTAAAATATGGATACAATGTACAACCGATCTTTGAATGTCTTACGTGCATATACAGGATTTATCTTTCGATTGTTTTTTTTATTTCTAAATGTCAACTTTGAATGTTTTGCTGGAGATCGTTTTGATATTACATCTATATCGTAAATAGGATCCACTTCTAAAACGATATTAAATGAATATTTTCCAAATCTGACAAATTACCTGATTAGAGAAAAGTCTGAATTCTAAGCGATAAAATATTTGTTGCAGAAAATCTATGGGATTCAAAATTACTGCTGCACTGGCGCTAATAGCCGCGAGTGAATTGTTGGTAGATATGTCTTCAACGAGTAGCAGCAGTAGGAGCTACGGTCTTGTCATTTTAGTCGCCATTATGGTCAATCGGTTGGTTAGTAGGTCGGCTTTTATGGCATATCAACAATTGTATGTCATTTAATGCCTAATCCTGTTTTTACTTTCAATTCTCAATACCCCAATGGCAGAAACTCAATTGTCTGCCTTCATGGTCCAATGTCAACCTTCAACTGCATAGTCGGACTTCAACCTCTCAACACCATGGTCGGACCTCAACTTCTCAACACCACGGTCGGAACTCATCTTCTCAACACCATGGTCGGACCCCAACTTCTCAACACCATGGTCGGACCTCAACTGAATCCTTTTCAAAATCTTCTAAATTCTCAGCCCATCTCTTCTGGGGATGACGTCATCCACACTCCAGCTCCATTGTCCTGTCTGGCGTTTATTATGACAATGATGTTTGTCATATCCTTTGCATATGAGCGTAAAACTGTACCCAATGGACTCTACACCTGGGCTCTTAACCCGAATAGTTCAAAGCCCAACCAAACTGAATGATAAAATATAATTAACGAAAATGATTACAATAAAAACGCATTCCTTAATTATATAAAAGCAGTGTTGTTGTTTCTACACAGTTAAATGGTTTTAATCATTGCTATTTAACAGTAGTGTTTCAATTTAACATTGATCATTTGTTCACAGACATTAAAGTGGTTACATACATTGCTATTTAACACTAATTATTCTACTCAACATTATTCATTCCTTTGCACACTGTCAAATGGTTCTTACTCTGTAAAACTAATAATCTAATTAAACATCAGCCATTTGTTATACACACTCAAAGGATAAAACATTTATAGTTCTAACAATCCAAATAAGAATTAGTCATTTGTTTGCACACATTTTAAATTTGACCCATAGAAGGGAGCCAATCAGTAGCTACCACTCTTGGACAGAGTGGACCTGGGATAAATAGCCAAGAAGTGGTACTAGACATTCAAACATTAAACATCAGATGGTTTAATGTCATTTCCAGAACACTTGTTTGAAGGGGGATCTCATCCCTCCACAGATAGGTAGTCAGTGTATTTTACAATTCCAGCCGACTGTGCTGGCCATTATGAGGTGAAATCGTAAACATCACACACACACACACACACACACACACACACACACACACACACACACACACACACACATATATATATATATATATATATATATATATATGCACACAACTGTACATATATATATATATATATATATGTATATATATGTGTGTGTGTGTGTGTGATGTGTGTGATATATATACATATATATATATATATATATATGTAGAGTTGTGTACATGAGTGAATATATGAATATGTATGAGTGTGTATTTAATTTTCTCATCTTACTTGGATGGGTATAAAATGGGGGATCAGTAGCAAATTGGTTGGGTTAGGAAGGATGCTACTCAAATAGCAAATGAACTCCGTGGGGGAAGGAGAGGATAACTAAAGATTTGCCATGTGCAAAAACACACAGATGCTAAAAACGCCTATAAAAGAAAAATCCCTCCACACACACAAAAAAAGGAGAATCGGTTGATTATCGAATTTTAATAACATTCTCGGTATTTGAAACGCAGTTTCTTTTAATAGACATTTTTACTTGAAATTCTTGAGACAAGTTCTTCATTTTTATTTTTTATTGTTTTTTTGTCCAACCCAAGTTTCAATCATTTAATTAATTTACGTTAATTAATGAAGTTGCAACTGAATCAATTTCATATTTTTAAGGGAAAATTTCTATTGAGAAATACGTTTTATTTATCTTTTTTTATGACGAACTGACGAAAACTTCGTAAAGGCGAATTACATTTCGGTGATTTGAATTACCTTATTTCGACATGAATAAATGATACAATGTCAAAAAGATCTCTGATTTTCCTACGTGCATTTACACGAGTTATCTTTCCATTTTCTTAATTTTAAATGGCCACATTAAAAGAAAGTCTTGATGGAGATCATTTTGACATTTTATCTCTCTCTCTCTCTCTCTCTCTCTATATATATATATATATATATATATATATATATATATATATATATAATTTAAAAAATATTTTATTCAAAATCCTACTTTCTTAATTTTTTTCGGAAGACTGTCTTCTTACAAATTCACCTTCATCTGTTTATTTTTTTTATTTTAGATATTTATGAAATAAAAAACCCTAAGTTAAATTCTTTTTACCACCACTGAATTGGATTTTGGTCATTGAATAAAAAAAACTTGGAATTGATAAATGAGTGATATGGTTAAAAAGTATAGGTCATTTATATATGCTTATTAGATATGTCTTGGTGTGTGTACAATACTTTTGGTATGGATGTCTATAATTATAATAAATATACCGTAAAATGGAGAAATAACTTTTTCTGTTATTAAATTCATGGTGTTTCTTTTTCTTCAGCTTCACAACTATTGTCTGAGTACATTTCTTTCTACAGGCTTTCAATCTCCCTCTTTTTTTTTTTTTTTGAGAAAGATACTCTTTTTCAATTTTCGTTTAATTCAGGAGATTCTGCAGATCACAAATAATTATTACGCTTTTGATCTCCGTACACAATAAGTCAACAGATTGTTTAAATAATGGAAACAAAATTTAGGAACTGACTAATCAGCAGAAACCGTTTACATTTTAATAGACTAATGTAGTTTTTGTTTCTTTTTATGATAGAATTTTGTTTCTTTCTCATAAAAAGAAAAAGAAATGAGATGGACGTTTTTACATTTTTAAATTATATTTTATATATAGTTTGTGAAGCCCCAGTTTCAAAAGTACGCCATTTTTTAAGTACGCTTTCAGAAGATTGTCCCATTAAGAACACTTAGCGCACTGGGGCTGCAAAATACGCCGACTAAATCTTTGCTGTGAGGTAGGACTGACCCCAACAACTAACCATTAACATGACACTAAATTGCATCAGATTGTGAAGTTCCTGTTCTAGAGCACTGAGGAAATTTTATAACACTCCGATCCACAGATCCAGAGTGGTAGTACCTCTTAGAGTCCCATCTACGGAGCATAAAGAACTATTTAATCATTTACTATACTTGTATAAACAAATGATTAATATTAATTTGATAATGCTTGAAACCATTTAACTGTGTACAAACAATTGTCCTCTGGTTCGTTGAAAGAATAATTACCAACAAACTATTTGTTTCAAATATATATATATATATATATATATATATATATGTGTGTGTGTGTGTGTGTGTGTGTGTGTGTAAATAGGATTTTGCATTGAATAGCCGTAAAGGTTTGATATGCTGTAAAAACAAGCTATAAGCACTGTAAAGAAACCATTTAACTGTGTACAAACAATTGTCCTCTGGTTCGTTGAAAGAATAATTACCAACAAACTATTTGTCTCAAATATATATATATATATATATATATATATATATATATATATATATATATATATATATATATGTGTGTGTGTGTGTGTGTGTGTGTAAATAGGATTTTGCATTGAATAGCCGTATAGGTTTGATATGCTGTAAAATCAAGCTATAAGCACTGTAAAGAAACCATTTAACTATGTATATTCAAATGATTAATATTGAACTGAATAATATGTATTAGATATCAACAATTGTACTTTGGTTCGTTGGAAAATATTTACCTACAAACAATTCGTTTAGTAATCATATATATATATATATATATAAGATTTTGCATTAAATAGCGATAAAGGTTTGATATGCTGTAACAAACATAACCAACCAACCAACCAACCAACACACCAACCATAAGCACTGTAAGGAAAATGCCTGAAAACATCACAAATATTTCAGAATTGTACTTTTTGTCATACAAAGAGTGGAAATCCATGATTGGAACTCATTCTTAAAGCAAAAGACACATATGCACTGACATTGGCCTCGTTGGTAGTCTGCTCCCAAATGACCCGGGAGACCGGGATTCAATCCAAGGTCGAGTCATACTTAAGACTCAAAAAATGGTACTTGATACCTGCTTGCTTAACACTCTGCATTATAAGGTATGTATCAAGGGTAAAGTGAAGCAATCCAGGAAAAGGAGTTGATCCCACACCTACACCTCAGTATAGTATCTGTTACAAAGGAGTCTTATGGTCACCGACTTTACTTTATATATATATATATATATATATATATATATAAGGGTCATTCAATAAATGTGGCGAAGTTTTTACAAAAAGCACAATAATATTTTTTGGGCTCAGAATTTTTTCGTAAGTGGCGAGTGTCAAGTCTGCAATGTTTGAAATTGCGTTAAAGCAAAAATTATTGTAATCTCACAAAAATATTTGTTTTAGGACAATTCAAAATAGCAGTAAATCATGCAATGTGGTCCAGGATTAAACAAATGTTTGTCATGAAACTTTTGGTGGCCGAGAATTGAAAACCATGTGAAATTTGGAGAATAATATGAGATGTATACAGACATGCATGGTTTTACAAAAAAATGTTTACAAATGGGCAAGATGAGTCAAGGTCGAAAAGAAAGTTCAGAGAGTAGAAACATACTGACTCTCCTGGTAAAAAAACATTCTGAGCGAAACGGTCAGTAAATTAGGTTATGCTTACATTATTCTGGGACATGAAAGGACCCATCAGTATATAGATTTTCTTTGGCAAAATCGACTTTATTTATTGAATGACCATTGTATATATATATATATATATATGCAGATATATGATAAGAGTTATCAAGCATATATATATATATATATATATATATATATATATATATTTATATATATATATATATATATATATATATATATATATTTATATATATATATATATATATATTTATATATATATATATATATATATATATAAAAGGGGTTAAATGATTGAATAAAACTCCGTTCTATAAATTAGTAAATTTTATTTCTTTAAATTGAAGGAAAAGTTTGCTGAAAAAAAAGCTACAAAATCTTTTCTTTGAGGCAAAAATAAAATCAGTGAAAGCATAGGTATTTTTTGACGGAGATAGTTAAGTTTTGTGAAATGAAGAACAGCAGTAATTATTATGTTAAAATAAAGGAACATTGGTCAGGGAGACCGGGGTTCAATCCCAGGTCGAGTCATACCAAAAACTTAAAAAAAGGTGCTTGATGCCTCCTTGCTTAACACTCAGCATTATATGGTAGGGATCAAGGGTAAAGTGGAGCAATCCAAGGAAAGGAGTAGCGCCCTCCCCAACACATCGGTGTAGTAGCTATCGAAAGGTGAGGCATCGGGTCACCCTCGACTAAGGTCGCCAACAACAATGCAAAAAATCGTTGAATTAGTTTTTCACTTCGAGAAAGAGAAAATGAATTTGTTTTAACGTCTCCGAGGCTGCTGTTGATATGTGTCTGCTGCTGAAAATTTATTAACTGGGGACAGATGAATATTTTAAGAAAATAAGAATGCAAACAAACATTTATTCAATTTCAGAAAGATTTAATGAAAGTGAAATAAAATACATTCTTGAAAGAAAAGAATGTATATCTTCACTCAAAAGAAATAAATCGAAAAGTTGAGTAAGCATGACAATATTCAAACATACTGAAGAAAAATTTCTTCACTTATTTGTACATTTTCAGTTGGTTTGAAATTAGATAAAAAAAAGATGATGTTTTATCGATAATTCTAATCATATTTACCAACCCCTCCGCTCGGGTAGGATATGACACAAGGTCAAATTTTAAGCGGAGTTTAACAGGTTTGAATTCAGAGTTTCCTTCTCCTAGACTAATTGCCTTACCAAGGGTGAAGAACTCAGTCTGCCCTACTATGCACCCAGAGCTGGAGGGAGAATAATTGGATTCATACCTTTCCCAAGAGTATTCGTGTCATGTGAAATACAATCGGTCTCGTCCAGGATTTGAAATCGTGTCACCGTGTCCATTTCCAACGACGATAACAATCACACTACGGGCACCTCCATTATCGATAATTCTAATTGGTTTTGGAATTGTATTATCAATATTTAAGGAGGGAAAAGATTTCTTACATTATTTTGGGTTTTGATCGTTCAAATATTTCGCGGCAAATCAAATACTAACGTCAGTGAAGTATCTCGAAATTTAAAAGCAAACTTGAGCGCACTGATTGGTCGATAAATGCAAAAATGCAGTTACAAAAATTGTAGCTTCTGGTGCCAATTTTTGTTAGAAAATCAGTCAAGTTTTTATGTATATACATATATTATTCATGTTTATTTCATTTTGCTGCCTACTCGAGGTCTGATAATCAAGAAGTTGGAAAATTTCATGAGGTTTACTTTTGAGTTTTTATTACTTTGCTCACCATCTATTATTATTATTATTATTATTTGACTCTTTTTAGAGTTTTTCACACCAACGTAAGCTAATGGTTTTTCATAAGAGTCTGAATGAGCGCAAGTCTCCTCAAATCTCTCCAAGTCTCCAGGACTCTTCTCAGTATACTAGCCGATCTCAATAATAGTGTAGTCAGGATAGTCTCGATTTGTCCTCTTATTTCTTTAAGTCCTTCAGTGCCTGTACTAATTCTTTGGTGACTTACCCAGCGCAACAATCACAATTGGTATCACTGTCACTTTCATGTTTCATAGTATGTTTATGTTTTCTAGCAAGGTTTTAGTACTTATCTCTCTTTTCATTTTCTTTCGGTTTTACTCTGTGGTCTGCCGGAATGGCAAAGACCACTATACGGTAGGTTCTCTCTCTCTTTTTTTTTTATTATCACTAGGTCTGGTGGTCTGACCCTGAGTAAATGATCCATTTGTATCTCAAAATCCCAGAGAATTTTCTGCGTCTCATTTTCATTGTAGGTGGGCGCCGAAAGAAAGAAAGAAACATGAGACAACCACGTCAACTTGACAATTATAAGCTACATATCCAAGCACGAAAAAGAAGAGCAGACACAGACCTTCAATTTTTCTTGGTTCTAACATACTTGTCCGCTGGTTCAAACGCCCATTTGAAGTGCACCCCCAACTTGGAGCTTGTAAACTTTCTTCTCCTTACATCTTCGTGACTCGTTTTCTACTAACATCTTTAGCTTATCAATTCTCGCTGTCAACTCTCGACAAAGAACATGAGTTTCCCCCTTTCTTCCACCTGTCGTGTTGAGGAGCAGAAACATCCGTTTCCTCTCGGACATGCGCACATGATCTTCGGGCCTTGACATTTTTAATGACCACGAGTGCCCCGGCCAGGCTATTCGGAATCTGTTTATTTATTTATTGTTTCAGTCTTCAATGAGCCGTTCATTTACGTTACTATACTCTTTTTTGCACTAGTTTACTGCATTCACTAATTATATAATTGATCATTTCGTCACCACATAAATTATAACCCTTGTGAATTTTTCACACCAGCATTTGCTGATGGTCTTTTGCTGGGAGGTGTGTAACAGCAAGTTCCGTGGGTATCAAGGGCTCTTCTCAGTATTCTAGCCGATTTCAATAATGCTCTCGTCTTGATTTCGATTCGTCCTTCGATTCCCAACTCTAGTAGCTCCGTTTCCAAGCTTTCAGGGACCGTTCCAAGCGTATTAATGGCAACTGGCATCAACGTCACTCTCATGTTCCATAACATTTTTTTTAGTTTTCTGGGAAGGTCCAGTTGTTTATCGCTTTGATGAGGTTTCTGCGAAATAGTTTGGTTTTGAGTAGTTTTCTCGCTATCCTGAGATACTCTTTTTAAATTTTTACTTTCTTTCATCTTCATCTGCTTGATGAAATCCACTTCCAAGTTTTAATCTGAGCAAGTTAAATTTAGAAATAAGTATTTTCATACGCTCTGCTATACTCATCCGAAGTAGGTTCGATTTATTTATATTCTAATACGATATTTGTTTTTCTCACTTTTTCATTCATTCATGTGTTTTGGAAGTATAAAATCAGTATACTTTTAACCACTGTTTCTTTAAAACACCATAACACAGGCAGTTTTGATATAGGTGGGGATGTTTAGTTCATGTGTGTGTATATATGTGAATGGTGTTTTTATAACGGTCCACTTGGAATTATAAATATTTAACGTGTTGTGTAACTCATTTTATTAAGGAATTAGTCAACCCATCGCTAAATACAAGCCTTGGCAAAAAAAAAAAAAAAAATGTCAACGCCACGTAAACCTGGTTAAAACAACTTTCTGGCAAATTGGTTGGCTAAAGCAATAGCCAAATGAAGTGCGTAGAAACCAAGGTCTACGTTGGCAAATCTTTATGAGGTAAACTTAGCTGGTAACGTTGTAGTTAGGGTGGCGAACCTGGAAGTAAACATCCCGAGTGAGGTCGAGCAGGCGAGTGGGGTATTATGTTGAAAAACTCGAAACCTCTTGATGACCCAGCTAATAAGACATAACTGATGACGCCCCCCACGCCTTTTTAATTAATCAAACAAGCGTATTACTTACACTCAGTACTTAAAAGTCTCCTTTTTTTCGTGCGTTCTAATTTTTTCTTCATTTGGTAACACCCTTTCTTCCGTCATTTGTCATTTTCCGCTTCTCACTGTAAATGTGGCACATTTTTCTATGGTTGATTTCATCCCTTTTTCCTTACTGTATATCCTCATTGGAATAGGGTTTCCAGTTCTTTTTCATTTTTGGCAAACAGTATGATGTCGTACATGTAAATTAGGTGGTTGATTTTTTTCTTGCGATTTAGTAAGTTTGTAGACTTTTATGCATTTCCTATGTACCTAGTTGAGTGGCATCATCGCTTCCATAAACAGTTATGGTGATAGCGGATCTCTCTGGAACATACCTTTCTGGATTTTCACCTCAGCTAAACTTTTTCCTTCTGCTGTCAATTCCACTCAGTTTTTCATAGTTTCCTTGATAAACTTTATGACTTCGTCGGATATTTTGTACATTTTGAGACAGTCTATTATTCAGCTTTGTGGTACCATATCCTAAGCATTCTGTTAATCAATTCCTGCCATAACTAAACTTTTTCGTCTCGTTTTGCTGTCTTTGATCAATGTATTAAAGATCACTTGTATCTATTGTTTCCCTGTGGCGTCCTTTTTGTTCTTCGAGGAACAGTCCGCGACTTATTAGCGAATAGTAAATCTCTTCCATAATTTCTGCCCTTAATATTTTCCACATCCTCGGCTGGCACGTTATAGGTCTCTTGTTGTTGTGGGGTTCTTTTTTGGGTGGGGATATTTTTAGATCAGGGTGGTCTTTCCTTTTAGTCATCTGTTCTGTCTATTTTTAAAGGATCTATTCCTTTTGATAGCCAGTCTGTCGTGGATGAAAGTGAATTTTTAAAACCAGTATCTCTTTATGCCACGGTGACCTTATTTTTTCCCGTTTGGTACATTTTTGAATGTTTTGCTTTGAGAGAATGGAGGTTATTTTCGCCTTAGGTTCTTCTTAGAGTCCTAGTAGCTCTTTTTCCATGTTATTTATCCATTCAGATTTTCTGTTATGATCTCTCCGTAACCATATTAAACTTCTGTTGTTGGTATGCCTTTGTGCATTCTCCCCCAACTTACTGTTAGAATTTTTTTCGTTATTCTGGAATGTCTTCTTTTGTCTGTATTGTTTTATCCTGTCTCTTTATCTTTTGAACCTACCTTCTTTCGCCCGTTCCTTCTGATTTATTTCATCGAGTTGTATCGCTTTGTGTTGCTTTTCTCTTTTCGTCCAAACATTTTCTTGCGTTTTCCCGATGTCTAAGTATTCTTGCTTGTCGTATATTTTTATTAGTAGCTTCCAGTGTAATTTCCCATCCAGGTTTGAGTTTCTGATCGTGTTCTTTAGGGGAACACCGATTTTATCACTGACTATGTTCGCTCCTGCTTAGATTAGTTCGTTTAATTCAGTGATTTTGTTCCTTTTGATATATGTTAATAATTTGTTTATTTTTTCAGTTCCCGCCTTGACTGTTTTCTAGTCTTTGTTCCTGAGAGATGGTAATGTGGTCTTCTAATTTCAACGTTCATTTTTTTCCTTCTTGTGTTTGAGCTTATTTTGTAGTATTTGGGTAGGTGTTTTTTTGATTACTATTACTTTGTGCTTCAAGTCGATTCGTTGCCTAGTCGGCTGGGTCAGTAGAATACACCGACTATTTCTCTGCAGAGAGGTAAGACCCCCCTAACGAGTGTCCTGGATATGACACTAAACAATCTGATGGTGAGGTTCCAGCAGTGATGGAGCTTTGGGGAATGCGGAGTACCCCTTCATTGCCATCGCTCCCAGGTCCACTCTGGCCCGGCGTGGTTGCACCTGATAGGGCCCTATCTATGGGTTGAATAGAACTAACAGCATAATTATGCTAAACTGAATAGCTTGAAATAGAAATGTTTTTGACAATTAAACCGTACTTACATTTAAACTGCGTGCTTATGCTTAACTGAATTATTTGAAATAGAACTGCTTTTCGACATTGAATCTGTATTTACACTTAACTGGATTGTTACATATAACTGCTTGAATAGTTTGAAATAGAAATGTTTATGACAATTAAAATGTGTACTTATGCTAAACTGAATTGTTTTAAATAGAACAGACCTACTAGCATACGGCCTACCAAAAGAAACCGTAGCAGCAATAATGATCCTCTACAAAAACACAAAAGTGAAAGTACGTTCACCAGATGGAGACATGGAATACTTCGACATTGTTGCAGGAGTACTACAAGGAGACACGCTAGCCTCATACCTCTTTATCATCTGTCTAGACTACGTGCTTAGAACTTCGATCGACAAAATCAGAGAAAATGGCTTCGAGCTGACTAAGAAATGAAGCAAAAGGTACCCCGCAAAAATAATCACAGACGCCGACTACGCTGATGACTTAGCGTTACTGGCGAATACGCCTAATCAAGCAGAGACACTACTGCATAGTTTGGAACGAGCTGCAGCAGGCATTGGCCTCCATGTCAATGCGCACAAAACTGAATATATGTGTTACAACCAAACGGGCAACATTACCACTCTAGACGGAGCCTCTCTGAGGCCAGTGGACAAATTCACCTACCTAGGAAGTAGCGTCTCATCAACAGAAACCGACATCGACACACGACTGACGAAAGCATGGACGGCTATAGATAGGCTCTCAATAATATTGAAATCAGACCTGACCGATGAAATGAAGCGCAGTTTCTTCCAGGCAGCGGTTGTATCGATACTGCTATATGGATGCACTACATGGACGCTAACCAAACGGTTGGAGAAGAAACTTGACGGCAACTACACAAGAATGTTGAGAGCAATATTGAACAAGTCCTGGCGACAACACCCCACGAGACGCCAACTGTACGGCCACTTGCCTCCCATCACGAAAACTATACAGGTCAGACGAGCCAGACACGCCGGACACTGCTGGAGAAGCAAGGACGAGCTCGTAAGTGACGTACTCCTATGGACCCCCACATATGGCCAAGCAAAAGCAGGACGACCGGCCCGAACTTACATACAGCAGCTATGTGAGGACACAGGATGTAACCCAGAAGACCTGCCGGAGGCGATGAACGATAGGGAAAAGTGGCGAGAGATGGTCAAGGATATCCGTGCTGGCGGCACGACATGATGATGATGATGATGATGATTTACATAAAAATGAATTTGGCGTTTAATAACCTAGAAAGGTTGATACGGCATAAAACCCAACAAACCAAACCAATCAAGTCGGTTCGAAGGTTTTTGTTTTTCAGCATTTAGCGTCTCGAGTCTTGTAATAGGGTCTTTTTAGCATGATTGCCTAATTATTTGTTGGTGTGTTTCTAATATTTCAAGGTCAGAAAAACTACTTTTATTTATTATTGTCCTAGTATGATCAGCAAGTCCATGGCTTGTTGCCTTAAATCTCGGCCATTCTTCCCAGATTTCAATGATTTTTTCTTAACCCTTTTTGCGTAAGGTTGCTTCTAAAATAACAGTAACATGCGAACTTGTTGTCTTCCCTATTTTATTTTCTCCGTTAGTATCTCTGATTTTTAGTTCGTTGTTTCACGCCTTACGGGTTTTTTCACATCAGTTGATACTATTGATTTCTCACTGGAGTTTGAGTGTTGGCAAGTCTCCTCAGGTCTCCAGGATATTCTCAGTATTCTAGCTGATCTGTGGTCTTTCTGGTATCAAATCGTCCTCTGATCTTCAATTCCACCAATCTCTTTTCCTAGCCCTTGTTCCCAGTTTACCAACAACAATTGATATCACCGTTAATTTTATGTTTCACAGCTTTTTTCTGCTCTCTTGAAAGATCCGAGTATTTGTCAATTATTTTGGTTTCTTTCATTTTTACAGTGATCCACTAGCACAATAAAATTCTCTTGTTGATGGGTTCTTATTTTGTCGTTAATTAATATTATGTCAGGGCTTCTGTCCGGGATTTGACGATCCGTTTATAGTTCAAATTTCCTGAGAATTTAATGCGTTTCATTTTCTGGAACGGATTCTGGTTTGTCCATTTGTTAATGTGGTCAAATTTTAATCTCTTGCTCAATTCCCAGTTGATTACCTTTCCCATCGTGCTTCGTCTTGAAAATCTTTTGTACTACTTTGCTTATAATGTTATTACCCGTTTCATCTCTTTTTCCACATAACCTACACTAGCTATTCTGTTGCGTATTATCAGTTCTTGCTTTAATATAATTGGTCCTCATGGCAATATTTTGTGCTGATATTAAAAGATATCCAGTTTCTCTCTTGAGGTTTCTCCTTCTTAGCCGTGGGCAGGTAATCTCGTGTGAAATTTCCTTAGTTTATCGTTTTAAGTATCCGAAGTTGTTTTTTCTCATTTTCGTTTTCTAGATTTTCTTGTTTTGTCTCTTGTCTTTCTCTCCCTCCCCCTCTCTCTCTCTGTGTCTCTCTTTCTATATATATATATATATATATATATATATATATATATATATATATATATCCCTATGTATTTAATTTTGCTTCTTCCCTGAAGATTGTTATTCAAGAACTTTATTAGTAGGAAAACTTTGTGAGTTTTTTTTCTTAATATTATTATATTGCTCTACTAATAAAATAGAGAACACTTTTAAATTCTGACTGGTAATTCTGAATTATTATTATCATTTTGCTTATTCTTACGTACAGACACATGCACACAAACACACATATATATATATATACACACACACACACACTCACACACGCACACACACACACACACACACACACATATATATGTATATTGTATAAATTATAATCTTATGTATTTTCTCGAAAATTCCAGAGTATATTATTATCATATTCTGAAGTAGATAAGATTGTCTTTTTTCAACCTTTGACATTTTTTGGTATTAAAATTCTGTCAGTTAAAAAATGGTTGTCTATAAATGCTTGAAACATTTCAAGTAATGATTTTATCGGTATCCACTCGGAAATCTTTGGCTATTAACTTTATCGCTGAAGAAAGAGCTTATTTTTGTTGGTTTACACTCCGTTTATTTTTTTGCTGTTTTCGTATTTCTGGATTTTTTCAAAAGATATTCTGATATTTTTGGCGAAACTTCAAATAAATAAAGGAGTATATAGATAGAATCAAATCTAAAGGTCGGAATAGATTTGTCGGTGTTTGATTTTTAAATGTCATTATTTCGTTAGTGAATTCCGGAAAAAGTCGGAAGTAATTACTTTGTTTATTTGAAATGAAATTTATTTAGGCAGTTGAAATATTTGCATGTATATGCGTTGCTTCTTTTCAGTAATAGATGCAGTTTTTTTTCCAGTTTTGTACGGGATCTATCCAGCCATTTTATAGAGACGATAAAATAGCATAGCAAGCTTGGTTGATTGGTTGATCGGTGGATTTTAACGGCATGTCAACCAGTCTACGATTATTTTATGCTTATAGGTTAAGGAATCCTATTTATTCAAATTAACATTTTTTCTTCTTGTTTCTAAGGAGATTTTTTTGTTCCCAGTTCAATCGAATACGGATAATTAAACATTTTTTTACCCATAGATTGGACCCTAACAAGTACTATCCCTCCCGATCAGAGGACATCTGGGAGTAATGCTTTCGAGGCAGTGTGAATAGTCCCTTTCTTAATTGTTTGGTTGGGTTCTTCTTGATCTCTCCAATGGCATTTTACGGCGATTTGGCGTGAGCAAGAAGTTAATAGGAGCCAAATTTAGACTCGCGTAAGTGACAAACAAACTCTGTCAATCATGTCTCATCGCTGATTAAGGAACTCGAAAGTAAAGGGTTCAGGTAATCGGCTTCCAAATCCCGTTTACAGTGCCTCTTGTGGTGTAATTGTTGGCAAGATAGACTAACAGGGCATCATTAGTAAAGTTCAAGTCTCTCGGCTTTGTGTCACAATAAGGAAAAACTTAAAAGATAACAACCAGCCAAGTACAAGTTCATAGAAAGACTTCCACAGTACAAATTAGGGATAGTTTTAATCAAGATGAAGGAATGATTGTATCACAATGGATAGTACCTCCATCCTTGTTTTATATACGGCTTTACTAATGCTAACCAAATGCATGTTCAAAAGAAATGTAAGTATTAGGATTGGACATGGTATCAATGAAAATAGGATAATTTTTCTGATTTCATCTCAAGAGTAAGATATTAGGATGTAAGGGACATTAAAATAAATATTACAACTAAGCTTCACACTATATCAAATATTGGTGCTGAAAACAATGAAAAACTCATTGGAATAAGTGTATTGAATGCCAAGAGATTATTTTGAAGAAAATTCATCATTTTGTTCATTGTTCATTTCTGTTTTAGTAAAAGTAGTTTCAATCTAAATAATTTTTAAAGATATCTATAGATATATGTTTGTGTGTGGGTGTGGGTATATATATATATATATATATATATATATATATATATATAATGGTAAAATGTTTGTATTTATAAACTTTATTTTACTTCCTATATTTCTGATATATATGCATGTATATATATATATATATAGTTGGATTATCTGGAACTTTTTCTTATCTTTTTAACTCGTTTAATTGTTAGTTTACTTTGAATTTCATTCTCGGTTGTAACGTCACCTTCAGATTTTCGTTAATTGTTTGAAGTCGCCTTCAGTCCTAAAACCGATTTTTGCTTGGGAAAATTCATTTGTCGAAGAGAGCTAAATCTAAACTGTTATATAAAAGGGCCGGTGAGCTTGAGTTTTCCGTAACACCTCTTTAAATATATCAATGATAGAAATAACACCTCGTTTGATTTCTTTTGTTTAATGGCTTATCAACCTTCGTGAGTCATTCAATGCCGAAGCCATTCTTGAAAATTAACAGTAATACAACTAAACACATTGCTGGATGAATTAGGGTCGGGTTATTTTCCAACAAATATTGAACCGAAATTGGACGTTACTGAACGACTGGGGTTAGAACTAGTTTCCTTCGATGCTGCAGTACAGCACTTTAGCTATTATGCCTCGAGGCACTTCTATCTGGCACGTGTATGTATTTAAAATGATTGCGTTCTTTCTGAACAGTCTTTGGGATCAGAGAATGATAGAGGAAATTTAAAGCACTTCTCTAAAAAATGGGGTTAAAAATCATCATTTTTTATATTAATTTTTAATATATATATATATATATATAATTGATTGAATCAGGGAATGCTGTGCGCTGTCTTGAACGAATCCTGAAAGTAACATCACACAAAATAGCAGCTCTGCAACCCATCTTACAAACCATTCAAGTAAGACGACCAAGACTGGTGGGGCACAAGCAGGGAAGCAAGGATGAACTCATAAGCAATGTTCTCCCTGTTCATGTTGCATATGGACATGCCCACCAGCAAAAACTTACATCAGCTCCGTTCAGAAACAAGATACCGCCTAGAAGAGCAGTCAGGAGTGATATGTAGGAGAGATAGATAGATAGATAGTGTTGGGTATCACCCACCTTTTCCCACACAATGAACTAGTCAATCTGCCATATATAGCAGTAGCTACTAATACCAGGGCAGACTAGAAGGTGAAGAGCAGCTTCTTATAGGAATAGTATTAGAGCGTTGGAGACTGGAGATCGCACTAGATCACCTTACTTACTACCGTAATAACAGAAGCCAATACTATCGTTGAACTATATCTTTATTCTGTATTCACTAATCCTATGTTCTTGTCTACTAATAGTCTCTCTACTGTATATACTTTTTCCTGAGAATATATCTCAATTTCCTCTCATATCGTGGTTTGTCCTTTATTTAATATTACAAGCGTTTACTAACCAGAACGCAACAAAGAGAGAGAGAGAGAGAGAGAGAGAGAGAGAGAAAGAGAGAGAGAGAGAGAGAGAGAGAGAGAGAGAGAGAGATGCTTTCTACTGACATTAAACTGATTATTAAACCTTATTAAAATGAATTAAAAACTCCAGGAATGCGTGCTGTGAATCAGCGCCACATATGTGGACCATTCTTCGGTTATGAACTTATTTAAAAAGTATAGTATGCTACATTTGGTTTAATGATGTATCAACCTTTGATGATCATTCAATGTCAATTCATGTTTATGCATATATATTATGTATGATTTTCTAAGTAAATATTTTGAAGGTAATTTTGTTTACGACGAACAAGATAATGCCTGAGAAACAAAGACGAACTCATAAGTGATGTTCTTCTACTGTTCCCTACACATAGACGTGCCAGTGTTGGTCGACCAGCAAGAACTTAATTACATCAGCTCTATGTGGACACAATGCAGTTGGGAAGACTTGCGAGCAATGGATGATAAGGAGAGAGAGAGAGAGAGAGAGTCAGGGAACGCCTTAATTTCAGCATGATTTGATGATAATGATGGTAAGCATAGATGAATTACAGCAAATGAAAACATATACAGATTAATATGTATTCAGATTAAAAAGATTAGAGGATTATCCAGAGTACTCAGTCTTTATGCATATTGTGTACTAACGTCAGAATCAGCATGGTTCTTTGGAGCCCTGTTGTTTATTTCTATCTATCTATCTAAGACGGTCGGCTGAAAAGTTCATGGCTGACCAAGATACTCAAATGGAATGTGACCAAATGACCTTTAAATTTCTACATTTTCTTCCATGCAGTTCACAGACTTCTTCCATCGGGGGTCTAGTGCTAAGATCTCATAGGTAAAAAACGTTATCAATAACAGATATAATGTCACCATAAGAACATTTCAGCCAATGAACTTTTCAGCCTCTTACCCAGCAATATGTAATTTAGGATAGCGCTGACAAGTCTTTGTCTGATCATCGCATAGGGATGAAATTGATAGTCACTAAGTGCCGTTGACTCTGGGTGTGGTGTACGCTATGATAGCTTAGGTATACATAATCTATAACAGATATTGAACACACCACTCTTCACACATAAATACAGCAAATGACCATATATATATATATATAGCATCAGAAGAGAAAGCGGAAGAGTAGTCACCAGTATGAGTAAATGTAAAAATTCATGAACTCGAAGAATATACGAAAATGAGTAAAAAAAATCTTCAAAATAAAAATAGGATGGTTACTTGACTGGTTGAATTGAATGGCATATCAGTCCATGTACGTAATTTAATACCGAATTCTCTTTATATATATATATATATATATATATATATAATTTGTAAAGGATAGTAACATTTAAAACAGACCAGAACTCATTTATTTGGACACAGTTAAATGGTTTCAACTATTGCAATCTCACGAATAATCATATCTAATATGAATCATTCGTTTACTTTCAGTTAAATGGCTTCAGTTATTGGTATCCAACACTAACAAATTTTATTTGCATACACATAAATGGTTTCTTTAATTTCTATGTAACATTAACAATTCGTATGTAACATTTAACATCTGTTATTTGTTTGCTCACGGTTAAATGTTTACGCAGTTCTCTTTAACGCATTGATGGAATCTTTACAAGTGCTACTAGGAATAATGGCAATAAAAGGGTACTCCAGATTCTCTGGTACTCCAGGACTAAAACCTCACCACCAGATAGTTTAGTATGGTATACAGGACACTCGTTGGAGAGGGGTTAACACTCCTCTGCAGAGTTAAAATCAACATTCTACTGGGTAGTAAAAGATTATAGGATTCTCGATAGACAAAGACCTTTTGTGGAACAGTTTAGAAAGCTATTTTAATAGCAATGCATTTCTTTATTCTCTGAATGTTTAAAAAAGAAAGAAACAAAAAAAAAACCCAAAAAAAAAAACAAAATAAAAAATACTAAAAACTAAAAAAAAAAGCAAAACAAGCTAAAAAAATAAAATAATATTGAACTCCTCCGTACTTCCCTAATGAAGTTAAAAACATTTTCCTTCGTGATACCGAAAGCTGTCTCTCAATATTTTGCCGGATATTTAGCTATCTTATCATATTTACCAACCCCTCCACTCGGGCAGGATATGACACAAGGTCAATTTTTAAGCGGAGTTTAACAGGTTTGAATTCAGAGTTTTCCTTCTCCTAGACTAGTTGCCTTACCAAGGCTAAAGAACCAGTCTGCCCTACTATTTACTCATAGCTGGAGGGAGAATAATTGGATTCATACCTTTCCCAAGGGTATTAGTGCGATGTGAAATGCAATCAGTCTCGTCCAGGATTTGGACTCGTGTCGCCGTGTCCATTTCCTACAACGATAACCATTACACCATGGGCACCTCCTCTTTAGCCATCTTAGAGCCCTAGTAGCTCTTTTTCCATGTTATTTATCCATTCGGATTTTCTGTTATGATCTCTCCGTAACCATATTGAGCTTCTGTTGTTGGTATGCCTTTGTGCATTCTCCCCCAACTTACTGTTAGAATTTTTTTCGTTATTCTGGAATGTCTTCTTTTGTCTGTATTGTTTTATCCTGTCTCTTTATCTTTTGAACCTACCTTCTTTCGTCCGTTCCTTCTGATTTATTTCATCGAGTTGTATCGCTTTGTGTTGCTTTTCTCTTTTCGTCCAAACATTTTCTTGCGTTTTCCCGATGTCTTAGTATTTTTGCTTGTATATTTTTATCAGTAGCTCCTAGTCTAATTTCCCATCCATGTTTGAGTTTCTGTTCGTGTTCTTTAGGGGAACACCGATTTAATCACAAACTATGTATTATCACAGACGATAACCATTACACCATGGGCACCTCCTCTTTAGCCATCTTATGGTATGTTATCCATTTACTTCCTGATTACATTACGGGTCGACCAAGCAATGTTTTTTTTGGATCTGTAGTTAAGTTTACATATGCATGGCAACCGTAATCGAGGGTGACCCGAAGGCCCCCTTTTCAATAGCTACTGCACCAAGGTGTAGGGGAGGGCGCTACTCCTTTCCCTGGATTGCTCCAGTTTACCTTTGTTACGTACCTTATATTGCTGAATGTTAAGCAAGGCAGTATCAAGTACCATTTTTAAAGTCTTTGTTGATCAATCAGCATATGCATAAACAATCTCTTTTTTGGTATTTCCACTTTGGCTAAAAAAAAAAAAAAATTAAAAAATGCACGAACTTAAGCCTAATTGTACGAATAAACCACCACTAAGATGAAAATTCTTTTTTATTTGAAGTTAAAAGCATTTTTCTTCGTGATACCGAAGTCTTGTATAGATGGTGACTGAGTTATTTGTCCTTGCAGGGCAGCCAGTAACTTGAAGTCATCTGCCCCTGACTAGTATAAAAGGGGTAAAGAGGAAGCAGAAATTTTTTTCATGACCGTCTGACACAGTGGCAGGTCAGTCCTAAAAAATCACTTTGGATTTACGCTGTATTTTTTTAAACAACGTGCTAAATTTGTAAGTTTTTCTTAAGTTCACCAGTGACCCTCCCAAAATGACCATTCTTGTTTCATTTTTTTTTTTCGGTGGGACAATCAACCTTTATTTTTTCTTTGACTTTTTGAATTGTTTACATTTTTTCTTTTCAAAAACGTCTCATTCATTTCCTCATTCGTCCTTCAACCAATTGCACAAGTTCAGAAACATTGCCCCTTCCTCCTAGTTGCTTTAAGCGACTATGAAAGAGCCAAATTGAAATACGCAAACGGATTTATTTGATGGTCTGGGACCCCCCGCCTCGAAGAAACCGGAAGAAAAATAGTCTTCGCTTCCATTCACACCGGTTTCAACTATAGCATCCGTACAATCTTCGCTTCCGACCAGTTCAATTCAGCTAGAACAAAATATACCAGAAATGCCAGTCTCCTAGTCGACTCAGCCAGCCCCAAGTCCCCTGAGGACTGCGAAAAAGACAGGGTCGGCAAATATGCCAAATATTTCGAAGAAAACAGGATATCACCGATTCCAAAATTAATGGAGGGCGTCGAACCAAAGACCCTGTCCTATATAGTCACTGACTTAAGGACCAGGAGATTGGCCGGAATTAAAAAAAGAAACGTTCGAAGAACAATTAAAAACTGCAGGAATCCCAGCCAGGCATTTTTGCCGTAGAAGCTTTGTCACCTGGAATATCCTGCAGCCATCAAAAGAACTTGCAGAGAAACTGGCCGGAAGCAACGTATCATCGAAATCATTCCGGCTTCAGCATGAATACAAAGGCAAAAGAAGGATCAAAGTCCCTGTGTGCAATGTTCCCTTGCAGCTTAACGGAGACGTTCCCGCCGCCTACCTAAGCAGTTATGGCGACGTGGAAGAATGTAAATATTGTCAAATCCACAAGTGGGACGACTCACGGTGACTATTTTCTCACCATGTGTCTGGAGAGAGAGGAGTTTCAGGCCATCTCTCATACCATTCAATACAAGGATCAAACAATGATGGTTGTGGTCGACAGCAGGAGACTCCTATGTTGAGCTTGTAAATAGCTAGGTTATTTCGCTCGATCCTGCCCTCAAAAGACCAACAAAAACACATCTACAACAACCAAGACAGCAGCAGCCACATCAACAAATGAAAACAAAAATCTGGAAACTGGGGACCACCCCAACAAAGGAGAGGGGTGAACCCAGGTAACCCGTAAAGAGAGAAAGAACTCCCCGACAAAAAATACAACACAACCAAAAGAGGCAGCTGCACAGTCAACATCAATAAAAATAACAAAAGCTACAGAATTCATAACTACAACAAAACTCACAACTGCAATAGAAACCACAATAGAACCTACGAAAACAGAAGTCTCTCTTTCACCACCATCTTCAAATAAAAAGAACAAAAACAGCATACACCGGAAGAACAGCCTGAAAAAATTGACTTATCCGTAAATTTAAAAAGGAGGAGGGACAGCGGGTAAACAACTGGGAAAAAACGTTTACGCAATCACAGCCCCAATCAAACCACAACCTCAACCACAAACCCAGTTAAAACCTGAACTACAACCTCAGTGCCCAACACAAATCACACTACCACCTCAACCCCCTCACTCCAAACATCTGCCATCCCCAAACTTAAATCAGGAAACTCCCTTATGCACAATACTGTCCTCCCTTTCACCTCCCAGGCTGTTCTCCCAGTCTCATTCGGAAACCAGGAATCTCCCGTCAACATCATCAAAACCGAAAACTCATCAACGAACCAAGTCGGTCTCGAACGAGGACCGACAAGGACTCAACACACTCATTTATTTTTTTTGCACGGACACATAAGATTCACCAATCATCGATCACCAGCTTACAAAACGCTCAACCCACTCATTTCATTAAAAACCATAGACAAAAACAAAAGAAGTTTCAAACCCATTCTTGTTTAGGGGTGCAAAAAACAAAAATCACAAATGTACAAACTTAGACCTATTTGTACGAATGAACCACTACTAAGATGAAAATTCTTTTTTTATCTTTTCAGTAAACAGTATTTTCAGTGAATCACTTAATTCGAGGAAAACGTAGTAATCTTGGATACTATCAGCAACCTGAAACCCGTGTGCGAGAATAAACAATGTTTAGAAAATAACAAATTATTCTGTTAACATTTCCTATTCAACTTTTCTTTGTCTGTGATAGTTTCGAGATAAGGCCACTCAGAATTCAAACATTCAACTCTTGGCTGCCATTCTTCTTTTTTCTCGCTTATCCAAAATTTATCAGATATCGACGAACTAGCCAGATAATCTTGAATCATTCGGTATGTCGCCAACATTTGTTGGGTGTCTTACGGCCATGTCAAAATTTGAACTGTCTGGCATCGTAAATAAATCTGAACTGAGACTGCTGACTTAACGTACGTCACCCCGTGGGGCAGAAGGGGTTCCTGTCTCATTCTAAGAAACATTATTAGTGAAAATGAAATCTGAGGAGACAGAGAGAAAATATCTTCAATTGACGCTTTTCAAGGATCTGTTTTTATCATAAAATGCAATAACCAATATATATATATAAATTGCAATAACGAAATACTGAAGCAATAATGATACTATGTGAGCAAAAAAAGTTAAAGTACCGTACAGGTCAAAGCAAGAGAAAACTTATTTAGATGTTTTCAGAAATAATGATTAATTCATCGATTGATTTTAACGGCATGTCAACTTTATGTCCACTCTGTCTCGGAGTGGTAGCACCTGATATGGTCCTATCTATAGGGGAAATAGAACTAAACTGTGAATTTATACTAAACTGAATCGCTTTAAATAGAACTGTTTTGACTTTTAAACTACGTGATTATGCCAAACTGAATTGATTGAAATGGAAGTGTTTTTGAATGCTAAACTGAAATTGTTTGAAATAGAACTGTTTTTGACATTAAAACTGTACTTACACTAAACTGAGTTGTTTGAAATTGAACTGTTTTGACATTTAACTGTGTGTAAACAAAAACTATACTTATTCTAAACTGAATTGTTTGAATTAGAACAGTTTGACGAAACTGAATAACTTGAAATAGATATGTTTTTTGACAAACTGTATACTTGCGCTAAAATAAATTGTTTGAAAGAGAACTGTTTATTTATATAAAATATATTTGGCATTAAATAATTTACAAAGGTTGATATGTCATAACTTGGAAGAAGATCTTCATCTAATAACTTGTCCAATTCTGGTTCAAATTACATCAAAGTAAAACTGTATGTACAAAAACAAGTCAAAATTCTATGTTTTTTTTTTTTTACTTTTGAGCTATTGAAATGACATTCTCTGGAGAAGAAAGTGTGTTTAAACTTTGAAGTTAATGTTTTGTTGCCTGTATACATTCTTTTAAAATTTGAGATCATTTGAACATGAATTGGTTAAGATATTAAATAATGAATTATATTTTTGAAACTTCCTATATATATATATATATATATATATATATATATATATATATATCTGATTAAATATTAAAGTTAAAAGTGTTTTAATCGTTAAAATACAGTGTTCTGTGCTGAAACATGCAGAGCAATATCACAATATTTACAACGAAGAAATAAAATAAAAAGGTATTAAAAATCATGACTGCGTTTCAAGTCAATCAGCTCAATATATCTAATAAAAATCTCTTGTCAATTTAATTTGCGTGACTATTACATGGCCGATATAATAAGTCACGTGGTTAAATCTGGCGCCAAATTACGAATTTTTGCCTTCATATATATATATATATTGAATAATCCTAGTGCATTGATAATATCGATTTTCTGCTGCTTTATTTTTACACTGAGTACTTTAATCTTTTATACAATGATACAATGATCGATTTTATTGATCTAATTCTTTTATTCATACCTCATTATATATATATATGTTTGTGAACTTCATTATATATATATACATATATATATATATATATATATATATATATATATATATATATATGTATGTGTGTGTGTGTGTGTGTGTGTTTGTGTGTGTGTGTAATGATATTTTTTATATACTAATTAAACTGTGGAATTGACACAGTTCAGCTGTTATAAACTTTTCCCAAACATCCTAATAAATTTTCTTCTAGTGTTCTTTCCTCCAAAGTAAGATACCAACTAATTCATGAAAGGATCACCTCCTTGGATCAATGGTCACAGCCATTCAGTCTCCGATGCTGAATTAGTTTTCGGCCATCAATAATCATCTTTCATTGTACTCTTTGCCTCCATAAAATTAAGTAAAGACGTATATTTCAATGAACCGAACCCATGTTTGTAAACATTGCAATTGACAGGAGCTCACACACACACACACACACACACACACACACACACACAATATATATATATATATATATATATATATATATATATATATATATATTGCAAATGTCTTTCTATATATCTGCCGATCTTAGCCTTTTTAAAAAGCTTCTCTTGTCTAAATTGACTGATTGATTGAAGCCGTATAACTCTTGTCAGATTTAAGAATAAATACTCGGAGCTATTATTGTATTAAGGGTTATTATTAGTTACTTGAAACCGTATAACTGTGCAAACAAATGACAATTATTTTACTTTTATTTTCCCATTTCTTGTGTAGACGTTTCTTTAGTACAGTTATATGATATCAAGAAGTCCTATTTAATACAAATAATATTTTGTAGCGCTACAGATGGAGAGTAATAAAAGGATTTTTTCCATTTAGAAAAAAATCCTCCAGGAACTGAGTTCGTTTATTCCCCACCCAGAGATACCTGTCGTCTGTTATTTTTTTTATGGTAATTTAATTCGAAGTAGTTCATATATATATATATATATATATATATATATATATATATATATATATACGAGTATCATACGATAGGTTTCCAGACTTTTTTCGTATGGGCACTTTTATTGAAACTCTAGTCCCCTTCAAAGTAATCTCCTCCGGCTGCAATGCACTTGTTGTACCGTTCCAGAAACTTCTTGGAGGCCCCATGGAAGTCCTCTTGTGTGAACGTGTCAATGACCTTCGTCACACCCTCTTTCATCTCCTCAATTGTCTCATAACGACTGCCTCTGAGCTTAGGAAATAGCTAAAAGTCACAGGGAGAAAGGTCTGGACTATAGAGAGCGTGAAGAACTGTCTTGATGCCCATCTTGGTCAAATAGTCTGTGACAAGGATGGCATTGTGGACTGGTGTATTGTCCTGGTGGAAATGCCACTGACCCGATTTGAATAGTGCTGACCGCTTCCGACGGAATATCTTCTTGAACTCCATTAAAACCTCAACATAGTAACCCTAACCCTAACCCTTTGGCCAATTAATTCTGGTGTTATGACTTCCATACTCTTCCCACACCTCTCATCATCCCTCACAGACTTCCTGACTTCCTTGAATCTCTTATACCACACAAAAACTGATGCTCGATTCATGCAAGATGGTCGAAAAGCAGTCTGAATCATTTCATACGTTTTTCCAAGTTTAAAACAGAATTTTATTGCATATCGTTCTTCTAAAGTGTCAGATTGCATTTTTGAAATTCAACAGCTGTGACTATCAGGCTTCAGTAGGGTGTATTCCAATTCCTGCTGTAGCTGTCCATTTGAAGCTGAAATCATAAAAATTGGTCAGTCATCTCATAAGATGTATAGCAATAACATACTGAATTTTCAAAGTCTACGACAATTGTAAATGCCCGTACGGAAGAAGTCTGGAAACTTATCGTATGCCCCTCGCATATATATATATATATATATATATATATATATATATATATATATATATATATATATATAAACACACGTACATATATATATATATATATATATATATATAATTTGTAAGCGGATAATTTGAGGGCAACTTTATTTCTAAATAATTTCTTTTTGCATACAATTTTATGGTTTCAAGTATTGCGAAAACTAATAGTTCAATTCAATATTAATTATTTGTTTGCCCACGTGTAAATGATTTTAAGCATTGCTATGTTACAGGGTGAAACGATAAAATTGTCGTTCAAAAGAAAACAACACTACCGCTTTAGTTTAAAACTTTTATTGAAAAAAATCAATTCAGGTAACTTGATTATGTAGTAGAGCTGACATCTATTCAATATAGCCACCTTCAGCCTCAATTTCTCGCCTCGATACGGATCCGGAACTGGGAGTATGCCTTTTCTACAAGCGCCGGCGGGAGCTTGGTGAATACTCGGCGGATGGCGGCGATCAGGCTGGCTTTGGTGTTGTGGGAGGTCATGTTGGTGATGTTCTTGACGTATGACCAAACGAAGTAGTCTAGCGGGTCTAGGTCGGGGGAGGAGGAGGGCCAGTGAGAGAAGGGTACAAAGTCGTAGCACTCCTTCTGAAGCCAAGCCTGGGTCTCTTTGGACTTGTGGGCCGGCGCCGAATCCTGCTGCCACACCCAGTGTTTGCCACCGGCCAGCTGACTGCATTAGGGGATCACCACACTCTTCAGCACATCCAGGTACACTTTGGTTTTGACTTTCAAGCCGACTTCGAAGATGTGAGGTGGCATGATGTGGCCGTCACTTAAAACCACACCAAAGACTATAACCGTTGCGGGAAACTTTGTTTCCATCACCCTGGGCACGTTGAACCGTCCAGATTTGCATTTTGAGGGTGCTGGCAATGGTCCTGTTGTCATAACTTGGATCGGTAGAGAGCATTAGTTGTACAGCAGTGCATCTCCGATCTCGCTCGTTGAACATTGTGTCACCTTTCAGACATGATACCAGGCTCCTATCACTCTTGGGATTTATACACAACTGGCCAACTAGTAGATGGTCAGCAAGAAAAAAAGAAAACCGGTTTTCATTAAACGGAAATGGAATCATGTCGGCTTTTCTTGGGCGACAATTTTATCGTTCCACCTTGTACACTAATTATTCTATTCAATATCAATTTTTTCTTTGCACAATCGTTAATGGTTCAAAAGTTTTGCTATTTCACGTTAGTATTTTTATTTATCTAGTATTCCTATTTAATACGAACAACTTGCACATGGGTGTGTGGTTTCAAATAACTAAAAATAACCCCTAGTAAATTATTTAACAGTTCTATCTGATCCATTAATGGCACACTAAATCGGGCCATTGGCCTAATTTTTAGAGTGTTCGCCGATGGTCCGGGAGACCGGGGTTCAATCCCAGGTCGAGTCATACCAAAGTCTCAAAAATGGTACTTGATGCCACCTTGCTTCACACTCAACATTATAAGGTGAGGATCAAGGGTAAAGTGGAGCAATCAAGGGAAAGGAGTAGCGCCCTCCCCTACACCTTGGTGTAGTAGCTATTGAAAAGGGGGCCTTCGAGTCACCCTCGACTAAGGTCGCCAACTTTACTTACTAACTGGCTAAAGGTTAGAGCGAGCCTAAGTGCAATGGAAATGAAGGGATATTTCCCAGTAACTAAACTCCCCGCCCTTTGGTGCAGTTTATTATCATATCCAGGACATTATTGACTTCAAGTATTGTAAATTATACTAAGAATTCTGTTCAACATTCATTTGTTAGCACAGGGTTACATAGTTTAAAGTACTGCTATCTAACGCTAATAATTCTATTTGATATTAATCATTTGTTCATACACAGTTTAAATATAGCGTTCTCAGCGCAATTGACCCTGTACTTCCTAGCTTAACACTCAGCATTATAAGTTACGTATCAAGGGTAAAGTCAAGTAATCCAGGGGAAGGAGTAGCCCCCTCCCCTACACCTCGGTGTAGTAGCTATTGAAAAGGAGACTTCGGGCCGCCCTCGACTGCGTTCGCCAACTTTACTTGTTTTTCTCACCTTTAATATAAAATAGGGGTCTCGTACTAGTTTGCCACAAAAGCAATTTGAAGAATATAGTGAGTATATTCATATTGGGGCAAGAGCTTGACATGACGAGTCAATTGACTGAATCGGCCCCATCTAGCCCAGTAAAGGCCAAAGTTGAGTGTTGCATGCCACCTGACCACTTTGGTTGCCGAATCACAAACTGTTCAACCACCAGTATCCCGTTGTCAAGCATTATACCTCTCCACCGATGAGGCAACTGATGGCCTAGTTATGGGAGAGGGTCTTACTCCTCTGCAGAAGTGCTGACGGCATATTCTGAAAGCCCAGCCGAGAGGTCACCCTAGTGTGTGTTTGTTTATGCAGTGCTTGATTTGTTTTCGATCTACGAAGTTATTCTTATTCTGGCGCTGGCCCGCAGAATGCTGATGAAATCATTATCGACTGTAGCAGAGGATTTAAGCAGTAACATAGGGATGGATTTCTGCTGAAATATGTTCTAACTGTTGTATCTCTTCTTGACACTGGGTCAGGACTAAATTGCTGATACTGATCTGATGTCGCTAATAGGCAGGGGAAAGGAAGATAGCCAAGGAAAAAGTAAATATCACAGATTCTCCGAGAAAGGCATAAAGCTGTAACTAGTAAATAAACTACTTGTACTACTGCTTAATTTCCTTATTATTGTGACGATCAGGAGATTTCTTTCTTTGCATCTTCTCTGTTGACGTCACTGTCTTTGAGTCTTCAGACAACTATACTTTTGCCCAGTCGGCAGAGGCTCTAGAATACACCGACTGATTCTCTGCAGAGGGATAAGACCACCACCAATGAGTGTCCTGGATATGACACTAAACGATCTGATGGTGAGGATCCAGTAATGCTGAAGCTTTGGGGAATGTGGAGTACCCCACCATTGCCATTGCTCCCAGATCCACTCAAGCTCAGAGCGTTAACATCTTATAGGGTCCTATCTTTGGGTCGAATAGAACTAAACTGTGTACTGATGTTCGTCTGAATTGTTAGAAATAGGACTGTTTTGACACTTAGACTACATACCTATACTAGTCGGAATTGTTTGAAATGGAACTTATTTATGGTTGACTGAATTATTTGAAATAGAACTATTTATTCGTATAAAATGGATTCGGCATTGAATAGTCCACAAAGATTGATATTCCATAAAACTCAAACAAACAAAACACCATACTTAAGTTTTTAGACGACATTATTCTTGAATCATTAGACGACACTATTCTAGATTCTTTAGACAACATCATTCGTAAGACTCATATTTTTATTGTTTGACGGTGAGTATTGTTTGGAGGAGGAGAGCAACTGGAGAGAGTGTTCGCGCACATGAAGAAGCTTTCAGGAGTCTGAACAACCAGCAGAAACTAACTTCAGCCAGAATTCTATATTTCATGTAGTCTTAAAACTCCTACATGATCCATACGCAATGCTAATTTTTCATTAGTCACAGCTTACACATACGCATTACTAGTTTTTCATTGGTCAGGGCTTACACCCACGCATTGCTTGCTTTTCATTGGTCTGGATTCTCTAGACATCACTACTGTTTAGAATTTAGACGACATTATCCTTAATTCGTTAGACAACATTATCCTTAATTCGTTAGACGAATCGTTGAGACTTTAGACGTGAGTATTCTTTAGATTTTAGACGACACTATTCTTGAGACTTTAGACGACACTATCCTGGAGTCTTAATACGACACTAATCCAGAAACTTGTGACAATACTATTCTTGAGTCTTTAGTCAACACTATTCTTGCGTCTTTAGACGACACTATCCTTGTGACTTTAGACGACAATGTTCCGGAGACTTTAGACAACACCATCCTAGAGTTTAAGCAATCACACAGAAACCTTTGTCTTTCAAGAAATAACGTGGAGAGAAGTTGCTGGGAGACTGCTGGAGGATAGAAAATGAATTGCGTTACCTAATTTGCAAACTTTTGAGATTCTACTTGTTCATATCTATATGTAAAGCGGCTTATTCCGCTAAGCGAAATTTCGTTCTTCTTTTTCTCTTAAAGACCCAGTGAAATGATAAATGCTGAATAATCAGAATCAAACAGGAGAGTATTAATTAGAATAACAACATATATGCTGTTAAATCAAATTCAATGACTGATAAAGTTACGACTTTTATTCCATTTTGTCTCATTTTGTGCAGTGGTAGATTACGGTGGGTGTAACTCAACTCTACAGCTGCTGCTGATCAGTAGATGTCTGGCTCTGAAGGAACATATTAAACAAAACTTTACTATAGATATGCCTTATTAAACTTCGGTAGTCCAATGACGCCAATATTCTTTTATCAGTTTTCCAGAAGTTTCCACAATGACGCTTCTATTAAAATTGAAGTTCCTAAAAAAAGCAAGACAAGAGAAAAATCTAAAGATGTAAGGAATGCTGTTTATAGAGCTAAGATAAATCAAGGTTTTATATTGATTGAATATAGAAAATAGCGACATAAACTTAAATTTTCGAGGCTAAAGATAATACCAGGCATATCTTTACACATTTGGTGAAGCGAAAATGTCAATGAGATTATAGGAGAATATTCTAAAATCTCAATGGTTAGGTTGTTAGGGCAACGATCTCTTCGCAAAATGGCCAAACGTGTGCGCATAGCGAGACTGTCACGAAGATGTGATACTATTAGCTCTATGTGTGCATATGTGTGGAGAAATTTATAGGCGTGAGTATATGTATGCGTGTATGTATGTATGTGCAGTTGTATACATCTGATTGTTTGTGAGTTGACCACAGGTATGTATATACGTTCGTGTATATATGTATGTGTGCATATTGGGCTGGTTTATATTTGCGTGGGAACCACAAATTCAGGCCTTCTAGTACAAAGCGCAGATGGTTAGATAAAAATGGATTCTTAATTTAAAACATTTTATCATCGAAGCTTGTAGGGTCATCAGGAGACGTAGAGTCTAGCTATATTTTTATGTTCAGTCTATGGGTGGCCGAAAATCTGGAAATAGGAATATTCTCCAATGGCATATATACAAGAGGGTCATTCGGAGAAGAACAGAGCAGGCAGAAGGTATACGGATACCGAGAGACATGCAGATAGGCTCAGAAGAACAGAACAGATATATTAAACCGAAATCCTAGCAGACAGCTTTAGTTCTAGTTAAGAGAATTTTGCCAGCCGCCTAACGTTGCAAGTGTCAAAAAATCCTCCTCCTATCTTTCAACAGCATTTATTCAGCTTTTTTGTTTTCGCCTTGTTCTTCCTTTATAGACCATCTCGGACGCATGAATTTCGACTCGACCAGCTGAAAAAGACAAACACAATGATGAGTCAGATGATTATGCGGCCTGCGATTCGTGGCCCAATGGTGAATTTCCACAAAGACACTAAACTGCCTGCAGGTCGTTACGCAAAGACTGGCTAGGCTCGGCCAATTCGCTATATAAATACATCATAATGACTAAGAAAATGAAGTTTTATATTTTTGCTCTGTTTTCAATACTACCAATAAAAGTAAAAATCAAAATGTTTGTATAATAAAGAATACGTTTAATGTTAATTAAACTTGTTAAATTTACAAGATGCAACTCCAGCACTTGTCTATTTGCTGTCTTTTTTTGTGGTCCTAAAAAAGAACTGCTTCGATTATCCATCCTGAAATAATCTGAATTTTTTTGTCTGAGGAATTTCTCTTTCTGTTGGGTCAGTCAATACTTAAACACTCTGGTGAATCAGCAGTATTCCTCTACAGTTGTGACTCTGAATAATCCTAAGAATATCTTAGTCTAGCATTGTGTGGCAAAGTTAATTATATGTTTTCCTTCTTGAATGTATCAATTTTCTTCACTCTGGAATTTCCGCTTATTTTCTTTGAATGATACGTTCTTTCAGGAAATTCAGTTCAGTTTTTATTTCTAAGAAATATTCTTAACTGATTTTAAATCACTTCCATTGAAATCTTTCTCACTGACCAGAATAAATATAATGTCCAAATCATTTTTTCTTATAAATAACAGTTGACTCATACCAAAAATATGTTATTGCTTAACAAGAACTTTTGACTGAGGACTATGTTTATTTTTCGGGAAAAAAACAACAAAAACAGCAACAAATGCATGAAAATAATTGTAACAGATAATTCAAGGAAGGTGAAGAAGTAAGTATGGTAGTTTTTATAAGGTTCAGTTTATCGGCATCCAAACACATTATTTTATCTAACGTTCTTAAACAATTGTTTTTCTTCTTCATTTTCTTATCACCCACTGTTATATATATATATATATATATATATATATAGAGAGAGAGAGAGTGTTAAAGTGTACGCCAATGGCCCCGCAGACCTGGATTGAATCCCAGGTCGAGTCATACCAAAGACTTAAACTATGGTACTTGATGCCTCCTGGTTTAACATTCAGCATTGTAAGGTACGGATCAAGGATAAAGTGGAGCAATCCAGGGAAAGGAGTAACGCCCTCCCCTACACCTTGGTTTAGAAGCTATCGAAAAGGGGGCCTTCGGGTCACCCTCGACTATGGTCGCCAACTTTACTTTTTTTTATATATACTGTCATCCACAGACAGACTGTTTCGTTGGATCACAACTCTTCAGTGTGGCTAGACACGTAGGACCCTTGAAGCTGAGATCGTGACCCGCCCAACTTTACGTTAGACTTAGTATGATACCGCTCAGCCATTGAGCGAACCATGTCAGCTCTGGAATGTTAAGGCATTATGTAGTAGCTTTCGTTTGCTTACATTTTTGTCTAACCGGATACCAGAGTGCACAATGCATTCAAAGAGCTTTGCATTATGCGAGTTGCTGCCGTAAATTTTATATATATATATGAACGATGGTTATTTAATAATTGTGAACTTTTTCGTATTCTGTGTCTGGGTAGAAAAAGTTATTCCTTAAAACCACCGTCAACCTGCATGCACAGATCAGGTGGATCATGTTCATCGTAGGCCCGTTGGCCACGATGATGAGCTTAAATGAGTACTGAATGTTGTAAGGTGTCTGGTTGGTTTACCAGACTTAGTAGCTGTGAAGATTCAAATCGAGGGCCTGGATCTCACGGTCCTCGTGTATCTTGTCGGAGATAGATTTTCCTCTGCCCATTCCATATGAATTTTACCTGATGTCTTTGTGCAACACATGTCTGACAGTAGATTATGTCATCTAGCGTTGGTTGGAAATTTCTTTCGTCGGCTTGAAGGCGCCCTGGTCCCTGTCGTGATGAGCCAGACTGTTCCGACGACTTCTGTATACTTAGAATGTTTATTCTTCTCCTGTCCACGGATAACACGACCCCATAAGAAGCCTCCAGCTTGTTCTTGACCTTGAACAGAAAGGGTCTTTCCAATTTCAAGAGGCAGGCTATATCCCAGTCATTGTGGTTGGCGGCTAGTGCAACGAATACGACATAGCGTTTCATTTCCTGTGACGAACTGGAAATTGCTGAGTTAATTCTCTCGTCTGAAAGTGAAATGAGAATCTTAAATAAGAATAGTGGAGTAACCTCAAGGAAAATACATCTTTCCGTATACTTTATATCTTCTCTAGATTACGTATTATATATAATACAATGTAAATGCTATATAAGTAATTGCTATACTGGAGAAATTGACACTTGAGGAAATAAACTTGTATAAACGAAATTCTATCATCCATTCACAAGGAGAAAGACTGGAGAAAATCATTTTTGTAAAAATTATTTCAGCTCAGTGAGTAATAAAATTGTATTTTCACAGAAACATTTAGGATGTTGTTTTTACTATTCATTTAATGTAAGAAATATAGCATTTCTGCCATTCAAAATTCTTCATAGGAATTCGTAAAGTTAGGAAACGTAAAGTGTATAAATATATTAAAAAACAAGGCATTAAATGATGTTAAGTTCTGATGCAAGGAAATCCTGTTTAAAATCTTTCAAAACATAGAAAGTATTTAGTATTTATTTTAGTAATAAAAAAGAAAACTTATAGTTTATAAAATAAAAAAATAATAGAATAAGAAATACTTCAGTTAAAATTATTTTATTCGTAAAAAAAAAATTAGTTTATAAAAAATCAAAGATTAAAAAATACTTCAATTAAAATTAGATTAGTAATAAAAAAGGAAACTTGTAGTTAATAAAATAAAAGAATAAAAAATAATTCAATTAAAATTATTTTATCAGTAAAAAAGAAAACTTGTAGTTTATAAAATTTGAAAATAAAAGATAAAAATATTTCAATTAAAATAATTTTAATAGTAAAAAAGAAAACTTGTAGTTTATAAAATTTGAAAATAAAAGGATAAAAATAATTCAATCAAAATCATTTTCATAGTAAAAAAAACTTGCAGTTTTTGAAAGTCTAAAATAAAAGCAAACAAAAAACTTTTGAAGCAACATCATTCTTTAGTTGGTGATAATTTTTTATTTGCCATTAAACAAATAAACGAAACCGAACGTAGGTAAACCGATTTTAAAATGTTCAAGTTATTGAATAAACATTTTTATTTTTTGCATTTCTTTTTCTTTTTCAATCATGCATTCTTAAATTAACCATTTAGTGTTATTAAATTAGGTAATTTTGGTATTTTTGTTTAATGGCATATTAACATTTGTGGGTTATTTAATTATAACATAATGATTAGAGTCGAAGTTTGACCGGCGATATAAACTAAGATATTAGTTTAATTATGGAGATAACTTACTAAAGGTAATCCTATTACTTTTGATAAGGAAGTGTAAAAAAATACAAAAACAGAATCATCAGAAGAATTTTTCAAATAGTTGAAATTCTCCTCGATACAAGTTTGGGGTCGTTTAGTTTAAATTATTAAAACATTACAATTTTGAAAAGGTCATGGTTTTAATTTTGATTTTGGGTGCACGAAAATGATTCGTTTGAAAGGTCAGATTTAGAATGAATGAAACTTGACGGCTTTTCAGTAAAAGGGGTGACACAAGGCCATGATACCATGATAGAATAGTATTGATTGGTATGCCAATCAAAGTAGAGAGGAGTGGAGCTTCCCTAGATGTGCAACAAAAGACAATAGTTTTAATTAGCTGACCTATGAAATGTTGACCCCGGGAGTTATTTCTTCACTTCTCCGATGATTACGGTAGGAGGCCAGTGTTTTTTTTTACCTGACCAATCGGAGCCGTGCAGTCGGGGGTTTGGATTTGCATAAAAGAAGATTTCGAAAGGAGACGAAGCAGGTCGAAGGTTGGTTCCGTCGCTGGAAGATTAATGCTCTTGCCGCCGGCTTCGCCCCCCCGTTCCTAAACTTGACCATTCAACCAGAATTTTCTTTGAAACTACCTAGGACTGACTTGAGGCTAATTAGCCATATACATTATCGCCAGTCACCTTATTACTTTTAACTGAAGTATACTACAGTTAGGGGGATTCCAGCCTTCAAAGAGAAACCCTTTGTTATGTATACATGAATTTAATCATTGTATCATATATAAAGTGTTTTTTTTTATTTACACCAGTTAACAAGCGTTTCTGAGTAATTGAAGAAGTTAACAGCACTGGTGAATTTGATCCTCTACAGACCAGGGTAGAACTGGGAGGAGTTCGAGCCTGCTCTTCCACGATTCTTCGTCGATTTTCCGGCAGATCTATCCACACAACGTGGGAAATCTGAACGAACAGGCTCACCATAGACAGACTAACACATAAAAGGCCCGCAGTGAAACACACTCATAGGAACACATAATGTCGAAGCCATGTTGGTTGTAGAACAAGAAATAATGAATTCAAATCTCGCAGAAACGAAGAGTTTGTATTTACTATTATTTAAATTCACTATTATTTGTATTTTCTGGTAGTACCAGTAGAAATTCTGCTTTTTATAAATTTTCTTTCTCCGTTTAATGGCATATCAACTTTTGAGGGTTATCTAACGACAAAGCCATTCTATTAAAAGAACAGTTGCAATTGATTTTAGCCCATAGCTGTGGGGAATAAGGGAGTCTAAAGTTTTCCCAAGGGTATTAGTCTGAAAGTGAACGCAAGAGCGTGACTGAAAACCGAACTCGTTTACAACGATGTCACTGTCCAGCACGTCAGCCACTGTACCACGGAGACTTCCCTAAATAACGTAATAAGGTGTGTGTAAATGTTCTCTACTCCTACATTTTCTTAAAAACTAGAAACTGAAGAAGCAACTGAAAGCGTTTCTTTTAAATTGAAAAATGTAAAAAATAGATAAGTATAGTTTAATAAAAAGGATAATAAATAATAATAAGTCTTAAAGGAAAAATATTGCATCCATTATAACCAGGAAAAATCTATTTTGGAATTTTTGGGAGTTGCCTTTGTCCTGCTATCTTCTATTTTGTCTTTTTTTTTTTTTTTTTTTTTTTTTACTTTTCTTTCAAGTTCGTTTAAGCTCACCCTCGTAAATACTCATACATATAGAGTATAAAACATGCTTGGCCGCAGAGATTTGTAATTTGATAATTCAAGGCTTTGCTTTGGAATGTTAAAACGATAAAAAAAAAACACTTTAGTTTTAGACATATGTACAAGATTTTCCTTTTAAGGTTTCAAGTATTAAATGTGCAACTTATTGTTATGCATTGGTTATAGATTGGATTTTTTTTTAACTTCTTGTGTTGGTTTGGCTTATTTGTTCAACGCCTATCAGTCTCTTATGTTTTTAATGCCGAAATTTGATAGAATTAATTCGCAGAAAGTTATAAAGTTTGAGGTATTCTTACATAATAATAATAATAATAATAATAATAATAATAAGGAATTACATCCCAGAGACGACATTGATAGACTATATGTATCAAGAAAAGAGGGAGGAAGAGGGTTTGCCAGCATTGAAGACAGCGTTGACGTATCGAAGACTATAAAGAAAAACACGATGGACTCATTATAGCCATCAGAAACGATACTGATAACACGATGGACAACAGGATGACAATAACTAGGAAACAAAAATGGGAAGCAAAACAACTCTTTGGGCGTTTTAAACGACTAATAAACAACATCTCACACGACAAAACTTGAACATGGCTAAGAAAAGGAAACTTCAAGAGAGAAACAGAATATCTCCTAATAGCAGCACAAGACCCAATCATATCAAAGCGAGAATACATAAGACGCTACAAAATAGCAAATGTAGGCTATGTGGTGACAGAGATGAAACGATCTATCACATTATAAGCGAATGCAGCAAATTAGGAGTATAGACACGATTGGGTGGGCAAGTTGATTCAATGGGATATGTGCAAGAAATTTAAATTTGATCATCCGAACAAATGGTATATACACAACCATGCACCTTTCTAAGAAAATGATATACATAAACTCCTATGGGACTTTCACATACACACGGATCACCTAATCTCAGCCAGAAGACCAGACTTAATAATAATCAACAAAAAAAGTCCATAATTTAGCAAGTTCTCTAACCTGGAAAATTATCGACTTTGCTGCCCGGCTGACCGCCGAATAAAACTGAAAGAATATGAAAAGAGAGATAAGTACCTTGACCTTGCTAAGGATTGAAAAAACTGGGAAACATGAAGGTGACAGTGATCCCAAATGTAACTGGTGCCTTTGTAACAGTAACTAAAGGATTACTAAAGGGACTGGAGAACTTGGAAGTTGGTGGACGAGTGGAGACCATCCAAACTACTGCATTATTGAGAACGGCCAGAATACTGAGAAGAGTCCTGGAGACTTGAGGAGACTTGCTGTCACTTAAACTCCAGTGAAAGACCATCAGCTAACGCTGATATGAAATACTCTAATGAGTAAATAGTATTATTATTAATAATAATAATACTAATAATAATAATAATAAAAGGATAGAGGAAGAACGCCGGAACGAAAAGTAAAAAAAGCATAACGAGTAAAACAAAAAATACAACTTGAGGAAATAAACTATAAAGTACTGGAGAAAGAAGGAAGACTAAAAAGATATCGAGACAGGGTAGAATAATACGAACAAAGATGGGATGCGCGAAGACATACCGACAACCGGATGACGAGGAAACAAAACAAATTTGAAGCAAAATATGGGAACGAAGTGAACATAACAGAAAAGCCGAATGGATAAGTAAAATAGAAAAAAAGAGTTAGAAAGACTAGAAGAAGCACCTAAGGTAAAAATATAACTCAATTCACTCAGAAAAACACAAAAAAAATGTACTAAATTGTAAAATGCATGGTCATGATGGCTTACATGAATACTGGTTTAAAAAATTCATTTCCATCAACAATAGACTAGCAATTGAAATGAACAGATACTTACAAGAAATTGACAAATCCGAATGGATGACCACAATGAAATGGTTGTACTTGTTAGGGTCCAATCTTCGGGACAAATAGAACTGTTCAAACATTTTCTCTACTGGAAACTAGGTGACTGTTGGACTTTAACTAAGTTAAAATTGGTACGTTTAAAACTGGAGTGTCTTAAAAGTTTTTTTGTAACTCTTTTAAACGTACGAGGTCACATACGTAATAGGAGCATAGATAATGATCAATTCCTGGGTCTGGCATAGTCGAAATATAATCAAGTAAGTAAAGTTGGCGACCGTAGTCGAGGGCGACCAGAAGGCTCCATTTTCAATAGCTACTACACTGAGGTATAGGAGAAGGTGCAATTCCTTTCCCTGGATTGCTCCACTTTACCCTCAATACGTACCTTATATTGCAGAGAACTAAGCAAGGAGGTATCAACTAACATTTTTAAAGTCTTTGGTATGACGCGACTGGGATTGAACCCAGGTCTCCGGGACCATTGGCGAACACTCTACCCACTAGACCAAAGAGCCGGTATCATAATATACTACCACTGAAAAATGACAAATCGAAATATAATTTGACGTGGGACCCAGACAGCAGATCGAGGTTTCATGATTGTCAGGTACTTCATTGATCCTATTTACTAACCCCTCCGCTCGGGCAGGATATGACACAAGGTCAATTATTAAGCGGAGTTTAACAGGTTTGAATTCAGAGTTTTCCTTCTCCTAGACTAGTTGCCTAACCAAGGCTGAAGAACCCAGTCTGCCCTACTATTTACCCATAGCTGGAGGGAGAGCAATTGGATTCATACCTTTCCCAAGGGTATTAGTGCTATGTGAAATGCAATCAGTCATTGATAGTCAACATGGGGAACAGGGGGCATCCGGTGAATGTTGACTGTTTTTATTTCAGTTACACAGACCACAACCAAAGTAACATCTCAGATGAGAGACACTAACGGAAAAATGGGCCAGTGAAGACAACAAAATTGAAGTTTACTGTTATTTTATGAGCAAACGTAGACAAAGAGACTACAGAAAAAGAGTGATAGAAATTTAAACAGAATCCGATAGATTTAATACAAGCTAAAGACTTGCTGACCAAGAAAGTTTGATTTTCTGACTTTGAGATTCTAGAAATAAGTGAACAAGTAAATAGGGAAGAACATAAACGAAATCCTCTTACCCGAAAGTAAAAACTAAATACCGAAAAGCCAGAGACTCCAACCAAATTGAAACGCAAAATACTGATAACCGAAACGTCACAAACCCCAGCATAACAAAATAAATGTTAACACAAGAAGGCAAGATAAATACTGAGTTAATAAAGTAAATCATGATTGAAAACACAACTACATTAACATCTGTCTGGAAGCAAGATAGGAAAAAGTTAAGGTAGAAACTAAAAATCTAAACAAATTATTACCAAATATCACAACGAACAACGTCACAAAACAAAACGAAGTAATTTAAGCAGGAAAAAAAAAACTAGTCAGTGATAAAATCCGAACAGTAATACAAAACCTGGATTTGAAATTAGGCGAGAGGTACAGGTAAAGAAATTACGAAAAAAGCGAAAGTACTAAGGAAGAAAAACCCTTAAGTATATGTTGGGATCAAAAGACCGAAATAAAACTGCAGACATGTTTGAGAATCCATCTTTAAGAGATAAATCAAAAGATATTGGAGAAAGAAAGTCGGATGCAAAGGAAGGAAAACTTTTGGAGTAAAATATGGGAACAGAAAGAATGTAATAGAAAGGCCGAATGGATGAATCAAATAAAAAAAAAAAGAATCATGTGGAGTCGAAGGAGGCCTTTAGGTGGTCATACATCTGGAATCACTGAAAGCAATACTCAAAAAAGTGCTGGATTGGAAAATCCCAGGTTTCGATGGCATACATTGATTCTGTTTTAATAATTCAAGTCCATCCGTGACAGACTTGCTCTTGAACAAAGTAGATACCTAGAATACCTGAATGGACGACTAAAGAGAAAACTATCCTGATCCAGAACCCTCCTCCACCAAAAGAACCATTCCAGGATGTGTAGACCTATAACGCGTTTACCGATTATGTGGAAAATGATATGGAAAATCCTAACCGTACATATTAAGGAGGAGATCTATGATTCGCTTATATGACTTGGACTGTTTCAGGAAGAATAGAAAATGTGCCTTCAAGGGAACAAAAGGAACATGTGACCTGTAATACATTGATCTATATATCCATAACAAAGGTAAAGCAAAGCGAAAAAATATTGTCATGGCGTGGATTGACGACAAAAATACCTATGCAATGGTTCCGAAATTTTGGATAGCTGCTAGTCCGAAAATGTAAAAGAAATTTGATAGTCATAAAATTCATTATAAATTGGAATGTGGATTGATTGTCGGAGGAAAAATTGACGGGGTATTCCACATTCCCTAAAGCTCCAGGCTTGAAGCCTCACCATTAGATGGTTTAGTATCATATCCAAGAGACGCGTTAGTGAGGTCTTGCTCCTCTGTAGTGATTCAACCAGCGTATACTGCTGCCCCAGCCGACTGGGTAGACGTTTTATCAGATTCCATGAATCTATCTATCTATCTTGACTGCCTCTATTTCACAAAAGAAAGTCGTCTTCCCAGTCCGACAAAATGCCCCCATTGGAACGCATGTGTCATCTCGAGCCAAACTGACCCTCGTCAGCTCAGCTGTGTGTGTGACAAGCAAAAGAACTGTCGTTAGCCTTAACATCAACTGTATGGACATATAAATTTTCATAGTTGCTTTAGACCAACATATTTTGTCACAGAATTGACTTGAATTGAATGTAAGTTGCCATGGAAGGAACTGCGTAAAATTTGTCCCCGATTGTTCGTTGTCATAAGTGGGCGAACAGAAGTTCTTGCAGACGTTACAAACATGTTCAGGCCGTCCACGACGGAGGTCAAGTTTTTTTTTCCCGAAGTGGTTATTTCAAAAGTGTGTGTTCGATTCACCGTGTTTCAAATGCTTTACAACCAACGTAGATATATCCCTCCCCGCCACATATATATATATATATATATATATATATATATATACACTTACGGAAAAAAATCTAACGAGGTCTCACCAAACATCCGTTTTAGTTAAACCTTGGTAGTTTTTTTACGGAATTTTTCCTCTGTATATCAGTTTGTGTATAATTTTTATTTGTAAATTGAATCATCTGTTTTTTTCCTACCGTCAGAATTATAGATTAGGTATGAAAAATTAAATAATACATACATTGTCATCCACAGATAGACGGTTTCGTTGTATCACAACTCTTCAGTGTGGCTAGACTCCTCGGACGCTTGAAGCTGGGATCGAAACACGCGAGACTTTACGTTAGGCTTAGTATCATACCGCTCAGCCAACAAACGAATGACATCAGCTCAGGAATTATAAGGCATTATATAGTAGCTTTCGTTTGTCTACATTTTTGCCTTAGCGGATACCAGAGTGCTCAATTCGTTCGAAGAGCTTTGCATTACGCGAGTGGCAGGCGTAAATTCCTTCGCCAGAGAGCTCAACCCCCGTCGGGAGCATATATATATATATATATATATATATATATATATATATATATATATATATATATATATACCAGTGTCGTTCAAAAGGTTCTAAGTGCCATAGCTGAAGATTTTTATTTGTGCATGAACTGAAAAAAGTGGACATTTCCATGACAGAACTGAATCTTGACCAAGAAACCACTTTTGAGGAAATATCTAATTCTTTGGCTTTGGATGGAAAAATAAAGATTTCACATTTTCAAATCTCGCAATTTTCATAACATGTGAATCTTGAAAATGCATACCTTATATCTTGGCCTTTTCCTTGATAAGGAGAGTATCACCATTTGCTAGACCCTAACTTACAACCGTTTAAATAAAAGAAAATCTCATTAAAGGAATGGGCAAAAAAGAATGGCGGTTGGAGCTGGGGAAGACAAAGTGACTTATTGGACCAGGCAAGCGCAGAAATATCTGGTTCTTTTTGTGAGCAAAAAAACCCAGCAAAACAAATCCCCCCCCCCAAAAAAAAACACTTAAAATATCATCCTCCACTAAAAAAACACAACCTGCTCCCCCCTCAATAAAAAAAACAACAAACAAAATATAAATTCCTGAAACAATTGAGAAAACTTGTCCTTGCTGATTTTTTTTTTCGGATTGTCAGAAACGGAAGTATAACGTTGCTTTGGAATGTTTTAAAATCGGCGGAGAGGAAAAAACCTCACGCAAACGAAGTGGGCGAGACACGTCCAATTCATCAAAGCCAAACAATATATATATATATATATATATATATATATATATATATATATATATATATATATATATATATATCAAGCAAGTTTTGTTAAAGACGATGGAACACTATTTATTATTTCTAATCTTTTTTTTTTTCAAGACTCCTTGTTATTTTTCTAATGTCGGGATCTAGATAGTAAAGGAATTCTCCCATATCTACTGCTCAAACTCTTTAGATAATACTTTTGGTCATCATCAGGGGTTGTGTAGTTTGGAGTTGACAGTTCAGTTTTTATTGTTTTAATAATTTGTAGCGTTTTGTTTTGAAGTTGTCGGTTGGAACGTTTTCAGCGTTCTGTTTTAAAAATTTCGGTTCGAAAAAGGTTTGCTAATACAGTTAGTGATTTTTAGTTTTTAAAAATATTTTAGATGTTGGTGCCTGTGTGAAATGCTATTTTATTTATGTTAATTTTTTTTTTTTCATTTTTTATGCATATTGCTTCTCGGATTCTCAATCTTCTTTTATTATTACTTTTATTTATAATTATTGTATTATCTGTGAGGATCTTCCTTATATATATATGTATAAACATAAATCCATATATACGTATACGTATGTTAGCAAATACGTTATGCTTTAGGATAAATTTCCAACACTGATTACGTCACATGGTTAGGAAATAGAACGTTGCTAAGCGAAATAGAGTGCTGAAAGTTTTCTCATTTGTTTTTGCTTCATTTTAAAATCAAATTCAACAGCTTCAACGTCACATATCAACGGCGCAGAGGATGGCTTAATGTAAAAACAGGAACATTTAACGTTGGCAATAATTCGTCTATAAATAAAAGCATCCACTGAATACAACGGTTTTTCATATTTGTATATTCATACACACAGCTATATATATATATATATATATATATATATATATATATATATATATATATATATATATATATATATATATATATATATTCATGTGTATATATTCTTGTGTATATATAAATATATGTATAGATGCACGCACGCACGCATGCACATACACACGCACTTATATATATATATATATATATGTGTGTGTGTGTGTGTGTGTGTGTGTGTGTGCAGCAGTCTTTTATTTAAGCATGTTTTTTAGTTGGTTGATTGGTTGGTTGGGTGTTATGGCATATCAACCCTTTTTAGGTTATTTAATGCCAAATCCATTTTTAAACAGATAATAAGTTCTATTTCAAACAATTCATTTTAGCAAGGGTACTCAATTTAACTGTCAAAAACATTTATATTTCAAGCTATTCGGTTTAAGCAAACAGTTCTAATTCAAACAATTCATTTTCAAATAAGTATGGGTTTTGGTTGCTGACGGTTAAATGTCAAAACAGTTCTATTTTAGAAATTCATTTTAGCGTTAATACAGTTTCAATATCAAAAACAGTACTGTTTCAAAAAATTCAGTTTGGTATAAGTATGCAGTTTAAATGTCAAAACAGTCCTATTTCGAGCAATTCAGTTTTGCATAAGCACGCAGTTTAGTTGTATTTGAGCCATAGATAGGGCCTTATCAGGTGCTACCTCTTCGAGTCAGAGTGGGCCTGGGAGCGATGGAAATGAAAGGTTGCTCTGCATTCCCCAAAGTTCAAGCATTAATTGAACCTCACCATCAGATTGTTCAGTGTAATATCCAGGACATTCGTTGGCGAGGTCTTACCCCTCTGCAGAGATGAAGTCGGTGTATTCTACGGGCCCAGCCGACTGGGCGATTAAGAATGTTTGATTAAATAATAAAAACACGTTTTGTCTATAATTTTATTAAGGTCCTTTCAGGTTTCCTGAAAAGTGTTTTGGTTTTGGATTAGAACTGGTTGATAAATTTTCCAAAATTGTCACGAGCACTTTCAGACATTTCAGAGGCCATCATCAAGGGTTGTTTGCATGTATAAATTGTGTTTTAATAATTAATCAATGATAATGATTAATTGTGGGCTTCTCAACTACATTGAGATACAGAAATTAAACATTTAATTAATAAATTGAATAACTTATCACAGACAATACCCTTTATCATAAACAATCAATAACAAAAACCAATTTCATAATAATTATAAGATAGATAAACATGTATTAAAAACCTTATCCAAGAAATGTTCTCCCAACTGATCCTAAGAAAAAGATAAAACATCCAACCTAATTATTTCCTATAACTCTTCCCGCCACAGAATTTCTAGATAGGACAAACGTCGTATATATATGTTCAAATTTCCCTTGGTAGAGTGTATCCATTACGACTCTTTGAAGACGTCTTTCTATGCACCTTAATGATTCTAGCTCCATAGCCTTACATCGTAAAAGCCACTCATTTCCCAAATCAAAATTTCGAAAAATTCTTATTGAAAATACCACAATAAAAGCAAACTAAATTAATAAGCTACGACTACAAATCTAAGAAGTCTTACATATAAAAACAAAAAACCTAGAATTAATAGAATTAACTTTGAAAATAGCGACAATGTTTTGAAATGCCTTTTGTCTTTTCTTTTTTTTTAATATTCTATTTTTATAGATGATATTCTATTTCCGATGATAGCGTTCTGTTTTTGATTCGTTCGATGTCGTCGACATCTCAGTTTGATCCAACTTTGCGTTTATGTAATTTTATAGAGTTATAAAAAAACCTAAAAACCTCAAAAATGCTCTTTTCCCATGCAAACAACTCCATGTCTAGCATAAAGTTAGGCGGGTTTCGATCCTAGCTTGAAGCATCTTTCTTGTCTAGTCACAATGAAGAGTTGGGATTCAACGAAACAGTCCATAGTGGTTGATAATATGTATATATATATTTACGTATATATCCAGTCGGCGTCTAAAGACTATGGTTGTGGATTATTTATGTATAGCGTATATGAGGGGTTTCATATAAATCTAAGGGATTGCTCGATGTATGGCTATTGTTATAAATTCTTTTCAGGTTTATATAAGAAAACACACATACAAAGCGTATACAATGTTACTGGTAGAAAACTCAACCAGGGTTAAATTATCATCATAAATTTTTTTCGGCGAGGAATATAATCTTCGTCTCTTCAGGTGACCTATACGTTTAATCTGAGGGTGAAAGCAGCAAATATGGATTACAGCATACTTATGTATATATATATATATATACATATGTGTGTGTGTGTGTGTGTGTGTGTGTTTGCGTGTGTGTGTGCGTGAAATTAAAAAAAAATGTTTCGGCGAAAAAGAAAGTGAGTCAAAACAAGTCTTTAAAAATATTAAGAATCCAGAAAAAGGATGTTCCAGTAGTTTGCCCATCCCAAAGTGAACATACATTGGATCCGACATAGCAGGTGGAATTTTTGTATACTGTAAGACTGTAAACTAAATGATTTTATTTTGCTATTAACTCTTTTTCATTTGTTATGTCTCTAGGTTATTTGGACCTGTCATCCTCCCTCAAAAACCTGTTGACATCTTTAGGTGCCTCAACTGAATTTACTGCTACTCTGTCTATTTTGTTTACATCTCATTGGGTGGTGGAAGGGGTTACAGCTATCTCCGCAATCCTTATATCAAGAATGATCGAAAGGAACCATCTGTAAAATTCTAAAAATTCTAATTATGAACTAATCTCAAAGAATCTAAAAACCATCTTTCTCTACAAAAATTTACCTGCACTGTTATTCTATTTATTACTGAAATAAATATTATTTTTACCAATAAATTTCACCCAAATTCCATATCACGGTTTTTATCAAAGTAAGACCCTTGATAGCCTTCAATCAAGATATTTTAGATTTACCGTTATGCCTACTTTTAAAAATCAGCTCGTTATTTGTATTGATTAGTCGTCTGGGGTTCTTAAATTTAATTATACTAATTTTTCTTCGATACAAAGGTTGCATCTGCTATTGAAGCTATTTGTGGTCGAAGGTTGTCTGACTATTTTCCTCTTTAATTGGGGATTAGCTCCAGATCCTTAAGGTTCCGAAAATATTTTGATTGGACTGTTTGGTTCCTCAGTTAAATCGCTAGTCGGAAATCTTCTACTAAAGTTATTAATTTTATAATTGGCTCCACTCGTGCTGAGGACTCTTGTAATTGTAGAATTGCAGTGTTCACGGAAGGTTTGAGTTTTCTTTTGACCAACTGACTGCATATCTCTTGATTTTTTTAAAGGTGTGTGACGGGGTTGGCCTTTTCTTTCTTTTTGTCCTATAATATTTTTTCTTTTTCCCCCGGGCGGTCTTTCGAGATATTTTTATTTCTTGTTCCTGGCGGGTTCTTTTTTCTGGTACCGTTAATTCTGGTAGATATTAGATTAGTATATATATATATATATATATATATATATATAAATAAATAGATATATATCGGTCGAGAAAGTGCATTTAATATTCTTGCTCAAGTAACCACTTTTGAGGAAATATCTAATTCTTTGACTTTGGAAGGAAAATTAAGATTTCACATTTTCTAATGTGGCAGTTCGATTAACATGTGAGTCTTGAAAAGCCATGTTCTATATCTTGACCATTTCCTTGATAAGGACAGCATCACTATTTGCTGGATTATAACTTGTAACCGTTTAAACAAGCGAAAACCACACTAAATGAATGGAGAAAAAAGAAGAAAAGAAACTTGAAAAAGTTGATTTTGAAAGGTAACTATGATGGCGACTGGAATTGGGAAAGTGAAAGAGACTTATAAGACCAGGTAAGTGCAGAAACATCTTGTTTTTTGTATGTGCAAAAAAAAAAAAAAAAAAGATGAGAAAAACGAGAAAAAACCCAAAAAACAAAAGCATAAAGAAACCTGAAAAAGCCAACCCGTAAACAAAAACAAGAATGTAAAAATAAATAAATCAATAACAGAAAATAAGAATCAAGAAACAATCGAACAAACGTGTTTTTATTTACAGATTTGAGTGTTTTTTTTTTCGGATTGTAAGAAACGGAAATATGACGCCTCTTTGGCGTCTTTGAAAATTGGTCGAGACAAAAGATCCCCCCCCGTAAAACAGTATATATATGTATATGCACACACACACACAAACACACACACACTCACACACACACACTCATGTATATACATATATATATAAATATCAATCAATATACATATACACAAGCATACACACACAAACACAAGAATATCTATCTATATATATCTATATATGTATATATACTTACACATTTTCATTTCTCTTTCTCTCTCTCTCTCTCTCTCTATATATATATATATATATATATATATATATATATATATATATATATACATATATATATATGAGCAAATGCGTTACGCTTTAAATTTTGAAAATTAGGATTCAACGTCACTTATTAACTGCACTGAGGATGGCTTAATGTAAAAACTGAAACTTTTAATATTCGTAAAAGTTCGTCTATGAATAAAATCATCCATTGCATAAAATGCTTTTTCATATGTCACACACACACATGCACACACATACAAACAAGCACACACATATATATGCATGTATATATATATATATATATATATATACATATATGCGTGTGAATATATATGTTTACACATATGTGCATATTTATATATAAATATATGTATATGTGAATGTATATACATAGATTTCTGCTTACCAATAAGTAAGTAAAGTTAGCGACCATAGTCGAGGGTGACCCGAAGGCTCCCTTTTCGATAGCTACTACACCAAGGTGTAGGGGAGGGCGCTACTCCATTCCCAGGATTGCTCCACTTTACCCTTGAACCGTACCTTATAATGCTGAGTGTTAAGCAAGGTGGTATCAAGTACCATTTTTAAAGTCTTTGGTATGACTCGACCTGGGATTGAACCCAGGTCTCCCGGGCCATTGGCGAACACTCTAACCGCTGGGCCAATGTCCGGTTGGCATTAAATAACCTGCAATGGTTGATATGCCATAAAACCCCAACAAACAAACATATAGACTAATACTTATACGTATTGTAATAAATGAATAAAAATAAGAGATTAAATACATAATCCACTTTTGACCAGGTTTCAGTTCAGTATCCAATATATAATACTTTACGGCCATGAAGAATTCAGGTGTATTCGAAAATTACGTTTGTGTGTTTTATATATGGTATACACATACCGTGTTCAGATACAGGATCCAGAATGAAAAAAAATATTTCTGTCAAAATAGACATAATTATAAAATATATTTAATGTTATGAAATAGCCGAGGGATTTCGGTTCATGCCTTTGAGTTTAGTTAGGCTGAGAACCTTTCGGCTCAGCACATGAGTTGGTTGGGTGTAAGATTGAAGCAGGTGTTAACGCGGGTGCGCGCGAGCGGATGGAGGTGTCACTCAGATGTCATAACAGTCCGAGACGATTCTGGGTGACAAGGTGCGGGTGACATCACGCACCGGAAGCACGCGGAAGTTTGTGTGAGAATTTGAAGAAAATAAGAGTCGGGTTTTAGATGCCAAACGAGAAGGATCAATTTTGGAGCTCGCAGGCGCGAGGCGAACTTGCGCCCGATGGGGGCCGCTCGAGTTGGGGGCCAAATGAATAAGACAGCGTAGAAGATTGTGTCTCTCCTCCTTACGTCGAAACCTTTAACTCAAAGTTAATAAAAAGGTTTCGTACCTGAACAAGAAGTAGTTACGTGTTTTTGAGATTCCTGTTCTTTATATATTCTATCGTTATGAACATTACATGTTTATTTCGCACATGGCCATATTCGTGTATATGGCCACGCAACATTAATATAATAAAACATAAATGAATAAACTATTCTTAATATAGTAAAAATTAGTACAATAATTGATAATTCAATTTACTGAATCGCAAGAATAAATTAATTCCCTAATATATATGGATGGCATCAAGTTATTTGCCAAAAAATAAAAAGAATTGAATACTCTAATACAAAATTTAAGAATGTACCGCTAGGATATAGGAATGGAATTTGGAATAGGAAACTTGCAACGCTCATAAAGGGAAGCGAAAAAAGACAAATAGCGTAAGGAATTGAACTGCCAAATCAAGAAAGAATCATAATTCTTGGAGAAGAGGAAACTGACAAGAACTTGGTAATATTGGAAGCGGATAACATCAAATAAGAGGGGATGAAAGAAAAAAGAAAAAAAATAGAAGCTCAGACGAACGAGAAAACTTCTCGAAACCAAGCTATGCAGAAGGTATCTCATCAAAAGAGTAAACACCTGGGATGTCTCCCTTCTATGATACTCGGGGACCATTCTAGCAATGGACGAGGAAAGAACTTCCACTAATGAACCAGAGGACAACAAAGTTAATGATGATACATAGGCCTTACATCCGAGGGATGACATAATCAGTCTGTTTATTTAATCTCTCATGTCATCTATGTGTCAAGAAAAAAAAGGTGCAATCACCAACATTGAAGATAGAGTCGATGCGTCAATATGACGACTAGAAAACTACATAAAAAAGAATAAAAAAAGACTTATTAGAGTGACCAGTAACAGCAGAGACAACATAAAGATTTTTAAAAAAGACAATAGCAAGGAAAAGAAAATTGGAAGAAAAACAAATTTATCGATATTTCCAGCGACAAACTAATAAAATATTTCACAAGAAGACGTGGACATAGATAACAAAGCAAACTTTTAGAGAGAAACTGAATCTCTTCTAATAGCAGCTTTAAACAAGGGCATACGGACTCACTTCAAGCGAAAATTGGTCGGACGCAACAAAATAACAGGTGTCGATTATATGGTGAGACGAAATAATTAATCACATAATAAGCAAATGCAGCAAACTAACTCAAACAGAATATAAGATCAGACTGAGTGTTGAAGTTGATCCACTGGGAATTGTGCAAGAAATTAAAATTTGGCAATACGAACGAATGGTATGTGCAAAACCCAGAATCCGTCCTGTAGAATGAGACATACAAAATGTCTGGGATTATGAGATACAAATAGATCCCCATATTCCGATTAGAAAACCAGACCGAATGAAAGTTTATAAAATAATAGAAAACTTACTGACTTGTGGACTCTGCCGTCCCGGTGGACTACAGAGTGAAAATCAAAGAAAAGAAGAGTCTTCCCAGAGAACTAAAAAACTTATGGAACATGAAGATGACAGTAATACCAGTTGTAAATGATGCGCTCAGAACGATCCCAGAACACATGTTAAGAGGGATAGAAGAGCCGGAAATCGGAGGACGAGTCGAAACCATCCACACTAGAGCATTGTTGAATTCAGCCGGCATACTGAGAAGACTCCAGGAGAGTTGAAGAGATTTGCTGTCACTCAGCCCCCAGTGAAAGACCATTAGCTAACTCTGGTGTGAAAAACTCGCAAATAATGATAATAACAATAATAAATGGGGAAAGGAACAAATCATTTTGTAAACTTTTTCAAAAATTAGAAAGCTTTCAAATACTGGTCAGTAGAGCAGTAAAAAGCTTTAAATAAATAATTTCTTATTCCTTCATGTCAGTCGCAAGAGTATAAGTTTCACGTATTTTTCAGATAAATTACTTTTCTTCCGACAGAAATCATTACTCTAAGCGATGATCTATCTATCTATCTATCTATCTATCTATCTATCTATCTTCAATGTTTTTATATGGCGAGTTGGTTGTTTGTTTGGTTTTTATGGCATATCAACCTTTGTAGTTTATTTAATGCCAAATCCATTTTTATACAAATAATCAGTTCTATTTCAAACAAACCGGCTCATTGGTCTAGTGGGTAGAGTGTTCGCCAATAGTTCGGGAGACCTGGGTTCAATCCTAGTCACGTCATACCAAAGACTTTAAAAATGGTACTTGATACCTCCTTGCTTAACACTCACCAATATAAGGTATGTATCAAGGGTAAAGTGAAGTATTCCAGGGAAAGGACTGGCGCCCCCCCCCCTACACCTCATTATAGAAGCAATTGAAAAGGAAGCCTTCTGGTCGCCCTTGATTAAGCTCGCCAACTTTACTTTATTTCAAACAATTCAGCTTAGCTCGAGTACATAGTTTAATAGTCAGAAGCATTTCTATTTCAAGGTATTCAGTTTAGTAAAACAGTTCTAATTCAAACGATTCAGTTTAGTATAAGTCTAGATATTGTTTACACACTGTTAAATGTCAAAGCAGTTCTATATTCCTTATTTACCAACCCCTCCGCTCGAGCAGGATATGAAACAAGGTCAATCTTTAAGCAGAGTTTAACAGGTTCTATATTAAGCAATTAAGTACAGTTTCAATGTCAAAAACAGTTCCATTTCAAACAATTCAATTTAGCATAAGTACGCAGCTTAAACGTTAATATACAGTTTAACTGTCAAAATCATTTCTATTTCAAGCAACTCAGTTTAGTCAAACAATTCTAATTCAAGCTATTCAGTTATACATAAGTACACAGTTTAGTTCTATTTAGCCTATAGATAGGTCCCTATGTGGTGCTACCACTCCGGGCCAGAGTGGACCTGGGAGCGATGGTAATGAAAGGGTACTCCTCATTCCCCAAAGCTCTGGCATTACTGGAACCTCACCATCAGATTGTTTAGTGACATATCGTGGAGATTCAACCGTATAAAAGAATGTATGTGAGAAATTCTTCTTACTACCACACAGAAGATAAAATTCTGAATCTTCCGAATCTGTCATACTTGGAATTTTTCCAAGTCTCTAATAGTTCATTTGGTGTTTCAGGACAGGAAATTTGGTTATTGTCCAAAATAAATATATCTACATTTGGTCAATTTTTGCCCACAATTTTGTTGTTAATGTCTTATGTCCACATAGAAGACAGTGCCTTATTGATAAAGAAAACAGTTGTATTTCATATAAAGCCTGGATAAAGAGATATATACAGCTCGTATTATGTAGGTTTCTCGGTTCTCAAGCCAGGCCTTAATATTTCGATGATTTTTAGAATCCTTTAGAAATCGGAATGGCAAAGTTTTTACTCTGCTAAGATTTGTATTACTAATTGTTAAGATGAAGTGTTAAAAAGAAAGTAGACTGTATTGTTTCATTAGTATTTTAGGTTAATATATATAACAAAATGCATCCTGTAGAGTCCTCCAGAAGTATAGAACATCAGCCAGTCTGTGATGGTCCTGCGGTTTCCGTTGGAAGGAATTTTTTTTATATAGAAGAGCAGCGAGCTCCACACCCACCCCGATTTATAAGGAGACGTTTAAAATTTCTTTAAAAAAGAAAATATTTATCGTAATAACCTTTTGTCGGCTATTTAAATTTCAACCGCAAAGGTTTGATGATATTCCCTGCGAGAGAATGGCGTAATAAAAATAACAGCAAAAGTAAAATGAAACAAAAGCAAACACGGACACAAAACAAAACAAAATAAAACAAACAAACAAAAAATAAAGCTATTGCTTTTATGTTGTTTTTTTTTTTTAATCTAAAAACATTTTTAAAGAGATTTTATTTAACAAAAAAGCAGAAAAAAGTTAGTGCAAGACTGTGACTTTGTAATCTGTGAGTTCGAACACCAATCACGTTATGATGGTAACTTTCGAACAAATACCCTTGAGAAGGTATAATCATCTTTATTACTACAGGTATGTCATTCTACAAGGATGGCTTTGACATTAAATAACCTACGGTGGTTGATATGTCATTTAACAAAGGAACCGAGACCAAGTAATTTATTAAAATGTTTTGATTTCTTTTATTTGATGGCATTTCAGCTTTCATGAGTAATTCAATGCGAAAGCTATCTTTGTATAAGGACAGTTGTAGAAATATTTAACCCATAACTGAGAGGATAAGAGGGTTCAAATCTTTTCCAAGGGTAATAATCCGAAAGAGGAAGTAATAGAGCGACTCGAGTTCGAACTCGCTTACTAAGATATCGCTGTATCCAGTACATTAGCTACTATACGACAGGGATACTTCCCAAATTAAAATTAAAAGATAGAAAAGATAAGTAGATGATCACAAAGTAACAAATACAAATCAATAAAAAAAAGTGTTTAGGCAAATTCAAAGATTTTTGAACGGGAAAGATTTGAAGAATATCGTTTACATCCCAAAGTTTGATACTAATGTCTTTGCAATGAAAAGCCTTTCAGCAAAAGACATAGTAATCAGTCTTCTGGAGCATATCTCATTAGAGAAAAGAGATCCTATAACTTCATTCGCACCATCAGTTTCCGGAAACCACCGGGACTGCTCCCCAAAGACAGCTACTGAAACTTGGGACATTGATCATTTTGCTGCTTCTCTCGATCCTACAAAAATTGTCCAATGGCACAAGACTCACCATCAAAATATGATGCATGTCCCCATAAACTAGCTGAAGACAACTAGTTTAAATACATAATATCTTTGAGATCAACTGAAATTCAATTTGAATTTAGAAGGGTTTAGTTTTTCCAATAAACGAAGAAACTAAAACCATTGTAAATTTTTATTAGATTTTGACCTCTCTTCTTTCGTGGTATTGCGAAGTGATAGGGTTCCCAGTTTACAAAATCCAGTTTCATCAGAAAACTAAACATCTAAAATGTTGATATATACACATTTATAAGTTGTAAAGTTGGCGACCGTAGTAGAGAGCAACTCGAAGGTTTCCTTTTTAGTTGTTACTACACCGAGGTGTATGAAAGGACGCTACTCTTTTCCTTGGATTGCTCTACTTTGCCCTTGATACGTACCTTATAATGCTGAGTGTTAAACAAGGTGGCATCAAGTACCATTTTTTGAGGCTTTTCTCTGACTTGACCTGGGATTGAACCCCGATCTCCCTGGCCATTGGCAAATACTCGAACCTCTAGCAAAAGAGACGGTCTTAGCTTTATAAATATCCCAATTAATGAACTCCATAAAAAGAGACTATACCAGTTCAACATTTAGTTTAAACAATTTCATCGGTATTATTCCCGCTTTATTATCAGTGCGACTTCATATATATATATATATATATATATATATATATATATATAGTGCAATGAGGTAATTGCCGCATTTTGAATGATCAATTTCGCACATGTACTTTTGTTTCAATAATTGCCTTCTCTGCAATAGAATAGCGTCAATTAGGCACTATCTTCGAGAAAAAGGGCACCTCGGGTGGTGTAATGGTTTGCAAGGTAAACTAGCAAACCTGCACGAGTGAGTTCGATTCTCATTGGGTGCCCCGTTCATGCGGCCTTGTGCAACATCTAAGCAAAAAGCTTAGTAAATTCCCACTATCTTCGAGAAAAGCACTATAATGACACTATTCATTCATCCATAAATTCGGAAACGGCATGCTGTTCTGTTTGAAATTGACATGGAAGCTCCAACACGAAGTTTTGGAGTTAATCTTGGACCCAAAAAGTGTTAGATTATTTCTGTGGTGATTACAAAGGTACAGCAGGTTCGAAGCTTCACTCTGATCGTTCTGAAAAAAGAACTTCCAAATTTGTTGTTTGAGATCCAAGTCATGACTGACTGCAATCTCAGTAAATCAATCAGGTTCATCTTCAGGGAGATGGGAGTGTATGCTTTTTTTTATCTGGCAACTAGTGCATGCAGGCATTAATTATTTCACATTAAAGATGAAGAAGGACCAACATTTATCACCACACTGCAAAGATTTTGAATAAACTCAAGCTTTACCTCCAACCAAACATGCTTTGCTTTTTCTCACATGTTCCCATATCGTCTAAGACTCAATATGGTGGCTTTCATCAAATGCCTGGAGGAAATAGTACTGCTCTAGATTGGGAGGGTGTCTGCTGAAAGATCATTCGTCTGCCGAGAGGACTGTGTGCCTTGCCACACAAGCATGAAAATCCTGTCTTGGCTATGAGAAAATTTTTGACAACATCTCCGACATCTGGCAGCCAAACTCTTCAGGTTTCCATAGCCTTGATTTTCAGGTGTTCGGCATGGCTGATCGAGAGATCAACAAAACTGTGCAACACCAAACATGGATAACGACAGTAATTACCTATTTATACAACGAGGTTGACGGAAAAGCTGACAGGAGATTCCGAAGATGGCCCCACCTTGGGCTGAAATTACTTGGGAAGAATACGGTGTCTTCTTGAATTCATTCAATTTAGAAGTCAAACGACTTATCCAAAGACTTGAACGGATCAAAGTTAAAATAGATAGAAACGAAGAGTTTGTCCTATTCAAAAGAGAAAATTCTGCTTATTTATCGAAAAGCTTGATAGGAACTACACAAGACTGCTACGAGCTCTATTGAACAAATCCTGGAAGCAACACTCCACAAAACAACAGTTGTGCAGCCACTTACCTCCTATCACAAAATCCATTCAAGTAAGACGAATAAAACATGCGGGACACTGCTGTAGAAGCAAGGACAAATTCATAAGTGACGCTCTTCCTTGGACTCCTATCCATAGACGTGCTGGTCAGGGCGACCAGCAAGAACTTATCTTCATCAGCTCATGGGATGTAGTTTGGAAAACCTGCCGGGAGCGATGGGTGAGAGAGATAGATAGAGACTCAGGGAAAATCTGTGCTATCAGTGTGACTTGATGATGATACATGAAGGTCTTTCAAAAAGTTCAAAGCCTTGCTAAGATTTTAGACTTGTTGCACATCTCTCGAATTTGGATGGGTCTCATTAGCATGGGAATTAAGAGAGAAATATGAATTTGTTTTTCTAGCTTTATAATATATTCATCTATGGCTCTTCTTTTTGGGTAAGGCTTGAAACCTTTTGAACTACCCTCATACATATGTGTGTGTATTTGCATTATGTATGTGTTTGTGTGTGAGTGTGTGAAAAAACCGGTTTTACAGATTGTGAGGACAAAAATCATCTATTTTAGTTTAATTTTATTTGTTTCCGTACGAGGGAACATAAGTATGTGTCCATCTTTTTCTCTGGGTTCAAGTTCTTCCGACCATTCCTTGTTCATTTTAAGAATAAGAATAAAACTTGGTTGTCGTTGTCGTAGTTCCATCATTGACATCGTATGGTTGTAGCACTTTATTCTTCAAAAAAATTGTAGGATGCTGTTCAGTTATAGAATTAAGTAAATTAACAAGGAAGGAAACTATGTAGAAAAATAAATATAGAAAAAGGTATGCAAACTCATTGACGTGTCTATCTATTGTATTGTAACAGATACATAACCCTTGCCAAAATAAGAAGGTATTGTCTATGCTATCATATTTCTTGTATTAGATTTTTCTTTTTCTTGAAGTTTAATCATTATTTGAAGTGTTTTCCCAAGGATAGCCATATACCATTTAAGTCACGCTGTGCAATAACTTAGAGTTCATAACTAGGTTATTAATCTTCATCAATATATCTACACGTGTGAGGGGAGTTGCTTGTGGGTATGTATCAATATATATTGGAGAATACGGTTTCTTGGCTGCTTTCGACATTGAAGTAGAAAAATAGATGCTCTCTTGTCAGTATTTCAATATGAAAGGAAAAGATATGTAATGTATGGCAGGGTGATACATAAGTATGTATATATGAATTTATCTATGACTTCAAGTATATATATATATATATATATATATACGCACACACACACACATATATATATACACGCACACACACATTCACACACAAATATATACACACACTCACACATATATATACATACATAGGATGTATACAGTAATATGTGTGTATATCTATATAATGGAAAAGACAAAACGCACACACGCACTCTTATATATATATAGAATGTAAAAAGTAATATGAGTGTGTGTCTGTCTGTATTATGGAGAAAAACAAAACATATACAAACATACGCACGTACATATATATATTGGACGCCTACAGAAAAATGTGTCTGTGTTAGGGATAAACAAAGCACACACACACACACACTCACACACACAAACACCCACCCACACATACACACATACACATAAATGATGTGAAATATAAAGCATTCTATATACAAAGATATAGACAGATACAAACACAGAAAACACACATGCACATAGATAGATAGATAGATAGAGACACACACACGCACACAAACACACACATGTATGGATAAGAACAGAGTGAGATTGATATGAACAGAACAATATATATATATATATATATATATATATATATATGAAAATGGCAAGATTGTCTTGTTTGCCAACTTTTACTTGACCACAACTTTTAATGTTGGCCGTTTGTCAAGCAAATAATTTCTGTCAGTCAACATTGACATATTTCATCATTCTCTCTCTCTGTCATTCTATCTGTTCATTAATAGATATATGTGTCAATAAATCTCTTCATATATATATATATATATATATTGTCATCCACAGACACACTGTTTCGTTGTATCACAACTCTTCAGTGTGGCTAGACACACAGTACGCTTCAAGAGTATCCATAAGAAAATATTTTAAAAACGATTAAGATATTTTAACTATTTTGAAAATATCTTATTATGCCCACGCTTTCAAAAACAATATTTAAATTCTGTACATTGAACAAGATCTTTATATATATATATATATATATATATATATATATATATATATATATATATATATATATATATATATATAAGAGTGGGCTGAAATGTACTAATAATGGCCTCATATCCACTATAAATGACTTTTGACCGTTGGAAAAGACTATGTTGAAAGATAAACCTCATTTAGTCACATATGAGAGTATCTTCGTTATCCTATAACGTCTATGTATCTTTATGTTTGTTTATGAATGTGCTATTCTGTATTTACTCAAAGCATTTTAAAATATCTTCACTATATATATATATATGATTCCGAAGTCACCTTTCTTAGGGAAAGTAAGGATGCAGCCTTATTTCCATTCCTCTATTGAGTTCTATTTATCAAGAGTGTTGAATAATTGAAGTGGTTTGTCGTCAAATCTTGTTTTCCATACTTCAAGATGTGATTCGTCGAGCCCAGAATCTTCTCGGCTTTTAATTTTTTTCTCCATGTGCATCAAGTTCTTCCACCGTTAATAAATCTAGTTTGATATCGAGTTGGCTATTAATATCTTTTGATTACTTTATTTGATTTCTGTAGATTTCATGAGCAGATTCCTTAAATGTTCTTTCCAGTTCAGTAGTCTTTCTTCTTGGTCGGCGGCTCTCTCCCTGTGCTCTTCCTTCCGCTCACGTCATTTACTGTCTGCCATGCAAATCGTGATTGTTTATCTTCGACCGAGTTTCTGATATTATTGATTTAGTCCTTGAATGTATTCAAGTTGTCTTTTTTTGTATGTACGTATTAGTTCTCTCTGAGGTTTTCTTAGGTTTCTGCGACTTGGCATGCGTTGTTTATTCTCATTAAGTGAGGATTCTTTTTTCTGTTATCTAATTTTCCTCTAAATGCCATTGACTTCCATGTAACTCTTAGTTTGGCTTTTGGTTTGGCTGGTTCTTTCATATAGGCGGTAACAAAGGTTCCATATTCGTCATTCAGGGTATAACCTTTAAATGTCTCCGGAAAATTATCAAACTTGTTTTTACAGTTACCGTATAATGATTTCTTATATCACGATTGGTAAGTGAGGATCAGTCATATTGTAAAACTTTAACTGTTTGTGTCTTAGTCTGTGTATAGTCAGGGGAATCTTTGCCGAGAAAATTCAGTGATCCGAAGATACCCCTTCAAAAACGGAGTGTGCTTCTCATTTCAAAGCGCTATTTATCCATTTCTTGTTTATTCATGAATAATCTAAACGTGCTCTAAAGCTATTTGGGTTGGTGTAGGTCTCTGTTTTCACTCCCTTAAATATTTAGACATGCGAACCTGTTCTAGAGTTAAGAATCTGCAATATATTCTCATTTCTATTTGGCAAGTTGTATAAGTAGAATTATTTCTGTCTTTGTCTAAATGATCATTCAAGTCTCAAGGGATGATTAGAACATTGTGTTTGGGAATGTGTCGGACATAGAAAGATGACTCATGATGTCCCATTAATCCTTAGTATTGGTGGAACTCTAGCAAAAGACGATTGCCGTGCCGGATTTATTAAATGAAGCACACATTCTCGAGTGGATCCTTTCTATTCTATTTGATGATTTTAAGGACTGAGAAGAATTCCCAAAACTTCTACGGGGGCATTGACGGATTTCTACCCAGCAGATATAGAGACAAATGTCCATTCTTTACCAGTATCTTAGTATTTATTTCTTGTTTGCTATGGTAGTATCTATGTTCTTGTAAGCATATGATGTCTATACTATGCTCGGGTACAGATGCTGTCAGTTCAGATTATCGGTTTACTGTGTTTAAAGTCCTAATGTTAAATGCTGCTATGTTGATATATTTTTGAATCTAAGTAATTTTGATTTGGGTTTCGGCTCTGCAGCTGATTTTTCGAACATTGGTGTCAAGGATCCAACATCAGCAGAATTCCCCTTTTATTTATCCGCGGGAAGGGTGATAGGGTTTGGACGTACGGTTTGAATTACAGTCAAGGTAATCTTTTCTGGCTGCATTTTTTCATTACTAGTCACTCCATTAGTTGATGAGAGTAGTAGTTTCTTGACAACTATTTAATTCTGGCTATTGAACTCTGAGGTTCTTTTGCCCAGGATCTGGTGAAGTGCGCTGTTGACCAGGCTTTGGATCGTCTGTTTTCTCTACCACCAAAGCCATCTGTTTCCGTTGATCATATTTACCAGCCCCTCCGATCGGGCAGGATATCGCACAAGGTCAATTTTTAAGCGGAGTTTAACAGGTTTGAATTCAGAGTTTTCCTTCTTCTTGACTAGTTGCCTCACCAAGGCTGAATGACCCAGTCTGTCCTACTATTTACCTATAGCTGGAGGGAGAATAATTGGATTCATACCTTTCCCAAGGGTATTAGTGCTATGTGAAATGCAATCATTTTCGTCCAGGATTTGAACTCGAGTCGCCGTGTCCATTTCCTACGGCGATAACCACGGGCACAGTTGATAGAGGTTCTATTTTCTATCGGCTGACAGTTCCGCTGGGCTGGTTGTATCACTGGACGGCGCAGCCTATCTGCTTCTCCACCCACGTTGTGTTTTTTGATCCAGACAGCAAATCGACCGCTAATCAGAGTTGCTAGTCAAAGAATGGATGGATGAGGCCTCACGATTAAGAAAGAAGAAAACAAAACAAAAACAAAACGCCAACAAAGAACAGGACACAGATTTGTATCAAAGCAATGATATCTATTTTCGTATAAAATTATCTAAAATAGTAAATGCATTCATTCTTCCCGGTGATTAATTAGTCATGTGACACGGATGTCTAATCCATGGTTTTAACAGTTACTCAAGTCATCGGCATTCAGAATCAGGCACAAGGTCTCTCAAAATATCGTATATATTTTGGTTTTCCTCAATTTCTCTACTTTTAATGTTTTCCTACAGATAGTTAAGAACAAAGTAATCTCAAGTATCGTATTATATTAGTTTTTCTCTGCTTCCTTACGTTCAGGTTCTTGCGACCGATATAACCCTATGTCAGCCTTTTTTCTGCTTCTCTGTTTTTCTCAGCTTCTGGAAGTCTGATTCAAGATAGGAGCTCGAATTGATGTGGAGTCACTCAGCTGCTTCCAGACAGTTTGCTTAACGAGCAAATTCTTCGCTTTATATGTGATTTCTATTCCACGCTAGGGTAGTGGTTTGAACGCTATTAATAATATCAATTTTCTCCTAATTTGGATTTCACAGATTAATTCCACCCTTTCGCCCCGTCTCTACCTTCAAAAGGTGAAGTTAAGAGGAAACCGAATATTTCCTCAATATTTCTACCTGGCACCATTCCTTATAGGAGACGATTAATTCTATCACGTGATAAGAATGTCTGAGAACTTACATTCACAACGATCTTAAAAAGCTTTTCCCACGGCCTTTGAATTTAGGAAGAAATTATATAAGATATTTATCATTTTTCAGACAACACACCGTACTTCGTTCACCTCTTTTTCATCCCTTTCAGGTATTTACTGCTCGGTAAACTCTCCTTCAACTCTATCAGCTCGGAGACAATTGAATCGTACTTTTCAACTATTTGCTTTTTTCTAAGCAAAATTTGTCTCAACTCCAGGGTTTAGTCAAAATAATCAATTTATATTTCCCGTTTTCCCCCAGCCAAAAATAATAATGTATTTTCTACATATTCCTCACTTTTTGTAATGTACTGATTCATTCTTCTAAAATCTATCTTAATTCCATTTGTGATCTCACTTTTCTGGTTAATAAATTTCCGTGGGCTAGACCTTTCTCTCTGAACCACATTATTTCATATTCACAATGCTGCTTCCAACAATTTCTTTTTATTTTATTTAAGATTTATGGGAAGATTTTATTCCTTACTTTAAGAATTAACCTTCCATTTAGATATTACCCTTTTTCCTGACTTTTAACTTTTAACTATATTTATAATGTTCATTCTTTATCCTTTTATTTTTGGGAATATTTTCTGTTTTGGAATCTTTGCAAAATATAGACAATAAACATTTCCATTTGCTTATTGGCAGAACGGTGTTTTTAAACATTAAAATGTAAAAAAAAAAAAAAATTACACAATTGTAGTCAAGCTGTTACAAAGTAATCGAACAATTAATTTCATCTAATTCGGGACCTGTTGTCTAGATATAGTAATGAATGTTTTTTGGGTTATCTGTTTTTATCTTCAAAAAAGGACGTGTTCATTGATTGGGTTGGAGGAAAAATATGGCAATTTTTCCTAAGAAAGGTGACCTCTAAATCATGAAGAACTACCCGGACTGCGATAGCAGCCAATTCTTTTTTTTAAATTCTTTCCCTTTCAAACGTATCCAACTTGAAATCGAGAAAATCATTACGAAAAATCAGAACGGCTTTCAGAAAAATCGATCAGCAATTTCACAGATTCTGACTATCCGCTGAATCATCGAAGGTGTACGTGTAAAAAATCTTGAGGCAACACTATGGTTCGTAGACTTCTCCAAAGCATTTGTTTCCATACACATAGGAAAAACTGAACAAATACTACTAGCATATAATCTTCCCAAAGAAATTGCTACAGTCATTATGATGCTCCGCAGAAACAAAAGGAAAAAGAAACTATATTTGTGTAAGCATACATTTGTCCGTATGTCCACTTCTTTAAACATATTCCCACAGAACACACACACACACACACACACACACACACACACACACACACACATATATATATATATATATGTCTGCGACATATCTTGGTTTAATAGTTTCTTAGTGGAAAATATTTCTTGAGTTTAAATTCTGATTTGACTACTGGGAAGAGTTGGTTTCCAGCCTTCATGCACATTGCTACGGAGTGGAAAGATTTGTTCATGTTGTGACCAGATCGCTGATCCCGGTTCCTATGGAAAGGCAAACCTCTCACTAGCTTATACATATTTATTATGTCAAAACCAAGGCTTTTTTGTTTGTCTAGTACTACCGTTAGTAGAAAGTGTAGTATCTGTGTTTTCTCCCTTGTGGCGTTATACTTTTTGAGTTGAGCTCTGAGGATTTCAAAATTGGAGCAGGGCCTCCTCATTGCATTATACATACGTGGTCGAATACATTGATGCCTTTGTGACACTAGTCACATGGATTTGGTAAAAAAATAACACATGAACCAATCACCAGAATAATTAGCAAACAATTAGACATTAAACTAGGACCGTTCACACAAGAAGAACTCGACTCGGTTCTCAGAAAAATTAAAAATAGGCAAGCTGCAGGGCTGGACGAAATTCCCCCGGAAGTATGGAAGACCAGACAATTCGACGACATACTGCTCCGCCACTGCAACGCAGTATACAATCAAAATCCGATAGATAGATGGATGAAGGGATGCATACTCCCCTTCACTAAAAAGGGGGACCTCGGATTAGCCAAAAACTACCGAGGCATAACACTTACATCCATAGCTGCCAAAATCTACAATGCCCTACTACGAAACTGAATAGAACCCAAAATCGACATCATACTTAGAAAAAACCAAAATAGCTTCCGAAGAAATAGATCCACGACCTCACAAATATTAACCATCCGCAGAATCCTTGAAGGTGTACGGGCAAAGAACCTACAAGCGACATTAATATTTGTCGACTTTACCAAGGCTTTCGATTCCATTCACAGAGGAAAGATGGAACAAATCCTACTAGCGTACGGCATACCTAAAGAAACCGTAGCGGCAATAACGATTCTCTATAGAAACACTAAAGTAAAAGTACGATCAACGGATGGAGACACAGAATACTTTGACATTGTAGCAGGAGTACTACAAGGGGAGACGCTGGCCCCGTACCTCTTTATCATATGTCTAGACTACGTACTTAGAACATCGATTGACAAAATCAAAGAGAATGGCTTCGAACTGACGAAGAAAAGAAGCAGAAGGTACCCCGCAACAACAATTACCGATGCCGACTACGCCGATGACATAGCGATACTGGCAAATACACCTGACCAAGCCGAAACACTTCTGCATAGTTTGGAACGAGCAGCAGCAAGCATAGGCCTCTATGTTAATTCACACAAAACGGAATATATGTGCTATAACCAAACGGGGGACATCTCCACTCTAGAAGGAACCCCTCTTAAACTAGTAGACAAATTCACGTACCTAGGAAGCAGCGTCGAATCAACCGAAAAGGACATCGAAACGAGGTTAACGAAAGCATGGACAGCTATCAATAGGCTATCGATTATATGGAAATCAGACCTAACCGATAAAATGAAACGCAGTTTCTTCCAGGCATCGGTCACATCGATACTGCTATATGGATGCACTACATGGACGCTAACAAAACGGCTGGAGAAGAAGCTAGATGGCAATTACACAAGAATGCTGCGTGCAATCCTGAACAAGTCCTGGCTGCAACACCCCACAAGACACCAACTGTACGGCCACCTGCCGCCTATCACGAAAACTATTCAAGTTAGACGAACCAGACATGCAGGACACTGCTGGAGAAGCAGAGATGAACTCATAAGAGATGTACTCTTATGGATCCCCACACATGGCCGCGCAAAAGCAGGACGACCAGCACGAACGTACATTCAGCAGCTATGTGAGGATACGGGATGTTGTCCTGAAGACCTACCAAGGGAGATGAACGATAGGGAGGAGTGGCGAGAGAGGGTCAGGGATATCCGTGCTACCAGCACGATATGATGATGATGACTCTCATGTAACTTTTTGATCTCGAATGTTGTGGATTTAAATCTCGTGGATATTGTTAAATATTGAATTAGACTTTAGTATCTGTTCACGTGGAAATGTAACTAGATATATCCCTTAAAATCAGTTTTAAAGTAAAATCACACACACACACACACACACACACACACACACACGCACATATATATATATATATATATAAAGAAGATTGTTGTGGATCCAATAATAGAAAAGTTAGCATTTCAAAATATACAGCTCTGCAAATTATTTCAAATTTGGTAATGCTCTTTTTTTTTGAAATAATAAAGCACACTACTTAAAAACTCAATCAAGAATAACCACCTCAATATATAATATGTCAAACAGCTTTCATTGTTTAATACTTTCTCTTTGACTGCAAATAATGTGAAAGATGTATTTGAAAAGATCAACAAAGTTGAAATTCTGTCATTTTTTTTAGAGAATCATGATAATATCAAAAATATGAATGTCTCTTTCTGTGTGTCTTCTTGCGTACGTAATTATCTGTATTGTAACCATACATAAATTTTGATTAATGTGTTTTTTATTCAGATTTCATGTTAAAATTATTCCCACTTTTTTTCAATAGAAAATAAGTTAATTTCTAAATGTTGTATATCCAGGAAGAAGAGAGATAACGACGATAAAGTATAAAAATATTATCTGCTTCTTTTCTTGTTTGTTTTATTATGATATAAGCGAAATAGTTGCGTGATGAGAGATAGGCAGGAACAGCTAAGATATACACTCAGAGGGAGATACAGAATCTACGGAGAACACTTCTTCGTCCTGCTTTCGCGAGACTGGTATGGGGCCAACTCATAACATTCAATTATCTCCGCTTCTTTGTCGTTCTTCTTTCACGAAATTGGTACAGGTAAACTGAAAACATCAATTCATCTCAGATTTTATATGTTTTTCACCTACAGAGCCTTCGCAAAGCTCATCTTTTTCCTTCTGGGATAATACCCGCTTTTGACTTTAGCGATCCCCGTACAATTACAGACCTCTGTCTACTTCTCAAACCTTGGCTGTCTGTTGCAAGGCCAGTGCCAAGAGTGGTGTAACATCTATAGATTCTTCTGTCGGCTCTTCGTTCTCTCTCAATGTCGAACATCTTCAGTCGTTTTATAATTTTCAGGAGACCTGCGCAATCCTCGTGGTCACACTTCCTTTCGGCATGCCACTCACGGAGTTCACGTGAAATTTCTGCATGTTTGTTTACCTAAAGACACTGGTGTACATCTTTTTTTGATCTCAACGTAACTTACGTGGCCTCTCAAAAATCAAATATCTTAAATAAATTTCATTATCCAAATCAGAAAAGTAAAGTGGGAAGGAAATAATGGTCCTTTTCTACACTTTTATAAAATACGCAATAAGGAAATCATACATTCTATTAAGTAATAAAATTTGTATTACATAGTTTTTTAAAGGACACCAGAAACAATATTTTAAGGGAATTATGTCCATTTTTTATACTTTAGTAGCAATTATGATATAAGACATTATATCAGGGAACAAAATTTGTGTTAAATAGTGTAATGAGTTCATTAACCAAGAGGGTTGGGATAAAAAGTAACAGAAATAAGATGAAATAAAGTTTATAAGAAAACAGCAGTGAAAATATTTATGGCAAAAAAAAAAAAATGGAAACGACTTTCTCTTTGCTGGAAGTTGATCGCATTACTTTCTCAGTTTTTGTGGACAGAATTATTGATCACTTCGATTACAAAGTTCTTTACTTATGACGACATTGTTGGTGCCTCTATATTATGCTTCGTCGATGCATGTCGGGACTTAGGCATCCGAAAGAAAGTGTCTGCCTCAGTGTATGTGAATTTATAGTGTGGGCGCGCCCACACATACACAAACAGAGAGAGAGAGAGAGAGAGAGAGAGAGAGAGAAAGAGAGTTCGTTTGTATGAGTGTGTGTGTGTTACATAGATATATAAACACAATTTATTATCTATCTCAGTCTGCTCACACACACACACACACACATATATATATACATATATATATATATATATATATATATATATATATATATATATATATATATATATATATATATATCCCTGTTCCTATCTATCTATCTATCTATCAATCTATCTCAGCTTATACGTATGCATGTACATATCTATTTATGTTTTAGCGCGTTCAAACTTTACTTTCGGATTAATACCCTTGGGAAAGCTATGAATTCTCTTAAAACTCCCCACAGTTTGGGGGTGAATAGTATTACTGTTTTTTTCTTCAAGGATAGCTTTCGCATTAATTAACCCACGAACGTTGATATGCTATTAATCATAGAAACCAAACTAAACTAAACAATACAAAACAGGAACCGGGGACGTGTATCCTGGTGGTGTAATGGTTAAATCACTACACTGCGGAATCGAAGAAAACGAGTTCGAACTCTAGTCCTGATATTACGTTCACTTTCGGATAAATACCTTTGGGAAAGGTATGAACCCACTTATCCTTCCAGCCGTTGGTAAAATTGTACCACAACCTTTTAGGACGATAGATGTGGCATTAAATAACTCAAGAAGGTTGATACGGCATTAAACAATAACCAAACCAAAGCCTATCTATAACGGTTTCTATCTATTTCTTTTACCACATTTCTTGATCCATGATTGCGTAATCCAGTGCTCTCGTTTTCTCCTGTGCCATTATGGGGTGAATTCACGCAGCCTGAGAATAATTTATGATTAAAATACCGAGGCTTTCGAATTTTGAATCCTAAAAATTCTGTTTGAATATAAATAATCTTTTTTTTATATAAATGTCACCTCTAAATTGGTAACCCGAGCATAACCTTCTGCCATTTTATATAGGCTACACTAGCGTAAAGCCAAAAAACAAAAAAGTACAAAAACAATTTTCATTGAATCATAACTCTACCTAGAAAATCAACATCCGAAATCCTTTGTTTTAATACGTATCATTGATCCTGATATGAAATACGCAACATCAACTGGTTTTCTGGTTCTAAGTTTGAGTGTGCCCCATAATAAAACATAAGGTTTTTTTTTTTCATGGCAACAAAATGTTCGGCTATCAAAACCAGTGTGCATGCTGCTCTTGATAGGAAATAATTAGTAAATCTTGTCCGTTCTGTCGTGTAAAATTAGGTTGAATTACGTGAAAGCCTCTGGTGGGAAATCTATTAAAAATATTGGAACAACTTATACTCGGTGTTGTTTGCCAAAAAAATCAGCTTTATTACGACACACATTAAATCTGTCTGTGCGTCTCTGTACGTTTATGTACGTCTGTCTTTTCTTGTGGCTCAGTTTACATGAATGAATAAGAATTATGACAGGAAATTTTGAAGTCCATCTTCATGAATATTTTTCTTTATGTCGATTGGGGAAGTGCGTGGCTTTCTTGGGTGTGTCTGCTCATCTTTTATGTATGTGTATAGCTATGTGATTCTGTGTGCGTCTTTATGAGTGCGTGATTATCTGTGGTTGTACGTAGCCACATATCTTCACTTACGCAAAGACGTACACACTTATGTCCATTTTAAGTGGTCGCATTTGCGCATGCGTGCGAGTGTCGATTGGGAAAAAAAAAACGAAGAAAAAAGAAGCTCCACACCACTGCTTCCGACACTATTGATATAAAAATTCTTACGCCTAGCCACAATAACAATCTTGCCAAGTCTGAAAAAGGAACAGACTGAATGTTGCAAAGTGATTGATCAGCAACCAAGGAATAACAGCCTGATGCAGGGGTGTTTTTTTTTGGGGGGGGTGAAGAGGTGAGGTGTGGAAGATAGGTCCGTTGTTTTATAAAATTGTTTGCTTTTATTTCGTAGATGAATATTTTTCTTTCTTTCTTTCTTTCTTTCTTTCTTAGCCAGGTTTTGGCATGTGTGCAAAAGCGTCTCATATTCTCGCGAGCGCGATCTTTTTGTGCTCGAAAACTTTCGGCGTCGTTTTTATTTGCCTTCTCTGTTTCTGTCCCATTTCCTTTTTTTTTCACGCTATTCTTTTTCGGCACGTTTCCTTCCTTCCTTCCTTCCTTTCCCCCCTCTCTCTCTTTCTCTTTCTCCTGCATATTTTTTCTTGATTTTAGTTTATATATCTTTTTATTTTGGTAGATGATTGTATTCTATATTGTGTGCTCTTTTCTCATGAAGACATCAATGGATGAATGTGAATGGCAGGCCTCATATCGGATGTTATATTTAGCACATAACTGCCTAGAAATTGTTTTATTTCATTCTATTCATATCTATCTATCTATCTATCTATCTATCTATCTATCTATCTATCTATCTAAATCACTTCATACAATCTCTTATTCTATTCATAATCTATCTATCTATCTATATATCTATCTATCTATCTATCTATCTATCTATCTATCTATCTCATATTCTATTTATATTCATCTATCTGGTTTATATATATATATATATATATATATATATATATATATATATATATATATATATATATATATATAAGAGATTGATCAGTAGGTGTCCAATTAAAATCGGCAATATCTTCATGGTATATTTACTTATGTACCTAATCTATTTAATTACGTATCAGTGTCTATCGATATAAAAATGCTGTTTGGTGAATTCCCTACTCACGTATTTCACACGGGGGACAAAAATCTGCTTTGGATACCGGGTCAAACCGATTATTCCACTTGCTGATTTTCCCGAGCTAGCACAATTATCCTTCACTTGGAAAATCTTCAGGTTGCGTCTTTCCAACTCATTTAATAAGGAATAAGATTAATTCACTTCAAAATATGAAAGACTGGACGAAATCTTGCTGCCCTTTTAGTGGGTGAGGTCGTTGTGTACCAAATTTCGGTGCAAGTGCTTAGAGTTCAAGTCTTGGTAAAAGCCTGTATTTCAAATGCTCATTTTCAAAGGAGGCAAGTTGCTTTCATTTGGAATTTCAAAGCAACATACTTTGATTAATTATATATAAGAAACTCACTATGCCACAGTGGTTAAGAAGTTAGTTTCTTAGATTCTTATAACCATTGAAGGCTTTATTTTACATCTATCAATCTATCTATCTATCTGCAATGGCATAATTTCCTAGATTCTTACTTTTGAAGGCTTTATTCTATCTATCTATCTATCTATCTATCTATTTGCAAAGGTATAATCTTTGAGAGATATTGATAGAATTTTCTTTTAATAGAATCAACATTCTTATATAAACATATGATTGTATCCTGTCTGTAGACGACACACTGTCCAGATTTCTTTTATCTTTTGAATTGTGGAGATTTTTTTCTAGTTCTGATAGAATTCTTGGAATGGTTCAATGATATATTTATATATTCATTTCAGCATTTCCTTGTTGATCCTGAACCTTTGACATTATAAAGTAAAATAATCATTTACTTATTGAAGGGTGGCAACTGCTTATTTTCGTTAGTTGAATCCACCAAGCCTAAAATAAATAGACAAGAACTTACACAATTATATATATTTAAATCAAAAGAAAAACAACAACAACAAAAAAAAAAAAAAAAAACGGCAACAAAAAAACAAAAACAAAAGTAAACAAGGAAGTGTACAAGTTGGACGGACTTTTTTTTTTATTGATCGATTTTAATGTCTGGTGTTATTTTATACATACAGGTTACAGAATCGCTTTCACTATAGGTTCATATTTGCATTTTTTTGTGTCTGATGTTTCTTTTATTTTTATTTTTGCACACGGTCCAATCAAACACAATTAATTTCTAAACTGTTCTATTTGACTCACACGTAAAAACCTAATAGGCACTACAAAGCTCTTTTTTAGAGTGACGATGGGAGTAACGGCAATTATAGGTTACTTCCCTCTTCTTAGTTCTACAGAAGTCAAGGTTACCATTAGATAAATTATCATACTCAGCACACCCTTTGGGAATGTCTTATCCCTCACTATGGGTTACAGTAAGCGTATTCTAAGCTCCACTCACAGGACGAGAAGAGAAATGGGTTCATGCCTTTCACAAGAGAATTAGGGCGAAGTAAAATGCAAACAGCTTCATCCAGAATTTGAACTCAGGCAGCTGTGTCCATTTTTTAGACGATTCCTGTTATTTCACAAGAGTCTCCTAACCTCTCTCTCTCCCTCTCTCTCTCTCTCTATGAATGAACCAATTATCATAATTGTGGCATTTTAAAAATCCAATGCTATCGATCACGTGAATTATCTATAGAAGTAAATGCAATTCTAGTATATAGTATAATTTATATAAATAATTTAATGTAATTCTAGTATATAGTATAATTCTAGTACAAATCAATGAATCATCCATTCTCATCATATGAATTACACCATTTTAATTTGTTCTCTTGTTCAACATCCGACCGGTTTGCATTCAAAACACAAAGAAGATATTCTTTTGACAGGCATTATAGCTTTTACGAAGTGTAAAATAATCTAGATGTTGAATCAGTCACAATGGACGCTTCGTATATTTTGGAGGCTTGACGTTCTAGAGTTACGCTGTTTTATATTATAGATCTCCATTTTCATTAAAAAAAATACTGTAATAAACTAAACAGGCGTCTGTGTATATTAAAGATGACCAATTGGCGTAACAGACATGCATTTTTTAAACTGATATATTTAGCGAGTCAATGGGTGTCCAGTGCTATAACTTGCCACTCGTTGTCTACGAAAAACTCGCCACATTTGCAGTACCTGGTTAAGATATTGTAGAACGACACGTATGTTTTAAAGTTACTGGGGGGATGTACTCATGGTGTAATGGTTAAAGCGATGGACTGTGGAATCGTAGTAAGCGAGTTCGTACTCCAGTCGCGCTATTACGTTCACTTTCGGAAAAATACCCTTGGGAAAGTTATGAACCCTCTTATCCTCCCAGCTATGGGTTAAATAGTACCACTACTGTTCTTCTAAGAGAATGGCTTTGGCAGTAAATAACCTATAAAAGGTTGATATGCCATCAAACAAAGAAACCAACCAACCAACTTAAAGTTACTACGTCGTATAAGAAATATTTAAAAGGATAAAAAAGATAAGAAATCATTTTCACACAGCTAACTCTTTGGTTTTTAAATGGGTTAGAAAACGCTGACTACATACCCTGCTTAGGAGTGATAGCTTCCACCACCAAAAGATTGGATGACTTGGGTATAACCCTGAAACGGCATCTTATTGTGAGTTTCTTGATCTGGAGATCTTAGGAGTAGGGAGTACCTACGCATTGCCATTACTCCCATGGCAGGACCGTGGTAGTATTTGTTAAGAGTTCAATCTATGGGTCAAATAGATATGTTTAAAAATTATTCGAATCCGAATTTGTGCAAAAACAAATAAACAAAAAAACAAAAAACAAAAACAAAACCCAAAAAAAACTGGAAAAACAAATTTACGCTGATGTGAAAAACTCTCAAAGAAGTAAAATGATAATGAAAATTATAATGTGTGATACTTATAATGAGAAAAGGAAAAAGTGAAACAAGAAACAGAATTGCCCGATCAAAACACATTGAAAAAAACCCACAAATACTTATGAATATTAGAAGCAGATACTATCGAGCAAACGGAGATAAAGAAAAAAGTGCTCCAGAAGAAAAAGAAAACTTCTTGAAACGAAATTCTGCAGCTGAAAACTAATCAAAGGAATAAATACAGGGGAAGTCTCCTTTGTAAGATACTCTGATTAAGATACTGGGGAAACTAGAAAGCCGAGGAAGAACTGAAACCGTCTTGAAACCGAAAGGGTGATCAGACAGAATACTGTTGGAAAAATCAAAGATGTTGGCGTCTAATAATCAACGTGACACGCAAAGTCAGCTAGCTAAGAACAACATACACCTACTCACATTCTGACCCTTATCTGTTGGAGGAAGAGAACACATATATTACTTTCTTTTTAGATTTTGAGAAGGGACGCTGCTTATAACGGTCAAGGAGAAAAAGCGGGGTAGTAGCAGAGACGCCGGGTTAGTAGCATGGTCGAAAGGTATTCAGTTTTAATAAGCTTATCACATCTTTATCATATCATATTAACCAACCCCTCCGCCCGGGCAGGATATGACACAAGGTCAATTTTTAAGCGGAGTTTAACAGGTTTGAATTCAGAGTTTTCCTTCTCCTAGACTAGTTGCCTCCCCAAGGCTGAAGAACCTAGTCTGTCCTACTATTTACCCATAGCTGGAGGGAGAATAATTGGATTCATACCTTTCCCAAGGGTATTAGTGCTATGTGAAATGCTATCAGTCTCGTCTAGGATTTGAACTCGTGTCGCCGTGTCCATTACACCACGGGCACCTCCCTTTTTTTTTTTACTCCAAACCTCTCCGCTATCACATCTTTATAGCGTGTATAAATTGTACAATAACAATATATATGAAAGACATCTTTGTTGCACTTAAACTTCTTGTTTAATGATTTGCTGTTGTGTTTCCTTTGTTGACTTTTAGTTATACTTAAAAACTTTGGTTCACTACCATTCAATACGGACTCAGACGCAAACACGCTGACAAACACGAAAATACTCCAACTGTTATATAGTCATGTGCCGTATCATAACGGCTCAATAATAATAAAGACAGACGCACGCAGGAATAAAGGACGCAGGAAGGAAGACACAAAAAGACTTCTTTAGAAAAATATTCACCTCTCACTTTATTGCAAGGGTTTGAAAGGGTTGTTGAAGGTTTGCATGTGAGAGGGTGCTGGAGACCGAACATAAACTTCATATTTTGACCCCACTATTATGACCGTCACGTTGTGTCTTTTTTTTTGTTCTCCTGATGCTAGGGTCGACTCCATCGGGGTTTTCCGAGGGCCCCCTAGGTCGGGTGTGGCTTTACTTACCACTTCTGGTCTCTACTGTCTGGAATTCTACTGGCAACTCCATCGGGGCTTTCCGAGGTCCCCCCCCGGTCGGGTGTGGCCTTCACTACCACATCTCGTCTCTAACTCTCTGGGAGTCTGCTGGCAACTGCTTTGGCACCCCAAACTCAACTCAGTTAAATAATAATTCAACGCCCACACGATCGCCTACTGGATCTTTGAAATCGGATGTTTAATCGTCATCAAGCGGAAATAACTGTCATGCAGTTCAGAGGTTACTCTCTTCCGGTGCATCACTGTAGTGGCACAATGGAACCTTCACCTTGTCCCACCTCATAAGCCTTAATCCGCCCACGCGATCTCTTTCGATTACTGGCCGTTGGAATGCGTCACTTCCTTCCGGTGTATTACCTTGGAATAGTATTTTTGGGCTGGGTCAAAGGTCAAAATATAACACAACAACAAGACTTTTTCGGAGGGCTGCACTTTACCTGTGCAAAGTTGATCGAATTTTCGTTCGTCTTTTGGTTTCTTGAGAAGCAAGCAGGTTCCTGATGTCTTTCTTGGTGAAAGATATTTCTTTTCTCACGTTGAGACTAACCAACAACAACAACGCAAGGAATTTCAGTTTCACTTGAATTATTTGTCCGTCGATAATTAGTCAAAATGTGATTGATTATTTGGAGCAAGATATATATATATATATATATATATATATAGAGAGAGAGAGAGAGAGTGTAAAAAAAATGAGATATTTCTCGTAGCTAGCTTCTGATACCAACTAGATTGTTCAATTCGGGAGATCAAAACTTTCTGACTATCCGGGTTGATGGTCGGATACTCTCTCTTTCACTCAAACACACACTATGCCAGTCGTTTACTCTCTCGCACGGTCGAATCCACTCTAGATATCCATTACTTTCTGACCTTCCATCCGAGAAGTATCCTTTTACTACTTAAAAAAGAAACCCTTCGCCTAAACTTTCAAACCATCTAGGATGAACTTCAAAGGATGACCGCTACACTGTCTGGATTTTGTTATATACTTTGTCTATATGTGAGGTTCAACAAGTGATTTAGTTTACTTTATCCAAGTAGTACACACACACACACACACACGTTCGCACACACACACACACACACACGCATACATATATATATGTATTCAAATACGACATACAGGAGTGATATGTCTATAATTATTTTCTTCTTTCTGGAGTCGTGTGCGTTATAAATCATCATTAAGTGAGTGCAATAGTTTTCTCCAAAATAGAAAAAAAAAATTAGAAAAGTTGATAAATCACACACAAATACAAAATCTAAGTTAACACTAGCCCGAGCATTATATAGTATCGTAATATATGTATATATATATATATATATACATATATTACGGCGCTACTCAATGCTTGTCGCACACACACACACACACAGATATATATATATATATATATATATATATATATATATATATATATAAATACATATATTCAAATGCGACATACAGGAATGATATGTCTATAAATTATTTTCTTCTTTCTGGAGTCGTATGCGTTATAAGTCATCAATAAGTGAGTGCAATAGTTTTCTCCAAAATAGAAAAAAATTAGAAAAGTTGATAAATCACACGCAAATACAAAAACTAAGTAAACACTAGACCAAGCATTATATAATATCGCAATATATATATATATATATATATATATATATATATATATATATTACGGTGCTACGCAATGCTTGTCGCGCGCGCGCACACACACACACACTTATATATATATATATATATATATATATATTGGGGTGGTGCACGCGCATGTGTGTGTGTGTGAGTATGTGTGGGTGAGGTGAGAAAGCAATGAAAAGTTTTCACTTCCTTTGTGAAAACTTTTTGAAACAAGTGAGTAAACTATGAAAAAGAGAAATACATGATCGTTACTTATTTATTCTTATTACCCAGACTATAACTGAATCAAACTGTTTTAGCGCCAGTATTTCTCGCCAGATTTATCGATCTGTCGCGTATGTTTTGTTTACCAGATGATCTTTATCGATATGTAACAAGAAAGCCTGGAAATAAGTCATTTCTAGGATTCTCAGTTGCTTTGAATTAGTTGTATAGATCCAATCAGTAAAAACTTATATTTCGATTTAAAAAACAACTGGCATTTATATTTGATAACATGATAAATAGATGACAAAGTCCCTTGACTTTCTTCGAAAGGAGTGTTTTGCTTATGACACTAAAATGCATGCATAAGTTTTGGGGAACGTGAAGCCATTCATCCTTTGCCCTTACTCTCAGATACACTCTTACTCAGTGTCAAGGCAACTCTTTGAGTCCCATCTATGAATCAGCTTGCTCGGTTTGAGAGTTACTACTACCAAATATGGAATATTTGGCACGATATAATTGTGTACAAATTATAAGTATTATACATATTTTCTTAAAGCTATAATTGTTGGCACTACCGGTCGATTGGCCTAGCGGTTTGTCAAAGGCTCGGGAGACCGGGGTTCAATCCTATATCGAGTCATACCAAAGGATTAAAAAGTGGTACTTGGTTCCTCCTTGCTTAACACTCAGAATTACAAGGTATGGATGAAGGGTAAAGGGGATAAATCCAGGGAAAGGAGTAGTGCCCTACCCTACACCTCGGTGTTGTAGCTATTGAAAAGGGAACCTTCGGGTCACCCTCAACTATGGTCGCCAAATTCACTTCTACTTCTTGTGAGAAGCGTTACCAGATGGACTTTCACTGGGATCTAAGTGACTGCAAGTTTCGTCAGGTCTTCAGGACTCTTCTCAGTATTCTGGCTAATCTCAACAATGCTGGAATTTACTTGGTCGCGATACTTCCACTAATTTCCAATTCTTCCAGTCTCATTTTCAAGATTTTAGGGGCCGTCCCAAGCACACTACAGTTGGTATCACTGACAACCATATAAGTTCCACATTTCTCTGGAAAAGTCCAAAGATTTCCTTATCGCTTTCTTTTGTTTTCACTCAAAGGTCCACCAGAACGGCAAAATCCACTAGACGTGTGCTTCTTTTTTGATAGTTAGCTGCATTCGCTTACTATATAGTTGATCTTTTCATTTCATTCTCCGCACAATCCATACTTGTTCTGTCATATCAATTTTCGCTGTAATGTAATTGGTCCTTATGGAATCATTTTGTGCTGCTATTATAGGAGATTCAGTTGTTCTATTTAGATTTCCCTTTCTTAGCCATGTCCTTATCTTCTCGTGTGCAATCCAAGTAATCTGTCGTTTGAACTACCCATACGTTTTTCTTTTCATTTCGGTTTCTTCAATTTTGTCGTTTTTTTTGTCTGTATTTATGCTGCAAATGCTGTTATTTGCTGCAGTAATTAATCATTTTTAGCTCTTTTTAACGTAGTGTTAATGCACCAACGCAAATCTTCAATGCTAGCGAGTCCTCTTCCTTCTTTTTTCACACATATAATGCATATACTTAATTTAAGGTTGCCTTGGAAAAGTCATTGGTCTTTGATTACTATCAGTTTTTCGCCAATGCGCTAATCAGACCAAGTTTGATACACTATCCTAAATTATATATATATATATATATATATATATAGCAACTGCATAATCTCTTACAGATCACTGCTGTCCTTCATAATATCACATCTCACCATCAGCACCTCTCCGTCAATTGACTCAAATTTCCTGCTGTTGATCGACAAAATCTGAAGCAAATGTTACACAGGAAGGACGCCCTCACTACTAGATGGAATGGATCAGGTCGTAGAAATTGACGCTTTTCTACCAGAAACCAGAAACCGGCTTAGAAACCTTATTAAACATTGAGTAAGAAACATTTTTTGTTCCAAACCTGTATGCATGGATGGTCTCTCACGATATTTTTTATGATTGACATATCCAGCCTGAGAAAGTAAAATCTGATCACATATTTGACATCTTTAGCCATCCTTCTTCTTAACAACATTACAGGTGTTTCACTTACGAAGTTGATGCTTGATGTTTGCATGCTCAATCCGTTTGCCCTCAAAACTGGTGTACCAATCATTCACATGGTATTTTCATTCAGTTCTGTTGTAAGGATATATTTTTATTTTCACAGGTTTGCTTTTTTTAATTATTCAATATACCTCTTCTAAGACTTATGCAGCATACAGCTGATCGTGAAGGAGTTGCTTCAGTTGTCTATTATCACTCGTACACACTGTATGACCTGACCACACCATGTGAGTCGTTATTTCCTTGATCTCTGTTTGTTTGATGGTGTCTTCTTCCAATATTTCTGAGTACTTGTAATTTTCCTTCTCTCTAAACGTTTTAATGCTTTTCTGGTTTGGTAGTGCTATTCTTTCTGCTGTTTTTATTTTCTCGCTTTTATTATGAGCAAGGCACATTTTCTATGGTGAATTCCATAACTATATCCCGACCGTAAATTCGTATTTTTTATATAAGTTTCCAGTTCTTTTTCATTGTTTGTAAATACCTTCATAACATCATAAAGAGATTAATCTTTTCTGGCAATTTAGTAAACTTCTAGCCTTGGGTGAATTTCTTAAGTACGTAGTTGAGTGGCATCTTTGCTATAACCAATCGCAGTTGTGAAAGCGATTCTCCTTTGAAGAACCCTCTTGGATTTATACATCTGCAAGAATTTGTCCCCCTGCTGCCTATTCAGCCCACCAGTTTTCCATGGCATTCATGATTAAGTTTGTGATCTTCTCTGATATTTCATTGCATTTTCAAACTACTACTATTTATGTTTGCGAGATCATATCATTGGCCTTTTTGTAGTGAATCCATGGCATAGTTACATTTTTCCATCTTGTTTTGGGGATGTCCTCGTCTATACATAGTCATTAACTCATCTGGCTCCCCTGCAGCATCCTTTCAATTCTTCTTGAAACGGTCCGCGGCATATGAGCGATTAATAAGCTTATTCTCTTATCTGTGCAGTCAAAATTTTCTACATCATGGGTAAACACGTTATTGGTCTTTAGTTGCTGGAGATTATCCTTACGTAATAGTCCATCTGAATCGGGTTAGTATTTTCGTTTTCTTACAATACTTCACCGGAGTTTTACGTAAGACCTACGGTGTGGAATAGTCGTGATAATATGTATTCTATTTATTTATACTTTTCACTGCCTCTTTTGAGTAATATTTTTCAGACACGTTGATAGGAGATGAAGAGTTCTTCAGTGTGCATTTTTTTATATTTCATATATGTAGACTGCCAAGTATCTTATTAATGTATTCGTCAGTCCTTTTTTGATCATAGCGAGGGCTCCCCCTATTATTCACAACGTCGTAGTTTTAAGGTGCCATATGTTTTGAATTTCATTTCCAGGTCTTTGTATTTACTTATTTTATTACATTTTTTGACTGATGTGTTTTATCTGTTGGCCCTGACTTTTGATATAGAAGGCTTGTTTGTCTTTTAAAGTCCTTAATCACTATATCTGGTCAATAGCTCCTAATTTTTCTATCGGTTTGTATTGTAAAGTCCCTGAGAATAATAGCTTCTTTGGCTTCTGTTATTGGTTTTGTTTGGTTTTTATACTTCTTTCAGATTTCTGTATTCCATTGTATTTGCATGTTTTCCAATGAATATAATATCCTATTGTCCTTATATTCTATTGGTGTTAAGATTGGACAACCGGAATCTCAGTGATCAGTTCAGTCTAAAAATTGGGCTTGATCCAGGTTTTTATTATAGTTGGTTGGCGACTATTATTGACTACTCTCTCTCCACCTTCTCTACAGCACATTTTACCCTTCGATCACTTAACTCTATACCGATATTTTCATTTCTGTAACTGAATTATCATTATGTGTGGGCACATACATATCAATTAGAAGTCATGTTATTCTTTTATAGTCCTCAATCATTATACTTGGTCTATTATTCTTTATTGTTCTATCACTTTGGATTGCAAAGTCCTTTTATTTCTTTTGTTGTTTATGGTTGGTATTGAAACCGTTTTTTAGAAAAATATTATTATTATAGTTTTATTCATTTGAGAGTTTTTTTACACCAGCATTAACTGATGGTCTTTAGCTGGAGTCTTAGTAACAGCAAGTCTCCTCAAGTCTCCAGGACTCTTCTTGGTATTCTGGCCGATCTCAACAATGCTGTAATTTGACGTCCTCTTATTTCCAAGTTCCTCCGATCCTTTTATGAAACCTTTGGTGACTGTACCAAACGTGCTAATCACAATTGATATCACCTCCCCTTTCGTCTTCCATACCTTTTTTCTGATATCTAGCAAGGTCTTGGTACTTATCTTTTTTTTGCTTCCCTTCAGTTTTACCCAGTGGTCAGCCAGAGCAGCAAAGTTCATTATTCGGTAGGTTCTTTTTTTTTTTGTTTTGTTTTTTGGTGATTATCTCTGGGTTTGGTCTTCTGGCCAAGATTAGATGATACGTTTGTATCTCAGAATGCCAAAGAATTTTGTGCGTATCATTTTCTTCTTATGATTATCATTTCACTTTTTGCGAGTCTTTCGCATCATTATTGGCTTGTGGGCTTTCACTGGAGTCCAAATGATTGCAAGTCTCCTCAGGTCTCTTGGACTCTTCTCTGTATTCTGGCCGATTTTTACAATGCTATAGTCAGGATGGTTTCAATTCTTACTCTGATTTTCAGTTCCTCCAGTCTTTTTTACCAGCCTTTGGGGACTGTTCAATGCACACCAATTACAATTGGTGTGATACCAATTGTAATTGGTGTGCATTGAACGGTCCCCAAAGGCTGGTAAAAAAGACTGGAGGAACTGAAAATCAGAGTAAGAATTGAAACCATCCTGACTATAGCATTGTAAAAATCGGCCAGAATACAGAGAAGAGTCCAAGAGACCTGAGGAGACTTGCAATCATTTGGACTCCAGTGAAAACCCACAAGCCAATAATGATGCGAAAGACTCGCAAAAAGTGAAATGATAATCACCAGCAGCTTTTTTAGTTCTCTAGCAAGTTCAAAGTATTTTTCTAACTTTCTACTTTCATTATTATTAATGTTATCATTTGATTGAAATCATATAGCTGTAGACAAATCATTTGTTTTAAGAATTCTTACTTGAAGATAAAATTGTTTACTAAGCATTATCATTGGTTACTTGAAATCATATAATTACTTGCAAACTTACTGAGTTTGGGCTAAAATAACAAAACAAGGGTTACCAACCAACCAACCAACCAACCACTACTACTACTACTACTACAAATAATAATAATAACAAAAATAATAAAAAATTTGAGCAAGACAAGACGGAAAAATCTAGCTATGGTCGGGATTGACTACAAAAAGGCATATGGCATGGTTCCACAAAGCTGGATAATATACTATCTCAAAATGTACAAAATATCACGTGAAGTCATAAACTTCATCGAACAGACCATGCAAACCTGGAGAGTGAAGCTGAGAGCAGGAGGAAGAAGCTTAACTGAAACAAAGTTCCAAAGAGGGATTTTCCTAGGATATGCACTATCACACTTACTATTCATAATAGCCATGATGCCACTTAACTATATACTCAGAAAATGCAGAGCTGGATACAAACTTAGCGGATCGCAAGAGAAGATCAATTATCTAATGTACATGGATGACATCAAACTATTTGCAAAAAATGAAAAAGAATTGGAAACTCTCATACACGCCGATAGAATATACAGTCAGGACATAGGAATGAAATTTGGCATAGAAAAATGTGCCATGCTCGTCATGAAAAGTGGCAAACAACATATGACTGACGGAATAGAACTACCAAATCACAACAAAATTAAAACGATCGGAGAAAATGAAACCTACGAATACTTGGGTATCTTGGAGGCTGAGACCATTTAACGAGTGGAAATGAAAGACAAGATTCGAAAAGAATATCTCACGAGAACTAGAAAACTACTCGAGACAAAACTCTTCAGCAGAAACCTCATCAAAGGAATAAACACGTGGGCTATGCCCCTCGTTAGATATTCGGGACCCTTTCTCAAGTGAACTTAAACAAATGGATCAAAGAACAAGAAAACTAATGACCATGCATAAGGCATTACATCCCAGAGAGAGACTACATGTATCAAGAAAAGATGGAGGAAGAGGACTTGCCAGCATCGAAGACACCGTTGACGCATCCATACAACGGCTCGAAGACTACATAGAAAAACACGAACGAGGATTGATTACAGCCATCAGAAACGATACGGACAACACGATAGACGATAGAATGACAACAACTAGGAAACAAAAATGAAAAAAAAAACCAACTCTATGGCCGATTTAAACGACTAATAAACAACATTTCACACTAGAAAACCTGGATCTGGCTAAGAAAAGGAAACCTTAAGAGTGAAACGGAATCGCTCCTAATAGCAGCACAGAACAATGCCATAAGAACCAATCATATCAAAGCGAGGATAGATAAGACACAACAAAACAGCAAATGTAGGCTATGCGGTGACAGAGACGAAACGATCAATCACATAAGCGAATGCAGCAAATTAGCACAGAAAGAGTATAAGGCAAAACACGACTGGGTGGGGAAGGTGATCCACTGGGAAATGTGCAAGAAATTTAAATTTGACCATACTAACAAATGGTATATGCACAACCCAGTACCTGCCCTAGAAAATGACACACATAAACTCCTATGGGACTTTAACATACAAACGGATCACCTAATCACGGCCAGAATTCCAGACCTTACAATAATCAACAAAAAGAAGAGAATTTGCCAAATTGTCGACTTTGCTGTCACGGCGGACCACAGAATAAATCTGAAGGAATGTGCAAAGGAGGATGAGTACCCCGACTTTGCTTGAGAATTGAAAAAAACTATGGAACATAAAAGTGACAATTATACCAATTGTGATTGGTGCTTTTGGCACAATATCTAAGGGATTATTAAAAGGCCTGGAAGACTTGGAAGTTGCCGGACGGGTAGAGACTATGCAAATGAGAGCATTGCTGAGAACGGCCATAATCCTGAGATGATTCCTGGAGACTTAAGGAGACTTGCTGTCCCTCAGTTTCCAGTGAAAAACCATCGGCTAACACTGATATGAAAAACTCTAAAGGAGTAATAATAACAATAATAATCATGCAAAAGGGATTAGTTTGGTTTATGGCATATTAACCATTATAGGTTATTTAATGCCAAATCCATTTTATACATATAAACAGTTCTATTTCAAACAATTCAGTTTAGCATTTGTACACTGTTTAATTGTCAAAAAAATTCTTTTTCAAGCTATTCAGTTTAGTCAACAAAGTTAAATTGTTCCCACTACTGCTATGAATCACTAACAATTCAATTAAACATTTATTTACAAAGTTAAAAGTAAAAGATATTTTTATTCCAAACAATTCAGTTCAGTATAAGCATACAGTTTAGTTCTATTTGACCCATAGATAGGACCTCAGAGTGATGGCAGTAAAGGGGTACCCCGCATTCAACTAAGCTCCAGCATTTCTGGAACTTCATCATCAGATTGTTTAGCGTCATATCTAGGACACCCGATAGGGGAGTCTTACCTCTCTGCAGAGATGCAGTTGGTGTATTGTGCAGCCCCAGTCGATTGGGTGAACTGCAAAAGGAAGAACCAAAGTTTTCTTTCAGTATAGACATAGAGAAAACTATTGAAATCCGGCTATTTAATCCTATCTCCCTTGGAATTCGGAAATAGCCACAACAGTAAAAGATAATGCCAATATTATATAACCCGTTTCATTCCGGATAGGTTGTGAAAATAAGCCATTACAAATGATAGATGGTGATTATAAACGATTAGACCAGATATAATTATCGAATATTTAATAAAGATACAAATACTATATTACTGATATAACCATCTTGTTTGATAACAACATCTCTGTACAACAATTTAGTAAGATCGGGAAAGAAGAGGTTATTCAAACATAATCACTAATCCAATGGAAATAGGAGCACTGGGAGTAATTCATGAGGTATAGTGCCCCAATAGAATTAGTCCAAGGATGAAACACTTGTTTTGGCGTGTGGCACCGACATTTATGTTGGGGATGTCCGATTGTCTCATTGGGCAGAGGAAATATAAAAAACAACCTACATCAAGTGTTAGAACCTCTGGGTTTTTTCTTTTTATTACTCTGTCATTTTTCATTCCTCTGTTCAGTTTCTGAGACCTTGGAAGAATGAGAAAAATCAATAACGGATACAGAATACGGGATAGATTTTTAACTTGAGAAGAAACCAGCTCTACACGTGTCTTTGAATGGTTCAATCACTCTCTGTCTACACAACCAATTGACTCCTCGTGTCCCTGGCCAGCAAACAAAGAGAGAATCATGAAATCTAGCTGTTTTTCTTTCGGTTCTCAAAACATTGAACACCCTCTTCCGCCCTACGTGAGCAGCAAGATCTGGCCAGATTGCGCAATCACTTATATGGTCGATCGTGTCGGGTAACCTCGGCAATTACTGGTTAACTGCTGTTTTTATTCCCGGGTTTCTAGATCAAGCATATCTTGTTACATCTCGCCTACTGGACGAGATGTTGAACTTTGCTAAATGAACTCTCTTCCGGCTGCTGGTTTTTTCTTTTTCAAATAACTAACTTATTTACACGCCGGTACCATTCGCTTGTAATGTTACACAATTTAGAGGTCGAATGTGAACCATTCGACCTCTAAATATATCCGGGGTGAATCGCTGGAGATATAAGTGATTGTCTGGGTTCTTAGTGGTTAATATCTTCATGTGATGCAAGATGGAAGACATGGTTTTTGAGTGGGTTAAAAAATTAAGATATATTTGAGAGCCTTCGAAACATTAGCCCTTTCCCAGACCGTTTGGGCTGCCATGATAAAGATGCCATGGGAACACTTTGTCTTTCTCTAGTGACGGGATAACAAGAAAAAGCATACTAAGAGATGTTAGTATGAAAACTACAGAAGCATCTGAATAAAATGTGAATTTATGATAAATATAAATATCACATTGTCAGAAATGTTTCTCATGAGATATCAAGAAAATATTGCATTTTAAGAAAATGCCTATATTCAAATGAGAAAAAAACAAAAAGCAAAACAGGTTCAGTAAATCCAATTTTATCTGAAATACAAGAGCTCGTGCAAATGAACTCAGCTTTTTATACTTAGAAAAACTATCTCAATCTAATTGCACCCAAATTTAAATTAGATTGAATAAAACTGAAAAATAAGATACTAGTGTCTGATTAGTTAGTACTGTCACGTGATGCAAGGTAGAAGATTATATTTTTAGTTAACCAGTTAAAAATCTCTGTTAATCTGATATGCTAAATAACAGCTAAACAGCCAAAGAAAAAAAAAACTTCCTTTACTTCAGGTTAAGGTTGAAATATATTAGTAAAATGCTGATTAAACAAATTATAAAAATAATTAACTTTTAATTGGTTGATACTATCGCGTGATGCAAGAGAAAATACGTTTTTTAGTTCGTTAAAAAAACTTTAAACTTTGAAAATATTTGTTTTGAGGCTATTCAAAATGGTGGAATACTTCAGGCTTGAAAAGAGGTCTGTCATCAGAATCTTGATGGCTGAAAAGTGAAAACCAAGTTAAATTTACAGAAAATGTATGATGAGTGCGGAGAAGAACATTTAGAAAAAAAGCAAGCAAAAAAACCCAAAAACAATCAAACAAAAAACGTTTACACATGAGCTAAACCTGGGATAGCAATCGCAATCCTGGAACGAAAAGACCGTCTTTGGAACCAAAATACACTGACTCTCCGGTAAAGCAAAACTTCTGGGTGGAGCGGTCAGTAAAGAAGGTGAAGGTGATGTCGAAAGTCTTTTGGGGTATGAAAGGAGTCATCCGTACTGATTTTCTGAAAGAAGAAGCAACTGTTCGTCGTATTGCTAATTCCTTTTGGTCGATAGCTTTTCTTGGCATTCGTGCTCGGTGGTAATAATTAGCAAGCATAGATTCATAGTGCACTTAGTGAATCGATGACAAGGAATGACCTACTTACACCTGGCATGGTGAATCAAAAACCAGCTGCGCGTGAGTCTCGGCACGTGCGTGACCACTCGTTCCCATGATCTCCACTTTGAAAAATACCTTATGTCAAATCCTACCTGGAGAGAGGTGCTGATAAATATCGTTGGGTAAAATTCGTTTCGTCTTATTCATTGAACGATCCTCTTAATAGGCTTTGTTCCATCCTAAAAAAAACCCCAAAAACTTCATAAACATTTGATAATGGGGCTGTATCAAAGAAAAACAGCGAGATTAAAAAATAATAAACTAGGGTTTGATTGGTTGAAGGACAAAGCAAAAATTGACAATCCACAAAACCAACCAACCAGCCAATCAGCTAAACAACATTTGTAGTTTTAAATAGTGTCATTCTTTTAGGTCAATGATTTACAAGAACTTTTAAAGATCTGCCAATGTCCCATCGTGTGTTCAATTCAATTATTTTCCTTTATAATTTCAATATAGATTTTCTTGATAGAAAGGGACAATTTTACAGGCCACTTTCGGTGGCCTTTAAACGAATCAGTTCAATGCAGAATCCATTTGAATTTTTCAAGTATCGTTTTCTGAAGCATTTGTTAAATTGAGGTGGTCGCAGAGTGCAAACTGATAAAGTAAGGGAAAAGTGGTCTACAGTCGAAAGAGGGACAAGTTGACTAGGTTAAGAGTTTAAACAGTGTGCTAAGTGCAATAAAATACGCTATATATGACACCGTAGTGTGAAGAAAGCGGTTGGCATAGGGTTGCCAAAATCATCAAGACTCCAGTTTTCCATGCGAATTCGAGAGTTGGACAACTGTGCCACCCATTGGCAGAAATTGGTCTTCTACGCCGTAACCCCACTCTCCAGACCAAAATTCAGTTTTTCTCGTTTCTTTTGGAATGTGGAGACTGAAGCGAGAGGAACCGTAACGTGGGCTTAGGTGGTTTGATTTTGTTTCTTTGCTTAATAGCATATCAACCTTCGGGTGTTATTTAATACCAACCCATAACTAGGGGATAAAAGGGGTTCTTGCCTTCCCCAAGGGTAATAGTTCGAAAGTGAACTTAATAGCTCGGCTGTTGTCCGAACTCACTTACCTCAATGTCACAGTCAAATAATTTGCCCACTACATGAAGCCACAACAGGAAATGATGACTCTTCCTCTGTGGGTTTGGAGTGAAAGAACCTCGAAAGCTTCAAGAAGAGTAGGTTCCAACTAAACCAAAGGAAAACATGTAAATCCTTGCTGAAACATTATGTATCTCAACCATTACCACATATTTTATCGACCTTAGTAACTGATCAAAGCAAAGAGAATAAGCAAGGGGAATACCTATATTTTCAGGAAATTGTATTTATGTGATTCTTCACACTCATAACATTATCAGGGGTGGGATCATTGTTCTAAACTAATACTTTGAATTGTCCTCGTGTGCTTACATAACCCTGCGAACCAGAGAAAAAGGGAAAGGAGAAAAGATTGACATTACTCTCTTATGTGACACACACACACACACACATACATATATATATAATTTTAAGAAGGGTAAGTATTTATGTTTGATACTGTAAAAATTTAATCACACATAAAAAATGGTTATAGCTGCATTACAATTTTATTTTCATTACAGACCTTCCATGCAGTATAGTTTGGTAATTGATAATACTTAACAAGACTTGATAATATGGATTTTCATTTCATAATATTCATCGAGGAATATTTAGATGCTGGTATCTTCGGTTAAGAAAATAATCATTTTTTTAAAGAAATTGTTTGTGATATACTGGGTTGAGTGTTAAATAATTTCCATCCTAGTAAAAAAAATAATTTATTTATTCATAATTTAACAATGAATTAATTTCAATCAATAGTATATTCGACATTATTTGAAATCACCACTTGTCCTTTATCACATAGCTTGTTGATTCCTCTCAAGTAAAATTCAGCTGCTTTCAAACTCAAGAATTTTTCTTGGAATGTTTTCATCTGATCTTCTTGGGAAACCTTTTGCCATTCAGGGCTTTTTGTTTTGAACAAATCACTTGGTAATTACTTGGTACAAGATCTGGTGAATATGGTTGATAGGATAGAACAGACCAGTCTAAATCCATTATTTTTTTTTTACATGGTTCTTGCTGAATGTCACTTTGTGTTATCCTGAAGAAGTACAAAGTTTCTCCAAATGATGAATGCAGGGTATTTCTCTAAGAAGATTTTAATGCACTCATTGCAGCTATTGAGATTATATTCTGATTCAGAGTCTGATTGTTGTTTAAAACTCAAAATGAATGATACCACAGTGATCCCACTATACACGCAGCATAACTTTTCTTCCATGAAGCTCCTTTTTTGGGGTAGGCATTGAAGATTCATCCGTTTAAATCCACTACCCTTTGCAGTGAACGTTATCATAAAAGACCCATTCAGCTGCTTTCAAACTCAAGAAGTTTTCTAGGAATGTTTTCATCTGATCTTCTTGAAAAAAGTTTTTGTCAATTAGAGGTTTTTGTTTTGAACAAAACAGATGGTAATCGCTTAGTGCAAGATCTGGTGAATATGGTTGATGGAGTAGAACAGACCAGTCTAAATCCATTATTTTTTTCTGCATGGTTCTTGCTGAATGTGGCCTTGTGTTATCCTGAAGAAGCACAAGTTTTTCCTTTGACGACTATGGGGCGTTTTCTTGGATTTTCATGCCCACTTTTTCTATTTTTTTTAAGTGGTGACATATTGTGGATTGGGATGTGTTTAGGTAAAGAGATAATTCTGGATTACTTTTGTGTGAATTGCTTTCCACTAATTCTCTTTGGGTATCTTGATCAAAGTTAGATGAGTGTCCTGGTCTGGATTCATCTCTCTATGATGTATCGCCAGAACGAAACTTAGAAAACCAGTTTCGGATTTAGCTCTCAGTAATGACAACCGGATCATAAACACTAAAAATTTTCTTAGCTTTTTCTCTACTGTTTTTTTTTATATCATTCTGAAACTCCAACAAAATTACATGTCGAATATGCATTTTCAGTTCCGCCATTTTAGAGACGTAAGATCATGGATTAAATTTGTTGCATACTCTTTTACTTCTGAAATAAGAATGATCGATGAAGGAACTCTTTAATTAAGTAATTTCCGGTTGCGTTAAAAAATATTAAAAGTTTGATTTGCTTCGTTACAACGTTAAAAAAAAACATAAATGATATATATGTATATGTATGTGTGTGGGTGTGAGTATGTGTGTGTTTGTGTGCGTGTGTAATAATGCTAAATGATATTGATTTAGATTCATAATGTTCCACAGGAAAGAAAATCCTGCTGTTTTTGATAAGAAGAATATATATATATATATATATATATATATATATATATATATCATATATATTATATATATTATATAATATTATATATATATATATATATATATATATATATATATATATTATATATATCATATATCATCATCATCATGTCGTGCCGCCAGCACGGATATCCCTGACCCTCTCACGCCACTCCTCCCTATCATTCATCGCCTCCGGCAGGTCTTCAGGGTTACATCCTGTGTCTTCACATAGCTGCTTTTGCTTGGCCATATGTGGGGGTCCATAGGAGTACATCACTTATGAGCTCGTCCTTGCTTCTCCAGCAGTGTCCTGCGTGTCTGGTTCGTCTAACTTGTATAGTTTTCGTGATGGGAGGCAAGTGGCCGTATAGTTGGTGTCTCGTGGGGTGCTGTCGCCAGGACTTGTTCAAAAATAAACGAATGTGTGCGAGTGTGTTGCATATGTGGTTTTGTGTGTGTGTGTGCGCGTGAGTCTATGTGAATGTTGTATTTTTACTTTTATGGTTTTATGTTAACTATATTTTTACTATTTAAACCATAGCTATGGGTTGCCCAGTCGGCTGGGGCTGTAGAATACATCGACTGTATCTCTGCAGGGGGTAAGACCCACCCACACCAACGGGTGTCCTAGAGTGACACTAAACAATCTGATCGTGAGGTTCCATTAATGCTGGAGCTTTGAGGAATACAGAGTACCCCTTCATTGCCATCGCTCCCAGGTCCACTCTGGCCCTGAGTGATAACACCTGATAGGTTCCTATCTATGGGTCAAATAAAATTAAAATGTGTACTAATGCTAAACTGAATTGCTTGAAATAGAACTGTTTTGACATTTAAACTACGTACTAATGCTAAACTGAATTGTTTGAAATGGAACTGTTTTTGTATGCTAAACTAAATTGTTTGAAATGGAACTAGTTTGACATATATATATATACTAAACTGAATTTTTTGGATTAGAACTGTTTGAATAAACTGAATAGCTTGAAATAAAAATGTTTTTGACAATTAAACTGTGTATTTATGTTAAATTGAATTGTTTAAAATAGAACTATTTATTAGCATAAAAATGGATTTGGTATTAAGTAAGCTACAAAAGTTGATATGCCATAAAACCTAAATAAACCAAGCCATAGCTATCGGGGTGGGAGTTATGAAGTTACCTAATTTACTCAAAAGTATAAGTCGAAAACTGAACGTTAAAGCCCGACTTTTAATTCGAACTCACCTACTACGATGTCACAAGAACTCCTCACTTTATTATTATTATTATTATTATTATTATTATTATTATTATTCACTCATTAGAGCTTTTCACATCAGCGTTAGCCGATGGTTTTTCACTGGAGTCTGAATGACAGCAAGTCTCCTCAAGTCTCCACACTCTTCTAAATATTCTGGCCGTTCTCAACAATGCTGTCGTTTGGATGGTCTCCACTCGTCCGCCAACTTCCCTTTAGCAATCATTTAGTTACTGTTCCAAACGCACCAATTACAATTGGTATAATTGTCACCTGCATGTTCCACAGTTTTTTCAATTTCCTAGCAAGGTCGAGGTACTTACCCTTCTTTTCATATTCTTTCAGTTTTATTCTGTGGTCAGCTGGGACAGCAAAGTCGACTATTTTGCCAGTTTTCTTTTTTTTGTTGATTATTATTAAGTCTGGTCTTCTGGCCGGGATTAGGTGATCCGTTTGTATGTTAAAATCCCATAGGAGTTTATGCGTGGCATTTTCTAGGACAGTTGTTGGGTTGTGCATATACCATTTGTTTGTATGGTCGAATTTAAATTTCTTACACATTTCCCAATGAATCACCTTGCCGACCCAGTCTAGTCTCGCCTTTATTATTATTATTATTATTATTATTATTATTAGTCCACATGTTTGGTAGTTGAAAATATATAGCACGAACAAGTTTCGATTATTTTAATCGAAACTTGTTCGTGCTGAAGTAAGGAAAAGGTTAAAGATTACTATATCCCACATAATCCCGTGGAATACCAAATTAGGTCAGAGAAATTTAGGGATACCTCGGCCCCTACCACCAAAAAGAAAAAGAAGGAATACGACCAAAATTCTGGTTTAAATAAGTCGATGAATTTAGAAAAAAGTTTTCAATAAAAGAATCAACAACAACAACACAAAAAACTATCAATTCTTTTGTAAAATAAAATATACTTGTAGATGAAAAAGAATCTATCTGAGGAGAATGTGGTTTTGTTGTTAGGAAGTGACTACTCTAATCGAAGAGGAACGAACATGTACATCGGGAATAGATCGATTGCTAAATACGTCCGACATATTTGTCAATATATTGATTCAGTCTTGTCGGCTTTATTGTATTAGAAGTGTTTGATATTTTAGTGTATATTTTATATATACTTAGTATATATTTTATATATTTAGTATATATTTAGGCGACGTATATAAAGTAATTGTCAGGGAGTGTAATAAACATTTCTTAGCATTTATATCAGAAAATAGTCAATAAATTAAAACATAGATGAAAAATCTTCGGATATCTGAAGGCAAATCTTTGGATATCTGAAGGCAAATATAACTGTTCTTGTATATATATATATATATATATATATATATACTGTGAAGTGAAGTGTACATAAATAATGTAAGTACACGTACACTTATCTATACACGTACATAATTTTTTTTATTAATATAGACATATACAGTTTGATTGGTCAGCTCTAAGGTTGATAATGGATGTAACGGGTTTTATTATTACTGTAGGTTAAGGGTATGAGTCAAATTGCACACTGACTCTTTTCTCAGTTGGAGTGTATTTATAGATTTTCACAATTGGTGTTCATTATATAAATGTATAATAGATCAATGATATGTAGATATATTCAAACTTATATATATATATATATATATATATATATATATATATATATATATAAGTGTGTGTGCGACCATTTAGCCAAACACTCTGTCAGGAATCCAATACCATTCTAGTGCGATTTTGAAGGGAAATAGATATATGTGTTTGTGCGTATGTGAGTGTAATTGTGAGAGTGGCTTCGATTGTTTTTTTATTTAATGGTACATTAACCTTTATCTAATGCCAAAGCCATCCTTGTTTGTGGTACTAAAGTAAGTAAAGTTGGCGACCTTAGTCAAGAGTGATCCGAAGGCTCCCTTTTCAATAGCTACTACATCGAGGTGTAGGGGAGGGTGCTATTCTATTCCCTGGATTGCTCCACTTTATCCTTGATCCATATCTTATAATGCTGAGTGTTAAGCAAGGCAGCATCAAGTACCATTTTTTGAGTCTTTATATGACTCGGCCTGAGATTGAACCCCAGGTCTCTCAGACCATTGGCGAACACTTTACTCATTAGGCCATAATCTTTACTTGCGGGGAAATAAGTGCGTTAATGCCTGTCCAAAAAGTTATTAGTCAGAAAGTGAACGTAATAGCGCAACTAAAGTATGTGTATAATGTGTAAGTGTATATTTGTGTGTTAGAGTGTATATTTGCGTATGTGATTGTGTGTGTGTGTGTGTGCGTGTGCATGTTATGTGTGGTGGGGGTATGGCTAGCGTTAAGTCAAGAGCCTCGAGAAATGAGCCGAGGGATCCAGTATGATATTTTGAAGATCTGAGTCAAGAGGTAACTTGATTATTCTCTCTCTCTCTCTCTCACACACACACACACACACACACACACACACACAAATATATATATATATATATATATATATATATATATATATATATATATATACCCAACGCATGTACACAAACAAACAAACAAACTCTCTCTTTCTCTTGCCCTCTCATACACATGCAAACACATACAAATTCTCGTCGAAATGGGTGTTGTTTTTTAATGTCCATTTGACTTCTGTATATATGACTAAACTTGGCTTGCCGCTAGCAATAAATAAATGAATAAATAAATAAAAACAAAACAAAAAGAAAAAGGAAATATGCCAAGAGGCTCTAAGATCAGACAAAAACTGCTTTTATATAATTTTGTTTAATGGCATATTGTGACATGATATGCTACGTCCAAGTTATAAAGAAAACGAAAGGCTAATTTCAGGGGAGAGAGAGAGAGAGAGAGAGAGAGAGAGAGAGAGAGAGAGAGAGAGAGAGAGAGAGAGAGAAAAGAAAATACAGACATAGAGTCTATGGGAACTGACCTCTGAGTGTCTCCGGCTAAAGCAGGAGTTGTTGGTCAGCCAGTCACGGGTAATTAAAAATGAAGAGAAAAAACGGAGGTCCCAGAATTTCTGCGCAGGTGTGGAACCACCGGAAACGTATACAGTTCTCCCTCCGACACCAGGCTGGAGCTCAGAGGACGATTCGGGTTTGAAAGTTAGTTAACAGCCGGACGTGAAGAGGTAAAGACTCGAGTGAACACTAGCCAGGGAAATGTGAAAATAGTGGAAAGTTGCGGCTACCATTTTGTGGTGGGCTCTGAAAAGGGGTCTTACACTAGACGTGTAGTTGTAAAGATGAAACCAGTGAACAAGCATGCTTGAACTACAACATAAAACCAGGAAGAAAATTCAAGGCCTGTGTCAGCTCTCTCTTTCTCCTCATGACATGTTGTTTTTGTTCAGCAAACGAAGTCGATTCAACTTTCATTTTCTCTTTCTTTCTTCCAGCGGCTACTTACAAAGTCTGGTCGCGAATAAACTTTTGAGTTAGATAGATTTTTGTGTATTCGACAACTTTCTACTTCGGCGATGTTACAACAGGGTCCGACAACTACTTAAGATGTAGAGATATAACGTTCGAGCACGTGGTGGTACAAATGGCTCTGTGTATACGGAGTGGTACAAACTTACTTTTCCTGTGTAACGGTTCAACGTCTTATTTGGTGCAGTAACATTATAACTTTCCATTTGAGACCTGTATTGGTACAATATGAACTCCTTATGTTATTTAACAACGAAATTCTATTCATTTGTAAATTTTAAATATATTTTCAGTCTTACATTGCATTTAAAAAAAATTAGAATATCATTCTTTAATGTCGATAATTATTTGTTTGCACATAGTTATTTGATATTAAGTATTCAAGTCAGAGTAAGCTAAGAAAATGGCGATGAAGGAGTACTCAATACACCCCAGAGCTTCAGAACTGTAACATCATCCCCATATGTAGGTAAGAGTCATATCCAAGTCAACCATACAGATTTCTATGTAAATGTAACCTTTCAACATGAACATTTGGAATATCTTAAGTAAGTTGGCGACCATAGTCGAGGGTGACCCGAAGGCTCCCTTTTCGATAGCTACTACACCAAGGTGTAGGGGAGGATTGCTCCGCTTTACCCTTGATCCGTACCTTATAATGCTGAGTGTTAAGCTAGGAGACATCAAGTACCATTTTTAAAGTCTTTGGTATGACTCGACCTGGGATTGAACGCAGGTCTCCCGGGCCATTGGCGAACACTCTAACCGCTAGGCCAATGTCCGGTTGGAATATCTTAATGTATAGAAATAAAAATAATTCGGCAAATGAAATACCAAAACAAACAAGACAATGAAAGAATTATGTATAAATAGAAAGAGCACCTCTCTGTGAAGATTAGCAAGTTTCTCTCACAAATTATTACTCTGATACTGAGTTTGATTATCACTGGGTGCATTATACTTAGGACTTTGTGCAATACTGAGTCAAGTTTAGAAACAATCAGTTCAATAAACTTTAATAATTTCTTGGCATAATAATATCTACATGGGACATCTAGTGTCAAACACATTCTTTATCATCATCTGTACAAACACTAGAGCACCTCCCATAGTATAATAGTATAATGATTCAGCAAGTTCGACTAACAGACCGGTGTTAGTGAGTTTGACTCTCACTGGGTGCCCAACATTTCTGGGCTCGTGCCAAATAAAGCTAAGCTAGTAAATTATAAAAAAACAATAATGATAGGCTACGTTGAAAAAAAAACCCTGCTAAAATACCGATCTACAAAATGATAAATTCTATTTCTTTAAAATGAGTTAGAATTTGGTGAGAAAACTGAAACTAAAAAGTCTTTTCTCGTAAAATATGATAATATTAGAGGGTAACTATTCTCTGATATTTATTATAAGAAAAATTCTTACATCTAAATGTAGCACACTGCATTGCCCGAATCGAGTTGATGTATTTTGTGTGTGTAAAAGGTCTTAGCGTGTGTATGTAACTATGAGAGAGGGAAAGTATATTCATGCGCTAAAAGTGTAAGTGTCTGCACCTAGAAGAAAAAAGAATGAAATAGCAGTACGAATATATCTATGTAAACAATATTTTCATTCAATTTAGAATAATTAAGCGATTATGAAATCAAATGAAAACTTCGAGAAACAGAATCTTAGATTTTCACTCAGTAGAAATAAAGTCGAAAATTTTGAGTATGTTCACGGAATGGATTCGTTAATCTACTGAACATTTCCCCCTCTCCTTCTCTCTCTCTCTCTCTTTTTAACTCTGTTTATTAGGCTCGTAATTAGACAAAAGGTAGATTTATTATCAATGTTTCTAATCAGTTAAAAAAGAAATTAAACAATCAAGGAGGGAAAGATTATTTAATTATTTTGGGTTTTAATCCTTCAAATTTATCGCGGCAATTCAAATATTGTCGTCTGCGAATCTCAAAGACATTCCAAAACAAGCGAGTAAGCGACGATTGGTCAACAGATGCAAAACGCAGATACAAAAATTACCGCTTCTCAAGCCTATTTTTTAGTACGGAAATCAGTTGATTTTATATATATATATATATATTCTTACGCCGCCATGTGCCCAGCGAGCTTGCAGGATGCTGTTCGTTCCCACCAAGTCCACCAGTTAATTCTGGGCACCAACGTTGGCAGTGGTTTTCCAAACGCTATTTAATGTCACAGATATCATCAACTCCCAAGCGGAACCACATTTTAAAGCCGCTCTGCTAGTTATAGGTGAGGTATTAAGAGTCAACACAGGAAACTGGCTTGCTTTCCTCCTCAAATACTAGGTCTTCGACAAATACAATTCTTCATAACAAAAGAAGGACTCTGAACAGTCGTGTTTGGGTTAACAAGATTAATAACAATATTCTTTTATTGCATAAAGGAAAGAAACGAAGAAAACAAAACAGTTAAAGTAGAAGTCAGGAGCGAGGAAGCCTTTCTGTATCTCGGAGGAGCATCCACTAAAATATCCATATCCTGGACTAACCCCCTCATAAAATATCTTTATCCATGGACGGGTCTTCCATAAGATATCTGTTAATGGCGGAAGGTGAGAAAGTAGTTCGACAACGATAAACACGGTCCACTTCCCTGCAGACTATGGGATTTACTGGCAGAGCTCATGCTCCGAATCTCAAGTTTATCATTTCAGTATGAGTGCAGCAGTATAAAGCTGAATATACTTAAATTGTATGTTACTTACTTGGGGTTCTGCGGAGTTTATTCTTTTCTCCTTTTTCTTTCGTTATTGGGTTTCCATAACACGTCTTAAGTCCCATAAGACCTGGATTAATTATTGTTCCTTCCCTCGTGTACAAGTGTTTCTTTTGGGTATTCGTTTATTCTCAGAGTGCTGGTTCATTCAAAAGATAAGTTCTTTCTTTTCTCTCTGGGTTCTTTGCGCGGCATTATTTTGGAATTTGGGTTTCTTCATATTCCAAATTATGTTTTTGGTTTTTCGACGAACAAAGTCAGCTCCTTATGCGTCTTCATCCATTGAGGAATAAACGGTAACTGTCTTATTTTCCGTAGTTTGAAAATTCACCACGTGTTGATTTTTTTTTGGCGGGCTCTTCCTCGGAACCAAATATGGTCGGGGGTTTGCCTCTCCGCAGACACATACGTGGATAATAGAGAGTGAGGTCCTCACGTGCCTATCTCCCCTTGTAATGATAGAGAGGGTGGGAGAGAGAGACAGTATTACACCTCTGCAGAGGTGCAGTCGGTGTGTTCTGCAGCTCCAGCGGACCGTAACCTCTAAACTGTTGAGCATCTACTTTTGTCTATATTCCTTTAATGATGTAACGTTGAAGTTTAACGTCACGATCTTATTCAGTCACTTTCACTCAAGACCGTTCACGAAATTCTATTACATTACAAATACAAATATCTCTCGATAATCTTACACAAAGAATTCAAAAGATCAATTTATAAGAAAATCAACTTCCACATTTGTATTCAAAACGATAGCCAAACTAGTTAGGGAGGTTAGAAGATTTTAATAAATAATTTAAAAAAATGTATTTCTGCGGGGATAAAATGGTTAGTTTTTCATGTCTGAAATAAACAAGTCTTCGATTTTATAACAATTAGATATCAGTTGACAAGGATATCATTTTTGAACTTTTTTTTATTTCTAGGGGTGGTCTTCTTTTGTTGCGTAGCCATATACACGAATATGGCCATGTTCGAAATAGACATGTAATGTTCATTACTATAGAACATATAAAGAACAGGAATCTCAAAAACACGTAACTACTTCTTGTTCAGGTACGAAACCTTTTTATTAACTTTGAGTTAAAGGTTTCGACGTAAGGAGGAGAGACACAATCTTCTATGCTGTCTTATTCATTTGGCCCCCAACTCGAGCGGCCCCCATCGGGCGAACGTTCACCTCGCGTCTGCGAGCTCCAAGGCTCGATCCTTCTCGTTTGGCGTCTAAAACCCGACTTTTATTTTCTTCAAATTCTCACACAAACTTCCGCGTGCTTCCGGTGCGTGACGTCACCCGCACCTTGTCACCCAGTATAGTCTCGGACTGTTATGACATCTGAGTGACACCTCCATCCGCTCGCGCGCACCCGCGTTAACACCTGCTTCAATCTTACACCCAACCAAACCATGTGTTGAGCCGAAAGGTTCTTAGCCTAACTAAACTCAAAGGCATGAACCGAAATCCCTCAGCTATTTCATAACATACCTATCCAACCACAATAAAATCATTTGTCATCGATGATGACAAATTATTTTCTTAAACTAATGTGCCGGTCCTCCCCATGTCGAACTGAGCAACAAAATCTTCAGCAATACAATTTCAACAAAATAATACAACAAAAAGCATGCGTCAGTCCCAAACTCAAAAGTCACTGAAATAAAAATAAAAAGTGTTCGTATTGTCCATCGTTTTTTTTTTTCATTTTTTTTCTTTTTCCGACCACATTTTCTGGTTCTTTTTTCTCTTTTTTTCTTTTTTTTTTTTTTTTAAATTTTTTCAACAGTCACTCGTTCGGCATGTATATTTTTTCAGTCTTTAATTTGTTCTCTTATTTTCATATTTAAAAATTTTCTTTTTTTTTAAAATCTCAGGTCAATGGCTCATTTTGTATTTTGCATTTTTGCCTTCCTTCTACGTCCGTACTTATTACTGCTAACTTTATATCTCCTTCTCACGTAATATCTGTCATTAATTAATGTACACATTTTAACCTTCCACAACCAAGCAGAGCTCGTAATCGAACCAAGATACATGTTTCCCCGTTTTTTTCCAACTTTTGACGACCGTCAAACGGTCTATCTCACATCTTTTCAACAGCTTACGAGTACCCTTCTTTCTTATCTTCTTTCTTTCTTTCGCCCTTAAAATACTGGGTGTTCTTTCTAAACCACCAAAACCTTTATCAGCTCACTCAATGAAATTTCTCCCTCGACACAAAATCAAGTCCGCGAATTTTCCAAGCACATCCAATGAGATCACCAGAACTCTGCGCAAATCTTAAATAACTAATCTCCAAACCCATGTTTTTCCGAACATCTTCCTCAACAAAACTTCACAGTCCCACTCCAGCGGGGAACTCACAAAATAACCGTTTGCCCTGTCAGACACAATAAACTTCCGTCTCTTCGTTGATCTGCCTCTCCGGCGAGATATGAGACAATTTTCCAGTCGATACGGACAACGAAACGTCCGAAATATTCCAAACGTGACTCCGACTCTTTCGGATTCGACTACTAAGCAAAAACTTGGCCTGATTTGTTCAGCGCCCAAAATATCGATTCTCCAACATCGAAACCTGTCCCAAAAGTCCTAACAACAGATATGCGAAATTTTTCCGGCAATCCCATCGATGAGCGAAATCTCCAAGGTCTCGAATCAAAATTCTAATCTCCGAATATTATTAGCCCGGACCACCAACAAGTTACAAGTTTTCATTCATAAAACCGTTATTTACTACAAACTTCACCTACAATGACCCCGTCTATCGTAAAATCCATTCATAAAAATACGTTATTACTATAAAATTTCTTTACAAAATATTGTTTATTATTGCTGTCAATCATATGCGTGACACAATCTTCTGTCCACACAGCGACCACCTTTCTTTCTTCTTCTCTGTCACTGCGAGCTTAATTCTCTGTTAGTCTTTCTTTCTCTCCTCCCAGCACGGTACAAAGTCACATACAGTAGTAATCATAATTTTCTATGCTACCGACGATTTTTCTTTCTTTTTTTTTTTTTTAAATTTTAGAATTATTTCCAAATCTATCCTCCACAACCATTCAAACTCTATTCGTAAATTAAACTATGACAGACGTAAATGAGCAAATACCTTCTTATTCTTTTTCTTTTCTTCTTGCCTTTTTTTTTCTTGGAGTTGAGTTGTGTTACTTCTTTTTTTTTCTTTTCTTTTCAAGCCTTTTTTTTTCTTTTCTTTTTTTCTTTTGGAGTTGCGCTGTTTCTCTTCTCTTTTCGGTGCTGGACATTTTCCTTTTTCTTTCTGGGGGGCACCGAATTTGTTCTTCGTGTTTTTGGTCTCTTTTTCTTGTTTCTTATTTTCTGGGGCCTTGTGTTTTCTCTCTCTCTCCCTCGATCGCCTGAACAAGCCGCTCCGAAATAGATTCCTCCTTGTTCTTAGCTGCTTCTCTGATCGTCTTCGTGGAACCATGGTAACCCAATCGAAAACCATATCATGAACGATATGCCCAATTTATGGCACCAAATATGTCTATGTTGCGTAGCCATATACATGAATATGGCCATGTGCGAAATAGACATGTAATGTTCATTACTATAGAACATATAAAGAACATGGGAATCTCGGAATTCGAAAACACGTAACGACTTCTTGTTCAGGTACGAAACCTTTTTATTAACTTTGAGTTAAAGGTTTCGACGTAAGGAGGAGAGACACAATCTTCTATGCTGTCTTATTCATTTGGCCCCCAACTCGAGCGGCCCCCATCGGGCGAACGTTCGCCTCGCGCCTGCGAGCTCCAAGGCTCGATACTTCTCGTTTGGCGTCTAAAACCCGACTCTTATTTTCTTCAAATTCTCACACAAACTTCCGCGTGCTTCCGGTGCGTGACGTCACCCGCACCTTGTCACCCAGTATCGTCTCGGACTGTTATGACATCTGAGTGACACCTCCATCCGCTCCCGCGCACCCGCGTTAACACCTGCTTCAATCTTACACCCAACCAACCCATGTGTTGAGCCGAAAGGTTCTCAGCCTAACTAAACTCAAAGGCATGAACCGAAATCCCTCAGCTATTTCATAACACTTTTCCAGAAGTCAGAAACTCATGTAATCGTAGAATCGATTTACTGAATTAATGAATCTACGTACATTTGGTAGTTTTACCACTTAAAGACTGTTTCAATTTATTTGGCTGAATAAGCATCTGATGATGTCCCACCCAGTAAGTCTAGATGGAGATCTCAATACACCGACAGTAATGATTTGATAGTCTTTTTTGTGTAGGTTGGTGTTATCATTCAGTAAAATTATACAAACAAATCTATCTATCTATCTATCTATCTATCTATCACTGTTGCGTAATGGTTAAAGTACTGGACTGCAGCTACGCCATTCTTTTCGTTTTTTGACTATTACTCTTAGGAAAGATGTTAACACACTTATCCACACCCTTTGGTATAGCTTTGATATCTAATAACACACGAAGGTTGATATGCTATTAAACAAAGAAACCAAACCAATATATCTGTCTATATATCTATGCACGTTGTGTTGATTTGCAATCAATTCTCCAAGATCAGTTATTAATGCGTAGTAAGAATGATTCTCACTAAGAGCCCAATATTTACAACATTTTGCCAAGTGTCAGCTATATTTAACTTTTTTTTCGACTTTATGATCAAATAATACTGGAAAGGTTAAGTAGCGACAAACTTCATAAGTTTTTCGATGTGCTTAAGTAACACGAGGCTTGATTGTGTCATGTTGTGGGGACATAAAGGTTGTTGAAGAAAAGCTGATAAGACAAAGAAGTTGTCGCTTGTTTTTGGTAACAAAATAATCGACATATTTGTTAAAGAAAAACCCATTAAATGGTGTCTTGTTTACCCCCCCCCAATATGGCGTCTAAAACTCAATTATTAACTTTTTTGAATCCAAGTAACTCTCTAACGAGGGACGTTTAAAAAGTTCTAAGTCTCACCTAGAAAGAAGAACCTGAGTTGAATATTTTGTTGTGACAGTACACTTCTACAACTAATAAAATTAGAAAAACTAAGTTAGATTGCTGTTTTAGCTTCTGTGTACGTTAGATCAATAGAAAATTAAGAGATGTGTGGCAAATCTAAAATCTGGGTGAGGCTTAGACTTTTTGATCTTGTCTCGTAATTCTCATAGGACCGACCACAGCAAATGACAAAAAATCATTCTGCTGCCACATTGTTTTAACTCGTACATTCTTATGGCTAAGGATTAAACCTTGACCTGCAACTTGTCTATCACTTCAACGCGATTTTTGCGCCATCCATTAGGCTGCAGGAGGCGTTGGTGGGAAGGCTATAATATAACATGTGCTAGACTAAGTAAAGTTAAGTAAATAATATCGATTACTCCGTGAAAAAAAAGTATTTAGTGCGTACACTAAGAGGATATTCACTTTGTTTTTTTATGTATCAGTAAAGCCCCCCTCAATACTGATAAGAGACAGATTTGATTTCATTTAAGAGTTAAAGATTCTGGCATCGTAAATATAAAACTTATCCAAACTAGATTACATCATTTAAATTAATGGTAGAATTTTTTCAAAACTATGCGGAGGATAATATTATGACGTAATGTTTTGCGCCGTATCTATTATTAGTATCTATCTATCTATCTATCTATCTATCTATCAAAGTTTTTATCAAAATCTAATTATGTATAATGTAAGTAAATGATTTTAGTGGGTGCATATAACTATTAATAGATGGATACATGCAGAGTGATACACTGTAGTTGGGCACATTTGTACGGCCACTTCGAACTGAATGTAATAAGGACCTTTGTCTCAAAGCATTCTCAGCTGTGCCCTTTGGGAGCCGATTTTCAAACATCAAGAAAACGCGACCACTTCGAAAGAGATTGTGAAGGTTAGAATGAGTAGTCTTTTCACTATCAATTCCTCTGATTTTAAAGCAGTTCGTCGAATATGGTCGTAGGTATATATAGGTGTGTTAGATCTAATATCAAAGCTCGAGAATATGAATAAAATATTGCGAACAAAAATACACCCCCACTATTCCAAACATTAGTCTCATATATATATATATATATATATATATATATATACGTGTGTGTGTGTGTGTGTGTGTGTGTGTGTGTGTGTGTGTGTGTGATGGTGAATATCGGGGTTGAAGAACAGAGAATAGAAAATCCTGATTGAAAGATAGAAATTTCTAACATAAGCTTGGCTACCTAAATTCGGCTTTTGTTAACAACCTTTGAGATGTTCCGAGTCGATTGTCAAGAAATGTTGGGCGGAAGAAAACGAATCGATGAACGGCCAACAATCAATCAGTCTGGGAGATAAAAAGATGAAGAAGGAAAAGGTTAAAGGTCAAAGGAACGGCCCCCAAAAAAGAGGATTAAAGGAGGGACTATAAAAAGAAAACCGTCAAACAAATTCAATAGTTCATATCTCTCTACCTCAGTCATCTCACACTATATCAGTTTGTTCATATCTATCCATCTATGATACTTGTATATGATGAACATAGGCGTCAAAGAAGATTTTTGTATATATATATATATATATATATATATATATATATATATATATATATATATATATATATAAGTATCTGAATATATCTACCTATCATGTATCTATAACACATTTATATAATGAACACCAATACACATCTCTCTATCTTAACCACGTCATCTCTCTCAATACCACCCTCTTCATTACTCTCTCTCTCTTCTTCTTCTTCTTCTTCTTCTTCTTCTTCTCTCTCTCTCTCTTTCTCTCTCTATTTATCTATCTTTATACTTTTTACTATGAATATTAGTTTTGGTATATATATATATATATATATATTTCACGTGGCGTGCTGGGTAACGAACTCGGCTGCGAAGTCTTAGTAAGCTAAATATATATATATATATATATATATATATATATATATATATATATATATATATATATATTTCAAGGAATACGCCCTCGGGTGCCCCTGACCACACCGTCAGTGATGTTCTCCCCAAGATATGTAAGTGTTTCGGGTCTTTCAACATCATACACCTTCACTAGGATGACCCAGCTAGTGTTGATCAGTCACCAGCTTTTGGTCAGGGAATCTCAACAGCAGCAAAAAGGATCACAAAATTCCGTGAGGCTTTATAAAAAGTAGCACTAGTAGAAAATCCAATCAAATGCGTCTCCAGGCAATCCTTCTCCCATAAAAAAAAAACAATAATATTCATTATAAGTATTTATAACAGCCTCTGTATCTGCCTATCTGATTATCCATCTCTTGTTCCTTTATATAACCTACTGAGGTTAAAGAACAACCCCTATATATATATATATATATATATATATATATATATATATATATGTATGTATATATATCATAACAGTGTTGGTTATCACTAAATCACTTTGTGGGTTTGTGTGGAACCATGAATTAAATATATATATCTAATATATATTTATTTATTATTATTATACTAGGTGTCGCAGTCTAAATTCCATGAATTAAATATATATATCTAATATATATACCTAATATATATATATATATATATACTTTTTTAAATTTTTTTTTTTTATTTTTTATTTTTTCATCATACAACGTGTGAAAGCCTGTCCTCACCAGCCGCTAACCAGGGTGATAACACAGTTTCAGTAGCTCAAGGCGTTACTGCCACAGTATATATATATATATATATATATATATATATATATATAAAGGCATATACATGTCTATCTATTTATTAATCTTTCTTCATCTGAATATCTTAACTCGTTCCACTCTTTTTAGCTCTGTCAAAGGGGACTGAGGATACGTCAACTATTTATTTTGTGGAGGAATAAGAACCCCCGCAAAACAACGTGTGTCATGGATATGATATTCATCTGGATCTGATGCTGAGGCTCAAGTTCTGAAGATCTATGGTGTGCGAAGTTTTCCTTCATTGTCATTTCTCCAAAGACCACTCTGCTTCGAAGTTGTAGTACCTGGGTCATAATATGATGGAGTGTCCCCATGGTGTAATTGTTAAAACGCTGAACTGTGGAATCGTAGTACGCGAGTTCGAGTCGCGCTATTACGTTCACTTTCGGACAAATACCCTTCAGGAAGATATGAAACCTTTTATCCTCCCATCTATTGGTTAAATAGTACCACTACTGTCCTTCTAAAAAAAAATGAAAGATTTGTCTTTAATAACTAAGGAAGGTTGATATGCCATTAAATAACAGACATAGTGTTACGGAGGTAACGAAAAAAAGCATTTATGCTAAAATGTGAAAGCGAAGATCAAAATCCAGTCACCAGATATTTGAAGAAATATCGCTCGGCTTGCGAGATCCTCGATGATCAAGCAATGTCAGTTAGACTGTGCTATAATTAAAGATTGTTTTTAATTATATCAGTTAATCGTTTTATTTTAGTGATAAATTGGGAGCTAGGTAAAAACTTTAAGTTGAAGTGTTAGTCACATTTGAAAGATGAAGCGGATGCATTCAATTTCAGCTCATGTCATAATAAAGTTTTGTTTTGAAATCGGTTGCAGGCAACATACTAAAATAAACATGGGGATAAGTGTCAGCTGATATTAAATAACGAGGCTAGAAAGTTTTGATACACGTGTTATTATCAGATTAGTTAACAGGATAATTAGCAGAATTTATGCAAGCAGAGTTATTTAGCGGTCAGTCAGTCAGTGGTCTAGCATTTGTGCCGCAGTATAACAAGGCTTGAAAGCGTGCATTTTGAGGTGGTGCTCCAAAACACAGAGCCAAATCCGGTGAGTAGTACTTAGAGAGTATCAGGGGAGCGAGGAATCTCACACGCCAGTGTAGTTATTCACCTACCCGACTTCGGTAAATGCGACAGGAGCTGCCGAATGGTGCCACACGTTATCAAGAAATACCTTCTACAGACTCGTATGTATCAAAATATTGCAAAACTTATGACTCACGTATTGTGAAACAGTTTGCATTATAGGAAATGTTGCGTTTCTGATGCTCTGTTGGTAAAACATTACCGCTTTACCATCGCCACCGTCGTCGGAATCACTTTGTCCTTTACCACTACCACTGCCACTATCACCACTGGCACCATTCCGATCGACTTGATCGTTATTTCTCTCTTGCATTGCCAGACCGCATCTTTTTTTTTGTGAGCAGGACGATCGATCACCTGTGGTCAGCCAACCGGATACGCTTCTTGCTTACAAAGTCTCCCTCTTTTTTTGCATTTTTTTGTTTTGTTTTGTTTCTCACGACGCCTCTACAACGACAGGCGCCGCGCATGATCAATAAGTTGCGTATTGATCAATAAGGTTATTTCGAACTGGAATATTATGGCGCACCATGTCATAATTCATTATAAACTCAAGACATCATTCTCCTGAAATATATATATATATATATATATATCTTTCCAAACGCCCTTTCAGTCTAATTGCTGTTTATATATATATATATATATATATATATATATATATATATATATATATATATATCATCCGGAAGGTTTTAAATTCTTCGTCCGGAAAGATACACTTTGATCCTTGATAAACTTCGCATATACTACAAGTTGATCTTCAACAGAAAGCTGGTCTCTGCGTAAATAATTCTGTTAGAAATGGCGCGAAATTTTTCTGGATATAAGATACTCATTATATATATATATATATATATATATCAGAAAAATTGGTAAAGTAGTCGAGGGATGGATGACCCGAAAGCTTCCTTTTCATTAGCTACTACACTGAGGTTTTTGGAAAGGCACTACTTCTTTCCTTAGTCAGTATAGTCGGCGACCGTAGTCGAGGGCGACCCGAAGGCTCTCTTTTCAATAGCTACTACACCAAGATGTAAGGGATTGCGCTACTTCGTTCTCTGGATTGCTCTACTTTACCCTTGATAGTGCCTTATAATGCTGGGTGTTAAGAAGAAGGTATCAAGTATCATTTTGTGAGTCTTCGGTTTGACTTTACCTGAGATTGAACTCCGGTCTCCCAGGCCAGTGGCGAAATGTATATTCATTTGAATTTCACGTCTGCAAACACTTTATCCCGTTACAATACATCACACTTTTTTCGTGTAAATGTTAAGGTTTCTAACATTTTATTACGTGATTATGTTTTCCGCTGATTAGACTGTTAAGTTACATTTTTGTCTGAACATTGTGTAAACCACATGAAATTGAGAGTAAGGATTATAGTGTCTCTAATGTTAACCATTTATAGGTTTCATACCTAATCTGCCAAAGTAGTATCGAGCATTTTGTTTGGTTTCTTTGTTTAATGGTGTTTATATATATATATACATATATATATATATATATATATATATATATATATATATATATATATATATATCATAAAAAACACGAAACGTTTATCATTGGCATAATTTTTAATGATGAATAAAATCATCTACCGAATATTTTGTTTTATAATATTTTTATATTCACACACACACACACACACACACACACACACACACACACACACACACACACACACACACACACACAAACACTTCTATCAAAGTATGTTAACATCTATCTATCTATCTGTCTATCTCAAGCTGTTTCTTTCTTTCTTTCTTTCTTTCTTTCTATCGATCTATCTATCTATCTATCTCAGATCTTAGTCTTTTCATATCTATCAATCTATGAGTGAGGTTTGTAATAAAATCAGATCGTATGAGAAAATGATGATAATATGGAAAATTAAATTGACATATTTTGCTATAAGGTTAGCCTTTGCGGATTTATTCAACTTCTTCCATTTCTTGGCGTGAGTAATAAATTCAGAAATATTCACTATATCTCTCTCTTTTTCTTTCTACTTAACATATGCTCATTTAGCATCTTTTTCAATGCCCCATCTTCCATAGATACGAATTTTGTTTTCTCCTTTCCTTATTAATGTGATATTTTTCTCTGGAGACAACATGACTCGTTGCATTAAGCCTTAGCAAATTACATTTTTTTTATTTTCTTTATGACTGACAATAACCAGCTTATTACTTTTTCCTTTCTTATTATCCTTTCCTTTCTTATTATCCTTTCTTTCTTTATCATGGTTGATGTTTTATTTTTTTTCTTTTCAGATATAAAGATGCTATTCACTGCAAAGGAAAAAGCGTTTAAACATTAAACGTAGAATTCTGAGTTGTTTCTACATATGCTGTTAAAATTTGAGGTCATTTGAACGAGAATTGTTCAAGTTATTTGATAAAGAAATTATATTTTTTCTTAAACACCCTGAAAATTTCACATTTTATCGAATTGCTAGAAATACCATATTCCTTTCTTCTTTGAAATGTGTATTTAACAGTTTACTTATGACAATAATTTTTCTTGAGTATAATGGGAAGATTTGCCTTCTTGCGGGAATAGAATCATAAAAAAATCAATGAATGATGCCATTGTTTGGTTCCAGTGAAGCAATTTAGTTTGGTTTGTTGGGTTTTGTGGCATATAAACTTTGTAGGTTATTTAACGCCAAATCCATTTTTATGTAAATAATCAGTTCTATTTCAAACAATTCAGTTTAGCACGAGTACACAATTTAATTGTCAAAAACATTTCTATTTCAAACTATTCGAGCAGTTATATGTAAGAATTCAGTTTAGTGTAAGTACAGTTTCAATGTCAAAAACAGTTCTATTTCAAATAATTCAGTTTAGCATGAGCACGCAGTTTAAATATAAGTACGGTTTAATTGCCAAAAACATTTCTATTTGAAGCTATTCAGTTTACTCGAACAATTCAGTTTCGCATAAGTATGCCGTTAGTTCTATTTAATCCATAGATAGGGCCCTATCAGGTGCTACCATTCCGAGCCAGAGTGAACCTGGGCGCAATGGCAATGAAAGGGTGCTCCGTATTCCCCAAAGCCCCAGCATTACTGGGACCTCACCATCAGATCGTTTAGTGTCATACCCAGGACACTCAGGGGGCTGTCTTACCCCTCTGCAGAGGTGCAGTCAGTGTATTCTACTGCCCCAGCCGACTGGGCCTTGAAGCAATTTAGTGCAGTTACACATAATGGAACAACTTTATAACTAATCTTTAAAATTATTTTGTAATTGGGGAGGTGGATTTTTTCTTAATCTACCGATCTCTCTCTCTCTCTCTCTCTCTCTCTCTCTCTGTAATCTCTGTCTATGTACGCATTTTAACAACTTACTGAAAACATGCCCAACGGTTGAGATTTTATGTTAGTTAACCATTTATCTACCAGTCCTATTTTTAAAGCTATATCAAACAACGGCATGATTTTGTAAGAAATGACGGATTGATTGATTTTAACTCCATATCAAGTCATCAAGGGTTATTTTTTACCGGAGGGTTAGGGAATCGCAAACATTGTACCTTCCAATTCATATTTTTTGTTTGGTTGCTTCATTAGAGTTTATGTCTTTTTTTTTTTCGTACACGGTCCTATCGAAAAAATAATGATCAATGGATTTCATATTAACCACTTCAGTCATGTAAACGGAGTAATTTACTCCCTATTTCTTCTTGCAGATTGCTTTTTTAATAGCAATCTCTGTGGGTTATTTAGGGACAAACCATATTTATCGAAGAAGAGTAGTGGTACTAATTAACACATGGCAAGGGGAATAAAGGAATTTATACATTTTCGAGGGTAATCATCCGAAAGTGGAAGCACGACTGGAGTTCGAACTCCCTTACTACTTCGTCGCAGACTGATATGTTAACCACTGCACCACTAGGACCCATTCAATTCCACTTGTTTAAAGTATTTTTAATTTTGTCATATTTGCTCAAGAACTTGAAGAGTTTATTTTTCAAAAAAGTGCTTATTTTTCTCCAGTGCTGCAATAACAATCAACAAAAATAAAGTCCAGCAAATCTACAGACCTGTTGGTAGAACTTAAAATATATTGATTTCATTCACTGCCGAGAAGTAAAACCCCACCACTCAAATGGGTGTGTCCTAGATATGACACTATTTATCTGGGTATTTATATCTAATATCAGTAACTATATTTGTATACTATTATATATATTATATATGCCCGTGGTGTATATATTATCTGGGTATTTATATCTAATATCGGTAACTATATTTGTATACTATTATATATATTATATATGCCCGTGGTGTAATGGTTATCGTCGCAGGATGTGGACACGATGACACGAGTTCAAATCCTGGACGAGCCTGATTACATTTCACATAGCACTAATACCCTTGGGAAAGGTATGAATCCAATTATTCTCCCTCCAGCTATGGGTAAATAGTAGGGCAGACTAAGTTCTTCAGCCTTGGTGAGGCGACTAGTCTAGGAGAAGGAAAACTCTGAATTCAAACCTGTTAAACTCCGCTTAAAAATTGACCTTGTGTCATATCCTGCCCGAGCGGAGGGGTTGGTAAATAGGATTATATACTTTCAAGTTACGGATTATAATTCTTAGTAATATAATGACTGTAAGTAACGATTCTTAATACAAATGATTTACTGTTATATGAAATCAAGTATTCCAATCGAATAAGAATAATTTGTAAACATGTCAATTAAGATCATAGATAGGACGATGACAGGTACTACTAGTCAGTGTCTGGGTGGATCTGGGAGTAATGGAAATGAAAGGGTACACAACTGGAGCCTCGACATCAGATAGTTTAGATTGGTTGGTTGGTTGTTTGGGTTTTATGGCATATCAACTTTTGTAGGTTATTTAACATTAAATCCATTTTTATGCAAATTGTTCTATTTCAAACAATTCAGTTTAGCACAAGTACGCAGTTTAATTGTTAAAAACATTTCTATTTCAAGTTATTCAGTTTAATCAAACAGTTCTAATTCAGATAATTCAGTTTAGTATAATTACATGTTTTCTTTACACACAATTAAATGTCATAACACTTCTATATCAAAGAATTCTGTTTAGTATAAGAAGAGTTTCAATGTCAAAAACAGTTCAATTTCAAGCAATTCAGTTTAGCATAAATACGCAGTTTAAATGTAAGTACTGTTTAATTGTCTAAAACATTTCTATTAAAGCTATTCAGTTTACTCAAACAGCTCTAATTCAAACAATTCAGTTTAGCATAAGTATGCAGTTTAGTTCTATTTAACCCATAGATAGGGCCTTCTCAGGTGCTACCATTCCGGGACTGAGTGGATCTGGGAGCAATGGCAATGAAGGGGTGCTTCGCATTCCCCAAAGCTCCAGCATCACTGGAACCTCACCATCCGATTGGTTAGTGTCATGTCTAGGATACTCGTTAGGGGCGGGGTCTTACTCCTCTGCAGAGAAGCAGTCAATGTATTCTACACCCCCAGCCGACTGGCAAAAGATAGTTTAGAGTTTTGTATCTTACCCAGTACATACTTTTAAGGGGTCTTATCAATCTTATCTTTCAGCATGGATACAGTAAGCTTGTTCTAAGCCCCGGCAACGGGCGTATTTTTTGAGGAGTTATGATCAATTCAATATTCAACAAAGTTGAATGGCAGCCATTACTTAAACACCGACAAGATCTTTACACTTTTGGGCTATTGCAAAATACGAAGGATTAGCTAAGTGATTTGAACAGGGAAGAATAGACAGCTATTTGATGAGAATTGTTTTCATCAACTTTTTAAAAACGTAAATGGATATGACACTGAATAATCTGATAAACCCTCAGATTGTTTAGTGTCATATTCATATCTGTGAAAGAAGCGTGTTCCAATAACAATCCTGGGCCTTTGGGGAATGCAGAGTAGCCCTTCATTGCCATTGCTTCCAGATCCAGTCTGACCCGGAGTGGTAGCACCTGATAAGGTGCTATTTATGGGTCAAACAGAACTATAAAGTTAGTGACCAGAAGGCTCCCCTTTCAATAGCTACTACATCGAGATGTAGGGGAGGGCGCTATTCCTTCTTCTGGATTGCTCCACTTTACCCTTGATACGTACCTTATAATGCTGAGTGTTAAGCAAGGAGGTATCAAGTATCATTTTTGAGTCTTTGGTATGAGCCGACCTGGTGATTGAACCTTGATCTCCCGGAACATTGGCGAACACTCTACCCACTTGGCCAATGAACCGAATAACATTTAAACTGCGTGCAAACAAATGACTAACGTAAAATCGATTTGTTAGAAACAGAACCGGTGAATCATTTAACATTGTAAACAAATGACTGATGCTTAATTGAATAGCTAGTGATACATAGCAACACTTGGAACTATCTAACTATGTGTTAACTAATGAGTTATGGTGACTTTAATTATTTGTGTTGAAAAGCAATACTCGAAACTCTTTAACAATGTGCGTAAATTGAATTACTGGTATTACATACCAATACTTGTTACAACTTCACTATCGGCAAACAAATGACTAAAATTGAATGGAATTATTCGTGTTAGATGGCAACCATTGAAACTATTTAATAGTTATTCAATAGCAATATTAGTGTGCAAACAAATTTGTTTTAACTAATTTAAAAATGAAATTACCAACAAACTATTCTCTTACGAATCATATATGTATATGTATCTAAATGTGTGCAAACAAATGACTGATATTAATCATTACTATTAAATAGGAATACTTGAAACCATTTAACTGTGTGCCAAAAATGTATAAGTCCTTCTTGGATGGTAGACATTAGGAATTTTCAATAATGTCGATCAAAATTGATGATTATCCCTTTTTTTACTTATTTTGTTATGTATACTGAAAAATATCAAAGTATCTGACCTTGTCTAAAGTTTTACGCTAGCGGGTGAATGATCTGTGAAAGAAGCATGTTCCCAATAAACACACACACACACACACACACATATATATATATATATATATATATGTGTGTGTGTGTGTGTGTGTGTGTGTGTGTGTGCGTGTGCAGAAGAGCCATATATCAACCTTTTCGCCGGCAGCATGATATGACAGGACAATGAAACTTTGGCTGCGCTAAATGAAGTCCTGAAATGTGGCGTGAATGGCCATCATGTTTAAAAGCCAAGTCGTCTCTACAGTATGCAGAAGACTTACTAAACTCTTTCTGAAAGCCGTCTCCTGTAAAATAAAATAAAATGAATAAATGAATGAATGAATAAAAAGGACTATACTTCCCCTTCCACCAAAGAAAAGGAAAAAAAACAAAGCAAAACACAATAAACACAATATAGAAAGATTATTCAAAAGGCTTGCGATCGAAAAAAAAAATCACTTAGAAAAAAAAAATCTTCTTTTTTTATACATACACTTCTATAGGTTCTTGTCTGTAAAAGACATTATCTCAAAGTATTGCTTCGAAAAGACGTTACAGCCAAGAACTCTTATGTACGATGTGAACTTATGACACCCGACAAAACATTCATACCCTTTTCTATATGTCCATTTTATATTTCAAATAAAATATCTTGTTCCGTAAACATGCATGTTTACCTTTTTTTTCGTTTACAATAGTATAATCTTTCAAGGCTGATAAAGAATAGTTAAACAGGGATTTCTTTTATCGTGGACGCCCGGAGGAAAGGCATGAATTCCTTTATTATCACCATCGTTATGGTTGAATTGTAGGGAAGACTGTGCAATTTAGACTTGATGAGGCGACCAGTCTTGGGGAAGAAACATGCTGAATTCAAACCAGTTATCATCATCATCATCATCATCATCAATCAGCACGGATATCCCTGACCCTCCCACGCCATCCCTCCCTATCGTCCATTGCTTCCGGTCGGTCTTCAGGGCTATATCCTGTATCGGTACAGAGTTGCTGTATGTAGGTTCGAGCTAGTCGTCCTGCCTTTGCTCGGCTATGTGAAGGGGTCCCCATGAGTACATCACTTATGAGCTCGTCCCTATATCTCCAGCTGTGTCCCGCATGTCTGGCTCGTCTAATTTTGATAGTTTTCGTGATGGATGGTAAGTGGCCGTACAGCTGCTGCTTTGTGGGGTGCTGCCTCCATGACTTCTTCAATATTACCCGCAGCATTCTTGGTTAGTTGACGTCAAGTTTTTTCTCCATATGTTTAGTTAGCGTCCATGTTGTGCATCAATATAGCAGTATCGACACGACCGCTGCCTGGAAGAAACTGCGTTTCATTTTATCGGTTAGCTCTGACTTTGGAAGTCATTGTGGTATAGTGGTTACCATGTTGGACTGTAACATTGTAGTGAGTGAGTTCAAACTCTAGTCATGCTATTACGTTATTACGTTAAACCAGTTGTAATCCTCTTAAAACGTGGGAGTAACCATGGCGTAATAGTTAAAGTGCTGGCTATCGCCGGCCATGTTAACAATCGTGGTATTACGTTAACTTTGGGACTAATACCCATGGAAAAATTATGAACCTCATTTATCCTTCCAGCTATAGGTTAAATTCTATCGTAGCTGATTTTCTCCAAGGATAACTTTGGCATTAAATTACCCCAAGAGATTGAAATACCATTAAAACAAAGAAACCAAACTAAACCGCTTACAAATTGACTTGGTTTCGCATCCTTTTCGTAATGCAGGGGTTGGGTATATACAACCATCTCTGGTATCGTATATATTAAAATTACGAGGCAGATAACAATTTTGTTCAGTGTTTTTTCATGCAGAATGGTTGCTTGTTGGTTGGGCTTTATAGCATATCAACCTATGTAGGTTATCTAAAGCCAAATCCTGTTTACACATATAAATATTAAACGTATGATTTATAAACGAGTAGTTTGTTAGTAACATTTTGATACAAGCCAAAACTTATTTGCTAGCACATAGTTAAATGGTTTCAAGAATTCCTATCAAACAATTCTATTTAGTATTAATCATTTTTTGCACATGCTTGAATGGTTTTAAGTATTTCTATCTAACACTGATAGTTTTATCGGTACACAGTTAAATGGTTTCAACTATTGCTTTTTAACACAATTTTATTTGTATACAGTTGAATGCTTTCAAGTCTTGTTTTGCATTACTAACAATTTAACATCAGTCATTTGTTTGCTCTCAGTTAAATGGTTTAACAGTTCTATTTGACTCATCGATGGGATCCGAACAGGTACTTTCACTCTGAGTTAGGGTGGACCTGGGAGTAATGACAATGAAGGGGTAATCTACATTCATTAAAGCACCAGGTCTGGAGCCACACTCTTAGATGCAGTTTCATATCCAGGACTCTTGTTGGAAAATATCTTATCCCTCTAAAGAGATGCTGTCGATGTATTTTATTGCCCTAGCCGATTGGGCTGCACGTAGAATAGTAACCATAGATACGGTTTAAAAGCGGTTGGTCGGTTCAGCTTGGTTTCAAAATTTCATAGAAAAAGAAAATATCTTAGACGTACAGTAGAGACAAGCTGAAAATACTGATTTCTGTTTGATGATCGAAGCTCTGCAGCGTTGAAAATGTTCAGTACTTTTAGAGATTAATACTTAAGAACGGCAGGTAACTGATATAAAATGCTGACTGCACCTCTGCAGGATTTTTAAGCTTTCAGGAAAGGGAGTGGTGGTAATGTTGGAAAGAGGTTCTTTTTTTCTTTTTTTTTTTAATGCTTATCAGTGTTAAAGTGGACATTTTGTGATGTGTGCTTTAGTTTTCGTCAGAGTCGGGGAGTTTCTTTACAGAGGGGAATACTTTTTTGAGGAATGGGTTTTTGGTAATACCCGACGTTCATGTTTACCCGGAAAAAATTTTACAGGTAATTTTTTTTTAAATTTGAATTTTTAAAATATTTTTGCATTTTCCGAACCGCCAACCCAAAAAACAATAAAAACAATGCAAATAAAACAATTATTTTACATTTTATAAGGCGGGGTGTCACTTTCACACTGTAATTCAACGTAGCCAAATAGCCAATAACAGAAGTTTACTGATTTTAGCTGGGACTTTGGCTTTTCAGTCTTTACATACGACCAATGAACACGCTATCCAACACGTTTTTGTTATATATATATATATATATATATATATATATATATATATATATATGTGTGTGTGTGTGTGTGTGTGCGCGTGGACTTCAAAATCGGTAACAGCTTTACACTTCTATACATTTGGTCTATCATATCTCATATTTCATTTGGCTGACAATGACTCAATGATCCCCCATTTCTGTACAGTTAGAGTTGGAAAAGACAAGTAACCATACAAGGGGTACGTGTAGAATTTAACTGAGCAATTCATAGTATATATGGTCAAGTCACACTTCAAACAATAATTCTCGCTAGATCACCGGTTAAGCTGTGATGTGCTTATCCATAGATAACCACTTAACTGTATGCAGTCTGAGTTCTGTAATTCTGACAAAGAAAAGTTTAGTAAATTCAGAAATAATAACTGTTTATATATATATATATATATATTGTCATCCACAGACAGATCTATTTCATTCTATCAGAACTCTTCAGTGAAGCTAGACAGGCTAGGTTCCCGAAGCTAGAGTCGAAACCCGGTTGACTCAAAGATCTAAGATTCTACCACTCATCCACGAGGAAATCATCGCAAGCGAAGGAAATTTAAACGGTTATGAATCACAATTGTTATTGTTTACATAGATCCGCTTAACGGCTACCGTGAGCTCGATTCATATGAAGAGCCTTGCATTACCCTAATGGCAGCACATTCACTTCCTTCGCTTGAGAGCTCAATCCTACAAGGGTAGGGGAGCATACATATATATTGTCATCCACAGACAGATTTGTTTCGTTCAGTCAGAACTCTTCAGCGTGGCTAGACAGGCTAGATTCCCGAAGCTAGGATCGAAACCCGGTTTCAATATATATATATATATATATATATATATATATATATATATTGTAAAAGAGTGCTAACACCACTCCTGTCATAGCTACAGACAGCTTAAAGTCGTAGAGTAGACGTGACCCATATCAGAAGGAGATAGGACAAGGTGACAGGATACTACCATACCCAGACCCCCATCTGCAGCATGCCGAAATCAGCTGATATTACAGTTTGAAAAGAGAAGTCACTTATTGGCTAAAATAAGGCACGTGACAATGATGGCCTCTCACGCGCCAAAAATAGAAATCTGATTGTAAGTCAGGTGGTGAAAATCTTCGAAGAGGTACACACGTAACGGCCAGCCATCTCAAGAAATACGCATTGGCTACGTAACATGAGACGAAGATGTCTTTGGAAAAGAAAAGAATCACGAGACAGAAAAGAAACGAATAAGCGAAACATCTTGACTGAGAGAAGTAAAGACAGTTAAAACCCTCTTTTCCCTTCTTTTCTTTGTTTCAACTGCATACGCCTTAGCCGTTGAAAACACGCATGTACATACATCATTCTACGACCAAATAGTCGAGTGTATTGTTTTTGTGCTAACTTAACCCCTTGTATTATTATATGTTCATTTCGCTATTGACGAATAAATCTTGTTTTATTGTTCTACCAGGTCGTCGTCATTTTTTCACTTCAAAGATTTCTGTTTCAATCTTTTATTTTCAATGTGTTAGAGTAGATCTCGTGGGAGATGAAGGGATGTTTTTTTGTGAAAAATATATTCGTACGTTCCGACGTCCTCCCGGCTCGTAACAATATATATATATATATATATATATATATTGTTCTATATGGCTATTATTCTAACGGAATATTTTATAGGTAACATAATTTTTATCGGGTATGTGCGCACTTGTTTGCTCACAGTTGAATGATTTCAATAATTGCTATCTAACATTTTTTAGATCACATATTGTTGGATATTGGTTAAATACAAGAGCAATTTGAAGAATACAATCGAGATAATTATATTGATGCTAGAACTTAACATGACTAACCAATTGATCAGTTTGAGCTTCTTCGACCGCCTTTTTATCCTTGAAAAAGTTAAAGTGGGGTGTAATAACTCCTTTGATGATTCAATAAATATTGCAAACAGAATTATATATATATATATATATATATATATATATATATATATATACAAATCGCACTAATTTTTATATATTAGCACATATTTTAAGTGCTCTGAACCAGTGTTGGCTGGGTGATTTTTAATGTAGATATCAATGTATAAGTATATTCGTTTGTTTCATGTTGGGGTGGCCTTTTTTTATTTGTTTCGGAGTGAATACATTTCTTTTGAAAGACAAAGTGCACAAAGAATAATTAATTAAAACGGAGGTGTCCAAACGTTTGAACTCAAAGCAGATTTGCGCAGTCAGTTGATTTTAATTAACACCCCGAACCTCAAGAACAGACGCATCAGCTTTAAAGAAAGTTTCCTCTCTGCTTACAACCCAATTTATCGATTATATTGACGTCATTCTTATTATAATCACCAGACGCAATTAAACTATTATGTCATGTTATTTAGCTTCTGTGATTATCTGGAAATATTTTAAAACGGACGTGAATGATTAGTGATTTCATTTTCAGCCCATTAAAATATGAGTTATGATAGAGAGAACGTATAAGAAAAGTGTAGAGCGCTTAGTGATTTTGTAGTTCATAGATATATCCCCCAACACACACACACACACACACACACACACACACACACACACACACACACACACACACATATATATATATATATATAAATAAATAAAACTTGTCGGATAGCGTGTTCATTGGTCGTAGGTAAAGATTGAAAAGCCAAAGTCTCTGCTAAAATCAGTAAACTTCTGTTATTGGCCATTTGGCTACAAACCAATCATATTGCAACGACATGTGTCTTTGAAAATCGGGCGTTAATTGTCAGGATTTGGCTCGAGAAAATAAAAAGGAAAAAAAAGGGAAAATACAAAAGAGATAGCGTGAGGCCGACGCCAAATGTGTTTCGCGCGTTTGTCCGAAGCCCCACGTCGCACTTCTTCTATTTTGTGGTTTTGCTTTGAGGCTAATAATGATTTATCCATTCTTGTAACTTTTAAAGTATTTAGCCAAATATCGGAGATTTTATATTTTACAATCTTTTTTCCTATCTATTTAGCTCTTGTGTAAACTCAAATTTGAAGAGAACTTTTCTATTTATGAACAATTCGAACAAGTACCCTCATTTTTGCTGTTGTGACTATTACAACTTGGCTGATAAGGTCTTTTGTCTTCATCAATGTCTGAAGTTTTGAAATAAGCTACTGTTATATTCTAATAAAGAACTGTGTAGCTGATTCGCCTCTCCGTTGACGATTTCAACAATATTCGTTTGCTCGAAAAAGGAATCAACCGGACAGTCACCGGACAATAATTCTTATTGTTCCCTTCATAAGACGTCCTTTTTTGTGTAGCATTGAGAAGCACTCACACCTGTGGTAGGCTACGTAACATCTTCATCTTTGCTGCTTTGACCGTTTCCTGTCAGCTGAGACACTATCGCACTTCTTTAACATTAGAGGCAGTTAGATGAAATATTATGATAATCACATCAATGTTTCGGACAGGTATCTTTATCCTTCTGGTTTTGATTTCAGCTTATGCGGTCCCTGGTTTTCAAAAACGCGTGTAGTCAGAAATAAATATAACGTAACTCTCATATAAATCTTTCAAATATCCTCATCTTTGTTATTTTGATCATTACCTATAAACTGATGCCTCTCTGTTTTTTTATTCGCTTTGCTGACTGCATTCCATGCAGAAAGGCAAGACCTACCACCATAGGGGGTTTAGATACGCCACTAAACAACATCAGATGGTGAAGCTCAACTCCTGGTGATCTGGAGAATTCATTCATTGTTATAATTCCCAGGTTCACTATTCTGAATGGGATACTTGTTACGCTATCGTCTATGGCTCGGAATGATTCTTATTCGACCGTGTACAAAACAAAATCGCTAAAGAAACAACTACACAACAAATCTTTCTATGAACAAGCAATGAAAGAGGTTAGTTGTCTAAATTTCTGAGATGAAGCTTGTTGATTTTTATCATTAAGGTTTTGCGGACTATTGTCTTCATCTTTATTGTTATTTACACAACGTTTCGGTCGATATGTCCTTCGGCCTTCTTCAGGTGTTTGTCGAACTCGGGAACCTTCACGGAACTTCGAACTACGTCCTTTATTGAAACCACGGGGGTCGCCTGTTCTGATTCCGTTAGCCATAACCGGGTACAAGTGTTAAGTATTCCTGTATTGTTCCTCGCCTGTAGTGAGGATTGAACCTGCAACCTTCAGATGATTGTCTCCTTAGAAGCCCAGGGAACCAACGCCTATAACCGTTACGCCATGTGTCCTGCTGGACTACCTTCTATAAGATTTTTGAACGACAAAGAATGGTGCCAGTATGCACCTTCAGCATTCTGTTTTCTACTCAAAGTATCATGGAACATATTTTTGCATCCTATTATTCTATTTTATATTATCTTTAATTTCTCTAGAAATGAAAGTGATAATGTTATATAACCATCTTGTACTCATTCGGCTCCAGTTGTGGTTCCCTCATTTTTTCCGGACACTTTTTTCTCTAAGCTGCGATGAATGATAAATACGAAGTCTTCTTTTCTCGTGTGCACACATACCTTTTATTCATTTGATCTAGATTACTGACTGGGTCGGGAGCACCAGACCACCGATGAAAAATTGCATCTTTTCGCCTCAACTGGTCTCGGCGAGTTAACTAAGAGTAGGAATCAAACTTCTCGAATTTTAATCTCCAGACTTTTCAATCTTTCAATGATAGCCAAGTTTTCCACTGCCCTTGAAAATCAGTATCCGTCAATTAAACCAAATTGACTCCAAGTATATTTCCTGTTGTTTACACTTCATACCAATTATAAATCTTACCGCTCTAATACATAACGATAACAAAAGGGGAATAAAAATTCTTGCCCAAAACTATGAGAGAAAAAAACTAGATGTGAAATATGCAAGGATGCTGCATTCTGTTTTGAAGGAATCCTGGGTGCAGCACCCTAAAAAACATCAATTGTACGGCCACTGACTTCCTATATTACAAGCCATTCAAGTAAAATGAGCAATATATTCTGGATTCCGTTAGTCAAATAAGGACGAACTCCTAAGCGTCTTTCTCCTAAACATGCACACATCAGTGTTGGTCGACCAGCAAAAATTTTCATCAGTTCTGTGTGGACACAAAGTGCCGTCCAGATGACGTATCAAGAGCGATGGCCAATAGGGACTGATGACGAGAGAAAGTCAAACGAATCTGTGCTGTCAGCATGCCTTGATGATGTTGATGATGATGATTGGGAAAACCGGAGAATGAACGCTTAGGTGTATAAAATAAAATATGTCAAAATATGCACATGTCCGACGTGTGACGCAAAACAAGTTAAAGATGCTCTTTTCGTAAAAAAAAACAAAAAAACTACGTCTAGCAATAGAATAAATTTAATTCTTTTCTAAATTGGCTCTCTTTAATTTAATAAAAGCCGATTAGGATTACATCGTTGATAGATACGTTAAATTTAAGATTCGTAGTAAAAGGAACAAACAAGAAGAGACACGAAAAAAAAAAAAAAGTTGTTCTAAAACTTGGCGCTCATAAACTGGAGATTGTAAGAGAGGTATTTTTAGTGCAAAATAGTGTGAGGTTATTGGTTTAATTTCAAATTATCAGTTTGTCGAGACTACGCCAATATTGATTAGTTTAACGTGAAAGAAATACAAACAAAATCGCAGACAATACACACACACACATACACATATCAAAATCATCATCATCATCATCATCAAGTCATGCCACTAGTACGGAATTCCCTGACTCTATTGTTCATCGCTTCCGGCAGGTCTTCTAAACCGCATCCTGAGTCTGTGTAAAGCTGTTGTGGGTAAGTTTAAGCAATCCGTTGAAAAATAGGGGAAAAAAAATTAATAGCTGGACTCTGAGTCAAAATTTAACAAAAATAAGAGGGAAAAAAAGAAGTTTGTTCTCTGAACATATATCACTAGAAGCAATGAGGAGATATGGTGGATGTGAAGTAAGGCTGATTAATCCAAAGATGGGTCAACAGCGTGCCTCACCAGATGTTGGGCGGAAGAACTTCAAAGTCAATTTGGAAACTATTGCTACTCAACTATAAGGGTGGCGTCTATTGATAAGATATAAATAGACAAAGAAAGATTATCATGACATATATATCTATATCCTTTAAGAATAAATTGATAGAGGCGTTTATCGGAGGTGGAAGTGGACTCGGCAACCCGTGTTTAGTTCCTGAACGAAGTTGTTTGCATTTCACATAGCTCTAACACACTTGAGAAAGGCATGAATCCAAATATTCACTCTCCAGTTATGGGTAAATAACAAAGAAGACTTGCATCTTAAATCTTGGCATGGCTACCAGTCTAGGAGTAAAAAATATCAGTTGTACCTCTGGAGAGGAATGGGCTACATAAAGCTATTTTCCCCCATACACCCTACATGAGTAGCACCCTCAACGAGTAAACCACCTGACTCTAAATGTAAACAAAAGTTAGCAGAAGTGTAACGTGATTGTGCGAGTGAGATGTCGGAAGGAAGAGTAAGCACAAGGTGCGCTGGCGTCCAAAAAATATATAACGATGGAAGTTTTCCAATCTGAGCAGTGGGAGGAGAGCAAAAGAGAGAGGTTAAAAATCATGCTGTTCATGCTGTTGGCTTGCGGGAGGGTGGCAGACGGCCCCGGGTTGAGATTTAGAGAAAAGACTAAATGTAAATAACTCGCTAATGACAAAAGCGAGTGCGATCCTTGTGAGGGAAAGGTTAAAGCGATGGACTGCAGAATCCTAGTAAACAAGTTCGACCTCCAGTTGCGCTATTCACTTTCGGATAAATACCACTGGGAAAGGTATGAACCCCCTCATCCTCCCAGTAATGGGTTAAATAGTATTACTATTGTCCTCGAATGATGGATTTGGCATTAAATAACACAAGAAGGTTAATATACCATAAAACATGAGATTAATTAGGTTAATATGATATAAAACAAGAGATTATACAATAGTGTTTCCTTTCTTCTGCCAGTATATCACTGGTATACAACTCTCACTATATATATATATATATATATATATATATATATATATATATATGAAAATAGAATTTTCAAAGAAGTTTGTTTCCTATTGGCTCAGTGGGAGATATATTTGATTTTTAGGAATTTTACTTTTGTTTTTTTGCGGACTGAAGTTTTGTATTTTACTGGGTTTATGTTTCATATAATACACTTTGAAATTTTTTTGAATTTTCTGATAACTGCAGATTCTACTATATTAATAACTTGTATTAATTTACCCTGTTACTTTTTTTTCAATCTAAAATTTACAGCGCCCATCTTATAGTATGCTGACTATATGTCCTGAAGAAGGGAAAGGCCCTGTCTTCGAAAAAGACTGTCCTAAGTATAACACTGAATGAATTGCATCTGATTGTGAGGTTCCTATTCTGAAGATCTTGGGAGAGCGGAGTCACCACTTTATTATCATTATTGCCAGGTCTACTCTCACTTGGAGTTAGGGTTGCATCTGACCGAGGGCCATTTATGGGTCAAAGAGATATGCATTGAAAATAATTAGTAGTGGGTAAGTGTTGGGTATCACCCACCTTTCCCACACAATGAGCTAGTCCATCTGCCATATATAGCAGTAGCTACTAATACAGAGCAGACTAGAATGTGAAGAGCCGCTTCTTATAACGGAAGTCAATATTATCGTTGGACTATATCCTTATTCTGTATTCACTAATCCTATGTTCTTGTCTACTAACAGTCTCTCTATTGTATATACTTTTTCCTGAGAATATAACTCTATTTCCTCACATATCGTGGTTTGACCTTTATTTAATATTACAAGCGTTCACTAAACCAGAACGCAACAGTAAGAATACGTGAAACCATACAACTGTGTGCAAATTATTTATATGAAATAGGAATACTAGATGCCACATATCTATCTGCAAACAACAAAAGAAAAGAAAACAAAAAACAAAAGAAACAAAACAAAAAACAAAAGAAAAGAAAAGAAAAAAAAAACAGAATTTTAGCAACTCCCCAAAAATTGTGAATATGAACCCACGCGATTCCCTAACCAGTCGGGATATAATAAGCCTAGACGGATTAACATATTGTTTAAATTAATTTCATCTAAACTAATCTTTAAAGTTACAAAATCTTTTGTTAAGGCACTTAGATAAGTTTATTGATTTGGATAACAGCAAAGTGAACGCTCTCCCAACATTTGGAAACACCAGTAATTGACGATTCTTCAACTCATTTGTTCCTATTGATAAAAAATGTGATAAAATATAATCGAGGCAAATTTTCATTTTTGAAAATATAAGAATTTAAAATCTAAATGAAGAGATGTACGCAGTGAGCCACTTATGTCAAAGAATGACGATGTCTAGACATCTAGATTGTAGTCTAGATGTCTCGATGTAGTTTAGATGAGTCAGTGCCTATACGGATTAATCAATTTGTGAAGAGTAATCACAGAGATAGAACACTATTCATTGAAATTTTTGGATCAAATCTAACGAAGAACAAAGGAAATATGGTTGGAAATGAAAGACAATAAGGAAAAAAAAAAAACAGTTTAATGAATGAAAACTGATAATAATAAACTAGAATCGTTCTTTTATGATAGAATACAGCATTTAATTGAAAAATTATGTATAGAGAGAGAGCATCAGGGAATATAAAATCTTTTGGTGAGTAAACAAAGGTTCTACCAGGGTGAGAGAAAGGTTTTGCAATATTCTAGTTCGTGTTTGTTGGCAGACTACGGTGGGGCTGTAGAGTACTTATGCTAAATTGAATTGCTTGAAATAGAACTGTTTTTACATTTTACAATATTTAAACAAATAATGATGTTTAATTGAATTGTTAATGATACATAGCAATACTTGAAACCATTTAACTTTGTTGATTTATGTTTACAAATCATATATATCTAATATATTTGTATAAACCAGATTTAGCATTGAATAATCCCAAATGGTTAATATGCCATTAAACCAAACCAAAAAAATCCTGTTAGTATGCAGTGCGTATATCACATTACCGAAGTAGTCCAACCCTTGAATGGTACCCGCTGCTCATTGGTTGTAACGTAGTAATTGTTACGATTATAGTTTGGGCATTGTTTCGCTCCGTGTGTGAATTGAAATATGCACAGATCATATTTACCCAACCCCTCCGCTCGGGCAGGATATGACACAAGGTCAATTTTTAAGCGGAGTTTAACAGGTTTGATTTCAGAGTTTTTCCTTCTCCTAGACTAGTTGCCTCACCAAGGCTGAAGAACCCAGTCTGTCCTACTATTTACCCATAGCTGGAGGGAGAATATTTGGATTCATACCTTTCCCAAGGGTATTAGTGCTATGTGAAATGAAATCAGTCTTGTCCAGGATTTGAAATATGCACAGATGAACGTGCAACGTCATCTATTTTGGGAACTTAAGCTTTACCAGTTCGAACGGTGCAATAACGGTGAACCCTAGATTGATCACAATACAGTTGACCCAGTCGGATGGGGTTGCAGAATACACCGACTACATCTCTGTAGAGGAGTTAGACTCCCCCCCCGAGCAACGAGTGTCCTGGATATGACAATAAACAATACTGAGTATCCCTTGATTGCCATCACTTCCAGGTCCACTCTGGCCAGGAGTAGTAGCATCTACCTGAGTCCTATCTATGAATCAAATAGAACTGAACTGTGTGTTAAAATGAAGCCTTGGAAATTAAACTGTTTTTGACATTCAAGCTGTGTATCTATCTTAAACTAAATTGACACTTAAACTACGTAATTATGCTAAAAGGAATCGTTTGAAATAGAACTGTTTTTGACATTAAATTGTGTGTAAACAAATCTGTACTTATGCTAAACTAAATTGTTTGAAATAGAACTGTTTATATGTATGGAAATGTATTTGGCATTAAATAGCGTACAATGGCTGCTTTGCCATAAAACCAAACTAAACCAAGCCACAGTACAGTAACCAAATGGTCGAAGAAATTTCGCTCGGGTTGCAAGAACCCTGACGATCAAGCACGTTCGGGGGGCCTAAGAGCATGGATTTCGAGGCCGTACTTTAAGCCACAGAGTCAAATCCGGTGAATAGCACTCAGAGAATATCAGGACAGCTTTGCATCTCACAGTCTAGAGTGATT
>OY757912.1:41126847-41234347 GCA_963585895.1 Sepioteuthis lessoniana | reverse complement strand
ATTATGCGTGACGAGTTAGTAAGGAAATGTTGCAGAGCAATTTCCCACGTAATGTGACAAAACGCTTTTTAAAATAAGCAAACAGAAAAACAAAATAACAAGTTGGTTGAGTGGATAAAACATTTTTTTAATTCATTATTTTTTTGTTAATTTTCCAAAAATATGTATTTTGTGAGTGTCAGTTTTTGTATGCTTACAGTGTACATAGATGTTTTTGTATTCGTTTTAAATGCTTAATCACGTGTAAATCCAGAATATCCTTTGAGGATAAAACTTAGTTGATGAACAGGACAAGACAGATTGATATATGTGATTTGAACACATTTTTAAAAAGAAAATACGTTATGTCTTTAAATAAATTTCAAATAGCCAATTACATTACACAGTTTTCAAACATAATGCCACAAACGGAAATAAAATATCTAAATGTTTCTAATTTTTTCGTTTCGTTTAACAAATAAAATATTCAAACTAAATAAAATTTGAAAAAACATTCAATAAGAGATATTTACACTCCCTGATGAAGGTTTAATGTAAACAAAAAAACAAAAAACAAAAAAAAAAACTACACCCAAACAAAGAAACTCCTACCACACGAAAACAAGAAATTAAAAAAAATAGAAGCAAAACTAAAAACTAAAAGGCAAAAACAGAACAGAACGTTTAATGTTAGCAAATAATTTAGCTATAAATAAGATCATCCTCAGAAGTCTTTGTGCTTGTTTATATTTACGCATTTTCACACACACACACACACACACACACACACACACACACACACACACACACACACACATATATATCAATCAACGTTTTTTTCTAACAAAGATTATTTTTCTTTTAAACCAAATATATCAGAAAGTTAATATGTACATTGAAATATTGTTCAATTGAAATGGATATTATTAGATATTAATTATTACCGACGTATATAACATTAAAAGAGTAACAAGAAACAAAATTTCAACTCTCCTTGAAGCATAAATAAAAATGCATAGATCAAAATATGCCTGTTTTTTGAGTGAAACGAATTCATATTGTTGCATAGTGTTGGTTTCAAAGTATAATTGACCATATATATTGAATATTATGGAAGCACTTGTGGCGTAACGGTTTTCGTCATAGGAAGTGTAATCGGCCACTGAACGAGGCTGTTTGCATTTTACATCACATTAATACCATGAGAAAATGCATAAATCCAACTATTCTCACGCTAGCTATGGGAGGACAGGACTCTTTAACCTTGTTATGACAACCAGTCTAAGAGGCGGAAAACTTTGAATTCTAACCAGTTGTAGACCTGGCTCCTCGTGTCCATTCCTAGCCAAGACTCACTACAAGTTGCAGCCCCTCGAACTAATTAGGTTTCAGAACCAGTTAATCAGCCATATTTAATGATTGTACACACTGAAAAACATAGACTTCATACAAACACTTACTCCCGTATATATATATATATATATATATATAAGAGAAAGAGAGAGAGAGAGAGAGAGAGAGAGAGAGAGAGAGAGAGAGAGAGAGAGAGAGAAAATATTCTGTTTTTACATATGTATTATACATATATTTGTAAACACATTTTTTAAATTCCCGCAGTTAAATAATCAGTTCTATTACTTACAATTCCATTTAGCATGACTCACCGAAATGAAATCGTTTCAAGTTATACTATGTATCACTAACAATTCAATTAAACATCAGTCATTTGTTCATACAGTTAAATGTAAAAACAGTTCTACTTCAAACTATTCGGTTTTGAATGAGTACACGGGTTTAATGTCAAACTCTTCTATTTGATATATCTGCAGCAACCCCTCCAGGCCAGAGTGGTCCTGGGAGCGATGGCAGTGAAGAGAACTCCGTACTCTCAAAAGCTTCAGTATTATTGAAGCCTCAAAATCAGATTGTTATGTGTCATATCCTGGACAATTGTAGGGGTAGTCTTACCATTCTGTATTGATACAGCTGGTGTATTCCGCAGCCCCAGCTGACAGGGCCAGTTTCGGTGAGGGTTTTGAATATGTTGAGTATATGAACCGTAGAAAAAAAACAAAAAACAAAAAAAAAAAAATGAACATAAAACCGAGTACATCTTGGACATGAAACTAAACTGCATGTGATGAACATATTCTTGTTCTGGAGCTTTGGAGAGTTTCGGGTACTCTTTCATTCCCATTACTTCCAGGTCCACTCTGACCCAGAGAAGTAGTACCAGTTAAATTTGCATGTACAAGTCAAATAGATCTATTTGAAAATCATTTATATTTGATGGTACTATGTGAAAAAATACAACTTGATAAAAAAACTCCATCACAAAGGTTAATATGAACATACAATGAACGTGATTTTCTAACCTCTAGGCATAATATAACCCTAGGCAGATTGACATACCTTTAAAATCAGTCAATCAAGTAATTAAGCAATCGGAAGTGCCTTCATTATATTCTTAATGTAAATGTTGGCAAATTGTCTCTAGATATTTTTTTATCTTGGTCATATTTTTTTCGTACACCATTGGAGACTTAAAATACAAATTATTTAAAACTATTTTCTGGATGCCACACTTAACTGAAGAAGGCCGGTGAATGAATCAACAGAATTAACCAACACATTGTATTCATGACAGACTGATTAAGTTATGAGTATACATAATCCACGGAAGGAAAAAGAGTAAGATATGCGATTCGGTGTTTATAAACAATTTTTATGATAAGCAGGGAACAATGGTCTACAAGACATTGATGGTGGAACAATAAATCATACATATGTCTGGTGTCATCAGCCAAATTCTCACGTTATGGAAGCAACAAGTTTGGGAGAAAAACAAAAAGAAATAAAAAAAAAACAGGAAAAAAAAAAAACTCATTACTATATTTTCCTGTGAGCAGATTCGTTTCAAGATGGTGGAGCTTGTATTTTATTACTGCGAAAATGGTGTCTCAGCTGTAAACTTCAATTTGGAAAACGAGGTGTAAGAGAAAAGACAATCAAGAGCTTCCAGCTATTACAGCGAGAGTAATGAAAATCGTCGGCCCGTTAAAAAAAGGCTCTTAAACAACATGAGGATGTGCCTGATGGTGTGACGTTTTTGAAGATGAATTCTGCGGGACGAGATCGAATTCTCCCTCTCTGCATATGTGCATGTGTATGCAGTGGAAGGCATTAGTTATTCTTTTAATAATTCAAACGCTCAGTCAGCATCGTATTTTAGAAAAGAATGCATCAACAAATCTGCATTAATCCATTCGCCTGATATCCGATGAATACATATGTCTTTGACCGCTGCTCTGTGTACGCTCTGTTAGAGGGGATTAGAAAACGCCTATTGCTCACACCCTACAGAGGAGAATGATATCCTCACAAAAAAGCGCGTTTTGGGAAAGATACTAAGCTACATTCAGTACTGAGGCTCCAGCTCATAAGCTCTGGTTGGTTCGTTTGGTTTTTTGGGTTTTATGGCGTATCATCCTTTGTAGGTTATTTAACGCCAAATCCATTTTTATGTAAATAATCTGTTCTATTGAAAATAATTCAGTTTAGCATAAGTACACAGTTTAATTGTCAAAAACATTTCTATTTCAAACTATTCAAGCACATATATGTAACAATTCAGGTAAGTGTAAATACAGTTTTAATGTTGAAAAACAGTTCTATTTCAAACAATTCAGTTAAGCATAAGCACGCAGTTTAAATGTAAGTACGGTTTAATTGTCAAAAACATTTCCATTTCAAGCTATTCAGTTTAGTCAAACAATTCAGTTAAGCATAAGTATGCCGTTAGTTCTATTTAACCCATAGATATGACCCTTATCAGGTGCTACCACTCCGGGCAAGAGTGGACCTGGGAGCGATGGCAATGAAGGGGTACTCCGCATTCGCCAAAGCTCCAGCATTGCTGGAACCTCACTATCAGATTGTTTAGTGTCATATCTAGGACACTCGCTGTGGGGGTCTTACCCCTCTGCAGAGAAACAGTCGGTGTATTCTACTGCCCCAGTCGACTGGGCAAATAAGTTCTGGTGGAGTGCAGAATACCGTTCATTGCCATTAATCACAGATCAATTCTGATTCGGATGTATGGACACCCAGTAAGATACGCATCAACTATTAACCGCTCACTAGTATACAATGCTAACTATTACACCGCTTGAGACACCCATAGTAGTGTTTCTTTGGATCTATGGGTCAAATACATCTGTTTTGAATACTGTTAGTGAATAACGGTCACTACAGTTTGGAAATAGAATCGGTAACCCGAGTTCAAACCCTGAAAGATGCTGTTTCCATTTCACTTCCGGCTAAAGCCCTTGAAATAATTATGAATCCCACGATTCTTCCTTCAACTCTCGGTTGAGAGTAGAGGAAAAATTCAGTAAGGCAAGAATTCTAGGAGAAAAACAAACTTCGAATTCTAACTCGGTGTACTGAACTCTCGTTTAAGAATTAGTTTTGTGACACACACTGCTTGCGATGGAGAGATCGGTTAAATTCATAATATTAGTATTGGATCGGAATACTTGAAACCATATAAGTAAAGTTGGCGACCGTAGTCGAGGGTGACCAGAAGGCTCCCTTTTCAATAGCTACCACTCTGAGGTGTAGGGGAAGGCGCTACTCCTTTCCCTGGATTGCTCTACTTTACCCTTGATACGTACATTGTATTGCTTAGTGTTAAGGAAGGAGGAATCAAGTATCATTTTTAAAGTCTTTGGTATGATGCGACCTGGGATTTAACTCGGGTCTCCTGGACCATTAGCGAACACTAGGCTATTGAACAGGTTTGATACCATATAGGTTTGCACAAATTATTTGTATTAATAATGTTGTAGTCGAAGGTGACCAGAATGCTCCCTTTTCAATAGCTACTACACTGAAGTGTAGGGAAGGGCGCTACTCCTTTCAATAGTTACTTGAAACTATAATCGTTTTCATAAAAAGATATTAGTATAAGATAACACTTCTTGAAAGTATATAATAATGTGAAACAGTACTAGAAATGAATATTCAAAACTGTGAAGGGGTGTCCTCGTGGTGTAATGGTTAAAGCGATGGACTGCGGAATCGTAGTACGCGAGTTCGTACTCCAGTCGCGCTATTACGTTCACTTTCAGGCAAATACCCTTGGGAAAGGTATGAACCCCCTTATCCTCCCAGCTATGGGTTAAATAGTACAACTACTGTTCTTCTAGGAGAATAACTTTGGCATTAAATAACTTACAAAGGTTGATATGCCATTAAACAAAGAAACCTAACCAAACCTTAAAACTGTGTGAAAACAAACATCTATAATTATTAAATAGGAATAGTTACGTAAAACTATACTATTGTCTTTGGTATTTGTTCGGATTACTTGAAACCATATTATACTGATTTAGTTTCTTTGTTTTATGGCATATCAGCCTTTGTGGGTTATTTAATTTCAAAGTTTTTTTTTTGAGAAATGCAGTAGAAATAGTAGTAATATTTAATCCATTGGTTGGGATTGATATAGGAATTTATATATTTTCCAAGGGTATTAATCCGAAAGTGTAAACGGGATTCAAACTTGCCTACTATGATCTCGCAGTCCAGTACGTTAACAACTATGTTACGTGGACTTCTACCATAAAACTATACGCTTGTTATTTGTATTAAGAAATGTAGCTTAAAGCCATAATAGTTGAACAATGACTATCAAAAAAGCTGGCTTCGGTATTTTTTAGCTTAACAATGGAGGTTCCCTTGGTGTAATGGTTATGGTCGTAGGAAATGGACACGGCGACACGAGTTCAAATCTTGGACGAGACTGGTAGCATTTCACATAGCATTAATACTCTTGGGAAAGGTATGGATCCTATTATTCTTCCTCTACATATTGGGAAATAGTAGGGCAGACTGGGTTCTTCAGCCTTTGTGAGGCAATTAGTCTAGGAGAAGGAAAAATCTGAATTCAAACCTGCTAAACTTCACTTAAAAATGACCTTGTGTCATATACTGCCCGGGAGGAGGGGTTGGTAAATATGGTTAACTTAACAATGGTTAATACGCAAGAAAACCAACCAACCAACCAATCATGTAACCTTTTGCAAGTTATTAGTATGTTTAGGAAATGAAGTCTATTATCCTTTTCCTTTTCTAACATTAAATCTATTGAAGTTCTTAATGATGTTTTGAGCTATTGATCTATCAATCGATCAGCAGATTATACATCCAAAGTCGATTAGTGATATTAAAAAAAATCTATATATCGTTTATTTTAGACGTAGACAAGTATGGATGTTTTTGGTGTTTACACTTGGAAATCGAGCTGTCATTATTTGCGTCGCTACTTAAAAGTTGGAAATCTCTACTTCTTGTTAAATTGAGCTGTTAAATAACAAAATACATCAATGCACATTTTCTGATATTACAATTAGAATCCCAGGTTAGAGGGACCCACGTGTTTAGGAAAGGGAGTTTTGAGTTCTGAAGTTTAATATCATCTGTTGTTTTAAAGAAAAATTAGAAAATCAAACTCAAGGGAGATTTGTGAAGATATTAAAAGAAATACAATGGCATAGCTTCCCATCATATCGAGCCTAGTTGTTAAATACACCGGTTTCAGAGAGATACTCCACCAACTAGGGTACTGGATATAAAACTAAGCCACGTAATGGTGACCCTTCAACCCTGGAGCTCAGGAATATAGAGAAGCCTTTCATTGATATTACTTCCCGGTTCACTTTGACCTGTAGAAGTACATGCTACGGTCCTATCACTGGGTCAAATAGAACTGTACAATCATTTACTTTACTTAAAACCGTTTAATTGTGTTTATGATTGTAATCTTGAATTATTTGTAATATATAGCAGCACTTGAAACCATTTAACTGGGTGTAAATGAATAATAATGTTGAATAGAATAACTCGTATCTGCCTATATTTCTGAGATGAGGTATTATGTACATTATTTACATTTTTCGGATTATTGTTCTCATCTTTGTCGTCATGTTTATCCCAACGTTTCGGCCGTTATACGCTCTTCTTCAGGAATTTCAAACTTGACCCTTTATTTCGCTTACCGGGGTAGACTGTTCTCGTTCCACGAGCCATGTCCTCAAGGACACACGTCGGTTTGATCTAGTGACATTCCCAAAGAGTGTGAGTTCAATACCCGGTGAAGTCAATGGAGAACTTTCAGAGAGGAAATTAACTGGAGATAACTGAAAACTGACATCCATTAAACATGGCTTAAAATCTTTCTTTGACGCAGGAGCGAATGTGTGTGTGTGTGTGTGTGTGTGTGTGTGTGAGAGAGAGAGAGAGAGAGTAATAAAGAGCGTGTGTGTAAGTGTGTACGCGTGAGAGGGAAATGATGTAATAGATAAAGTGAAACAGACAGAGAGTTAGAGTTAAAATGAGAAAGAGAGAGGGAGGAGAGAGAAAGAGAGAAGTTATGTCAAAGACAAGGAGAGACAAATGGACAGAATGAAAATTAGTGGGAGTGTGTGTGATAGAGAGAGTGAGTGTGTGTGAGAGAGAAAGAGAGAGAAAGAGAGAGAGAGAGAGAGAGAAGGAGAAACCCCTCTAATCTATTACATTAAACAAGTTCGTTATTCTCCGGATCAATTTGAGTTCTAAAATCTTTTTTTTCCTTCGAAAAAAGATTTGCTTTCCATCCTTCTATTTTTTTTACCTTTTATAAATTTTTAGATTTTTTTATCATTTTTTTTTCTTAAATAAGTTCAGTTTTAATTAAGACAGCTCATTGTCATCGTTGTTATCATTATAATAACCTTTCTTGCTATCATTCGAAATAAAAACAACACAAAACAAAACGAAAAAGAAAAGTGATTAAGAAAAAAATCATTATTTCTTTTTTTGAGTGTGTTTTAATTTTTCTTTCTTCTTGTTTCGTAGAATCGTAAGCTCCTCGGCGTCTCTTCCTTCGGATTATTATCAAAGTTGTCATCGACCTCATTATGGCCTTTTTCCCGCCTAAAGAAGAATTGTCATTACGACAATCAACTTTTAATCTTAACACTCCTCCTTGCAAGACTGAAGGATTGTGCCGCAAGGAAAGTGTTTAGAGATCTGCTAAAATAAAATAGAATAAAATAAAATACGTAAGTCAATAAATAAACAAATAAAAAACGCAGGTTAAGTTACAAATAGTTATTTGTGAGGCCTAAATTCGTCGAATACAAGACTATTTTCATTAGACATTCAGTAATTGTAGAACATCATACGGTCATTGCAAATGAAGACATAAAAAAATTGAAATTAATTTTGAAGTTAGACTGGAACATGCTTTATTCTCAGAGTCAGAAAAGCCTGCTATAATGTTTCGTTTCTGGTCAATCACACCAACATATTAGCTGAAGTACACATCTGTAAAAAAAAATCAAGACGCGGATCGCAGCTGATTATAACGACAATAAAATTTTTTTTAAAAATTAGATCAATAACACACAAGAATAAACATCTACAAATCACTGGTTCGTCGTGGCTCAGTTTAACTACACAGCATCCAGTGTCCGTAAAGAGCTGATAAATATGGGTCTTCGCTGGTCGGCCAACACTGGTTGATTCATGTGCGGTAGCCCAGAGGATAATTTCGCTTATGAGGTCGTCTCTGCTCATTCAACAGGGTTCAGCGTGCGTTGTTCGTCTTACTTGGATGATTTCTGAAATGGTATGTAAGAACGGCTCATTGGCTTAGTGGGTAGTGTGTTCGCCAATGGTCCGGGAGACCTGAGTTCAATCCCATGTCGTATCATATCAAAAGACTTTAAAAATAGTACTTGATACCTCCTTGCTTAACACTCAGCATTATAAGGTACGTATCAAGGTTAAAGTGGAGCAATCTAGGGAAAGGAGTAGCGGCCTCCTCTACACCTCAGTGTAGTAGATATTGAAAAGGGAGCCTTTTGGTCGCCCTCGACTACGGTCGCCAACTTTAGTTTTTTTTATTCATGTAAGTGGTAGTGCAGCTGCTGCTTCTACGATTTATTCAAAACAGTTCGCAGTATCCTTGCATAGTTCCAATCTCATTTTTCTCCAAACACTTTTTAAGGTCCTGGTGGTGCAGTCCTACAATTATACTAACACAGCCTGGAAGATTTCCCGTTTCATTTTATCAGAGCAATTAGATTTCCATGTGGTCAATTACCTGCCAATAGCAACCCACACCTTCTTTATGCATATGTTGACATTGCTTTCAGTAAATGAGATATTGCTACCGAAGTATGTGAAATTAACAGGACATTGTCCTAATGGCTGGTCCGGGAGACCGGGGTCCAGTCTTAGGTCAAGTTATACAAAAGACTCAAAAAATGGTACTTGATACCGCCTTGCTTAACACTCAGTATTATAAGGTACAGATTAAGGGTAAAGAGGAGCAATCTAGGAAATTGAGTAGCGCCTTCCCCAACACCTCGATGTGGTAGCTATTGAAAACGGAGCCTTCGGGTTGCCCTCAACTACGGTCGCCAGGTATGTGAAATAGTCGAATGATTTCAGAGGCTAATTGTTTAATATGGAAATGGAAACCTCTTGTTTAAAACACATGAATTCTGTTTTATCTGAGTTCACCTAGAGGTTCTTGTTGACTGCTTCTGGTTACGCAGGTAGCTGATTTTCGGTTGATGCAGTTCTATATCTGAGAATGTACTTGATCATCTGCATAGTTTCTGCTGGATATGGTCAACTTCCTGCATTTTTAGTTTGATCTATAAGCATTTAAGCAACAGCAGAATCTTCAGCTACAGAATAAATGTTTTGCAACTTACCAGGAATTTAATAAAACCAAGGTCAATATTTTTTTCAGTTTGTTTTTTACCAAGGTTAACATAAGGTAGCAATGTATAGCTTACAAATTAGGGAAAGTCACAGCGTGACCAAGTAGTAAATATGAACCCACACGTTACATTACCAAGCTGATTTCAAACAGAAGAAAGTAACATGCGGGGTCGTATTTACTAGTTGGCTGTCGTCACAGCAACAAAGCATCTTGTCAGATTCAAAGTCATTAGGATAAAATAAAATAATTATCATTTTAAAACACAATTTCAAAGTGAAAAAAAGATGAAAGTTTAATACATGTTTTCATAACGGATTTTTTCATTGCTCGCCTGAGATAACATATTTCTAATACATTGCAAAATAGCTTCATGTGTATGTGTGTGTGTGTGGGTGTGTGCAAGAATGTTTAGTGGGGATCTTGCAGGAAGATTGCCTCTCGTTAGGTGGTGACGTCTTATTTCCTTTCCTTCGGCCTTACGCTTTTGGGGGACCCCAGGCAATAAATCCAGCCCTTACCTCTTTAAACAAAGAGTTCTCGTGGCGTCACGGTTATCTTAGGAATTGGTCTCAGTATTCAAATCCTGGATGAGGCAGACGCATTTTACATAGCATTAAAATCCTTAGGAATGGTAGGAATCCCATAATTCTTCCTTATAGGTACGTAGTAGGAAAACCTCAGTATGGCAACCAATCTATAAGAAGGAAAACTCTGAATTCAAACCAATTCTAAGTAAGTAAAGTTGGAAACCTTAGTCGAGGCTCCCGTTTCAATAGCTACCACACTGAGATGGAGAGGAGGGCGCTACTCCATTCCCTGGATTACTCCACTTGTTGTATATTGACCTTCGACCCGGCTAAACATGCCATTCTAAAGTGATGCACCGGAAGGAAGTGACACATTCCGATGGCAGTTATGAGAAGAAATCGCGTAGGCGGATTTGACTGACGAAATGGGACAAGGTAAAAACCCATGATACACTCATAGACTGATGCACCGGAAGAGAGTGACCACTGAACTGCATGACAGTTATGTCCGCTTGATGACGATCAAACATGCCATTCTAAAGATTGAGTGGGCGATTGAACTATTATATAACTCGGTGAAGACAGGAAGTCAGTGAGTTGGAGATCAGAGAAGTCGGAGACAAGGGGTGGTTGAGAAAGCCACCACCCAGCAGAAGGGGCCCTCGAGACCCCTAATTGAGTTGGAGATCAAACGAGTTTGAGATAAGATGTGGTAGAGAAAGCCAGCAGAAAGCTGAGCCCCCGGGCCTCCAGTTGAGCATCAGGAGAATGAGAAAGACACAACGCTGATGGCCATAAGAGTGGGGGTCAATATGTTGCAGTTCTGTTCGGTCTCCAACTCCCTCTCACATGCAAACCTTACAATAAAGTGAGAAGTATATTTTTTAAAAGAAGTCTTCGCTCGTTTTTATTTATTGAGTCGTTGTATTCGGCATATGTAGATGTATATGCATGTGAGTATACAACACACTTTACCCTTGATCCTTACCTTATAATGCTGAGTGTTAAGCAAGGTCACATCAAGTACTATTTTTTGAGTCTTTAGTATGACTCGACCTAGGATTGAACCCCGGTTTCCCGGACCATTGGCAAACACTCTACTCATTAGTCAAATGGCCCGGTTCTATTTCGCTTAAAAATTGACAATGTGTCGCATCCTGTTCATGGCGGTGGGTTGGGTAAATGAGAGGCAGGTCCTGTCTGGGGGAAGAGTGAAAGACTTACTGGGACTGATCTAATTTATTTTTTCACTCCTACTCCCAGAACGACTACCATGTGTGTGAGTGAGTGTGGGCGTATGTGTGTGTATTTTGAAAAAGAAACATGAGCAATTATAGTGGTATTTCCCATTAGTCTGTTCTGAGATCAATTAGGTAAGTGCTTTTCATTTATAAGTAAATATTTTTATGTCAATAATTCTTTTAACATTATACTAAAAGTATTATTGCTTTTTAAAAAATAATAGTTATTTTATTAATAAATTGATAAAGCACAGTTTCTTCTAGAAGTAACGAACGAGAAATTAAGAAGACATATCTATCATGAAAACTTAAGTTTGTAACTTGAGCAGGTGTTTCTCAAGAAGAAAGCCGTAGACACATTCTAATTCACCCGAATAAGCCAATCATATTACCAGCAGTAGCAGTGGGCAGACAGTAGCATTTTTTTAAAGGTAGGATACTTTTTTCTTCATAAGTTTAAGTTAATCGAATTTGGAAGCCAATAAATCAGATTGGATCGATAATCGGCTTAATGTCCAAGACTGTTTGAAATTCCACCGTTATACAGTCGCCTTTTCAGATAGGGTCGTTATTCCACTCTTCAGGCACTTAATGTTTCGATTACAAAATAAAGTAGCCGTTTTCAATAATTACCAAGTGATACACATTCGTGTGTTCTCTGCTCTGAAAATCAAAGGCTCAGCCACATGTACATCCTCACGTTTTTGTCCATAAATACCATATATACTCATGTACAAATCGATCTAGAATATAGGTCAACTTACGATTTTTTCTGGCTACGACAGTAAACTACACCCCGTGGTGAGGGTTCATATATTTGTCTCTGCCTCCCACCAGACCGGACTTGACACAAGATCTTTTTTATAGTGGGGGTTTTAGGAGGAGGGAGATCGAGCAGGAGATGAGGTTCATGCCCTGCTGGACTATGCTTGTTACAGGCTCACGAAGTGCAATGTGCGCCAGATGACCGTTCTGGACTTTGACTCACTAGATGTAACGTGAGTCTGACACGTATGGCTGTTCATAGTTTTAACTATACTAGCTAGTTTAATGCTATGCAGTGCTATCAATGCAATTCACCCTCCCAAACGTAGCCTAGGTGATGAGGGTCTAGTTATTATTGTACCGCCAATAAACAAGTACACCATTACAAATCTTTAAGTGCCTTGTCGCTGCAGTTTAGAATATGCTGATTGCGCACTCGGCAGAGAAGAAGACTGCTTCAAAAAGGAAGTCGTAAGTATGATGCTAACCTAAATCTGGTGGGGAGGCTCAAGTTCTGAATTTCTATGGCCCAGTCGGCTGGGGCTGTAGAATACACCGACTGCATCTCTGCAGAGTGGTAAGGCTCCCTCAACGAGTGTACTGGATATGACATTAAACAATCTGATGGTGAGGCTTCAGTACTGACAGAGCTTTCAGGAATGCAGAGTACCCCTTCATTACCATCACTCCTAGGTCCACTCTGGTCCGGAGTGGTAGCACCTGAAAAAGTCTTATCTTTAGGTCATATAGAATTAACTGCATAATTACGCTAAAGTGAATTTTATATTTAAATGTGTGTAAACAAAAATATTGGTTTGGTTTGTTTTTTTGGGTTTTATGGCGTATCAACCTTTGTAGGTTGTTTAAAGCCAAATCCATTTTTATGTAAATAATTAGTTCTATCTAAAACAATTCAGTTTAGCATGAGTACACAGTTTAATTGTCAAAATTACTTCTATTTCAAACTATTCAAGCAGTTATATATAACAATTCAGTTTAGTGTAAATACAGTTTCAATGTCAAAAACAGTTCAATTTTAAACAATTCAGCTTAGTATAAGTACGCAGGTTAAATGCAAGTACAGTTTAATTTTAAAAAAAATTCTATTTTTAGCTATGCAGTTTAATCAAACAATTCAGTTTAGTATAAGTATGCTGTTAGTTCTATTTAACCCATTGATAGGGCCCTATCAGGTGCAACCATTACGGGCCAGAGTTGACCCGGGAGAAATGGCAATGAAGGGATGCTCCGTATTCCCCAAAGCCCCAACATTACTGAGACCTCAAATCAGACTGTTTCGTGGCACATCCAGGGCACTCATTGGGGGGGGGTGTTACCCCTCTGCAGAGGTGCAGTCAGTGTATTCTACAGCCCCAGCCGACTGGGTAATACACAGAGTTAAATGTCAAACAGTTTTATTTCAGATAATTCAGTTCAGCATAAGTACACAGTTTAAACGTCAAAACAGTTCTATTTCGAGCAATTCAGTTTAGCATAAGTACGCAGTTTAAATGTATAAAAACAGTAAACTCCAACCACCGTTTAGTTCTATTTAACCCATAGATAGGACCCTTATCAGGTGCTACCACTCCGGGCCAGAGTGGACTTGGGAGCGATGGTAATAAAGGAGTGCCCCAATGCCCCAGCATTACTGAGACCTCACCATCAGATTGTTTAGTATCATATCCCGGGCACTCGTTGGTGGGGGGGTACCCCTCTGCAGAGGTGCAGTCAGTGTATTCGACTGGGCAAAACACAGAGTTTATATCAAAACAGTTTTATTTGAGATAATTCAGTTTAGCATAAATACACAGTTTAGATGTCAAAACAGTTCTATTTTAAACAATTCAGTTCAGCATAAATATGCTGTTTAAATGTATAAAAACATTAAACTCCAACCATCGTTTAGTTCTATTTAACCCATAGATATGACCCTTATCAGGTGCTACCACCCCGGGCCAGAGTGGAGCGATGGCAATGAAGGGGTACTCCGCATTCCCTAAAGCTCCAGCATTGCTGGAACCCAACCATTAGATTCTTTAGTGTCCTATCAGGACACTCATTGGTGGCGGGGGTCTTACCCTCTGCAGAGAAGCAGTCGGTGAATTCTACAGCCCCAGCTGACTGGGCAAAAACAAAAAAATATCTACTTATGCTAAAGTGAATTGTTTGAAATAGAACTGTTTGATTGTGATAAAAATAGATACTTGAAGCTATAATTGTTTACTAAGGATTATTATTAGTTTCAATTATAAAATCTTTCAATTATAACATCTATTATTGTTTACTAAGGATTAGTGTTAGTTTCCTGAAACTAACCATGTGCAAACAATTGACTATTATTAAATAGAAATAATTACTCGAAACCATATGATTATAAGTATTAGATAGAAATACTTAATATCATATATGTATTTACCAACCCCTCCACACAAACAGGGTATTATACAGGGTCAACTTTTAAACTGAATTTAACAGGTTTGATTTCAGAGGATTTTCTTGGAGACTGGTTGCCCTACCAAATTTAAGGAACTTAGTCTACTTTACTAATTAACAACTATTTTGTTGATACCTACCGGTGAATATAGATGGGTATGTCCCATTCCTCGTAAATACGTTAGACACTACTATGAGGGTGAATATTTTCTCTGACTGTTCAGCGGACTGCCAAGCATCTGTGCCAGACAGTCAATGTTCCAAGGCAGACATGAGGCCGAAAGGCCCCTAGTTTCGGCTGGGCCACCTTCGGGTGGGTGAGCTGCATTATTGACACTTTTGTCCCCCTTGTATGGTACTGAACATTGCTGTCCCGTTTAAGCTTTAATCATGTATACCTGCCGAGACACAGATTTGGGTCCGTGTTCAGCTAGGCTCTTCAGGGCCACATTGCACTAAGTGGGCCGATGACCATCAAAGTCCAGTAGGGCTCGATCCTCGGCTCGTTCCTGGCCTTTCCCCCTAAATCCCCACTACAATCGACCTTCGGGTCATTGACCTTGTGTCAAGTCCAATCTGCTGGGAAGCAGAGACAAGTATTGGCTATTTTTGCTGACTAAGTAGTCACCACTAGCAGTTGGTACCTTCTTCACGCTATTGGCAAGTATTGTATTTTCTTAATGTTATAAAGTTTTCCATTTCATTTCCAACATCCGTTTTGGTTATTTCTCATTCAGTAACATTTTCTTAGGTTACAACGTATTTACACAACCATTTAATCGTAGACTGAGGGAAAATAGTTGGATACATACCTTACTCAAGGATATTAGGGGTATGTAAAAGGTAAACAGCAACCTTCAGGATTTGAACTCAGGTTACCGTGTCCGTTTCTATTATAACACGAACACCCCCTTCGGTAATATCATATAAGTGTGTATTAAAACGAAAAAAAAAAAAAAAAAACTCCTAAGAAACAACTGCACAAAAATATAAATATAAATATACAATGAACGCAATTTCCAAATATCTAGCAATAAAATAACTCAAGACGATTTGACATGCCGTTAAAATCAATTAACCAATTAATCGTAGACAAACAAAAAAATTCATTTAAAAAATGATTGCAATGTAACATTATAAGTAGTCATAATCAAACATTTACAAATGAATAAAAATTTAGCATTAATTAAGCCATAAGGATTTTATAAGTTGTTAAACAAATAAATCAAATAATCGACTTAGGTTGACGAAATTCTAGATTTATAGAAATAATGTTTTTAGTTTCTATTCCTTTTAGGTATCTCTGCAATTTCAATGTGACTCGCGAATAAGTTGATATCACGGTCAGGATGCGACACAAGTTCAAATTTTAACCGGGGTTTTCCGTCTTTTAAATAGGTTGCCGCACAAAGTCTACAGAACCCAATCTATCCAACTAGTTACCCATAGGTGGAGGAATAAGTGATTGCGTCATATCATTTCCAGTATTTGAACTTGGTTCGCATGTCTGGATTTTGACAGAGAAGAAAAAAGTTGCGAAACAGGATATTGACTGTGGCACCCCTTGTATTTGGAGAACTTGGCCTAGTCGAGAGATGGGGAGGATTGGCGGTTAGAGGAAGAATCGAGACCATTTAGACCACAGCACTGCTGAGATCTGTCTGAATACTTCGAAAGTAGTGGAGAACTGAGATGTTCTGTCACTCAGATTCCCTTGAAAAATCACCTATTAAAAATTCGTAACAAAATTTGACGGTGATACAAATAAAATAACATTTTCTGGTCCCATCTATGCCTGTCTGAATTCTCTGAATATTTTCATAAAACCTGGAAAAAGATTGGCAACGATTTAAATAGTGTTTAGTGAGGTGGTGACCTCAGCAAGCCCTTCGCAAAACCACCTACAATGTTTTGTGCGAATTCACTTGTAAAAATAATATAACACAAAGGCCCGCTGTCTTGGCTGCAAAATACGCCGATTGCCCCTAAGTAAAAGGGTAAGATCCACCCCCAATGAATGACCAGGTATAAATCTAAATTACACCTGATAGTGATACAAGAACACAGGAGCTTTAGGTAATGTGCAGTATCCCTTCATTGCCATTACTCCAAGGTCTACTTTGACCCGAAGTGGTAGTACCTGTTAGGGTCCCATCTATGGATCAAATAGAACTGTTCAAGCATTTACTAAGGATTAGTATTAGCTTTTTGGAATTATACATCAGTGTGAATATTATCCGTATTAAAAAGGAGTTTCATCCCTGGTCGAGTTATACCAAAGACTCAAAAAAAAGTACTTGATTCTGCCTTAGCGCCCTCCCCTATACTGACGTATAGTAGCTATTAAAAAGGAAACCTTCGGGTCACCCCGGACGAAGGTAGCTAACTTTACTTACTGATAGACAAAAACACAAAAAAGTTTGGTAGTAGTAAAGTTTTGGCTTTATAGTATTTCAACACTTTTGGGTTATTTAATGTCAAAACCTGTTCACACACATATACATGCATATATACATATTATTTGTAAGCGAAGTGTTTGTAACTATTTTAAAATACCTTAGCGCTTATTTTTATACACGGGGTTAAATGCTTTCAAGTATTGCTGACACTAAAAAGTAAGTAAAGTTGGTGACCATAGTCGAGAGCAACCAGAAGGCTCCCTTTTCAATAGCTACTACACTGAGTGTTAAGCTAGGAAGTATCAAGTACCATTTTTTGAGTCTTTAACATGACTTGACCAGGGATTGAACCCAGGTCTACCAGGCCATAAGGCGAACACTTTACCCACTTGGCCAATGAGCCGGCACTAATAATTCTGTTCAATATTAATCATTTGTTTGCGTTCAGTTAAATGATTTCGAGCATCTGTATAAATCAATGTACACGCAAATGAGCTATAACAACTCGTTTGAAAATAAAGCTGCTAACTATTCGCTTACAAATTATATATATATATATATATATATATATATATATATATATATATATATATATATATATATATATACTCCCCTACCCCCGTAGGGTCGAGTTCTCTAGCGAAGAAGTAATCGTGTTGCCATTAGCGCCTTTGCAAGTCCCTTCGTATTTGAATTGAGATCTCTGCGGCCGTTGAACGGATGTATGTTAAACAATAGTAATTGTGATTCATAAACGTTTAAAATGTACTTCGTAGCTAATATCTCCTCGTAGCTAAATGGTCAGAAGCTTTGGCTTGTCGTTCGAGTCAACCGGGTTTCGATCCCAGCTAGGGGGAGATATTGTCTAGCCACACTGATGAGTTCTGATAGAACGAAATAGATCTGTTTGTGGATGACTATATATATATACACAGGATTTGACCTTCAATAATCCACAAGGATTGCTATACAATAACCAACCAACTAACGTCTGTCTCGGAAAATGAAACCCACCGATGACTATTGATAGATTTTGTCGCTAACAAGGACACTGGATCAAGTTCTGTGCTCTACGAGGCAGATTTTAAGTTCATCTTAAACCGTTGAACTTACTTTCTAGATTTATTTGAACCAAAAACTCAATAGTTGAGCGTAGAGTGAATATAGAACTGTAATGTTCGATGAAACTTGTTTTTAAATCATTGTCTGCACACACCGGTCTCTATATTACAAACTAAACGTGCCGACGTGTATGAATATTGCAATCATGACAACCAATTTTTATCCGGCCGTTAGAGAGAGAATTCTTCGAGTCTTAACGCTAAATCGATTACATTATAAAACCTTAAATTGATTTTCCTGCTATGAAGATATCTCCGATCTGACTTATTGGATTTCGAATTCAATAAAGTTGAATTGATAAAACAATAACCAAATTTACACCGGGAACGGAAAACAATAAAAACGCGCCAATCGAAATGCATACATTTTTTACCTTTAAGACATTTTTGCCATCACGTCATTTTCACCTTTTACACATTTTTTTCTTTGTTTCTTTCTTTCTCTGCATCTCTTGTTTATCAACGTTTTCGAAGTGAAGTAGATTAGATCTCTGAATATAGTCACTAGACTGGATAAATTTTTCGACCAAATCTAAGGCAAAGGAGGAGGGGGGTATATTTTGATACAGGAAATTCTAGTTTTTCTTACGGCTGTGAGAACGGATAGCATAACATTTTTTTTTATCCAACCGGCACAGTGTGTTGTGACCTAAATCTCACTTTTATTCTGTTCAACATCAACTTAAATGATATTTTCATACATTTGTCACTAAGTGTAGATTTTGACTGATTGATTCCGAAGGCATGTCAACCCGTATAGTTCATTGTATGATCATATTTACATTATATGTATCGTTTTTTCTTAAGATTCTTTTTTTGTAAATGATCCGATCGTATAATTTTTAAACAGATTTATTTGACCTAAAGATGGAACTCTAAGTGGTACAACCGCTCTGGCTAATTGTGGACCTGAGAGTAATTGCAATAAAGGAGTACTCTACATTCCCCAGATCAACAGAAATTGTGCTTAACCCTTTAAGTAGAATAGTTTAGTTCCCAAGACACCCCCTTTTTAGGGGGATTTCCTCTTTTTCGGTGAATACAGTTAAAGCATTCTTCACCCCGCTAAGAGGGTGGACTGAGTGTAAAGTAGGAAAAGTTTTACAGTTTGTTGATCAAGCTGGTGTCTTATCTAATCTTCAAGTTTAAAAAATCATTGAAATCCGTTTTTACTCGACATATGCAACTAAAAATGAAGCCATTCAACTAACTTACTATTCACTGTAGTTCTCAGTTAATTATGTAAACCTCATTCCATTTATGCACATCCTTCTCATTCCAGATAGATTTTGGTGATAAATAACATCTAATAATATCCATTTTCGATGGTATGCTATTTAATGAGGAATAAAACCTGGTATGTTTAAAAAAGTTTAGCCGTTCTTACTTATGGGTGATACTGGATATATTCTATTTACATACTTGTAATCAAGGATTTATTCTTATCATGCCGTTGGATCATTTCAATAACCCGGAATTCCTGCATCGAAAACATTCACGATATTTATTTCAAAGGCGTCCCGTTATTTAATATCAATGAAAAAAGGTTATTTGTGCTGTAGCATCATTGGTTTTTGTCTTTATTCTATATTTTTAAATCTGGATTTATGGGGATAATTGACAGGTAAATTTCATGAATATCAACCGTTGTTATATTATGTGATGCCGAAGTCAGTATTTTAATGTTTTTGTAAGACATTACATTCAAGTAGTGACTATGTAGGAGAGGTGATCCACCTGAAATTTTTCAAAAGATTAAAATTTGACTGTTCCCAACAAAAAAATGTATACACAAACAAAAATCGATCCAAGAAAATGAAACCAATACAATCCTCTGGTAATTTTGAGATACAAATGGATCACTCAATCGTGGCCTGAAGACCAGACCTCAAGTGAATTGAGAACAAAAAAAGAACGTGACATCAATTGGATATGGAGATACAAATGTATCACCTAATGTTATACTAATTACTGTTAGTGCTCTTGGGACTGTCCCTAAGGTCTTGGAAAGGAGACTAGATGAATTGGATATCTGATGAAGAATAGAGACTCTTCTAACCACACTATTTTAACAATCAGAAGGGTCTTGGATACACCAGAAATCTAGCTGTCCCTCGGAAACCAGTAAAAAAATCACCAGTTACGACTGGAGGGAAAAATTCGCAGAGGGGTAAGACTCCTCCAACGAATGTCCTGATATATGACGCTATATTGCATGGCCCAGTCAGATGGGGCTTTAGAATACTCCGACTGCAGAAAAGTACCCCCCCCACAATAAGTGTCCTATGAATCAGTTAAATATAACTAAACCGTGAACTTATGTTATTGTTTTGAATAGAACTGTTTGACATTTAACAATGTGTGAACAAAAAAAGTACTTATTCTAAACTGAATTGTTTGAAATAGAACTGTTTATATGTATTAAAATATACTTGGCATTAAATAACCACCAATGGTTGATATACGATAAAACTAAACCAAACCAAACTAAAAATCTTTTATCAAAATGACTTGAATCGGCATTAAATAACCCGAAAAAGGTTGATATACCAACCAACCAACCAACCAAACTACGATTCGTAGCACAATCAATTTTTTCAGTTCTCTCGTGATGTCCAGATATTCTTGCTTTCTTTTATTTTCACTTTATGTTCTTTTCTAGTTAAGTAAAACAATGTCTGCTTTTCTGGCTGGGATTTGGTTGTCCGTTCGTTTCTCAATGTCCGAGGAAATTTTATCCTTCTGTTTGCATCTTGAAATCACAGACATTTTTATGCGTCTCATTTTCTAGGAAAGACTCTGATTTGTCCATATATCAATTTTCAGCATGGCCAAATTTTTATCTCTTTTACAATTTCCAGAGAATCACCTTTCCTTCTCTGTTAAGTGTTGTTTTCTTCTTTAAAGTTCTCATTCTCTAAAATGCCATCATATATATATATATATATATATATATATATATATATATATATATATATATATATATATATATATATATATATATATATATATATATATGTATATGAGTGTGTGTGTGGTTTTGGTTTCTTTGTTTTATGGCATATCAGCCTTTGTAGGTTATTTAATACCAAAGCCATCCTTGTATGAGGACAGTAGTGGTACCATAGCAGGGAAGATATGTGGGTTCTTAAATTTCCCTATGGTATTTGTCTGAAAGTGAACGTAATAGTGTGACTGGAGTTCGAACTCGCTTACTACGATTCTGTAGTCCAGTGCTTTAACCATGACACCACGAGGACACCCCCTACTGTCTGTCTGTGTGTGTGTGTTTGTGTGTGTGTGTGACATTAATCACATACTGTAAACATTTTTTATCCAGTCAATATGACATGAGTAGAACAACGAGTAAGGATCAACTTTCCCCTCACAATAGATGAGGAGGTAAAAATAATCTTAATCCTGTTTTAATGTAAATAAAGTCCATTTTTTTCTCCACAATAGACAGGCACAGAGTAAGGATCAAGACCAGCTTCAAAGCCATTGTTCACTTGCAGGTGTATTCATCAAATGTCTGCACATATAAGTGTCTTTACAATGAACTAAATGTGCAGACTTGTATTAATCTTACAATCATGGATACCAATTTTTATCCGTGCTGTTAGAGAAAGAATTCTTCGAGTCTTAACGCTAAATCGATTACATTATAAAACCTTAAATTGATTTTCCTGCTATGAAGATATCTCCGATCTGACTTATTGGATTTCGAATTCAATAAAGTTGAATTGATAAAACAATAACTAAATTCCTAGCAGGAAAGGAAAACAAGCAAAAACTTGCTCGTTACCATGCACAACTTTTTTCAACATTAAATTTGATAGATGGTATTATCTATACCAGTTCAGATCTTAATATAAAAAAAAGAAAAGCTGTTAGTAGTGTTGCTATTATAGAAAACCAGGGGATGAAATTAGAAAAAAAAAAAGAAAAAAAAAAGTTGTCATCATACTTATTAAAATCCGAAACAGCTACGGGTTTTACGGCACGTCTAACAAACATCTACCTCCATTTTACGAAATCTCAAAGACCATGATAAAAAAAAAAACAAAGAAAAAATACGTTTTAAGCTTTTTTGAAGATTGATTTTAACGTCATGTCAACCTATCTAGGGTTATTTAATGCCTAGAACTTAAACAAATTCATTCATTATACATTTATATTTACATTTTTGTGTTTCTTCAGAGATTTTTTGCACACTTCACATTTTCCACAATTCGCGTACAAAATACACACACACAAACACTTATACATGGAGGGATGTCCTCGCTGTGTAATGGTTAAAGTGCTAGACTGCGGAATCCTAGTTAGCGAGTTCGAACTCCAGTTTTGCTATTACGTTCACTTTCGGACAAAATATACTTGTGAACGGTATGAAACCCCTTATCCTTCTAGGTATGGGTTAAATAGCATAGCCGTAGTTCTAGTAGGATTGCTTTTGTATTAAATAACCCACGAGGGCTTGTATGCAATTAAAGAAAGAAATGTATATATATATACATATAACTTAATATCAAATCTTGTTTATATATATATATATATATATATATATACAAACATGATTTGGCATTAAATAAACTACAAGGGTTGATATATAAAAATAACCTAACCATACCAAAACTAGAATGAGGAAGTTAACTGATTGTAATGTCACAGGGTTAACTTCTTTCTGAGAATATCATAGTTAGAATTTTCTTCATTCACAGCCTTCGGGATAGGGTTTATATGAAAAATAAGATTTTTGTCATTTTCCCTGATAACAAGTTGATTGTTGGAAGATACAGCTATGACCCAGGATTGCGGGAGGTCAACATGTATTATTAAATTTGGAAACTAGCAACTGGTAACAGCCTTATGTGTTTTAGCATTATTAGAAATATGTTTTGGGTGAGTGAGTGCAGATTCTTGATCGCAAAGAAAATGACTCTTGAACTTGAGTTGAGCAAATGCTGATTTCGGATGTATTTTCAGCGTTGGAATAGATTTGGATTATTTCACTCGATATGAATATATAATATGTATATAATAATAAGAATCTGATGTCACAAGCTAATTGGTGTTTGTACTGCGAAGAGAACGACTTGTATCTAGAGAAACTGAACACGCAATTTATGAGCGTATAAGTGCCATCCACTTACTTATTCATGTGTAAATGACTCAAGAATTTCACTAAGCTGCTAAAGTTAACTTTAGACCAACGCACATATATCCAGTCCAGACTCTGTATTCTGTTATAAATAACAGTAATTGGTATACGATAGTGGGGTGTATTCTACTTTATATATTGTTATTAAACTGTTTATATTTAATCAATTGACATTATTGTTCTTCCGAAGAAGGAACTGACTTTACTCTTCAGAACATTCGTCACTAGAGGAGATTACATCGGCTTATGGGTTGACGAAACACCTATTTCTCTAATCTATAATAATCTCAACACTTTACTAAAAATTAAGCTAGACTGTTAACGATTGAAGCTGGGTCATCCAAACAGTTTCGAATGATAAACGCTCCCCCCCTGTCTGACTTCAGTATAGAGATTGAAATTTCAGGACCGGGTCCAAACTTAGCAATTCATCGACGAGAAATATATCATGTTTGGTGCGAGAGAGTTGTGTTATATTGGTGGTGACCAGTATACGTGACCTCAGCAGTGGGGTTAAGTATATGCAAGAATCTGCCTGTAAAATCAGATGAAATTCTCAGTGATTTTCCGAAACAAACGGATCACCCAATCCAGACAAAATTTTTGTTTACAAGATAAAAAAAAATTGACAACTAACAGATTTTGCTAATCTAGCAGATCACTTAAAAAATAAAGGAAAGCGGAAAGCTAAAAAAAAAACAAAACAAAAAAAAAACGACAATAGTAGGACCTTGTCTCAGAGCGAAAAGATTATGGAATATGAAGGTTAGAGTGATACAAATAAAACGTAGAGCCCATGGAGCAATCATGAAGAATCAGGAAAAAGACAGTGCGAGAACTGAAGATTCGAGGAAGAACTGAGACTTTACAGACAATAGCACTGCTGAGATCAATTAGAATACTTAGAAGAGTCCTGGAGAACTGAGGAGACTCGCAATCACCCGAAGCACATGAAAAACACTTAGGAAGGTGCGTTAAGCATAAAATCTGAATCGGCGATCTGAGCTAAAATTCTAGACAGAGGTTTAGTATCTTACTTCACGCTTATGCCCTTGGAAAAGGCATGAATGCATTTGGGCTCTTTGAAGGTGGTTAAGAAACCCTTCTAGTAGAAAGGAAAGGCTGAATTCAAACAGGCTGTACTACGCTTAAAAATTATCGATTTGCCTCATTCTGTCCGTGGCGGACGGGTTAAATAGTTACAGTGGAAACTGCCAGTTATTACAAGAGTGAAAAATTGGTGAAGAAAATAATAATAATAATGATAATAATAATAATAAAAATAATAATAATAATAATAAATCCGAAAGATAATATGGCAGACTATATGTGTCAAGAAAATAAGGAGGAAGAGGACTGAAGATTACGAAACCACATGGACTACATTAAAAAGAGCAAAGAAAGACCAATTACAGTTGCCAGTGACAGCTCCCACCATATAAGGACAAACAATATCAACAGAAACAAGGAAAAATAAATGGAAAGAAAACAATTGTATGGATCTTTCAATGGACAAACTCGCGAAATCTCACTCGAGAAGACTTGGATAATGACTTGGATGAAAAAGAAACCTTAAGAGAGAAACAGAACCCCTTCTAACAGCAGTTCAAGACAACGCCATAAGTAGCGACTATATTAAAGCAAAAATCAATAATACGCAACTGGATATAATGTGTAAGCAGTGTAGTGAAAAGGGCAAGGCAATTGATTAGACAGAAAGCGAATGCAGCAAACTTGCACAAAAGGGGTATAAGACTAGTTACAACCCGGTAGGGAAGGCGATCGAGAAGTATGCGAGAAATTGAAATTTGACCATTTTACCAAATGATGTATAAACAAACAAGGATCTATCTAAGAGAATGAGACGCATAAGATTCCTTTGGATTTTGAAAGACAAACAGTAGCTCAGATCTAGCGATAATAAACAGAAGAATAGAGAATTTACTGTATAGTGGATTTTGTAGTTCCAGAAGCCATCAGAGTGAAAATCAAGTAAAGCGAAAAGAGAGACAAGTAGTTAGACCTTGCCAGAGAACTAAGAAAGCTGTGGAATATGAGGGTAACGGTGATACCTATTGTGATTGGCGCGCTTAGAATGGCCTCGAAAGGTATGGATTGGGATTGGAAGAGAAGGAGATCAGAAGAGGAATCGAGACCATTCTGACTAGAGCAATGTTGAGATCGGCCAGAATACTAAGAAGAGTCCTGCAGGCCTGAAGAAAATTGCTGTCACTCAGACTGCAGTGAATGTTTATTAGCTCACGCTAGTGTGAAAAAACTCGCTAGAAATAATAATGATTATAAGATATAAAGGGAGCAATAAATTTACAAAATCACAAAAAAAGTTTAATTACCTTATGTAGATGAAAGGCATCAAGCTGTTTAAAAAAAGAAATAGAGACTCGGATGTAAAAAATAAGAATATAGTGTCAGGACAGAGGAATGGCATTTGTCATCGAAAAATGTACCATGTTCACTATAGAAAGTGAGAAAAGAGAAATAATAGATGAAATAGAACTGCCAAATCTCAGAAGATTCAGAAAACTTGTGAAAAAAAAAAAGAAAATCATAAGAATTTGAGAATACTGGAAGCGGACGCAATCAAACAAGTGGATATGATAGTAAAAATAAGAATGTACCTCAGACGAATGAGAAAAATTCTTGAAACCAAGCTTTGTAGCTGAAATCTCATCACAGGTATAAACAAACACCTAGGCAGTTTCGCTTGTACCTAATATACTCGGGACTATTCTTAAAAGGAGGAACTCAGACATATTAACTAGAGGACCAGAACATTAATGATAATGCACAAATTCTTATATGGCCCAGTCGGCTGGGGTTGTCGAATACATCGACTCTAACTCTGCAGAGGGGAAAGCCCCCACAAAAAAAAAAAAATTATCCTGGATATGACACTAAACAATTTTATGGTAATGCTCTAGTAACCCTGGAGCTTTGGAGAATGCATAATACCCCTTCATTGCTGTCAATTCCAAGTCTACTCTGACCCAGAGGAGTAGTACCTGATAGGGTCCTATCTATGGGTCAAAGAGAACCGTTTGACATTTAAGCTGCGCACTTATACTCAACTGAATTGTTTTAAATAGAACTGTTTTACATTTTACTTTGTGTAAACAAATGACTGATGTTTAATTGAATTGTTAGTGATATATAGCAATAATTGGAACCATTTAACTTTGTTGACACGCTAAACTAAATTGTTTTAAAATAAACTGTTTGATCATGGAATTGAGTGTAAAAAAATGACTGATGTTTGATTAAATTGTTTGTGACCTAAAAATACTTGAAAAAGTTAAATTGATTAAGAGTAGTTAGAATTATTCTTATTAGTTAGAAATAAGTGAGACCATTTAACAGTGAAAAAAAAATGAACCCAGGCTCCGTTAAATATGTTATCTCCAAAATGCATTTAGAAATCATATTTTGATAGATATGTATAAAAAGATGTGACATAGCCTTCAATTGTTGATATGCCATAAAACCAAACCAAACCAAATCATAGAGGATTTGACATTGAATAATCCACAATGGTTGATACGCCATAAAACAACAAAAACAAAACAAACAAAGCCTTATATCTGAGAGATGACATTGGCAGACTATATGCATCAAGAAAAGAAGGCGAATGAGGTGTTACCAACATTGAAGATTGTGTGAATCCATCAATTATAGGACACAAGGACTTTTTAAAAAGGAGCAAAGAAAGACTAATTACTGAGGCCAGTGGTAGCACTAACTGCATAAGGACAAACAGAACAACAGCAAAAACTAGGAAAGAAAAATTGGAAGAAAAACAACTGTATGTATATTTCAAGTGACAAACTGGTGAAACCTCATATGAGAATACATGGACATGTATTGAATTGTCATCTGCTGAGTCATGCATAAATATACATATATAAATACTGGATACATACCGACGCAATGATAAAGACGCACGCAGGAATAACAGACGCGATGATAAAGACGCAGTGACAAAGACAGACGCAGGAAGACTTCTTTAACAATATTTTTACCTCTCACTTTATTTGTAAGGTTTCGAAAAGGTTGTTCAAGGTTTGCATGTGAGAGGGAGCTGGAGACCGAACATAACTGAAATATTTTGACCCCAAAGTTATGGCCGTCAGCGTTGTGTCTTTCTCGTTCACCATGGCTGCTCAACTGGAGCCTGGGTGTCGACTCTGCTGGGTGCTGGCTTTCCTTACAACTTCTCGTCCCTCTCCGTCTCCAACTTTCTCGCCTCAACTCAACTGTCCTCAACTGTTCAATTTGTCGGCCTTATATTACCTTCAAACTCCCACGCAGTGATATGGACACGCCTCCACGCCTCTGCAACTTCTTCCGATATCTGGCGACCGGGATGTGTCACTTCCGCTATCTTTGGAATGGTCTGTGTGATCGTCATCGAGATAATAATTGTCATGCAGTTCATAGGTCACTCTCTTCCGGTGCGTCAGTCTATGAGAGTATAATGGGATTTTTTTTTTACCTCGTCCCATTTCATCAGCCAATTTCCGCCCACGTTATTTCCTCTCATAACTGCCATTAGAATGTCTCACTTCCTTCCGGTGCATCACCTCGAATGGCATTTTTGGCCGGGTCAAAACGTCAAAACATAACACATGGCTATGAAAAAGAAAACCTTTTGAGAGAAACTGAATCTATTCTAATCGCAGCACAAAAATGTCACAAAGACCACTAATAAGAATAAAGTAAAAATCGACAATATGCAACTGAATAGCAAGTTATGGTTGTGTGGTCACTAAGCAAAAACGTTTGACCACATAATAAGGGAATGTAGCTTCTTACCGTAAAAGCTATATGATCTCGGCACAAGTGGGTTGGGAAAATGATCCACAGGGAATCGTACAAAAATTAAAATTTGACCATACCACCAAATGGTATATGCATTAACCAGAATCCGTCTTAGAGATTGAGACTCATAAAATTCTCAGGTTTTTGGGATACAAACAGACTAACTAATACCATCAAGGAAGCCAGATCTAATGATGATTAAAAAAATAAAAATAAATAGATAAAATAAAATTAATAAATGAATAGATATAAACAGATAACAGAACTTGCCGTATTGTGGATTTTGCAATCACAGCAGATTACCAAGAGAAAATTAAAGAAATATAAAAGAGAGACACGTACTTAGACCTTGGTAGAGAACTCAGAAAACTGAGGAACATGAGAGTGGTCCCCTAAAATTTGGAAAGGAGGACGAATAGAGACTATCGAGTCTGCAGTATTATTGAGATCAGCCTGAATACTGAGATGAGTCCTGTAGGCCTGATGAGATTAGCTGTCAATCAGACTCCAATGAAAGACCATCTGCTAATGCTTGAGTGAAAAACTCGCAAGCAGTATAATAATAATAATAATAATAATAATAATAATAATAATAATAATAATAATAGTAAGTGACTTTTCTCTGCGACTTCGCCATCTAATCTAAGAGAAAAATATATTACAATTGACCAGAAATAGTGGTTAAAGAGTCTAAAAGAAAAATATGCCCCTTGTTTGATATATCACTGTCAACAGCTAATAACAAAGAGTTAAAGAGTATAATAAAGTAAGCAAATAAGTTAGAATATAATAAAATAAGCAAAGAGTTAAAGAGTATAATAAAGTAAGCAAAGAGTTAAAGAGCAAAATAAAGTAAGCAAAGAGTTAAAGAGCATAATAAAGTAAGCAAAGAGTTAAAGAGCAAAATAAAGTAAGCAAAGAGTTAAGGAGCAAAATAAAGTAAGCCATGAGTTAAAGAGCATAATAAAGTAAGCAAAGTGTTAAAGAGCAAAATAAAGTAAGCAGAGAGTTAAAGAGCATAATAAAGTAAGCCAAGAGTTAAAGAGCACAATAAAGTAAGCAAAGATTTGAAGAGCAAAATAAAGTAAGCAAAGAGTTAAAGAGCAAAATAAAGTAAGCAGAGAGTTAAAGAGCAAAATAAAGTAAGCAAAGAGTTAAAGAGCAAAATAAAGTAAGCAAAGAGTTAAAGAGCAAAATAAAGTAAGCAGAGAGTTAAAGAGCATAATAAAGTAAGCAAAGAGTTAAAGAGCAAAATAAAGTAAGCAAAGAGTTAAAGAGCATAATAAAGTAAGCAAAGAGTTAAATAGCATAATAAAGTAAGCAAAGTGTTAAAGAGCAAAATAAAGTAAGCAAAGAGTTAAAGAGCAAAATAAAGTAAGCAAAGAGTTAAATAGCATAATAAAGTAAGCAAAGAGTTAAATAGCATAATAAAGTAAGCAAAGTGTTAAAGAGCAAAATAAAGTAAGCAGAGAGTTAAAGAGCATAATAAAGTAAGCAAAGAGTTAAAGAGCATAATAAAGTAAGCCAAGAGTTAAAGAGCACAATAAAGTAAGCAAAGATTTGAAGATCAAAATAAAGTAAGCAAAGAGTTAAAGAGCAAAATAAAGTAAGCCAAGAGTTAAAGAGCACAATAAAGTAAGCAAAGAGTTAAAGAGCAAAATAAAGTAAGCAAAGAGTTAAAGAGCATAATAAAGTAAGCAAAGAGTTAAGGAGCAAAATAAAGTAAGCAAAGAGTTAAAGAGCATAATAAAGTAAGCAAAGAGTTAAAGAGCATAATAAAGTAAGCAAAGAGTTAAAGAGCAAAATAAAGTAAGCAAAGAGTTAAGGAGCAAAATAAAGTAAGCAAAGAGTTAAAGAGCATAATAAAGTAAGCAAAGAGTTAAAGAGCATAATAAAGTAAGCAAAGAGTTAAAGAGCATAATAAAGTAAGCCAAGAGTTAAAGAGCACAATAAAGTAAGCAAAGATTTGAAGATCAAAATAAAGTAAGCAAAGAGTTAAAGAGCAAAATAAAGTAAGCAAAGAGTTAAAGAGCACAATAAAGTAAGCAAAGAGTTAAAGAGCAAAATAAAGTAAGCAAAGAGTTAAAGAGCATAATAAAGTAAGCAAAGAGTTAAAGAGCAAAATAAAGTAAGCAGAGAGTTAAAGAGCAAAATAAAGTAAGCAAAGAGTTAAAGAGCATAATAAAGTAAGCAAAGAGTTAAAGAGCACAATAAAGTAAGCAAAGAGTTAAAGAGCAAAATAAAGTAAGCAAAGAGTTAAAGAGCAAAATAAAGTAAGCAGAGAGTTAAAGAGCACAATAAAGTAAGCAAAGAGTTAAAGAGCATAATAAAGTAAGCCAAGAGTTAAAGAGACTTAGAAATAGAAATGTAAAAAAATGTGAGTCACTTTAAAACTTTCACCGTACCGGAAAGAGTGGAAACCCTAGGTGTGATCAAGAACTGGTCTGATAAACACATTAAAAAATACCTACAATCCCGGTCGATATATAAAAAACAAACTTTCTGCTCATCTCCTTAGGTGTGTACAATCAATGTCAGTGGAAAAGTAACATCCAAAAGAGGCAGCAAAAATATAAATATATAGAATGCTTAAATTCACTATCTTCCCTCACCGCAGGTCTTGAATGCAGACTCGGAAAAGGATTGTAAGAAACGGAAAGAAAACTAAAAAGTATAATAACGCCATTGAAAATAATAACTTCACTGAAATATCAACAGCTAATGCCGATGTGAAAAACTAGCAAGGAATAATAATAATAATAATAATAATAATAATGCACAAGATGACCTGAATGTGACTAAGAATTGGAGTCTCAAGAAAGAAACTGAATCTCTTCTAAAAGCTGCAAAAAACAATGTCGGAGCAGAAATTAATAATACGCAACGGAATAACGAGTAGTGATAGAAATGAAACGGTTAATCACACAATCAAGCAGAAGCAGCAAACTGTTACAAAAGGAAAACAAGAGAAGACATGACTGGGTTGGAAATGTAATCCATTGGGAATTGTGCAAGAGATTAAATTTTGACCATACTAATAAATGATTTATGCTTAAACCAGGATCCGTCCGAGAAAATAATAAACATAAAATTCTCATGGACTTTGAACAACAAACGGATTCTTCAATCTCGGCCAGAAGACCACACCTAGTGTTAATTAACAAGAAATGAAAAAAAAAGAACTTGTCATCTCGTTAATTTCAACAGTGCAAATGCCAAATACTATGATCTAGCTTAAGAGTTGAAAAAGCTGTGGAACATCAAGGTGATGGTGATACTAACTAGACCACAGCAGTCAAAAAGGTGACATCTCAACACTAAATGGTGCCTCTCTGAAACTCGTGGACAAGTTCACCTACCACGGAAGCAACGTCTCATTCGAAGAAAATTATATTAATACACGACAAGCAAAGGTATGTGCAACTATCGATAGATTATCGGTCATATGGAAGACAGACCAATCCGATAAAATAAGACGTAATTTTTTCCAAGCAGTAGTCGTGTCCATACTATTGTAAAGATGCACCACTTGGACGCTGACAAAGCGTATAGAAAGAAAAACTTGACGGCAATTGCACAAGGATGCTACGAGCTATATTAAACAAATTCTGGAAGCAGCATCCCACAAAGCAGCAGCTGTATGGCCATTTACCACCTATCTCGCAGACTATGCAAATTAGACGATCAAGACATACGGGACACTGATGGAGGGGAAAGGATGAACTCATAAGTGATGTTTTCCTATGGACCCCTTCACACAGACGAGCAAGTGTTGGACAACTAACAAGAACCTGTCTACAACAGCTCTGTACGGACACGGGATGTTGGCTGGAAGACCTGCTGGAAACGATGAATGATAGAGACGGATATTGAGAGAGAGAAAGAGTCATGGAAATCTGTGCAGGCAGCAGGATATGAAGATGATGATAATGATTAGAATATTTAGAAGAGTCCTCAGTAAACTTGATGTTACTCAGACTCAAGTGAGAAATTGCCAGTTGAAAGTGGAGTAAAAAAATAACTCGTATAAAATGAAATAAATATAACAGATACAACAATAATTGTACTGCCATTCAGTTCTATTTGTAGATATTTTCGGTACATGAACAAAATTTTTGTTTCATTTTTTAACAATATAAAAGAAATCTTAGAAGCGTCTTTAGCATTTAGCCGTATCTTTATTACATGTGCACACATTCACTTGAAGAATTAATTGTTGGAAATTATGAACTTTTTGACAAAAAAAAAAATAAATAAATAAAATAAAACGATGAAAACAAGTACTTTTTTAATTAATAGACAAGTCATATTTTTTAATAAATTTGGAACACTAATTACATAACAGTTTTGAAACAGTATGCCCTTAGCGGAAACTTACACATTTTTTCGCTTCATTTAGCATACAAAATTACAGATAAAATTCAAAAGATACCTCACCATTGATTTAAACGCATAAAAAATAATATCATCTTCATAAAGTTATCATCATCAAATTGCACTGATGGCACGTTTTCTCTGTCTCTCTCTCCTATCCGTCCCTATCACCTATATATATATATATATATATATATATATATATATATATATATATATATATATATATGCACAGTTCTTATTTATTGAACTTTGCATTAGGTTGTTTAAATTATTTATAATAGATAAATAGTCACCTATCTAAGTAATAAACTGGGTGATCGCTGCTCAACTCGCGGGAACCGCTTCGTTCAACGTGAATTGAGCGAAATTAAATAAAAATAATTATTTTGTCTAGCAAAATTAATCGAAATTTATTTCATATGTTTTGTTTGAATTATAATTCAAGTTATTCTTAATTTAATTATAATATCTATCAGCTTTCCTCAACGATTGAATTATATCTTTGATGTCGACGAGCAAGGGGCTCACTCAATCGACAAAATTCAGTCAAAAGCGAAAAAAGTACCATACATTCAATATATATATATATATATATATATATATATATATATATATTATATATATATATTGATTGAAATAAAAAGAAAGAAGCATAGGTTAACATGAATTGATTGAAATAGAAATAACGAAACACATACATGCAAATACACACACATACAATATATATATATATATATATATATATATATATATATATATATATATATATATATATATATATATAAATTGACTGAAATAGACACAAAGACAGAAACAAAAACACGCAAACACATATAATCGCACATACAGGTATATATATATATATATATTGACTGAAATAGAAAGAAAGAAACAGATTGATATGAATTGACTGATATAGAAATATGATACACACACACACACACACACACACACACACACACACACACAAATATATATATATATATATGTGTGTGTGTGCGTGTGTGTGTAAATAGATTGATGAATATGAATTGACTGAAAAAGTAATAATGAAAGAAAGTAGTTAATAGATAGATAGATAGATAGATAGATAGATAGATAGATAGATAGATAGATTGATTGATTGATTGATTGATTGAAACTGACTGAAATAGAAATAGATAAATAAATAAGAACAGAGAGTTTGATAGATAGAAAGAAATAGACTGAAATAGAGATAAATAAATAAAGAGAGATAGATAGATAGATAGATATGAATAGTCTACTATGGAGTTGCAGTCATACCAGAGATAATTTCAAGCAAGCATTTTAGAGGAAAAGTGCCCGGTTGATTTGAAATATTTGTCCGATAAATTGCGTCAACATCCTGTCCCTAACATTAACAAAAGTATTTGCTACACTTAACACTAAGTGTCAACTTTACCGAGCTTGGTCGTTGATATTTATGTTACAAATAAAAGGAAGAGAAAGTGGTTCCTAAAATATCTGCTAAGAAATAAAGAACAATCGGAATTTCTTTGTGGTACCAGAACTGAAACAACACTTTCAAATTCCTACGATTCCTCGATACAAACCGGGTTATTTAACCCGGTTTGTATTCTATTTAAGGTTTTGTTGGGTTTTAGGGTATACCAATCCTTGTAGGTTATTTAATTCCAAGTACTCTTTATACATAAATTAAATATATGATTTGTAAACAGATTTTGTGGATAACATTTTAAGTAAAGCCCGAGCTCTTTTTTGCATACAATAAATGGTTTCAAGTATTTCCATCTTATACGAATAATTCTATTGACTATTGATCATTTGTCTGCATAAAGTTAAATGGTTTTAAGTATTGCTATGTAGCAGCAACAATTCAATATCAGCCCTTTGTTTGCATACATTTAAATTGGTAAAACAATGTTTTGTAATTGAATATTTTGTTTGTAATTTCATTTTTAAATGTGTTAGAGGTTTGCATATTATTATTGCTATTGTTTCTACATAGTTAAATGATTTCAACCATTGCTATCTAACTTATTTTCACAGTGAAGTAGTTAAAAGTATTGCTATTAAACCCTAATTATTCAAATGAACACTATTCGTTTGCTCACAGTCAAATAGTTCCAAATATTGCCATGTTATAACAGTATTTCAATTTAGGCACACGTTTCAAGAGTTCAAGAATTGATATTCAACAATAATAATTCTAGTCAACTCATTCGTTCGCATACTGTTGAATTGTTCCAAGTATCGCTTTGTATCAGTTACAATTCAGTTTAACAGTCATTTGTTAACACAGTTAAATGTAAAAACAGTTCTTTTTTTGAACAAATCAATTTAACGTAAGTCATTTGTTTACACTCAGTTTAAATTTCAGACATTTAAATTTGACCCATAGACAGGACCATCTCTGGTGCTACCACTCCGTTTCAGAGCGGACCTAGGAGAGATGTCAATGAAGGGGTACTCCACATTCCCCAAATCCCTAGGACTAGAGCCTCATTATTTGATTTTTTAATGTCATATTCAGGACACTCGTTTGTTGACAGGGTCTTACCCCTCTATTGAGACGCAGTTGATGTATTCTACAGCGAGATTTAAGGTTTTACCTTCAAGAAACTGTTTATTGTCCGATACATGAGTCTTCCCGCAAAGGGGAATATCGGCAGACCTAACTTATTTTGGCATGTTAATCTTTCAGCAGAAAACAAATACGTTGACTATATCTCTCGCAGAAGAGAAAGACTCCGCCTGAATATAGATGTCTTGGGTATAACATCAAACTATATCGGATTACAAGGCTTCAATTCTGGACATGAGGGTAGTGTTGAGTACCCATTTATTGCCATTACTCCCAAGTCCATAAAAACATGAGTCGTCCGTGGTGTAATGGTTATCGTCGTAGGAAATGGACACAGCGACACGAGTTCAAATCCTGGACGAGGCTGATTGCATTTGACATAGCACTAATACCCTTGGGAAAGGCATGAATCCAATTATTCTCCCTCCAGCTATGGGTAAATAGTAGGACAGACTGGGTTCTTCAGCCTTGGTTAGGCAACTAGTCTTAGAAAAGGAAAAATCTGAATTCAAAGCTGTTAAACTCCGCTTAAAAATTGACCTTGTGTCATATCCTGCCCGAGCGGAGGGGTTGGTAAATAGGATAAAAAACATGAGTGGAAGTACCTGTTAGGGTCTCATCTATGGGTCAAAAATATCTTTTCAGAAATTGTATTAACCTTTGTAGGTTATTTAATGCCAAAGCTATTTTCATAGAAGTGGTACTATTTAACCCATAGCTGGAGGGATAAGGGGATTCATACCTTTCCGAAGGATATTTGCCCGAAAGTGAAAGTAATAGCGCGACTGGAGTACGAACTCGTTTACTACGATTCCGTTAAATAGAGTAATTGATGTTAGAAATACTTGAAACTACTTAAGTATATGAAATCTGTATCAAGAATAATAACGAGACGCTATAATTGTTTATGGAGGATTATCATTATCTTTAGTAATTTGAAATCAAATGACTGTTTTCAAACAAATGATAATTATCAGGTAGGGAGAGTGATAACACATAATTGTGTATATATGAATGTTTTTGTATTTCAAAAATTTAAAAATGATCGCAATGGAAAGTTAAAATATAGCGATGATTATAATAAAAAAATTACAAATTGATCAGTTCTTAGTATCGAAATTATTAGTATTGGATAGGAATGCATGGAAAATGTATCTGTGTTCAAACAAATGATTATCCTTAAATAGAGTTATTGATGTTAGAAATACTTGAAACTTCTTAAGAGTTGGAAATCTGTTTGTGTAAAGAATAATTAAGAGAAGTGAAGTAGTGCCCCTCTAATATCATTAATATCATTACTATATCGTGTAATATCATTACTATCACTCCCAGGTCCGCACAGACCCGGTGTGGTAACATCTTTTAAGGTCCCATCTCTGAGACAAATAGATCTGTTATGAAATTATTTGTATCTCATTGGACCGCGCAAAAAAATTCCTTTTTAAGAAACAACACAAAAAAAAGTAAATATGAATGTACAATAAATGTGATTCCTATGCCTAGGCATTAAATAACCCTAGACAGGTTGATATAATGTTAAGCGCAATCGATGAATCCTCTTGGTCAAATTCGTTTTCTCTTTTCTGAATGATTGAATTTAATTAGTTTCTTCGTGTTCCTGAATGACATCATTTACTACGATGTCGCAGTCCAGTACATTAGCAATCATACCGGGGCAACTTCACCTGCATCATATAACTTCTGACATTTTTAACAGTCATTTAGCTTCTAGGAACAACGAATTACTTGATATCATGTAACTGTGCGAAAAAAAACTATTAAGAAACAATTACACAAGAAAGATTAATATAAACGAACAATGAAAGCAATTTCCTAACTTCCAGGCATAAAATAATGCAAGACAGCTTGGCATCTCGTTAAAATCATTCAGTAAATCAATTTATTTTAGCTTGCCTATGGTCAGCAGTTGTAGTTGTAATTGTAGTTGTCTGACTGAAGTGTTGGCGGTGCGTACGGCGCGTCGTCCATTAGATTTCAGCCTGCTGCGGTTTTGGCGCCGCTTATGTGCATTCCATATATATGTTGTGTAGTCATATTTGCATAGCACGAGCGTGTTCGTGCAAATATACATATCAATGGGCCGGCGGTGTTACATCGTCAAAACGTCTCCGAATAACATTCTTCCATTACTACACAGCCTATCCGTACGCAGAAAGGTTTTTCGCCTTAAAAATGAATTTGTGTCGAACCTGCGGTGAAACATGGTAGATGATTTTCAAAATTTGAATAATCAACGTGTTTGGCTGAATCAACTTAAAAAAGTGGAGGAAGGTAGGAATTAAGAAAGCGTATTTGTTGTGGGTGATGCGTAGTTGGGAAAATTTGTATCGTATCGGTAAATTTAAGCATACCCAAGCATTGAACTGCATCAGGTGGTGAGGTTACAGTTCCAAAGCCTTGGGAAATGTAAAGCACCAAATTGTTGTAATATCTTCCAGGTCCACTCGAACCCGGAATGGTTATATTTACCAACCCCTCCGCTCGGGCAGGATATGACACAAGGTCAATTTTAAAACTGTGTTTAACAGGTTTGAATTCAGAGTTTTGCTTCTCCTAGACTAATTGCCTCACCAAGGCTGAAGAACTCAGTCTGTCCTGCTATTTATCCATAGCTGGAGGGAGAATAATTGGATTCATACTTCTCCCAAGGGTATTGGTGCTATGTGAAATGCAATCAGCCTCGCCCAGGATTTGAACCCGTGTCGCCGTGTCCATTTCCTACGACGATAACCATTACACCACAGGCACCTCGAATAGGAAATGATAATTAAGGATTCATCTCTTGGTTAAATAGAGGTCTGAATATTAGGAGTATTAGATACCAATACCTGAAACCATATAACTGTGTACAAGCTAATGATTATCATAGAATAAGAATAGTTACCTGAAGTAAAGACAACATTATATAGTAGAGGAGCGCGAAATGCCCTGTTTTCATTGGCTGATACTGAATGACATATGTCAATAAAGAACGGTCGAAGTCCGACCTTACTTTTTTTTTTTTTTTAGCAATGTTACGGTGCGTAGCACGTCGCTATCATGGAGGCGGCTTGACTCTTCTAGAGTCATGCCGGGGTTGCTGTTGGAGCCGATATGATGCGGAACCCGAAATCGGCGTTGAAAACAGTGCATCACTGATGACCTCCCTTGATGCATCTAGGATGTATGACTTAGATAAAAAAAATATAACTGTATAAGAATTTTTAGTATTAAGAATTATTACTTGAAGATATACATATTTATTTTGAATAGAGGAATTGTATTATAAATTTAATTACTATGATAAGAAAATCTGCAAAGCATTGCGTGCGACATATGGGGTAACGGAAGAGCTGTTTCGATCTGATTAAGTCCATTGGCCTTATGAGTAGTGTGTTCGCCAATGGGTCGGGAGACCGGGGTTCAATCCCAGGTCATGTCATACCAAAGACTAAAAAAATGTTAATTGGTGTCGCTTTGCTTAGCACTCAGCACTATAAGGTGAGGATCAAGGGTAAAGTGGACCAATCTTGGGAATGGAGTTGCGGCCTCCCCTACACCTCGGTGTAGTAGCTATTGAAAAGAGAGCCTTCGGGTTATTCTGGACAAAGGTCGCCGACTTTACTTTACTTACTGATTATATCTATTTCTTTGCCATCGATATTATGATCACGCAAAGAGAGATGCGTATCTCAAAGTTGGGAAGACGTAGCCCCGGAGGTGACTGTGTCCTCTGTAAGAGAACGGATATAACTACTAGACGCATCAGGTTAATTAATCGCGCGTTCACTATGACTAGTTAATTTGGCAACGCTTGTGTTCGATGTGGACTAGTGACTCAGTGGTACAGCTTCCGATTTGCATTCTGTGGTTGCTCCAGTTGGGGGGATCACGGTATACATTGCCGATGAGACCTAATAAAGTCGAAACAGCTATCCAGTGGTTCTGTATGTCACCTGCAGTGATTTGCGGATTTTCTTATCCTGATAATTCAATTTATAATCACTTGAAAATATATTTATTTACTTTGTCCAAATTCATGTAAATCTATGCAAAATAAATGACACTCAAAAGCCTCATTAACAAGTCATAAATTATATATGTATATAAGTATGAATATACTGAGCAGAATTATCATTAGTTAATCAAAATCATGTGATTGCTGAAATACTTAAAAGCATTTATTTCTCTGTAAATAAACGGATACTATTTAAGACAAATAGTTACTGTAAACCCAACAACTTTAAATGAATTATAAAAATTAAGAACAGTTACAAATAATTATGATCAATAGTTACTTGAAACAATATAATTTCGGAATTATAATACCCGACAATGTTTGAGATGCTGTAAAACCAACCAACCAACCAACCAAACAAACCAACCAATTAAACAGCGAATCATAATAATATGTATGTATTTACCAACCCCTCCACACGAGCAGGATATAACAAAAGGTCAATTTTTTGCGGAGTTTAACAGGTTTGAATTCAGAGATTTCTATCCTAGACTGGTTGTCTAACCAAGGTTAAAGAATCCAGTCTGCCCTACTATTTGTCCATAGCAGGAGGGAGAATAATTTGATTCATACCTTTCTCAAGGGTATTAACGCTATGTGAAATGCAATCAACTTCGTGTCACTGTGTCCATTTCCTTCGACGATAACCATTATACCACGGCCACCAGACCAAAGATTAAAAGGAAAGCGAAAAGAGAGATAAATACCAAAACTTTGCGAGTGAACTGAAAAACTATGGAACACGAAAGTGACGGTGATACCAATTTTAATTGGCGCGCTCATGACAGTCACAAAAGGATTGGTACAGGGACTGTAGGACTTGGAAATTATAGGACGAATGGGGACCATCTAAAATACAGCATAGTTGAAATCGGCCAGAATACGAAGAAGAGTGTTGGAGATTTAAACTCCGGAGAAAACCATCAGCTAAGGCTGGTGTGAAAAACTCTCGAATGAATAAAATAATAATAATAATATGGAACATGAGGGTGACAGTAATACCAATTGTAATTGGTGTACTTGAAACCTGCCCCTAAAGGTTTGGAAAGAGGACTAAAGGAGTTGGAAATTAGAGGACGAATAGAGACCATCCAAACTACGGCATTGTTGAAATTGGCCAGAGTACTAAGAAGAATCGTAAAGACCTGTGGAGACCTACAGTTACTCAGACTCCTATGAAAAACCATCAGCTAACGCTGGTGTACAAAAAAAAAAGAAAGAAAAACTCGTATGATAATAATAAGCACCTGCAAACTTTTTTAACAGACAGTCTTAAAACGCTTAAAAAGATCCAACAAAGACGAAAACTTAATCACGAAAGCAATGAGGACCTTCGTAAAATGGACAAAGGAGTATTTCAGATAAATGGACCAAAGAACAAGAAAATTGGTGACGATGCACAAAATCTTTACACCCGACAAATGACATAGACTCGACCTGTCAAGTAAAGAAGGAGTAAGAGGACTCGTTAACTTTGAAGAAAGCGTAGATGCATCAACACAAGGACGACGTAAAAAGAAGGACTAATGATAGCGGCCAGAATAATTCTGATATTGATATATTGACGAACGAAACAACAACACAATCTAGGAAATGGAAATGCGAAAATGAACAAATGTATTGACATTTTAGCGAGAAATTGGTGAAATCTCGCATGAGAAAACCTGGATATGGCTACGAAAAGGAAACTTTTAAGAGATAAACTGAATCTCTTCTAATGGCGTCACAAAACAACGCCATGAGGACCAATTTTATTAAACTGAAAATCGATAATGAGAAGCGGTATAGCAAGCGTAGGTAACTTGGGACCAAAGACGAAACAATTCATCACATAGTAAACGAATGCAGCAAACTAGCGCAAAAGGAATAGAAGACTAGACATGACTGGGCAGGAAACGTGACCCACTGGGAATTGTACAAGAAACTGAAATTTGACCATACTACCAAATGGTATAAGCATAAAATTAGATTCTGTTTGAGAAAATGAGACGCATAAAATTCACTGGGATTTTGAAATACAAACGGATCTTTTGATCGCGGCTAAGAGAAAAAACCTAGTAATAATTAACCAAAAAGGAGAACTAGCCGTATAATGGATTTTGCCATTCTAGCAGACCCCAAAGTAAAAAAAAAAAAGACAACAGAGAAAATGAAAAGAGAGACAAGTACTAAGACCTTGCCAGAGAACCAAGAAAATTGTGGCACATGAGGGTGATGGTGATACCTATTGCAATTGGGGCACTTGGAAGTATCTGAAAAAGCTTTGAGATTGTCCTGGAAGAGTTTAGAATCCGAGGACGAATAGAAACCATCCAAACTACAGCATTGTTAAGATCGGCTCGAATGTTGACAAAAGTCGTGGAGAACTGATGAGACTTGCTGTAACTCAAGCTCCATTGAAAGACCATCAGCTAACACTGGTGTGAACAACTCCCTAGGAGTATGATAATAAAACTGCAACCATCATAGTCAAACTCATGAGAGACAAATCATGCATTATGCAACTTTTCTGAAATGAACGAAATGGTTTAATCTGAACAGGGCAATATCAGGTGACCTTAATAGAATTTTTCACGCTTTCTTTTTCATAAGGCGGCACTGAGAATGAACTGAAATTCGTGAGTCAGTAAACGGTGTATTTTGTTTTTATCTTACAACCTACACTTGTTCAGTCTTTAGCCTCAAGTGCGCGGAGCTTCTTCTCTTTGATGTTAAAATCATTTGGGGTCTGTTGCAAAAAAGGTCAAATCAGACATATCTTGCCGAGGGCGACCATCACGTTTGAATTCTACTCCCCAGTTTTATGAAGGAGCCTAATCAGATGACTCATTGACTTCAGCCCAACTCAATGAAAATTCTTACGAGCTGCTATTTTGGAAGGAAAAGAAAACTGGGCAAAATTAAACAAATTTTGCAAATCTAGCCACACACAACCGCGTATGCAAGGAAATAAACAAATAATTAGAAAGATGCAATGATACTAATCCACATACTGACATAGATGGGAAAAACTGACCGGCATAAAAGATGTTGATTGGTTGGTGTTTTATGATATATCAACCTTTGTGGGTCATTTAATGCCAAATGTCAAATTACACACACACACACACACACACACACACACACATATATATATATATATATATATATATATATCATGGGATTTTCAAGCAAAAAATTTGTCAGCAACTATTTTCAAACAAGTGAGAGCTCATTTGTTTATACACAGCTAAATCGTTTCAAGTATTCCTGTCAAACACTAATGATTCTTTTTAATATTAATTTGTAAGCACCCAATTAAGGGATTTCAAGTATTCATGTCAATCACTAATAACTCTATTTAAAACTGATAATTTGTTTGCACACAGTTAAATGGTTTCAAGTATTGCTATTTAACTTTACTGATCCTACTCATCAAATATTCCGATCTCATACAAAGAAATTTGCACACAGCTTTATGATATCAAATAATTATTATTAATACTCAGTAAATCATTGAACTGTCATATTGTACCCATAGATGGGACCCAATTTGGTTCTACCACTCACGGTCTGAGTGAACCTGAGAATAATGGTAATGAACGGGTACTCTACATTCTCCACAGACAGACTGTTTCGTGGTATCACAACCTTTCAATGTGGCTAGACACGGGAGACGCCCTAAGCAGGAATCGGAACCCGCCTAACTTTACGAGATGCTGATAACATATCCCTAGGCTAAGCCTACGACACAACGTCAGCTCGGGAATTATATATATAGTCGTTTAAAAAGTTCTAAGTCTCACTAAGAAAGAAAAGCATTGGTCAACATTTTTATGGTGACAACACATTCGCACTTTTTTAAAACTAGAAAAATCTAAATTAGTTTTTTTGGTGGGAAGAGTTTTATCAGACTAAAATGTTTTGTCATGATTTTCATTTTGGATGAAGCTTAAAATATTTTTAACGATCCACGTACATATCCATATATCATTGAGTCGTGCTTAGCATGACGATTATATTCGTAGAAAATCGAATTGGCAATTCGGGTTCAAATTCTGGACGAGTTTGTTTGCATATAACTTTCCTCAAATCCTCTCTGGAAAAAGCAAAAATCAATTTGTTCCTCTTTATCTCAGAGTTATTAGTCGGATAGACTTGGCCTTTTAGACCTCATGCGGTAACTGGTCCAGAAGGAAAAATCTGATTTCAAATAAGTTTTACTCCGCATTGAAAGTGACGTTGGAACCTTCGGTTTCCGTTTCTGTGTTTAATGATATCAAATTCTTTGGGTCATTAAGTGCCAAAATCATAATTGTAGAAGGGCAGTAGTTGCTGGGAGGGACAAGGAAGTTCATATCTTCCCCAGGGATATTAGTCAAAAAGTGAACGTCTGAGGTTCGAACTCATTTATTACGATATTGCAGTTTAGCACGCTAACCTTTATGCAACGGTAATTCTCCACTGTTGGCACCTTTACTGACTCATGCAGTATAGACTTACGAGCATCGATATGAAGGAAAATTACAAGTCACTTATACCTCCTCCGTAAACGTGACGGACACCAAATCTAAAAAAACAAATGTAGTTAAAAAGTTACAAAGGTGTACTCAAATGTAAACGCGTATCGATGTTAACAAAATAAAGTTTGTTTGTAAACTGGTTTCGTTATTGTGCCACTGATATTAAACGACTATTTATTTCATAAAATGTCCATAGCTTTAATTGTGATTCTCATCAATCAGTTAAATTAACTTGAACTATTAGCGCTCTTCGGTGATTGCAAAAGTAATTAACTTTCCAACAACAACAACAACAACAACAGTTTAGGGTAGACACTGGATGGAAATTGTTGATCGATTAGAGCAAGAAGGACTTGATAGTTTTCTTTGAAGATAATTAATAATCTGACATGAAATGCCTTCCGCCTCTTTTTGTTAGACGCTAAAGAACGGTGATAGCATTTCCCTTTCATTTCGTCGAATAGCATCGAGCTAACAAGAACCTTGCAGTTAATAAAACCTAATTATGTGGAAAGGAAATCAGAAACAGAAAAGATCTCATGGGCAAATTATTTTGTACTCAAGACAATTAACTCTAAGAAGAAACCCTATCGGCCTCATTATAAGTTTTGTGATGCAGTTCGTAAACACAATAATAATAATAATAATAATAAGCAGAATGATAATCATCATTATACGAAAAGACTGGTAGAGTATTTTCTGTAAGGTATATCTAAATAAATAGATAACATTCCGATGACAACTCTGGGTTTTACGTTCCCTATCTTCGCTGAGCTTGTATCCATATATGTAAATTTGGCGGCCGTAGTCGAGAGCAACCCAAAGGCTCCCTTTTAAATATCTACTACACTTAGGTGTAGGGGAGGGTGCTACTCCATTCACTGGATTGCGCTATTTTACCCTTGATCCGCACATTATTATGCCGAGTGTAAATCAACGCAGCATCAAGTACTATTTTTTGCGACTTTGGTATGAATCCTCCTGGGATTGAATCCCAGTCTCCCGGACCATATGCGAACAGTCTACCCTAAGGATAATGAACCGAAATCCTTCCACACGGATGTGACCCAAGGTAAATTCTAAGTGGAGTTTAACTGGTTTGAATTCGAAGGTTTCTTTCTCTTTAACTGGTTGTTCATTACAATAAAGAGGTTAATGAAACAAATGTTTAGTGGAGAATTTAAGACTGATATTCATAGCCTTTCTTACGGATAGGTTATTTCAAAAGTATATGTATTCAGACCCTTATTTTGGGCACAGTAGTAAATATAGTGCCATAGCTAGGCCCAGAACCAATTTTAACACAATCGCTTGATTCGGTACCAAATATGTTTCCAGAGAGTCTGTTTATCAATGTTCTCTGTGCCCACGCTGTGAAAAATCCAAAGATAAGGAATGATACATTTCACTTGGAACTTCTTCTGACGGTCGGGGTGATCTGTTTGAACAAAGTTGCCTGGGTGTTGGCAACTCAAAAACAAGAACTCTCCGTCAACAATTAACAATCATTTATTGTTTGAAACCTAGGCTGCATACAATAACACGAGAGAGAGAGAGAGAGAGAGAGAGAGGGAGGGAGAGAGACAGAGAGAGACAGAGAGAGTCTCTAAGGGTCTACGAACAGACACAAGTGACACGCCCCCACCAGCCTGACCGAATTCTCTTAACGCAGACTTCTAACTGACAACTGACCGACGGACTCCTGCAAACAACTTTTTCAAAATTCGGTAATTTTTATATATTCAAATTCAGAATATCTATCGGGTGATGTCATCTTGCTAAATTATTGCATCATCCCTCACATGTCCCGAATTCTCTGTTTTCATTTCCCCAATCAAGCCTGTCACAGACAAGATATAAATCTCTTTTGTTTACATTTTGGCCTTCCTGTGTTGATAGCTATGTACCCATTTAAACCTTCCAATTTGACTTACATTTCCAATTTGACTTACATTAATTACATTAATTTTCAGTTAAGTTAACTAAAGTGTTTGACTTTAACTAACTTAACTGAAAAACTCGCGGCCTAACCAAACGGGGTAATAAAATAATCAACCATCACGGCAACTGTGTTATACTAGCTTTCTTTCTAGTTCCTTGGTATCACCGTTCGATTGATTGAGAAGTTACCTTAAGTTCTATTCTCAACCGCTCTCGATCGAATTGATTGATCATCTTCAGAGGGATTATGATTATTTATTTTATTCATATCTTTTAGATAGTTTTTGTTTATGTTTAACTAGAGCGCGATATGTATTTTGTTAGGGCAACTTCTCAACGAATTGAGCCCGGATCTAAAGAAGCTAGCTCAAAAAATACCCCAAAATATATTAAGATCATAAAAAAGGAAGGTTCTGTGATCTTTAAAGGAATTCGGAAAACAACAACTGACAGCAAATATATATATATATATATATATATATATATATATTTTTGCAGCCAATATATATATATATATATATATATATATTGTGTACCAAGGGAGAAAATCGTTATATAAGCATGTTTGGTTAAAGATCATGCATTGTTTTCTTTTCAAGATCTTCGCCCATTTTAACAGAATGAAGTAATCACAAATTTAAAAAAATCACTCCAAATAAATACAAATAAAACTAACAGCAACAAACAACCTAAATCCCTTAGGACGACCAACGAAATGGTCGAAGCGCTTTGGCTAGTATGGGTCACTTTCTTCACCACCTTGACCCAGATATAAGAAAAATTATAAGAAGACTTGAACGTCTTCACTTAAAGATTTTGAAAAGAAAACAATCCGCGGTCTTTAACCACACATGTTTATATACATATATATATATATATATATATATATATATGAGGATCATTAGATAAATTTCCAGACTTTTTTGTATGGGCACTTTTATTGATAGTACACACATGAAAATCTAGTCCCCTTCGATGTAATATCCTCCGGCTGCAATGTACTTGTTGTACCGTTTCAACAACTTCTGGAAGGCCCCATGGAAGTCCTCTTGTGTGAGAGTGTCAATGAACTTCGTCAAACCCTCTTTCATCTCCTCAATTCTCTCATAACGAGCTTAGCAAAAGTCACAGGGAGCAAGGTCTGGACTATAGGGAAGTGGGTTACTGTCTTGATGTCGATCTTGGTCAAATAGTCTGTGACAAGGATGGAGTTGTTGACTGGTGCATTAGCCTGGTGGAAATGCCACTGAGCCGATTTGAAGAGTGCTGGCCTCCTCCGACGGAATCTCTTCCTAAACTCCCTTAAAACCTCAACATAGTAATCCTAACCCTAACCCTTTGGCCAATCAACTCTGGAGTACTGACTTCCTTACTCCTCCTACACCTCTCATATTCTCTCACAGACTCCCTGCCTTCCTTGAATCTCTTATGCCACTCAAAAACTGATGTTCGATTCATGCAAGATGGTCGAAAAGCAGTCTGAAGCATTCCATACGTTTCTGTGGCCTTTTTTCCAAGTTTAAAACATAATTTTATTGCATATCGTTCTTCTAAAGGGTTCAGACGTCCAGATTGCATTTTTGAAATTCACCAGCTGTGACAATCAGACTTTCGTAGGGTGTATTTCAATTCCTGCTGTAGTTGTTCTCTTGAACATGAAATTATAATTGGTCAGTCATCTCATAAGATGTATAGCAATAACATACTGAATTTTCAAGTGTCTACGACAATTCTAGATGCCTGTACAATAAAAGTCTGGAAACTTAGTGAATACACCATATATATATATATATATATATATATATCCACACTGGGTTTTATTTGACGATTAGTGTCGTGAAACTCATTTTTAAATTATTTTCTCTATACGCTCTGAGCATTGGGCAGGAAGAACCAGAGTATTGTCCATTAAATCTCTCCCTTCCACTTGCACCAACCCCAAAGTATCAATATAAAACTGGAGATGTTGGCTGTCAAAATATTTTAAATGGCTGGATACTTACGGGACATTGCTCGATTTTATTTTTATGTGAGAATTTAATCTATAACTCTCTGTTTTCTTTTTGGTTATATTGTATTTAAAGATTTAAGTTCAGAAAAAAACCCACCTTTTTACAGGTAATCTGCTTAGAGCTTTTTAGTGCTAATTCATCTCGCCAAGTGAATTATATGATTTGGTTGAAAAACCGACAAGTCGTATTTCCGTAGATATCTCGATCTTGGAAATCTGTTATTTTTATCAGCTGATAACCATTATTGACTGCATATGTCAGTCTCACTTGTGCTGGCAGATGAGTACGGAAAGAGAACGAAACTATTTCAAAGAACACAGACTTAATGCCAATGTCTCCGAAGAGTTGACGGTCTCTAGAGACTCCAAGATTCCAGATTAGAAAAGTGACTGCAGCATTGCGTTCAATTCTCTCCCTATAATAAAGAAAGGTTACTACCAAGAGACCAACCTGTAAGATTTATGCGTTATAGGTGAAAGTTCGGATCAACTGATTGCACCACGGTGATCTTTCTAGATGCTGGTCGTTGTTTAAATGTTTGAGTCTTTAGTTTTAAACTAGAAAGAATTGGAGATAGTAACCAATAGTTTGGGAACCGTAACCCATAGAATCCAAGTGGCCGATATTTCTGTCGCCAGCTAGAAGTAAATATTACCTCTGTTAAACATTATTGAAGTATCACACTTCCAGGATGTTCATCTTGTTTTTTTTATCCTTATTTAGCAGTAAATAAACTAATAACAGATGAGGTGTAAAACATTTTTCTTGAATAGCCGAACATTCAGGCCTCATTAAACAAGTTATTTATTGAGTTCTTTCCTTTCAAATGCATTAATCAATCATCTACTGGATATCGGTGTCTACTAATTGGCGTATCCTTTTCTTATTATTAACTAAAACTAGATCTGATCTTCTGGGCTGGATTAAGCGATCTGTATGTATTATTATTCAATTATTAGAGTTTTTCACATCAGCGTTAGCCGATGGTTTTTCACTGGAGTCCGAGTGACAGCAAGTCTCCTCAAGTCTCCAGGACTCTTCTTAGTATTCTGGCCGTTCTCAACCATGCTGTCGTTTGGATGGTCTCCACTCGTCCGCCAAATTCCAGGTCCTCTAGTCCCTTTAGCAATCCTTTAGTTACTGTTCCAAACGCACCATTACAATTGGTATAATTGTCACCTGCATGTTCCACAGTTTTTTCAATTCCCTAGCAAGGTCGAGGTACTTATCTCTCTTCTTCTTCTTCTTCTTCTTCTTCTTCTTCTTCTTCTTCTTATTATTATTATTATTATTATTATTATTATTATTATTCCATTTGGCCTTTGTCGGATGGGGCTATAGTAATTTACAAAGATCTTTGCTTCCATGTGGCACAAGGCCGAATGATAATTTATTACTTCTAGTAATAATAGTAGTAGTTTTTGTATTTTCTCCTTGTGAGTTTAATATGTCAGTTTTCACTCGGGGTTTTACACAGAATTCTAAGTGACAGCAAATCTCAGGCCTCCAGAACTCTTCCGAGTATTCTAGCTGATCTTAAAAGTAGGATGGTCTCAATTCTTTCTCTGATCAGCAATTCCTCTTGTCTCCTTTTCAAACCCTTGTGGGCCGTTTCAGACGAAAAAAATTTAATTAATATCACTGTCACATTCATGTTCCACTGCCATTTCAGCTCTCTAGCAAGATGCAAGTATTTATCTGTCTTTTCGCTTTCTTTTATTTTCTCTTATGATCCGTTGGACAGCAAAATTACTTGATGACAAATCTTTTTTGCTCCTTCGCAAAAAAAAAACACAAGAAAACAAAAACTAGAAAAAACACTTAGTAGAAAGCCATATCGAAAAACATTAACTTTAAAATCAAGTGAAAACTTTCCATTATTTTCGTATCTTTATTAAATCATTGACCGTTTTGTTTCCGTTTCCTTGTTTAATAGCATACAATATACATGGATTATTAACATTTCTTGTGTTGTTGATTTTTAAGGGTTTTATTTTGCACAAGGTCCTATTGAATAAGAATATCAGAACAGATTTATTTGACCCATACAAGGAACTCTAATAAGTACTACCACTCCGGGTCAGAGTTGACCTGGAACTATTTAAAGAGTGTACGATACTCCCAAGAGCTCCAGAACTTTATCCTAATGATCAGAGGCAGTTAGGGTCTAAACAATTTTTGACAGTATGATGTTTTTAAAGATATTATTACAACCTTACGGTCAAATCTTTATTTGCTCCTTGGAAAAAACAGTAGGTTTGATTTTCTGGCTAGGATTAGGTATTTCAAAATCCCTGAGAATTTTTAGGTGTTATTTTCAAGGATGTATTCTGATTTGATTAGTATCATCTAGTTTTAATGCCTTGTACAATTCTCAGTCGATTACCATCAACAGACATACCTAGTGTACCAGACATACTTTGTGTGCACATTCCTTTTGGCCTTTGTCGGATGGGGCTATAGTAATTTACAAAGTTCTTTGCTTCCATGTGGCACAAGGCCGAATGAATAGGACTATAGTACACACCAACTGCATCTCTCTAGAGGGATAAGACTCCCCCAACGAGTGTCCTGAATATAACACTAAACAATTTGATGGTGTGGTTTCAATAATGCTGGAGCTTTGGGGAATGCGGAGTACTCCTTCATTGTCATCAGTCCCAGGTCCACTGTTGCCCGAAGTGGTTGTAATTGACAAGATCCTATGTATGGGTCAAATAGAACAAAGCAGTGTACTTATGCTAAACTGAATTGTTTGAAATAAAACTGTTTTTGACATTTAAACTGTGTACTTACGCTGAACTACATTGTTTGAAATAGATCTGTTTTGACATTTTTACTGTATACTTATGCTAAACTGATTTGTTTGAAATAGAAATGTTTATATGTCTTTAAGTCCAATTATTTTAAAATGCTGAATTTTACAAAATGTTATGCTGTATTTTTGTTTGTAAAATAATGCTTAAACTGTGCGTTTTAAATGTAAAGACACGCTTACTATAAACCCAAATTGAATATATGACTCTGTCCAAATGTCAGTGAACACAGCAAAACGTTTTTGAATCTATTCTAAAAGTTAAAAATTCTTAGAGGCCTAACAGTAGTTTAGAAGAAAAAGTAAAAGCCTAAAGCTGCCAAAGCTACCACAGCACCCCCCCCCCCAAAAAAAAAGAGAAAGAAAGAGAAAAAATATGTTGGAATTAGTATCCCTCCCCACCACTGTCTCGAACAGTAGACCGTCTCCAAACATACCTAAAATTCAGTTGTAAATAAACGCTAAAAGGAAGAGGAATGATTTGAACTCACGTGCTAACAGAGGAAAAATGTTTCAATATTGGTCAGTATGTCTTTAAGTCCTATTAATTTAAAATGCTGAATTTTACAAAATGTTATGCTGTATTTTTGTTTGTAAAATAATGCTTAAACTGTGCGTTTTAAATGTAAAGACACGCATACAATAAACCCAAATTGAATATATGACTCTGTCCAAATGTCAGCGAACACGGCAAAACGTTTTTGAATCTATTCTTAGAGGCCTAACAGTAGTTTAGAAGAAAAAGTAAAAGCCTAAAACTTCCAATGCTACCACACAAAAAAAAAAAATTGTCATTTGTAAAAACTTTGTAATTCCTAAAGCCTCCCCAGCTCCCAACGGTAGTTTAGAAGAAAAACTAAAAAACCTAGGAAAATGTCCGAATACTGCAGCAAAAAAAAATATATATATATTTCAGTACCAGTTAAAATCTAACGAAAGTACCTTAATCTTGGACTTTAACTATGTTAAAACTTAAGAAAACTTAAATCAAAATTACCGCCCCACCTTTTTTTACGTACACATGGGAAGCAGTATGATGTACGTAAAGGTATTTGAATAAACCCATGGACGAACAAACTCAATACCTAAACTGGTCCTGGACGTGAGATTGACGACTTTACGCTAAGAATCGTTAGTTCGATCGGAGAACTACTGCTGCTCCTCTATAAGAGTGGCTTCTATAGATGAGAATAAAAACAGCCATCGAAAGATAACCATGACCCACATTCAAACCACATACACAAACCGCATCGCTCTTCGCGCGGGTAAAAAAAGGTCGCGTCCTGCTGAGGTTGGAGCCCTGGCCTCAGTGTTCGAAAAATCAGCTACAGAGCTCAAACGACCAAAACTACTAAAATGCAAGCAAACACTACAAATAGCGACATTTAACGTAAGAACCTTAAATAGAATAGGACAACTACCAGAGCTAATCGCATCGGCCGTAGAACATAAGATTGACATAATATGCATTCAAGAACACAGATGCACGCACACCGAAGATATCAAATATCACGAAACTGGCAATAGATGGTCGCTCGTCACTGTATACGCATGGAAAAACTCTGTCAACGCCGCAGAAGGAGGGGTAGGATTGCTTATAGGACCTAGAGCATTAAAAACGCTAAATAGCATTGAGAAAATACAACCTAGAATGATGGCAGCTACTTTTAACGGCAACCCCAGAGCAACAATCATCTCCTGCTATAGCCCTACCAATGTTAGTGAAGAAACTTAACTAGACACCTTCTACGATAATTTATCCTCATTAGTGCGTAGCATCCCGAAACACAACATGTTAGTCATTAGCGGAGACATGAATGCCCAAATCGGGAAAAACGGAAACAACAAATACAGCCTCCACAACACGTCAAATAGGAATGGGCAATATCTAACAGATTTCATGATAGAAAATAGATTAGCATGCCTCAATGCAAACTACCAAAATAAGGGAGGGCAAACTATGGACATACACGTACGCGAACAATACTAAAGCTCAGATAGACTACGTCCTTATAAACAAGAAATGGAAAAATAGTGCAATGAATTGCGAGGCATATTCCTCTTTCGAGGGTGTGTCCACCGATCACCGAATAGTCACGGCGAAAATACGGCTAAGCCTACGAAAAAACGCCAAAGGAACAGCGACCACCAAATACTATGACTGGGCCCTTTTGAACAACAGAGATATAAGAGATAAATACGTATTAGAATTAAGAAACAGATTCGAAACACTACAAGAAAAGACCGAAAAAAGTACACCAAACGACGAATATCAAAATTTCGTTAATGCGCACCTCGAGGCCGCAGCGAAATGCATTCCAACAAAACTCAAAACTAAATATAGAGTGCCATGGGAAACTTTAGCGGTGAGAGAAAAACGTGCACAAGTGAAAACAGCCTCCAAAAACTATCGAAAAAACCCAACAAACACAAATGCTTTAAAACTAAAAACGGCACAATATCAATTAGCAGGCATATATATAAAGGAACAGTCAGAATACATTCAAAATCAGATAGATAAGATTAGAGACTCGGTGGAAGATAGACACTCTAGGATAGCCTGGCAAACAATAAACGAAGTGAGTAGAAGAAAGAACACAGCCAAAGCAAAACTAAAAGCAGCAAACCAACAAGAAAGGTTAAAACTGTGGAAACAGCACTTCAAAAACTTACTAGGAAACCCACCGAAAATAACACATGAACCAATCACCAGAATAATTAGTAAACAATTAGACATTAAACTAGGACCAATCACACAAGAAGAACTCGACTCGGTTCACAGAAAAATTAAAAATAGGAAAGCTGCAGGGCTGGACGAGATTCCCCCAGAAGTATGGAAGTCCAGACAATTCGACGACATACTGCTCCGACACTGCAACGCTGTATACAATCAAAATCCGATAGATAGATGGATGAAGGGATGCATACTCCCCTTCCCTAAAAAGGGGGACATCGGATTAGCCAAAAACTACCAAGGCATAACACTTAAATCCATAGCAGCCAAAATTTACAATGCCCAACTACGAACCGCATAGAACCCAAAATCGACAACATACTTAGGAAAAAACAAAATGGCTTCCGAAGAAATAGATCCACGACCTCACAAATATTAACCATCCATAGAATCCTTGAAGGTGTACGGGCAAAAAATCTACAAGCGACATTAATATTTGTCGATTTTACCTAGGCCTTCGATTCCATTCACAGATGAAAGATGGAACAAATCCTACTAGCGTACGGCATACCTAAAGAAACCGTAGCAGCAATAACGATTCTCTATAGAAACACCAAAGTAAAAGTACGATCAACAGATGGAGACACAGAATACTTCGACATTGTAGCAGGAGTACTACAAGGGGACACGCTGTCTCCGTACCTCTTTATCATTTTTCTAGACTACATACTTAGAACATCGATTGACAAAATCAGAGAGAATGGCTTCGAGCTGACGAAGAAAAGAAGCAGAAGGTACCCCGCAATAACAATTACCGACGCCGACTACGCCGATGACATAGCGATACTGGCAAATACACCCGACCAAGCCGAAACACTACTGCATAGTTTGGAACGAGCAGCCGCTGGCATAGGCCTCTATGTTAATGCACACAAAACAGAATATATGTGCTATAATCAAACGGGGCACATCTCCACTCTAGAAGGAATCCCTCTTAAACTAGTAGACAAATTCACTTACCTAGGAAGCAGCGTCGAATCAACCGAAAAGGACATCGAAACAAGGTTAACGAAAGCATGGAAAGCTATCAATAGGCTATCGATCATATGGAAATCAGATCTAACCGATATAATGAAACGCAGTTTCTTCCAGGCAGAGGTCACATCGATACTGCTATATGGGTGCACTACATGGACGCTAGCAAAACGGCTGGAGAAGAAGCTAGACGGCAATTACACAAGAATGCTGCGTGCAATCTTGAACAAGTCTTGGCGGCAACACCCCACAAGACACCAACTGTACGGCCACCTGCCTCCTATCACGAAAACTATTCAAGTTAGACAAACCTGACATGCAGGACACTGCTGGAGAAGCAGGGACGAACTCATTAGAGATGTATTCTTATGGACCCCCACACATGGCCGTGCAAAAGCAGGACGACTAGCACGAACATACATTCAGCAACTATGTTAGGATACAGGATGTTGTCCAGAAGACCTGCCTGAGGCGATGAACGATAGGAAAAAGTGGCGAGAGAGGGTCAGGGATATCCGTACTACCAGCGCGACATGATGATGATGATGATGATGATATGTATAAAACTGGATTTGGCATTAACCTACAATGGTTGATATGCTATAAAATCTAAACAAACCAAATTATATATATTTAAGATATATTTATAAAAGGGATTTGGTATTAGATAACCTACAATGGTTGATATGTCATAAAACCAAACCAAACCAAACCAAACGACATTTCTTTTTGATCTGGTTTACTATATACGTTTATTATAAGATTAACTGTTTCATCTCGGTCAGCATAAAACCTACACTCGCTATTCTCTTGTATAGTCATCTGCTGTCCATGCAGAAATATACATATATATGCTGGATACATACTGACACAATAAACAAGGATGCAAGCATGATAATGACAAAGACGCAGGAAGGAAGACGCATGAAGACTTCTTTCCAAAAATATGTACCTCGCACTTTATTGCAAGGGTTCGAAAGGGTTGTTCAAGGGTTGCATGTGAGAGGGAGCTGGAGACCGAACATAAACTGTAATTTCTTGACCCAACTGTTATGACCGTCACGTTGTGTCTTTCTTGTTCTCCTGATGCTGGGGTCCACTCCATCGGGGTTCCCGAGGGCTCCCTCGGTCGGGTGTGGCTTTCCCTACCACATCTGGTCTCTAGCTGTCTGGAATTCTACTGGCAACTGCTTCTTGGACTCGAACTCAACTGATAATAATAATAATTCAACGCCCACACGATCGCCCACTGGATCTTGGAAATCGAATGTTTAATCGTCATCAAGCGGAAATAACTGTCATGCAGTTCAGAGGTTACTCTCTTCCGTATTGGCACAGTGGCACCTTCCGTATTGGCACAGTGGGACCTTCACCTTGTCCCATATTATAAGCCATAATCCGCCTACGCGATCTCTTTCGATTACTGGCCATTGGAATGTGTCACTTCCTTCCGGTGCATCACCTTGGAATAGCATTTCTTTGGGCCGGGTCGAAGGTCAAAACATAACAATTCTGCTATGTTTTTACTTAAGACTTATTTTGATGTTGAGCAAAATATAATTTGAATATATATATATATATATATATGTGTGTGTGTGTGTGTGTGTTTCATTTTTGGTTACAGAGGTGTTGCCATTCTATTTTTGGATATAGTATTAATACCGGAGAGATAGATAACAAATTGCTTTTAGTTAATGGGATATAGTTCCGAAGACTTATTGAAAAACTTGTCAATTTCAAGAGTCATCATCTACTGTGTAGAAAGCCATATCGAAAAACAAACTTTAAAATCAAGCAAAAACTTTCCATTATTTTCGTATCTTTAATAAATCCTTGGCCGTTTTGTTTCCGTTTCCTTGTTTAATAGCATACAATCTTCATGGATTATTAGCATTTTTTGTGTTGTTAATTTTTCATAGTTTTATTTTGCATTAGGTTCTATTGAATAAGAATATTTTAAACAGATTTATTTGACCCATACGTGGGACTCAATTAGATACTATCACTCCGAGTCAGAGTTGACCTGGAAGTAATTAAAGAGTGTACGATACTCCCAAGAGCTCCTAAAATTTTATTCTAATGATCAGATGCAGTTAGGGTCCAAACAATTTTTGACGGTATGGTGTTTTTAAAGATATTGCAATCTTACGGTCTATCTTACAAAAACTCCGGTGTGATAACTTACGATAAAACTTTTTTTAACTCTTGTATAAAAAAAAGATGTTTTAAAGTGAATACTGACAGAAAAGCTATTATAAAAAAGTAATTTAAAGAAAAAAGTTTTGTTTTAACAGCAGTGAAATCATCAGGGAGTTCAAAGGCTTAAAGCAGTTTGAAAATTTGTTGTGAACCCCCACCCCTGTAATATCTGCTTTCCGCAACTTGAAGCTGTGATGTGGAAATTTTGTTGTTGTTGTTCTTGTTATTATTATTATTATTATTATTATTATTAAGGCTTACTAATTCCTTTTTTATGCTTTCTGTAAGCCTACTCATGGTTGAAGAACACTCTCTTTACTTTGCAGGTTCTTGTCCGAATTCTCGCAAGCTTTTCTCAATGCCCCAAGTGAATGTGACCCAATGGAACGAAACGCTCCAGGAAGTTCTGGGTTTCATTTTTGGACACCCCCACCACCCACCAAAATGTGAAAACAGTGCCATGATTTGCAGAGATACATTCACCTGGGAATCCTGTACTTCAGCAGAGAACCCACTTTAATGCAGTCATTATATATATATATATATATATATATATATATATGTATATATATATATATTTATATATAAGCGCGGCGATTCCTCTGGTGGTTCTCCATTCTTCAACAAAACCTTTATCCTCACAGAAGAAATTCTAATACATTAACCCCAGCGTTCACAGCTTGAGGCAAACCTTAAGTGGACATCCTTCTTTTAAAAGATTCTAATGCTTAATATACAAATGCATCTTGTGAATGACAAGGGCAGACAAGCCGTACCTAGCTTATTTTCAGCTGCTTTTAGATATAGTGGAGAGCGAGACTGAAATTTCTTTTTTTTTTGTGCCGATCAATAAATGGATGTGAAAGTGGCATGAAACCTACACATTATTCTACATGTCCAACCAACAATTCAACACACTTGACACATGCTTCCACAAGTTTCTATTAGAACATAAATAAAAAGTGAATATTTTTTTTACAAAACCAGAATAATGAACCGTGACTTTTGGTCTCTCTCTCTCTCTCTCTATATATATATATATATATATAGTGCGTGTGATTGTTATTATCGTAGCATATGGACACGGTGACCCGAGTTCTAAACCTAAGTGTGTCTCTTGCATTCCACATAACACAAATACTCTCAAGAAATGAAATGCATGCATGCTACAATTCTCCATCCAGATATGAGTAAATAGTTTATCAGATTGGGCTCTTTATCTTTAGTATAGCAACCGATATTGAAGAAGGAAAACATTTAATGTAAACCTGTTAATCACCGCTTAAAAGCTGGCCTTGTGTCACTCAGTGATTTTGTGGAGGGATTGGTATATATATATATATATAGAGAGAGAGAGAGAAGTGGAGAGTGATAGAAAGATAGAGAAAGGGAGAGAGGGCTTGATAAATATGAGTAGATGAGATACAGATATTTTAGCACTCATTACAGTAAAGACACAAAAGATGGTACGTGAGGCCACCTTGCTTCACACTCAGCATTATGACGTAAAGATCAAGGGTAGAGTGGAGCAATCCAGGGAATGGAATAGCGCTCTCTCCTAAACCTTGGTGAAGTAGCTATTGAAAAGGGAGCCTTCGGGTCACCCTCGACTATGCTCGCCAACTCTACTTACACTATGTAAGGATATAAATGCTGAATCTAAATTTTCATTGGTCAAATATTTTACTACAAACTCGTTTCATTCAATTTTATATAAATATTTGAGAATTAAAGTCTTTTATCCATATTTCATATGAAGTATTTATGACCATTTAGCAATAACAGAGGAGGTATTTCTCTCTCCCTCTGTCTCTCTGTGTGTCTCTTCTCACAAAATCAATCCAACCTTTGCTTTAATATTTAGAACGAAATACATAACACAATAATATTAATAAAAAAACAGGTGAACGATCGTATTTATCTATTCTTAAGTATTTTTAGGGTTATGATCTATAATAGGTGACATAGTAATTACGGTTAAGGCCAAAAAAACAAAACAAAAACAAAACAAAATAAAAAACGAAGCAAAAAAAACTAAAACAAAATAAAAAACGCGAATTCGCACTTAGACATGAGTACGCAAAAATTTATCCAAACACACACGCACATACACACATAGTCATTGACGTATACATACACAAAACGAAACATGTTCCCACACACACATACATAAACAAAAGTGTCCATATAAAAACATACATACAGATCATTCTTGGTTGGGCCGGGAAATTTTATATGGTTTGCACTTTTCTCAATCGAGAATTTGATAATAGACCTCTGTTCAAGCTGAGAGCAATCTGTTTGATTTGCAGCTATTTTCAAAACCTTCAAAACAAATATTTTTACGAGTTTAAAATATTTTTTGCGATAGACCAATTATAAATAATGGAGTGTTTCAAGTTTTTGAAAAAAATGCTGAAAAATACCAATTAAAAAAAAAAAAAATTCCTTTAAGTTATTGAATGACTGCCGTATATATATATAAATATATATATATATATTCACTCTCCAACCCCCCACCAAAAAAAAAACCCACAAAAAACAATAGGTATCATGAAGATTATGAATTTATTTCCATCTTGTTAAAAGTATTGATATTAATCAATGCTAAAAAAATTAACTGGACTTCATCAGATCAAAGGAGAAATGGATTTCTTGTTTGATCTGAAGAATTCCTGTTAGTTCTTTTAGAGCATTGATTTATATCAATACTTTTAACAAGATGGAAATAAATTTAGTATCTTAATGTGACCAATCGTTGTTTTTTTTTAAAGAGAAAATTATTAGCTCTGTGGATTTTATTTACATGGAGATCATTACCCGGATTATTTAAATTTAATATTCTATTTTTGAATATTTTATTGATCCTGATTGGAATATTTATTTGATTGAATAATAACTTATATATATATATATATATATATATAGATTAATCTGGCTATGAGACTAAACTGCATCCTGTAGTAAAATTCTTGTTCTTAGATGCTGGGAAATGGGAAATGAACCAATCTTTGCTATTACCTCCATTTCCACTCTGATCTGAAGTGGTAGTATCTGTTATATATATATATATATATATATATGTGTGTGTGTGTGTGTGTACGCGTGTGTGTGCGTGTGTCAGCATTGGCAATACTTTTCCCTGCATTAATTTTCTTTTATCGGATAAAACAGATTTGAATGCATTTGATCCATCACCTGATGATCTGATAGTCTGAGAAGATGTGAAAGGAAGAGTTAAGTATTTATTTCTGATTTACTGTATTTCTTTTGCTTTTTCTTTCACGCAAAGTTGCCATTTTCCTTCTACCCTTCATTCCTTCTGAAGAAAGCATCCAAAATGAAAAGGCTGTTTAAATATATAGGGAAATTACCTTCAATAATTTTCAAACAGACCTATTTTACCTATAGATTCTAGCGTAACAGATACTAACACTTCGGGTCAGAGTGGAACTGGAAGTAATGGCAAAGATGGGTTCATGTCCCACTTCCCAGCATGTAAGTACTAAAATTCTACTACCAGATGCAGTTTAGTTTCATAGCCAGATTAATTTATATATATATATATATATACTAAATTACTATCTAATAGCATTCACGGTTACCTGGAAAAAGAAAAAAAAAACGCCAGAATTTAGAGATAACAATATCCCGAATCACTGCGTGAGGGAAAAGAAAAAAAAATTCTTTTGGGGAAAAAAATAAAGTAAAGGCCAACTTCGTCACACTAGTTGAAAAAAATCAAGAGATATGCAGTCCGTTGGTCAAAAGAAGAAAAACCCACCGTAAAATGCTGCAATGCTACTATTACAAATAGTGCTCAATACAAAAGTAGAGCTAATTACAGAAATTAAATTGCGAGTCGGGACTATCCTACTACAGTTTCGCCTAAACCAGCTCCTCAGGGTATCTAGCACCGACTAGATACCCTGAAGAGCCGGTTTAGGCGAAACTGTAGTGGGATAGTCTCGACTCGCGATTTAATTTATATATATATATATATATATATGTATGTGTGTGCGTGTGTGTGTCTCTGTGTATGTGTTTGTGTGTGTGTTCCTGTGTGTGCATATATTACAGAAATGTTATACAATACTAGATTTGGGCGTAAACTAAACAAGTTATAGTTTAGGTCCTCGTAAAATTCTAGATTGGGTTTTATATTCGTTCTTAAGTAATCATCATCATCATCATATCGTGCTGGTAGCACGGATATCCCTGACCCTCTCTCGCCACTCCTCCCTATCGTTCATCGCCCTAGGTAGGTCTTCAGGACAACATCCTGTATCCTCACATAGCTGCTGAATGTACGTTCGAGCAGGTCGCCCTGCTTTTGCGCGGCCATGTGTGGGGATCTATAAGAGTACATCTCTTATGAGTTCATCTCTGCTTCTCCAACAGTGTCCTGCATGTCTGGTTCGTCTAACTTGAATAGTTTTCGTGATAGGGGGCAGGTGGCCGTACAGTTGGTGTCCTGTGGAGTGTTGCTGCCAGGACTTGTTCAGGATTGCACGTAGCATTCTTGTGTAATTGCCATCTAGCTTCTTCTCCAGCCGTTTTGTTAGCGTCCATGTAGTGCATCCATATAGCAGTATCGATGTGACCGCTGCCTGGAAGAAACTGCGTTTCAGTTTATCGGTCAGGTCTGACTTCCATATAATCGATAGCCTATTGATAGCTGTCCATGCTTTCGTTAGCCTCGTTTCGATGTCTTTTTCGGTTGATTCGACGCTGCTTCCTAGGTACGTGAATTTGTCTACTAGTTTCAGTGGGGTTCCTTCTAGAGTGGAGATGTCCCCCGTTTGGTTATAGCACATATATTCCGTTTTGTGTGCATTAACATAGAGGCCTATGCTTGCTGCTGCTCGTTCCAAACTATGCAGAAGAGTTTCGGCTTGGTCAGGTGTATTTGCCAGTATCGCTATGTCATCGGCGTAGTCGGCGTCGGTAATTGTTGTTGCGGGGTATCTTCTGCTTCTTTTCTTCGTCAGTTCGAAGCCATTCTCTTTGATTTTGTCAATCGATGTTCTAAGTACGTAGTCTAGACAAATGATAAAGAGGTACGGGGCCAGCGTGTCCCCTTGTAGTACTCCTGCTATAATGTCAAACTATTCTGTGTCTCCATCCGGTGATCGTACTTTTACTTTAGTGTTTCTATAGAGAATCGTTATTGCCGCTACGGTTTCTTTAGGTATGCCGTACGCTAGTAGGATTTGTTCCATCTTTCCTCTGTGAATGGAGTCGAAAGCCTAGGTAAAGTCGACAAATATTAATGTCGCTTGTAGGTTCTTTGCCCGTACACCTTCAAGGATTTTGCGGATGGTTAATATTTGTGAGGTCGTGGATCTATTTCTTCGGAAGCCATTTTGGTTTTTTCTAAGTATGTTGTCGATTTTGGGTTCTATTCGGTTTCGTAGTAGGGCATTGTAGATTTTGGCAGCTATGGATGTAAGTGTTATACCTCGGTAGTTTTTGGCTAATCCGAGGTCCCCCTTTTTATGGAAGGGGAGTATGCATCCCTTCATCCATCTATCTATCGGATTTTGATTGTATACTGCGTTGCAGTGGCGGAGCAGTATGTCGTCGAATTGTCTGGTCTTCCATACTTCCGGGGAAATTTCGTCCAGCCCTGCAGCTTTCCTATTTTTAATTTTTCTGAGAACCGAGTCGAGTTTTTCTCGTGTGAACGGTCCTAGTTTAATGTCTAATTGTTTGCTAATTATTCTGGTGATTGATTCATGCGTTATTTTTGGTGGGTTTCCAAGTAAGTTTTCGAAGTGCTGTTTCCACAGTTTTATTCTTTCTTGTTGGTTTGCTGCTTTAAGTTTTGCTTTGGCTGTGTTCTTTCTTCTGCTCACTTCGTTTATTGTTTGCCAGGCTATTCTAGATTGTCTATCTTCCACCGAGTCTCTAATCTTATCTATCTGATTTTAAATGTATTCTGTCTGTTCCTTTATATATATGCCTGCTAATTGATATTGTGCCGTTTTTAGTTTTAAGGCATTTGTGTTTGTTGGGTTTTTTCGATAGTTTTTGGAGGCTGTTTTCACTAGTGCACGTTTTTCTCTCACCGCTAAAGTTTCCCATGGGACTCTAAGAAACAGAAATGCAATAACAAGAGGAAATGGTTGATTTGCAAACCAGGGAAGAATTGAAGTTTAAGTTAAGTGACTGTTTCATTATTTCTGGCTGCAGCACAAAATTATTCATTATTCCCCACGTTTATGAACCATTGTTGAAAAGTTCGAAATTTTGTTTCCGTTGTTGTCAATCGGGCTAAAAATTCTGTAGGGTTTGTGAATAGAACAGAATTTAGGCAGAAGCTAAACAAACTTAGGGCCTAAATATGGAGGGTCCTCAAAAGTGTGAATGAGATTCTGGCTTAATTTTTAAAAGACCTCTTTCACCTTTAGATAGGTAAGGGCCTTACGAAGTTTAAATGCAACAATGAGATTATAAGTTAATATTTCTTATTGTTCTTTCTACCTTGTAGAAAGTAAGTAAAGTTGGCGACCATAGTCGAGGGTGACCTGAATCTCCCCTCTTGATAGCTACTACACCAAGGTGTAGGGGAAGGCGCTACTCCTTTCCCTGGATTTCTCCACTTTACCCTTGATCCGTACCTTATAATGCTGTGTGTTAAGCAAGGAGGCATCAAGTACCATTTTAAAAGGCTTTGGTATGACTCCACCTGGGATTGAACCCAGGTCTTCCGGGCCATGGACGAACACTCTAAACCATCGTTATAATAAACCAAGTACATTCGGCTTTAATGAACTCACATCTGATTTATCGAACTGGATTCATTAAATGCGACGAACACGTGAACCATAATAAATTTTCCTCTCATTTACCGACCGCATGTATACCAAAGTGGATGTAACATGTTAGTGAGAAATAATTCTAGTATGGACGTGTGTAGTTACAGCTGTAGGGTCATTTGGGTCAATAGTTTATCTGCCTTCATCATGAAATGAATTGTGCTTGATGCTAAATGAACATTGTAAGAAGATATGCACGGTGGTAATAAACAAATAAATAAATAAATAAAGAGAGAGAGAGAGAGAGATGTATCAACGTTTTAAAAATTTTATTCATTACTAGCTGTAATTATCCGTTTTAAGATGACCATTGATGTTAATAACATTCTCTGTGTCAAGATATATCTTTTGATTAGGCTAAGCTACAAGTTACATCCATTACATCTTGAGGAAATCGTGTAACCGAGGAATTCCCAACGAATGAATGAATGGAAAGTTGACATTAAAAAGAATATTTATTCAACAAAAAAATGGACGTATATCCATCTACAAAACCATTTATTAGAACCAGTGTAATAAGGGTTTTAAAAAATCGTCAAGTTGATAAAATAATGATCTCCTGATATAAATAGGAAAATGTGCCAAAATATTATAAAAATGTTATAGCAAGAGATAACTTCAGAAATACTTAAAACAGAAATAAAAGATTTTATCATTTAGAAGAACGATGTCAAGTACTGACGTATGTGCAAATAAAGAAAGTTAAGAGCTTAAAGAAATGTCTATGGATATTGGTATTTGCTGACCAGGGCTTTAGATAAAAGACTTTACGAATATTACATATGAGTTTTCAGAGGGTCATTGATGTCTATTATATACTTCGAGTTAAAATCTTTCATCTATTTATGACAAAGATGCATGTCAATTTCAAAATAAAATATCACAAAACGACCATGAAAAAAAAAACCCTCTTAAAAAATGATGGTTGTACGTGTGGTGTAGTGGCTCACGTGCGGGACAGCGAACTCTGGTTATGTTATTTCTAGGAACGTTATTTATTAGTATGAACTCCCTTATTTCATCAGCTATCGTTTACATATTATCACTACTATTTTACTTTGGCATAAAATAACTCATGAATGTGAACATTCCATTAAATAAAGAAACAAAGCCTATATATATATATATATATATATATATATATATATATATATATATATATAAAATCTTTTTTTGGTCCAAAGAGAGAAATAAGTAAATATTTCAAAATGAATAGGTTCAGTAAAAGATATGTATTTTTTAAGACTAATACATTTCTTTCTTACCGACGTGTATGTTTCCAGCTTGTTGCTTTCGTCAGACAACATTTAGTAATTTACTATTTTTTTGTTTGGATGTGGTACAAGGCCATATGAATGGGGCACCCAATGATACTCGAACTCACTCGAGTAGGTTGGTTAGTCGAATGATTTTTTCCTATTTTGTATCAGTTTATTTATAGAGGTCACTGTTTTATATTAGATTTCTCTTCCTCTTCTTCTCTTTCCCTTTCTCAAAGTGTGTCTCCTGTTCTGCCTCGTGGGTACATTTACCCAATAGTCTTTGATATTTGATATGCTATAAAGTTTTTCGTTGTTTTACTCTGGGTCCTTGTGTGTGTTTCCATGTATCTGTGTATGAGTGTGTGTATAGTTGATATGTTATTAAGTTTATTTGTCATTTTTCTGTTATAGGGGTTTTGAATTCCACTCCCTGTTACTTTTTTCTGTGTGTGTATTTGTTTCTCTGTGTGTGTGTGTGAGTGAACGTATAGATTGGGCTATTGTTTGTGTGTGTTGGGGTATAGTTTGGGATTGATTTTCTTTCTTTTGAAGTGTTGTAGTTTAAAATTTACAGGCAATTATTTTTTTCTATATATATATATATATACGTTTGTTTCCGTCTCTGTGTGTGCGTGTGTATGAATTATGTTTTATTCAACGTGGGCTTGAATTTATTTATGAAGTTTTTTCTTTTATTTGAAGAAATCTGTAGTTGTTAGTTTGATAAATAGGCATTGTTTTAAATATCCGTATCAACATTCGTATAAGTGTTTATATACATTTAATTTTATATTTTCTGGTATTTGGATATTGCTTTTGTAGAATGATATCCTAGTATTGAGGGCTTGTGCTGATCCTATGTATTCTTCTTAACATTAGTTATATTCGATTATGTAGAATAAGTTTAAGTCTTAATTGCAGCTTAAGTCTTTATTTATTCTGAATTTTCTTTCTGGGTTTTTGAAGGTATATGATTTTCCTTCAAGTGTTTTATCACATATTCCACATCTTTTATTCTCGCATTCGGTAATTGCTTGTGTTGTGTTTTCCCCCGAATGTAGAATAAGTGATTATTTTTTCAAGGTTTTTGGGCTGTCTCTGGCTTTTAATGATTATTGTTGTGTCTAGTATTTCTTTGATTTTGTCATTGTTTTTAAGTTCTAGATTTTTTATTATTTCAGTGAATTGTTCTCGGTTGTTTTCGTTGTAGGTTGCAACGTATGCTTGGCGTTTTTTGTTCTTCTGTTTTTTCGGGTTTTGTTGTTCTTTTGTGGTATTTTCTCTACTAATTCAAATACTTTGTTATGTTGTTGGCGATTTTCTCTGGTGCTGGGTTGTGTATAGTTCTTTACAGTGAGTTTTTCTGAGGTTTTTTATTAGCGATTATGGTGCATATTCGATAGTTCTATAGAGAAAGGGATGGGTTTCATACAGTCTTTTGTTGGTGACTATTGAAGTGGAGGTATTGTTTGTTGTCTGTGGGTTTGGGAAAATATCTTTGATTTGACCTTTTTTCAGTTTTTCCGAGGATGTCTAAAAAAATAGTAGTTTTTCAGAGCTGTGTTCCATAGTGAATTTTATTTTGGGCTGTAGGTTTTGGAACAGGTTGTGTAATTTGTTAATGTCCCCGCCCCATGGGCATTTTCAGAATATGAAACAATCACCTAATATCTTTTCCATGACAGGTTGTTGCCATATTTTTTTACCAATAATTTGGTAAAGATTTTCTTCTAAATATGATAAGGTTAGGGTGGCGTATGTTGTCTCCATTTTACTTCCCATAACTGTTCCTAGGGTTTGTATGTAATTTATGTCTTTGAATTGGAAGGAGGTATTGTTAAGGAATAGTTCTATACCCTCTATGATAAATCTTTGTTGAAGATTTGGGTGTAATGTTTCTGTGTATTTATCTTTCCAAAATGAGCTGCCTTGGGGGATATTACTGTATATGTTTGTGAGGTTAAATGTGAAAATGAGTGTGCCGGGATGAATTGTTTGTGGTATGGAGTTTTAAAAATGTATGTTGTCTCTGATATTGCTTTTTATCTTGTTTAGAAAAAGTTGTAGTAAAATGTCTATTAGTTTGCTCAGTCTGTTAGTCGGCACTGCGGGCCTGCTACTATGGGTCTAAATTTGAGGTCATTGGGGTTTGGAATTTCTATACATTCAATTTTTTCGTTCTACGGCATTTGTTATTTGTTCGGACTTGTGAATTTTTGATAGTCTGTGAAAATTGCAAGTTTTAGGGATATAAATTAAGATGTCTTTTTCTTTTTTAGTTAGTGGTTTCTGTGTATTTTGCGGAATTTTGTTATTTTTGATATGATATTATTGTCTATGTTTCTATCTGTTAGTTTATGGTTAGTTTCATCTTTAAATATTTCTTGGATTAAACACTTTTACGAATGAAGACACGGGAAATTTAAAACAAAGCTCATATATCAGACTAACGACTACACATTACTTCAAATAAAATTAAAAAATTCATATTTAGAATCAAACCCATGTTGAATAAAACATAAATTATACACGCACACACGGATACAAACATACGTATATATATATATATATATATATACACACAAAAAAAAAGCTCTTTAACAAAAAGTAAACAAAAAACCAAAAACGAAAAACATTATAGCATATAAAATATTAAAAACTAAATGGGGAAATGTACTCACAAGGAAAACCAAGAGACACACTCTGTGAAAGGGAAAGAGAGAAGGAGGAAGAGAAATCTAACATAAAACAATGATCTCAATATAAACAGATATTAAATCAGAAAAAAACATTCGACTAACACGCCTTCAGGAGTGAGTTCGTGTCTCATTGGTTGCCCTATTGATATGGCTTTGTACAAAATCCAAGCAAAAACTAGTAAATTATTGTGTGTGTGTATATATATATATATATATATATATATATATATATATATATAAGTATATATATATATATATAGTAGCGAGCATAAAGATCAGAACGATGTTAAATGTGAAATAACTTTATATTTCAAAGCTTCAAAGAAAATTTCATTAAGGAAAATATAGGATATAACGGTAAATTATATAATTCCAAAATATAAAGCTCAATAAAATTATTTTGATAAAGTTATATGAATAATTACATAACATTCGAAAGAAATAGATAATTATAAACATCGAAACGATTAAATAAAACCGTAAAATTTAGTAATTATTTTGTATTATCAAAAAAAAATTGAGGGTAAGAATATAAAATAGTGTATTTTACTAAATTACACTTGCTCTTCACTTGTTCTTGCATTGTAAACATGGTGAAAAAAATCTGTGACATCATTGGAACTTAGAAAACTGATAGTCAAGTTACGTAATAAAGATAAACTCTCGATTGGGGTTATTTCAAAGACTGTGGGGAAATCTAAAAGTATTATTCATAGTATTGGAAAACCAAGAGACACACTCTGTGAAAGGGAAAGAAAACTTGAGGAAACTGGGTCATTTGAAACCAAGAAACCACCTGGCAGGCATTGGAAAATTACTACAAGAGAAGACAAATGGATTGGTAATGTATCAAAATCGATCCGATTTGCAACAGCAACCGTTATTTCTAAAAGAGCTAATGCTAACTTTGGCATTAAAATATCAAGGCACACTATTTCCCGAAAACTTAAAGAAATAAATTTGAACAGTCGAGTAGCTTCTACAAAGTCTTACATTTCTAAAAAGAACAAAATGAGCCGATTGAAATTTACCACTGAACACATCATATGGACTGAAGAACAGTGAGATTGTATTCATTTCAGCGATGTGTCAAAGTTTAACCTGTTCGGTTCGGATATTTGTCTTAGTGCACTAAAAGCAGCATTAAATTTGGAGGAGGAAGTGTGATGGTGTTTGACATGATTCATGTTCTGTACAGGATCTATTATCAGTCTACCCGGTAAAATTAACGCAACTGTATACAAAGAGATATTGAAGAAATATGTTATCCCTAATTTGAGAACTGCAGTTAATCAACCTGTTGTATTTATGCAAGATAATCCTTCGTGTCACACAGCGAAATCTGTTTAGACATTCCTTTCTGATGAGGATCTAGGAGAAAAGTAAATCTGAATTCAAACCTTTTAAACTGCACTTAAAAATTGACCTTGAGTTACATCTGGCTCATGCGGAAAGATTGGATATATATATATATATATATATATATATATATATATATATATATATATATATATATAAAATTGGTAATTCGCGATATTAGTTTTTGTCTATATTGAAAAACTGAATAGAATACGTTTGTTCAGTGACCTAAGGATGGGGTCGTCTGGGAAGATAAAATGAGTCGAGGTAAGGATTGATTTCTTATTTGCTGTATTCGTTATATATATATATATATATATATATATATATATATATATATATAAGTGCATGTGTGTGTGTATGTTATTGTATATTATACTGAAGCAAATACATATCTATCTCTTTACAGATCCATCTCTGTCGATGAATGATATTTATTTTTCTATAAAGTAAGATTTAAAATATAAAATGTGATGTTACATTTACTAGAAGAAATGTCGGTTAATTGTACATAAAATGTAATAATAAACAATCGGTATTTGAACTTTTAAAAGGATCACAAACTTATTTTATTCTGTTCTAATTTGTTTTTTAACAAAATATTTCCATTTGTAGAAGAAAACGTTTCGTTTTTCTTTTAATATTTTACCTTTCTTTGTATATTTGTTAAAAAGTTCGGAGAAAATGGGAATGCTTTCATATCAATTGAATCAGATTTCAAGGAAGTATCTATCTATCTATCTATCAAGGTCTTTAGACAAGTACGAAGCTTGACTCATTAAAATTTTCCTTGTTATAACACATTACCACCTCTTATAAAACTAAGAAAGTCCGAATTGCTTTTTTTTTTTTTTTTTTAGTTTTATTGGAATTGTTAATGTTGCCACAACGAAAATGTTCTGCAATGCTCATATTTCTGGATGAGGCTTGAAACCTTTTGATAGACCCTTGTGTCTATCTATCCATCTATCTATCAATGAAACTCCTCCGTTACGAGCAGAATGCCACATAAAATCATATGTCAAGAAGAATTCTGAGTTTTCCTTCTAAACATGTTGCTCTACCAAATTTAAAGAGGCCAATCTGCCATACAATTTACCCAGCGCTGAGGAGAGAAGAGATAGCATAATGCTCAACACAAGGGCAAACGTATGCAACCTCGTTCAGAACTTGAAGTTGGGTTACCGCGTCAATCTCCTATGGTAATAACCATTCCACCTTATACGTTTCTCTCTATATCCTATGTCAGTATTTACCCAACCCCTCGACCATGAACAGAATATAGTAATTTACTAAGGTATTTTGCATTGATGTGGCACAAGACAAGATGAAAAGGGCACCCAAAGAAACCATGGGCAGAATGTGACACAAATACATTTTAATTGGACTAAAACTGGATTAAATTTGAACTTTTTCTCCTAGACTGGTCTGCAGAAAAAGGTTAAAGAGCATAGTCAACCCTACTATTTACCAGTCATTGAAATTATTTAATTTTTATCCGAGGACATTTGTGCAAAAGTAGAAACAAATGGTTACGCCTAGGATTGAACTTTGCTCGCTTATTTCCTTTCCCTCGGCAATAAAAGATACATTACATAAGCCTCGCTTTATATCTTACTACGTTACGTACGCCTCACTTTATATCTTACGAGGTTAGGATGTAACTAATAGAAGTAGTACTATTAGCCTAACGGTTATAGCAGTATGAAATGGAATCGGTGACCCGAATTCAAATCCTAAATTAGGCTGTTTGCGTTTCATTTCGTGCTATTGCTCTTGAAACAGGTATGAATCCATCTCTTATCCACCAGCTCAGAGGAAATAGCAGGTCAGGCTTGGCTCTTTACCTTCGATAAGGTAACCCCGTCTAGAGAATAGGTGATGTGAATTCACATCAGTTGCAGCCCGCAAATTTCCATTGATTTTTCAGTTGAGATATATAAATAGAAATAAAAGTAAAAATTGGCGATCGTAGTCGAGGACGAAACGAAGACTCTCTTTCCAATGAATACTATACCGAGAAGTAGGGGTGGGCGCTACTCCTCTCCCGGGATTGCTCCACTTTACCGTTGATACTTACCTTATTATGCTGCATGTTAAGCAAGGCGGCATCAAGTACCATTTTTTTTAGTCTTTGGTGTAACTCGACCTGCCATACAATTTACCCAGCACTGGGGAGAGAAGAGATAGAAGGGCAAACGTATGCAACCTCGTCTCCCAGACCATTGGCGAACACTCCACTCATTAGGCAAAAGTAATATACCTAATTATCTGATCACTGTTATCTGATCATTATATATATATATATATATATATATTGTTTGATTGATTTTAACGGTCTATCAATCTAGGGTTATTCTATGCTAAGAGGTTAGGGAATTGCGTTCATATTTACATATTTCTCAGTAATTCATAAGAGATTTTTTTGCTCAAAGTCCTGTCGAATAAGAATAGTTTTAAACACATACGTTTAACCTATGAATGGGACCCTAACAGGTACTAAAATTCCGAGTAATAGTAGACCTGGGTGCAAAGGTCACGAAGTGGTACTCCCACCCTAGATTTCGAGAACAGGAACATCATCATCTGATGCAGTTTAGTGGGGTGGGGTGGGGGTCGTGTTACTCTGCAGGGGATACAATCAGCGTATACTAAGCCTCCCCGACTCGGCAGATAGCTAGATATATAGATAGATTGAATAATACTTGCGAAATGATTGAGATAAACGGATTGAAAAATATCGATACAAATGCAATCAGAGAACCTTCTGGCCCAGTCGGCTGGGGCAGTAGAATCAACGGACTGCACATCTGCAAAGAGGGTAAGACCGACCTCCCAATGATATATAGTGGATATAACACTAAACAATCTGATAGTGAGGCTCTAGAAATGCTGAAGCTTTGGAGAATGTGGAGTACTTCATTGTCATCGCTCCCAGGTCCACTTTGTCCTAGAGTGGTAGGTCCTATCTATGGGTCAAATACTGTATGGTAAACTGAATTGTTTGGAATAGAAATGTTTCAACTTTTAAATTACGTACTTATGCTAAACTGAATTGTTTGAAATAGAACTGTTTTTGCATTTAACCGTAGGTAAACAAAAACTATACTTACACTAAACTGAATTGTTTCTATCAGAACTGTTTGACTAAACTGAATAACTTGAAATAGAAATGTTTTTGACAATTAATCTGTTTAGCTATGCTAAACTAAGTTCCTTGAAATAGAACTGTTTATTAGTATAAAATTAATTTGGAATTAATTTACCTACAAAGGTTGATATGCCATTAAACCCAAACAAACAATGATATCCTTCTTTCCTTCCTTCCTTTTTTTCTTCCCTTCCATCTACATTTGCTTACTTATCATAAAATAAGAAGTACGTTTTTGTATTCAAGTAATGATGCAAGGTAATTGTTCTTTCACTCCTAGCCAGTCTACTCTAACCAAATTGGCAAAACCTTATTCACAATAGATAAAATCGAAATAGACTATCATTTATGGCCAAGGATTGTCTAAATGGCAAAAATAAAATCGAAGAACTTTTAATTTTATTGTGTGTTGATTGAATAAAACCAGGAAAACGACTTGTCTGTTTTCTTACTGTTCTTTCTGCCTTATAGTGAACTATCGCTATAATAAACCAAATACATTCGGCTTTAATGAACTCACATTTGATTTATCGAACTGGATTCCTTAAATGCAGTGAACACGTGGACTATAATAAATTTTCCTCTCATTTACCGACTGCATGTATACCAAAGCCGATGTAACATGTTAGTGTGAAATAATTCTAGTATGGATGTATTTTGTTATGGCTGTAGGGCCATTTGGGTCGATAGAGTTTATCTGTTTTCAATATGAAATAAATTGTGCTTTTGAACATTGTAAGCGGGACTTAGAATAGGTAGAATGTTTCCCCAGTCAAGGAGTAAGACCTCTCCAAAAAAGTGTATCCCAGGTATTTATTTACCCAATCCCTTCCCCATGAGCATGTGCGACACAAGATCAGTTTTTAAGCTGGTTCGATTTAGTATATTTTCCTTCGAAACTTTGCATTATCAAAGATAAAAAAAGGCTGTCTATCCAATTATTTATCCATGTCTGGAAGGGGAATAGATTCATGCCTTTCCTAAAGGCGTTGGCACGGAAAGAAACATTAACAGCCTCGTCCCAGTTTGAACTCTTGTCGCTGATTCTATTTATTACGATGATAACCGTTATACTAAGTGCGATATTTCATCACTAAGTGTGAACTGTAAATCCATAGAATAAAGAAATGTAAAAATTCTGAGTCAATAAAACTAACATGTTATTTAGAAAAGGAAAAAAAACAAAAACAAGTAGATTTGAAATCGGCGCTAAAAACATATTAAAAAAGCGTGATCATGTTTGTGATGAGAAAATAAATTTTCAAGTTATAAACCAGTGTTCACCATCATTTTAAGCAGATAAACGCTTCCTACTTGGTTATAATACCAATGTATTATAACCCACGAATTGGATGGTTGGTTGTTTGGGTTTTATGGCATATCAACTTCTTTAGGTTATTTTAATGGCAAATTCATTTTTATGCAAATAATCAGTTCTATTTCAAACAATTCAGTTTAGCATGAGTACACAATTTAATTGTCAGAAACATTTTATATTTCAAGCTATTCAGCTTATTCAAAGGGAGCTAATTCAGTTTAGGATAAGTATAGATTTTGTTTGCACACAGTTAAATGTCAAAACAGTTCTATATTAAACAATTCAGTTTAGTATAAGTACAGTTTCAATGTCAAAAACAGTTCCATTTCAAACAATTCAACCTAGCATAAGTTGGCAGTTTAAATGTATGTACACAGTATAATTGTCAAAAGTATTTCTATTTCAAGTTATTCAGTTTAGTCAAACAGTTCTAATTCAAACATTTCAGTTTAGCATAAGTATGAATTTTAGTTCTATTTTAATAATAGATAAAGCTCTATCAAGTGCTACCATTCTGGGGGAGTATGGACCTGGGAGCAATGGCCGTGAAGGGTGCCCTGCATTCTCCAAAAGCCCCAGCCTGACTGGAACCTCACCATCAGATTGTTTAGTGTCATATTCTGGACGCTCTTTGTGGGGATATTATCTCAGTCGGAGTATTCTACAGCCCCATCAGACTATGCAACACAAATTGGGTATTGGTATTGTAGCCCACGGATTAATTTAGTTTAAAATCATTTCAAACATTATCTCAAACAAATCTATTTGACCTATAGATGGGACCCCAACAGGGACACGTAATGACAACAAAAGAGTGACTCAACAATTTCCAGAGCTCCCGCACTGGAAACATAAGACCTGGCGTAATTCTGATGTTTTTTGTTTGTTTAATGGCGTATCAACCTTCTTGGGGTATTTAATGACAAAGCCATCCTTGTAGAAGATAAAGGGTTCGTACTTTTTCCAAGGTTATACGGTCGGCTGGGGCTGTAGAATACGCTAACTGCCTCACTGCAGGGAAGAAGGACCGCCCACAACGAGCGTCCTGTATATGACTGTTAGGACGATCTAACGGTCAAAGGGAGCTAAACCCTTTTCTGTTTCAGGCGTAGTTACCTCCTCCGTTTTGACCCCTACTGTTTTGAGTTCTCGTTTGAAGATGCGAGAACGGGACGGGATTACGGGTGGTAGCGCGAACGAAGGATGACTTCAAATCCTGAAAAACAAATGTGGAATTAATTTACCTTTTCCCGTGGGAGCTGTGATACACAGTTCAACCCATATTGATAAATGTTTTGTGTACCATCCAAATGTGTTTGTGCTTGTAAATAAATGTTCTCATCAAGTCAACTGTGAGTACTCTATTAATTTTTCCACTACTATGTCTGACATCGATGTGTTGCACACACACACACACACACACGCACACACCATATTTGTCTTGGGATAGATCTTCTGTAAGACACATTATTAGTTATGGTGTTTCGACACCCGCAGATGTAACAATGACACTAAAATATCTGATGGTGAAGCTGCAGCTTTGGAGCTTAGGAGAATGTAAAGAACCCTTTCATTACCATTAATCCCAGGACCACCCTGTCCCGGTGCCGTTAATAAAAAAACAGAATTATTAACAATAAATGGCAACAGTTGAAAGTATTTGACTGCGTGAGAACAAATCATCAACATTATCATCATGTCGACCTGCCAACACGGATCTAGCTGACCCACTCTCACCACCCGTCTCTATCGTCCATTGCTCCCGGGAGGTCTTCAAGGCTCTATCCTGCATCAGCAGAGAGCTGTTGTATATAGGTTCTAACTTGTCGTCCTGTCTTTCCGCGTCCAAGTGAAGGGGTCCACAGAAGCAATATACTCCTGGAGAACAAATGATTAGTATCAAATTAGATAGGAATAATTGATGAATAGAATTACAAATGTTTGATAGCAATACTTGAAACCATTTAACAGTGTGCAAAAGATTAACTTAAAATTAATGTGTGCAAACAAGAAATTGCAACACGGAAACCATTTAAGTATGTGCAAACAAATGAGTTTTAACTCGTTAAAAATTGTCAGTAAATATACACTTAAAAATCACATTACACACACACACATAAATATATATATATATGTGTGTGTGTGTGTAAACAGGATTTGGCATTAAATAACCTTGAAGGATTGATATGCGATTAAACCAAATAACTTAATCCGACCTTTTCCACAGGTATTAGTCCGAAAATAGATGGAATAACGCAACTGGAGTCCGAACTCACTTACTACAAGGTCATAGTCTAGCATGTTAGCCACTATGCAATGGTGGCTGTTTGCATTTTACAAAGCACTGATTTCTTTGAAAAAGATGCTTGAAACCAGTTATTTTGTCCATAGCAATAAGCAAATTGTAGAGCAGCTTGAGTTCTTTAATTTTGGTATGACAAGTCTTGTAGAAAGAAAAAAATATAATTCAAACCAGTTTTACTCCAGATATAAAATCAATATTGTGTAATATCTTGCTCGTGGTTGGTTGGTTGGTTGTTTTGTTTTTGTCTTTTTTACGGCGTATTAACCCTTTCATTTAACGTCGAATTAAATTTTTAAAAATCCATTTTAGTATATGTATAGTTTTTGTTTATCAAGATTTAAATTTCAAAACAGTTCAGCTAAATGTCAACACAATTCTATTTCAAACAATTCAGTTTAGTATAAGTACACAGTTAGACTGGATGCCATACCAAGGTTAAAGAGCCTTCACTGTACAACTATATATCCATAGCTTGAGAGATAATAGGTGGATTCATTCTTTTCCTAACAGTGTATTAGCGCAATGTGAAACGCAAACAGCCTTGTCCAGGATTGGAACTCTGTTTGCTGTATCTATTTCCAATGGCGATAACCATTACACCATGGCCACCTCCTGCGTGAATACTTCTATGTGCGTGTGAAATTTTCGAGACTTTAGATGTGTGCCTCTGTTTGTCGGTGGGGGTGAGTGTTTATGTCCAGTTTAAATCGATTTTAAACAACACTGTGTTCACACAAACAAATTACCACTTGATACTTTCTAAACAACCTCTATAACAGCAATGAAAATATCTTTACAGCCCAGACTTCCTTGTGCAGCCGTCTCTTTCCAGACTTCATTTAAGCTAAGAAATTATTTCTAACAGGTTTTTTTTCAAAGATCTTTGCACGCAACACTTCTCCGTAGATGATTCATATTTGCCGTCTTGAATAAAACATGAATGAATTCACACCGATCAGGGAGTAATCATGACATTTACGCCCAATTCATACGTTATAAGTTTATAACATTTTTCCAATGTGTTGACTTATTTTCTATAGGCGATCATCCTTTGCTTTATTTGAATCTAAATATTTCTTTCAGATTAATGGGCAAGATCAGTTGACTTCGTACAATTGAAATTAAAAGAAAAAAGCCTTTGTGAAGGCTTATTTTAGATGTCACTATCACCAGTTAACAAGAGATCTGATGATAAGGTTTCTTTGTTTAACGGCATATCAACTTTTGCTGGCTATTTAATGCCAAAGTCATTCTTGTATAAGCACAGAAGTGGTACTATTTAACATGTAGATAAAAGATCTCCCCTAGGGTGTGTAAAGTAATGTTGGTGACCGTAGTAGAGAGTGATCCGAAGGCTCCCTTTTTGATAGGTACTACACCAAGGTGTAGGAGAGGACGCTACTCCTTTCCTTGAATTGATCCACTTTACCCTTGATATTTACCTTATAATGCTGAGTGTTCAGCAAGGGAGCATCAAGTACCATTTTTTGAGTCTTTGGTATGACTCGACCTGGGATTGAACCCAAGTCTCCCGGGCCATTGGTGAACACTCTAACCATTTTGCCTATGTCCTGTTTCCCAAGGGTATTAATCTGAAATTGAACGTAAAAGTGCGACTGACATTCAAACTCATTTACTAAGATGATGCAGTTCAGTTCGTTATTTACTCCGCCACGGGGTATCTTCCGGTAAGTGATCTGGGTAATGCTGAACCAGAATGTCTCGATTTGAGACACATTAGTTGGGCTTAGAAAATGCAGACTGTATCCACTGTTGAAGAGTAAGATATCACCCATCAAAGAGTTGTTTTGTTAATGACACAAAACTGCATCTGATGGTGAGGATCCATTTCTGAAAAACTGATTAATGTGGGGTACATCTTCATTACCATTACTCCCAGGTCCACTCAGACCAGCCAAGCCAGCTGAGGCTGTAGAATACACCGACTGGATCTCTGCAGAAGGGTAAAGCCTCCCCACAACGAGTGTCCTAGATATGACACCAAAAAACTGATGATTAGGCTCCAGTATTGCTGAAGGTTTGGAGAATGCAGAGTACCTCTTTACTGCCATCGCTCACAGGTCCACTCTGTCCTGGAGTGGTGACACATCAAAGGGTCCTATCTATGAGTCAAATAGAACTTTTTGTTTCTTAAAATGAGTGTAAACAAATGACTTATACTAAATTAAATTGTTTGAAATAGAACTGTGTGATCGTTTAACTGTATATAAAGAAATGATTGATGTTTAAATGAGTTATTTGTGACACATAGCAATACTTGGAACCATTTAATTGTGTGCCTAAGAATGAGCTTAGGTTCGCTTAAAAACGTTCTCAACAAAATGTGTTTACAAGTCAAATATATTTAATATATACCAGGTGCATACGATAAGTTTCCAGACTTTCTTCATATGGGTACTTTTATTGATAGTACACATATGAAACTCTAGCCCCCTTCGAACTAATCTCCTCCAGTTGCAAGGCACTTGTTGTACTGTTCCAACAACCTCTGAAAGGCCCAATGAAAGTCCTCTTGTGCGTGTCAATGACCTTCGTCACAGCCTCTTTCATCACCTCAGTTGTCTCATAACGACAGCCTCTGAGCTTAGGGAATAACCAAAAGTCACAGGGAGCAAGGTCTGGACTATAGGGAGGCTGAGGAACTGTCTTGATGCCCATCTTGGTCAAATAGTGTGTGACAAGGATGGAGTTGTAGACTGGTGCATTGTCCTGGTAGAAATGCCACTGACCCGATTTGAAGAGTGCTGGCCTCTTCCCTAGGAATCTCTTTCTGAACTCCCTTAAAACCTCAACATAGTAACCCTAACCCTAACCCTTTGGCCAATCAACTCTGGTGTATTGACTTCCTTACTCCTCCCGCACCTCTCATTATCCCTCACAGACTCCCTGCTTTCCTTGAATCTCTTATTCCACGCAAAAATTGATGCTCGATTCATGCAAGATGGTCGAAAAGCAGTCTGAAGCATTCCATACGTTTCTGTGGCATTTTTCCAAGTTTAAAATAGAATTTTATTGAATATCGTCCTTCTAAAGTGCCAGATTGCGTTTTTGAAATTCACCAGCTTTGACAATCAGGCTTTAGTAGGGTGCATTCCAATTGCTGCTGTAGCTGTTCATTTAAACTTGAAATAATAAAAATTGGTCAGTCATCTCATAAGATGGATAGCAATAACATATTGAGTTTTCAAGTATCTACGGCAATTTTAAATTCCCATATGAGAAAAGTTTGGAAACTTATCGTATGCACCTCGTATGTATAAAGATGATTTGGCATTAAATAAATTACAGTGGTTGATATGCCATTAAACGAAACCAAACCAAGTCAATGCTTCGATCAATTCACTTAAAAATCATATGTATAACCATTTAACTCTGTGCAAATGAATGACCAACCAACCAACCACAAAGACCTTGAGAAATAGTACCAGATAGCATCCAAGATACGGATCTTATTGACGTGGAAAATGGGATCGGTGATCCGAGTTCAAATCGACAAGGCTACTTGCGTTTCCCTTTGCGCTAATGCTCTTTGAAAAGTCATAAATCTATCTGTTCTCCACTAAGTTATGGGAAAATAGCTGATCAGACTGGTTTTTTAAAATCTGGAAGGCAACCAGTCAAAGACTTGAAAAACTCTGAATTCCAACTGACTTTACTCTGCGTAGAATTTGATCGTGACGATAGAGCTGGATAAATACCTATATCGGGTACTTAATTAAGTGTAATTATGAGTAAATACTGTATACATTTTTTATACTAAGTGTTGTCAGTAGTTACTATTCAAAATGACCGCGAACTTTAGCATTTAATAATCCGAGACCGACATCCTCCATCACAAGAACTCTTACGCACTTCTTAAATATCAAGAATGTCCCACGCACAGCCATATAATCGCACGCACACGCATTTTAAAGCATTCTTTCATACACACAAACATACATAGACGGATGCACACCTTCACACTCAAACACAAATGTAATTTGAAAAGCTAGTATTTTGAACTAAAGTATTCCTTCTTTATAATAAACTGTATTCCATGTATGCAGTTAACATAACGCATTTATTAATAACTTATTTAATTTCATAGATAGAATATTATAGAGTAAACATGTCGGATAGGAATTTCCCCAATACTTACACATTAGGCTATGAACTTTTGATTCAACTTTCAGTTCCTCGTCATGATTATATGAAAGCGTCCCTGGTGTAACGGTTATCATTGTAAGTAATAAATTCTGCTACACGTGTTTAAATCCTGAACGAAACTATTTGGATTTTACATAGCGTTAGTATCTTTGGAAAATCTATGAATCCAACAATTTTTTTGACTCTTGATAAATAGTAGGGTAAACTAGGCTCTTTTACCTTGGGATGGCAACTAGTCAAGCAAAAAGAAAACCCTGAATCCAAACCAGATTTTGAAAGGGATGAGCTTCACTTGGCTATTGCTGGGCTAGAAACGCTACATAAGTAACGCTCCTGCGACCCAACCTGATTACGAGATAAGACTATCATGATTTAGATTTTAGCAAACTTGTTCTTTTTGGAAATTACTTATGACTAATAATTTCAACTAGTAATAATTCTGCATGGTTAAAATTCAAGGAAGCAATAGGATAAATCCTTGATTTAAAAATAATTCCTTGGAATAAAATAAAGATCATGAATCAGAGGAAGCCCTATACACGACATGGACTAACCAGTCGGTTGGAGCTGTTGAATACACTGACTGCATATCTACAGAGGGAAAGACCCACCCCAATAAGTGTCCAGGATACCTGATGGTGAGGCTCTAACCTTGGAGATTTGGAAAATGGGAAGTACTCCTTCATTGCCATTGCTCCCATATACACGGTAATTAGATCGTTTTTATCAATCAGTAAGGTGTGAGGGTGATATTTCCGACTCTTTCAATCAGTGAGCTCTTGTCATGGGACAGTTGTTAGCACGCGAGTCCACCAAACAATTAAAAATGAGTTCTATCGTCTGAGTTAATATCTCCCACTGACATTAATAAAAATATTATATTTGAACAGACATAAACTATCAATTATTCTCGCCATGTTTTCGTATTTTGCGCGCAGACAACTTTATGCTAATTTTCTCAAAGAGTCTCTGACTAACAAAGTGGCAAGTTATATCGTCATATATTTTCAACTGGTTAGGTATGTACTTGAATTTTGATGGATACATAACGTAATCATCATCATCATCATATCGTGCTGGTAGCACGGATATCCCTGACCCTCTCTCGCCACTCCTTCTTATCGTTCATCGCCCTAGGTAGGTCTTCAGGACAACATCCCATATCCTCACATAGCTGCGAATGTATGTTCGTGCTGGTCGTCCTGCTTTTGCACGGCCATGTGTGGGGGTCAATAAGAGTACATCTCTTATGAGTTCGTCCCTGCTTCTCCGGCAGTGTCCTGCATATCTGGTTCGTCTAACTTGAATAGTTTTCGTGATAGGGGGCAGGTGGCCGTACAGTTGGTGTCTTGTGGGGTGTTGCCGCCAGGACTTTTTCATGATTGCACGTAGCATTCTTGTGTAATTGCCGTCTAGCTTCTTCTCCAGCCGTTTTGTTAGCGTCCATGTAGTGCATCCATATAGCAGTATCGATGTGACCGCTGCCTGGAAGAAGGGGACACGCTGGCTCCGTACCTCTTTATCATTTGTCTAGACTACGTACTTAGAACATCGATTGACAAAATCAAAGAGAATGGCTTCGAGCTGACGAAGAAAAAAAGCAGAAGGTACCCCGCAACAACAATTACCGACGCCGACTACGCCGATGACATAGCGATAATGGCAAATACACCTGACCAAGCCGAAACACTACTGCATAGTTTGGAACGAGCAGCAGCAAACATAGGCCTCTATGTTAATGCACACAAAACGGAATATATGTGCTATAATCAAACGGGGGACATCTCCACTCTAGAAGGAACCCCTCTTAAACTAGTAGACAAATTCACTTACCTAGGAAGCAGCGTCGAATCAACCGAAAAGGACATCGAAACGAGGTTAGCGAAAGCATGGACAGCCATCAATAGGCTATCGATTATATGGAAATCAGACCTAACCGATAAAATGAAACGCAGTTTCTTCCAGGCAGCGGTCACATCGATACATAACGTAATAGAATTATAAAATAATGACAAAATAAAAATAAAACGAAACATTTGGAGAAAAATGCCCGTATTACCTGGACGTTAACGAAGCATTTTCCTATTGTTTAAATGGTGCAGTCATTCTATATCACTGACACGGCTAATATATATATATCTTGGAAGAATTATATATAATAGATAAGAAAAAGGTGTTGTTGCGAATAAGCGTGTATAAGTTTGAATACAACACCGATCCACAAATTCAATCATTTAAATGTTAAAGTTTGTATTGCCTAAATCTAATAAATATGTTTTGTGTGTATCAAAGATATTTGAGTGAGTACGTCACTATGAGGGAGAGAAAGGATATTTATGGGTTAAAATATTAGCATATACTGTTGGAATATTTCATCGGCTGGGAAAGCTTATCAGTAAACATGTAAGCAATATTTTCATTCAATTTTAAATAATTAAACGATGCCGAAATTAAATGCATTTTTGAATCAAGTTAATGTTAGATTACAGAATGGACACATAAATCTACAAGAGAATTTTCTATTTCTTTGCTTATTTATAATATCGACATAGGCCCCAAAATTAGAAAAACAAGTTGCTGATATTTATGATCCTAATTGGTTAAAAATGTATTTTAATATAATGGGAGGATTTCTTAAATTATTTTTGGTTATTGTTATCTGCGAATCTCAAAGAAATTTTATAACGAGTGTGTAAACGCCGACGGGTCTATAAGTACAAAAGTGACAGCTTCTCGAGTCAAGTTTTTGGACAAAAATTTAAACTATTTTTCAATTATGGAAATAAGTTTATTTTCTATATTTTCGCAAAGATATCTGCAGTTCCTGGACGAGCCTGTTTGTGTTTTACTTGGTGCTAACGCATTTTCCAAAGGGATTAATCGTTCCTTTTCCCTTCAGATACGAGTAAATAGTAGAGCAGACTTGTCTTGAAGAAATAACATTGAATTAAAAAAGCAAATCACCTGTGCAGGAAATCCACTGGTTCAGATCTTTCACTGCCTTCATATGTGGCGATCGACTGGAGAGTCCATCGCGAGCGTGTACACATACACTCAAAGACACACAAATACACACTCATATATATATATATATATATATACATACCTTTAATTTTGGAGTTTGAAAAATAATGCTTTAATCCCCGAGATTCAATGGAGCATATTGAAAAATTCGAATACTCCAAAATGATTTGATAGTAGATGTAACCTGTGCCTAGAAGAAAAAAATGCAAATTATGCTATACCCTGACTCTGAAAAATTATTAAACCAGAGATGTGATTTAATAGCTAGATGTAGACAGGAATAAATTTAAACTATAGACAAATATCATAGATAATGTTTAATTAACTACAAAAATAGGATTAAATTGAGATTTGAAGTGAAATGAATAAAATAAAATAAAATGAGAAGCCACCATGTGAAGTGAACGTACGTAAGTTTCAGTGGAAAGGTAACTGAATAAATGGGCACGAATATAAATTTTGAATTTAAGATTTTAATTTTAAATATTGAATTTAATTTAAGATAAATATTACGGTAATCTTTGCGTAAGTTTAATAAGAATTGTTGTAATTTTCTAAATTATTGTCAAATCTGAAGATTTACATTGAAATGTATTTAGAATTTAAGATTAAAAAATTAGAATTTAATCTACTGTAGAAAGTGAGTTTGAACATACGTCTAGTAACTTTCTTGTGATTCCGACCGGTAACAAAAGAAAAACCGGAAGGAGTACTCCATATTCAACAAAGCTTCAAAATCAGAGCCTAACTATCAGATGCAGTTTAACGTCATCTTCAAGACACTTGTGGAGCAAGGGGTTTTAAGCATCAGCAGAGTCGCAGTTGGCGTATTCTACAGCCCAAACCAATGAGGCGAAAAAACAAAATGTTCCGTTTTTTGTTCTTTTGCCATCTTCTGGGTGATGTTAGCATGAGATGTTATAATGCATAATCAGAAAATAACTTTTAGAAGAAAATATGAAACGAAAAAGTGGAAAAAATTGTATTATTGTTAACTGCTTTCATTTTAAAATGTATGTCCTAAAACTTGATTTTATTTAAAAATAGATTAACGTATTTGCAGTAGTTGTAAGATATTTTAAACCTTTCGATGAAATAAGAATTTTTTATATTAAAAAAAAAAAGAACAAACAAAAACAAAAAAGAACAAACAAAAACAAACAAGAACAAACAAAAAAAAGTTTATGAGTGTATCTTAAAATTGAAAGATCATTTGTTTAACAGAATTATTATTAGAAATGATGCAAAATTCAACCTTTCAATATTCTTTATTATGTATATTAACAAACATTCTAGAATCTTTAAGATAAAAATTATGCTTGGTTTCTAAATTGTGTTTTGCTAATGAGTTTCAGTTGTCGACGATTTTGAAATCTTGAATCCATTCCTAAATACGTTTTTATAATGATCGTAAAGTTTCATCAAGTTAGTTTTTATCACACCCCATACATTTAACTGCATATACGTCAGCTTTAGAGTTGATATTAAGTTTGTCCTTTCGATTGATAATGTTCCTTATTTTTTTGCAAGAGTTTGTAACAGTCTGAATATTAAGATTGTTTAGATTTTTTCGATGGTATCTGTAGTCTGAATATTGGACAAAATATTGTATCTATGTAACAGATTATTATTGGAAAAATTGTTATTGAAAATCTTTGGATACCGTTTTCGTCAGTGAATTTTAAAGGCTTTAAAAGATTTTGTCTATTGCATAAAATATTTAGGATTTTGAAGTTGTGCCAGGGAAATTCGTATATAATCAAATTCATCATTTAAAAATTTGGATATACAAATACTAAAGGTTCTATGCTAAAAACCTATGATTTTTTTAATTATTTTATTTCGGTATTATGAAATGAGTAAAAATTGATGTGGTCATTTTTAGTAGCGGATTCATGATAAACTTAAAATTCTTATTTGGTGTTTTTATTCATTATATACATATATATATATATATATATATATATATATATGTACATATATATATATACACACATATATATATATATGTACATATATATATATATGTATGTACATATATATATATATGTATGTACATATATATGTATATATATGTACATATATATATATATATATATATACAAGAATAGTAAAGAGTTGTTAGCTCCTAGTTCGTTGGTAAAATGGGAGGTTATATTTTATATGATTTAACAGTAATTTTTTGGAAGTGATTTTTGTGGATATATAGATACTAAGTCATCGATGGAAAAGAAATATGTAGAATCTTTGGGTATCAGAAATCTAAAGTGATATGATTCAAGGAATTCAAGAAATAGACAAGTAGGGAGCCAAAAGGAGTATTAATGGGTAAACCGAATTTCATGTTTATAAAAAAAAAACATTATCTTGAAAACAGCTATGTTTCATGCAGAATATTTTAACTGTTGGTTTGGTTTGGTTTATTTGTTTAATGGCATATCAACCTTTGTAGGTTATTTAACGCCAAAGCAATTCTCCTAAAAGAACAGTAGTGGTACTATTTAACCCATAGCTGGGAGGATAAGAGGGTTCATATCTTTCACCAAGGGTATTTGCCCGAAAGTGAACGTAATAGAGCGACTGGAGTTCGAACTCGCGTACTACGATTCCGCAGTCCATCGCTTTAACCATTGACATCACGAGGACACCCCCAGTTAAATGTAATGCAAAGTCAGTTTTCTTTAAATCCTTTTCTATATTTTAATGCATTTACTTACAGTAAGATGAGTACTTTATATTTAGCCGGGCTAAAGATTTATTTTTCATGTTTATATTATCTGTTTTGCAGGGTAAATTACCAGATTTCTTAAAATATGAACACAATAATCCCTGAAAGAGGGGATAAAATTTTGGCAAAAGACTTGGCGATTTTATGTGGGGCTCTGCCAAAACTAGAAATCTTAAAGGAATTTCAGGTTTTTAAGTTTTGGAAGCATATGAATTTTAGGAATTATAGGGTGATTATCTATCTATCTATCAGCTTGTTATATATGAGGTAGTGTGTTGATAGTTTATTGAAATTACATTCACGTTATTAAGGCAGTCTACTTTCTTCATTGGGCTAATGGCCTTGGGAAAGGTATGAATATATTTTTCTCTTAACTATGAAAATAGTTGGGCAACCGGTTTTGGCGAAGGAACATTCGGAATCCAAACCAGCGGTAATCCACTTTAGAATTGACGATGTGTCCCATCCTGTCTGTAAAACGCGTAAACTTTATAAATAGATTCATTGTGGAAAAGGTTAAAAAAAAAAGCTTTTGAAATGCCATAAAAGATTTGTTATGACTCGTAAATATGCAAATTAGTTATTTATCATGAATCTGGCCATCAGATGATAAACTTGCTGGTATCATTTTTATTTACTTACTTGTTTCCTAGCAGTGGATGTCACTTTGTGAATATGATTCAATATGAATTCTGATGCTTGAAACTTTGTTTTACAAATATCGATTGGAAAAGAGATGCGTTGCTTGATTACCAGATGCCTGAGGGTAAATACTTGGCACAAACCCATGTTTCCCTAAATTTCCCATAGTATACAGATGTAAAGGCGAAAGTTGGTTTTCTTGCAGGGGTTAAATTAATATTGAGAGATTCCTTTAGCTTTAGTTTTCGTTAAATAAGTACTAATGTCGTTAGGACGATTAAGGGGTCCTAGAAATTCGAATACTTTGTCTCTACATGATTGAGGTAGGGGATTACGACTGCGAATATTTCTTCCCTGCGGAGTGATTTCTGATTTTATTAATATTTGACAAACTGAATGCTCGATGGTAATTTAAAATCCGGGTTCTAAAAATGATGTGATATACTGTCGAGATTCTATACGCCAATACATATACAAAGTGTGTCCAAAAGTATAAACCAAGCATTTTGAAAAACAAATTTAACCCTAACCAAAAGACCCCCGACAGCTTCCAAGGTAGGGATGAAAAGTGTTCGGCCCAACCAAGATGGTAATCAATTTTTATTCTTTACTTTTGGGTTGGTTTGGTTTCTGTATTTTAACGGCATGTCAACCTTCGTGTGTAATTTAGTGCCAAAGTCATCCTCGTAGAATAGCAGTTGATTTATTCTTTAACCAATAGCAAGGGTGATAACGGGGCTCATACTTTTCCCAATGGTATTAGACAGAAAGTTCATATGATCATATTAGTAAAAGCAGATTATATGATCATAAGGGTAGAAATTATAGGAGGTGCCCGTGGTGTAAAAGAGGTGCCCGTGGTGTAATGGTTATCGTCGTGGGAAATGGACACGGTGACACGAGTTCAAATCCTGGACGAGACTGATTGCATTTCACATAGCACTAATACGCTTGGGAAATGTATGAATCCAATTACTTTCCCTCCAGCTATGGGTAAATAGTAGGTCAGGCTAGATTCTTCAGCCTTGGTGAGGAAACTAGTCTAGGAGAAGGAAAACTCTGAATTCAAACCAGTTAAACTCCGTTTAAAAATTGACCTTGTGTCATATCCTGTCTGAGCAGGGGCGGTGGTAAATATGATTAGACCAAAAGTGAATGTAATAGTGCAAATGGAGTTCAAACTTACTTACTAAGTCGCAGTTCAGCACGTTAGCTACTGCACCACGGAGACTCCCCAGCAATATGAGTAAAATAAAAAACAAAACAAAACAAAAAATAAAACAAATTTTAGAAACAATGCGTTAGGCCTGCATGTGTCATGGCTATTAGCTATTGGTCGATTTACCAATATGATCATATAAACAGATCTGGCTAATTGAATAAAACAGAATTTCTACCAATACGATCATATGATCTGTTTCTACCAATATGATCATATGAACTGATCTCTCTAATTAAATAAAACAGTATTTCTACCAATACGATCATATGAACTGATTATATAATACATAATTTCTACCATGATGCATCTTTGTCTGTACTACAGCTTGCATGCATCACATATGCACAAACAAGATTCATGGACAAAAAGCGAAATGGGAACTATACAAGAATGACACTACTCTTTAGAAAAAAAATTCTTGGAAGCAAAACAAAAGCAAAACAGCAAATGTACGGTTACTTACTTCCAATCTAAAAAACCCTCCAAGGAAAATGAACAAGACATACGGGGGACGTAATGACGAGCTGATGAGCGATGTTCTCCTGTGGTCTCCCACTCATGGCTGCGCCAGTGCTGGCCGACCAGTAGGGATTTACATTCATCAGTTCTGTGCAGAAACTGGATGCCATCTAGAGGACTTGCCAGGAGCGATGTACGATAGGGACGGGTGGCAAGAGAGAGAGAGAGAGAGAGAGAGAGAGAACTCTGTGCTATATGTACGACTTTATGGTGATGATGAGGTAACCAGTCTAGGTGTACGAAAACTTTGAATTCAAACAATCTGTACTCCGCTAAAACTGACATTGTGTTAAATCCTGTTGCAGTTGTTGGGGTTGGGTAAATAAAAAATCCATTTGTAGCATTTACCGAATTCTGAAAAGCTTCTTGGATATCGTTCTTTGGGTTGTAGACAGGTCTCGTAGCGCATTTTCTTTCTTATATCCTCGTATATCAACGACTCTTCAGAGTGGATTTCAATAGGAACCAAAAAAATCCAGAGAGTATGGTGAGTAGCCAGCTTGTTAATGACGGTTACACATATTTGTTTTCATTCATCATCATTTTTTTTCTATATCACATGGCAAGAACATATATAGATTTCTATCTCTTCGGAAACTAAACGGTGAGGAAGGCGACAATTTTCACGGATAGTAACATGTTTTCTCTTAATATTATCGTCTTTTTTTTTAACATGTCAGGTCGTCCAGATTTGATATCGTTTATGGTGACGATACTTCTTGATATGAAACAGAGTTGTAAACATAGCGACATTGAATGGGATGTTCAAGTTATAGTATGACTGGTACTAAGGTTATTTTTTATATAAGCTTGTCCTTTGTTCAAATAAAGTTCTATCTAAAATCACATAATTGTTCGTCCTCAGTTATGCATGGTTTGGCTTTGTTTGGTTTGGTTTTTTGGCATATCAACCATTTTCTATGCTCCCTTCAAGTCTACTACTGTTTTGACTTAAGTGTTTTTCTTCCTCTGAACTGATTAACAGATCAAAGTTAAAGAGCGCAGTCTGTCCAACTATTTACCCATAGCTGTTGAGAGAATAAATGGATTCATACCTTTCCTTGTATTAGCTTTATATGAAATGTAAACTGCCTCGTTCCATATTTGAACTCGGGTAGTCTAGCCCTCTTTCTATAATGATCACCGTTATGCCACTATCACCTCTTCATCATGCATGGAAAAAATAACAGAACATTGTCTATAAGTTCTATGGTCTCTTTAGTTCTTCTCAATGGATAATAAAAATTCTAATGCTTATCGTTCTTTAACTGTAGACTTGTATTTATTGATCATGGGAACAGCGTGTCTTCAAGCAAATGTCAGGCATGTATCACCACCTGCTTCTACATTGTGATCTTTTTCATTCTTTTTTTCTCTTCTTGTTCAAGTTGTGCTGTCGTTTCGAAGAAAATTACTTCTAGAGACAGACGCATTCGTGTTTTATTTTTCTTGGTTTCATTGACGGTCACGGGAATGTCTGTTCGGCACTGCAAAGAAATACCAGACGAGAGGCAAGCGTCTTTTCCAGGTGTTCACGTCTCTTTGATGAAAAAAGCAGATGATAAATGGTAGGAATGCCAACAGAATAAATTTGCCTCTGCCGAAGACGGTTAGGTAGTTACATGCTTTGGATGCAATATGCCTCAGAGGTGAAAAGACGCAATACGTATGTATGTGTAAGAGTTAGGAAAATATAAGGGGAATGAAAAAAAAACCGAAAAAAGAACGAAAGTTCGTTGAAAAAGAAAGAAAGTAAGAAAGAAAAAGACAAAATTTGGCGAATAGGGAAATGATGAGAGAGTGAGTGAGAAATAGATAGATAGATAGATAGCATGCTTGCCTTGAAAATCACCGTTTAATAATCCTGGCGTTTTAACGGTTGGTTGTTTGGTTGCGTTGTTTAATAGCTCATTAACCTTCGTGGGTTATTTAATGCTAAAGTCACCCAAGTAGAAGAACTGTGGTGGTACTATTCAACCTATAGCTCAGAAGGATAAGCGGGTTCAATCCTTTCCCAAGGTTTTTAATCAGAAAGTTTAGGTTTCAGCGCTTATGTAGTTCGAAACCTGCTAAAATGTTGCAGTATAGCACTTTAGCCACCAGACAACAGGGATCTTCTCATTTTAATGGAACAGAAAAAGAAAGAAAAAGAAAAGAAACAATGAGGAATAACTATCTCAGATATGAGATTGTCATCTATTAAGATTTGCTGAGTTCGGTACAAGACTAAAAGTATTGTGAACAAAGCGAAATTCGGACTCACTAACAATGGTTTACAAGGCAAGGTAGTAAACCATTACGCCAATTGAAACACTAGTCTCAGCTAACAGGTATTCATTTACTAAGAAGGATTAGTTTGGCACAAGGCCAGAAGCATGGGGATATCTGATAAGAACCAACCTCACTTGGTCTACTCGTATCGCCGGAAAAAAAACAAACATTACATCACGCGAAGCATTGGTTGGAGCGAACAGGCAGCTATTTATCAAGATTAGCTTAGTTTGGCATAGGGCCAGATCTATGGAAGTATCCTTTGATAATAGAACTCACTTGACCTACCAGTACGTCAATATGTATACAGTGAAAAAAGATTGAAAAACAAATATATATATATATATATATATATATATATATATATATATATAATAAAGAGGAGGAGAAGGAAAGAAAGGGAAAAAAGAAAAACAAGCAAATAAAAAATAACCGTGATAATTAAGCTCTTTTTCAGACAGTGGCATAATGGTTAGAATGATCGCCAATGGCCCGGGAGACCTGGGTTCAATCCCAGGTCGAATCATACCAAAGACTTAAAAAATGGTACTTGATTCTTCCTTGCTTAAGACTCAGCATTATAAGGTACGTATCAAGGGTAAAGTGGAGCAATTCAGGGAAAGGAGTAGCGCCCTCCCCTACACCATGGTGTAGTAGCTATCGAAAAGGGAGACTTGGGGTTACCCTCGACTACGGTCGCCAACTTTACTTTTTAATTACGAAAGGTGGAAGAATAAATGTTAAAAATGATCTATCTATTCAAGTTTGTTCATATCAATTAACTCTCTCTCTCTCTCTCTTTTACACACACATATACACACGGTAGGTACGACCGAAAAGTCTGGCTACCTCTTCGCTTTTTGCGGAGTACACCCCGGGGCCTGTTCTGGACTTCGGTCCGGAGCATGGCTCTGCAAAAGGAACAATGGCAGACTTGGGGCCTTTTATTAGGCACCTAGTTTCGACGAGGCTACTCTCGGGTGGGCGAGCTGCACCTTTGTCTCCTTTGTCACCCTTGTATCGCACTAGACCAAGGTCTAGTTTAAGCCGTAAACTGGCATACGTGCCCGGACCAACATTTGGGTTCGTGAAACTGCTTGCCTCATCAGGCTCACTAAGTGAGCCGATGAGCAGCATTGACCAGCAGGGTTCGAGTCTCGGCTCGTTCCCGACATCCCCTCCCCTTTATCCCCACTTTAATCGGCCTTTGGGCTTTTGACCTTGTGTCAAGTCGTGTCTGGCGGGAGGCAGCGACAAATAAACGACCGAAAAGTCTGCCGAATTTGAATAGGTTGATCCTCTTTGAAGGTCAAGTTAACTTTTAACCATTTCTGGCCAGACATTTCACATATATACAGAACTCACTCGAGCAAGAAATAAAGAACCATATTTTTCTATCTCTTTACTTTCTATCAGGCAGTTATTTCAAATCATATCTTCCCTGAACCTGGATTTATTCCCCGCCTTTATATATATATCCCTCTATATATAGAGTTCTAAAAAATTAGTTCATTTGAGATGTTTAGGATGTTTCAGAAAAATCGATATCATTTCTTAATCTAATAGCTCGGCCAATTTTTCAAAATCTCTCAAATTTTAACACCATGAATAGAAATAGCTTAAAAATCTATGTTTAATGCTTAAACAACTTTTTCTCCTCAGTGAATTTAATTTCGTCCTCGTGGTGTAATGGTTAAAGCGATGGACTGGGGAATCGTAGAAAGCGAGTTCGTACCCCAGTCGCGCTATTACGTTCACTTTCGGGCTAATACCCTTTTGAAAGGTATGAACCCCCCTCTTCTCCCAGCTATGGGCTAAATAATACCACTTCTGTTCTTCTAGGAGATTAGATTTGGCATTAAATAACCTACAAAGGTTGATATGCCATTAAACAAAGAAAACCCCAAATAAACCAATCATCATGCAGAGCTAAAAAATATTTTGTATAAAGACAAAAAGAAAAAAATATTCTCTTTCTTAATATCATTATAAATTTATTTCAGGCTCTCATAAGTTGCTATAAGTTTTACTCATAAGTTGTTTTTTTTATAAAAAACCTTCTTCAGATGAGACATTAAGAATTTTAACTTGATCTTTTTAAATTGTTTCCGGCGTGAATGGAATTTGAAAAAATTCTTTATTTTTATTTTGAATTTTTTTTTTAATTTAAAATAATTTATCTAATCCCTTTATCAAACAAGAAAAAATTAATACAAGTTGAAGATATATCTGTAATTATTTTTCATATATATTTTCTAAAAAATGAATCATGTAAATTAAACAGAATTTAATGATTTTTCCTTATATTTCTTAATCTTGATAAAAAATAATTGTCCCAATATAAGTAGAATATAAACTTTATCTATAGGTTTAATAAAAAGTCGCGTACCAGGAATTGCTTTTTCTGGGATTAGGTTTTATCTTATCTTTTAATGTTCTGTGGTATGTAAATTTGGGGTAACAGTATTTTTTAAGAATATGTATATAAAAAATAATATGAAGGTTTTTATAAAAACACGTAAGTAAAAGTTATAAGAGCTCATAATAGTCTTAAATTATGGAGGTACCCGTGGTGTAATGGTTATCGTCCTAGGAAATGGACACGGCGACATGAGTTCAAATCCTGGACCAGACTAATTGCATTGCACTAATACTATTCTCCCTCCAGCTATGTGTAAATAGAAGGACAGACTGGGTTCTTCAGCCTTGGTGAGTCAACCAGTCTAGGAGAAGGGAAACTCTGAATTCAAACCTGTTAAACTCCGCTTAAAAATTGACCTTGTGTCATATCCTGCTCGAGCGGAGGGGTTAGTAAATAGGATACAATAAATAAATAATAATGATAACAAGAAAATTAATCTTTTCTTTTTTTTTTCTTTTTATAAAAGATATATATATATATATATATATATATATATATATATATATATATATATATATATTTCCCATTATTGCATTATAAACACCCATAAGAATTGTCAAAGACCTTTATGATCATTGCTGTTACTTTTCTTATTTTATTTTCTTATAATTTTTTCATTCATTTATTATTATTATTATTATTTACTTGGGAGTTTTTCACATCATTTTTAGCTGATGGTTTTTCACTGTTTTTTCTACTCATGTCTCCAGTACTCTTCTCAGTATTCTGGCCGATCTAAAAAAACGCTGTAGTTTGGACAGTCTCCACCAGTCCCGTTATTTCCTAGAACTCCAGTCCTTGTACCAATCCTTTAGTGACTGTAACAAGAAAACCAATTACAATTGGTATACTCGTCAGTTTCATGTTCCATAGTTTTTCAATTCCCAAGCAAGGTCGAGGCACTTATCCCTCTTTTCGCATTTTTTCAGTGTTACTCTATGGGACGCTAGGACAGATTTTTATCATTGCAAAAGGTACCCAAAGCCTATCATTTTTATTACCTGCCCATAAATACGACACCCCATTAAAACAAAAAAGCTAACGTATTGAAGATTTTAATCTTAATCATCATTATTACTCAACAAAATTCCCAAGAAAACAGACATTTCGTATTCATATCAAAATAAACCTTTGTTTTTTTTTTAAATCTTCACTGTCCGACGATTGCTGATTACATGAAACCCAGGGTCACAGACTATCTATCTATCTATGTATCTTATTGAAATTTATGAAAGAAGAATGTTTGATATCAGAAACAGAATGTATGTAAACTTAAACTATATAGACGGAAGTCATTAGTGCATTTTGATTATAAGTTCTATGCTTTGTTATAGTCAGTAGATATTGTTCGGTCTCTAAGCTACTAGGAAGAGTGAACCGGTTTGAATCTATTTTGGATTTAGAGCAAATTCTTCAATTAGTTTTTTTTAGCGAACGTGGGGTTTCGTGACATTACTTTTTAAAGCTTTTATTTTTATGAATTTGCTCTTTTCATAATCCCATTAGAGCTCGTCTATAGACAAAGCCCTAGTCTTACCAAACAGATCAGTGATATCTATTTTTAGCATGTAGCGTAGCATTTAGATTAAGCCCGTGCTGTTAAATGCATGGAAAAATACCCCGTGTTAACAAGTACGATGGATGACCGTTGAACTGGCTGTCAATCTGAGATAATAATAGCTTTCATTGTATGGATTCAGTTAACTGATCGAAATGATTCTTGAGAAAGAAACAAGTTAGTTAGTGATAAACCCTCAACGCTCCATCTTGCTTTCATCCATTCTCCGTTTAGACCAAGAGGGTATTGCGTAAAAAGTCACCAAGAACTAAAAAGCAAAATGTGTACTTGAAATGGTAGTAACATTGGTCCTTCTCGTCAAAGAATAAGACCAAAGATGGTAACAGGAAAGAGACATTAAAGCGACCGAGGCAACAAGTCGTTCAACCGGAGAAGTGAAGTGTGGAGTTCGTAGCGGACTGATCTGAGAATAAGGACCATATAACGTAGGCCGAGCGCTTAAAGAGCTATGAAGATTATATAGCATATTCAGGATTAACTTATTGTCTGATGATTGTGTTATGTGTGAATCTTACTGGTACACTTGCCCTAACATTTGCAGCTGGAACTGAAACCAGCTAACCGAGTTTAAAATCCTGAACAAAGCCGTTTGCATTTCACATTACGCTAATGCCCTTGGGAAAGGTAGGAATCCTTCTATTCTCCAAACAATGGGTAGATAGTTGAATAAACAGAGTTCTTCAAAGAGAAGGAAAAATACAGAATTTAAAGCCACAGTACTCAGCATATGATTAACTTTGTGTCACCCCCTGCATATAGTGGAGGGGTTGGGTCAACATATACGGTAACCTTACAGAGCTGTTTTTAAAACTACACTATCTTTGAATTTGGCAAATATTCCAGGTTTCTTTATATATGTATGAATAAAAAGCGATTTAAAATATTAATTCTTTAAAAGGAACCCTTAATTTCGATTACGTCTCATCAGAGAATTTTGTCCGCAATACTTATGAGGAATATATTGATACCAAAACCACTGCTAATAACGTCAGCACTGGTTTTGTCGTACCACAAATATACATACATATTAGTAAAGTTGGCGACCTTAGTCGAGGGTGACCAGAAGACTCCCTTTTCAATAGCTACTACACCGAGGTGTCGAGGAGGGCGCTACACCGGTCCCTGAATGGCTCCACTTTACCCTTGATACGTACCTTTTATTTCTGAGGGTTAAGCAAGGAGGTATCGGTACCATTTTTAAAGTCTTTGGTATGACTCGACCTGGGATTGAACTCAGGTCTCCCTGTTTCTATAGTTGTAGGGACACAGCAACAGCTTGGAAGAAATCCCGTTTTATTTTATCGGATAGATCGAACTTCAATATGATCGGTAACCTGTTAATAGCATTCCTTGCCTTCTCTAGGCGTATGTTGACATCACTTTCAATTGATGAGATGTTGTTGCCGAGGTATGTGAAGTGGTGTACTAATTTCAAAGGCTTGCCACTTAGACTGGAGATGGTTCCTATTTGTTTAAAAAATGAACTCTGTTTTATTTGCATTCACATATAGGCCAATGCCTCTTGATGTTTGCTTTAAACTAAGCAGTGAGAATTCTACTTGGGTTGGTGTATTTGCGAAAAGTTTTCGGCCGTCTGCTTTGTCTACACCTGTCATAGTTTTTTTTTTCTGCAGGAGATTGATTAATTCTTGACATTTTTTAAAATGTGAAACCATCTTTTTTATTCGATCTATGATGTTCTAAATACGTATTCTTAGTAGATTATATACAAATATGATGCTAATACATCTCTTTGCAAAACTCAAACTACTATGCAGAAAAAGTCTCCATTCAGTGAGCAAACCATTGTTTTCTTGTTTTTGTATCATCATAGCAGACATTTGTAAAGGAGTTCGTTTCTTACTAAGTACTTAATACTTCTTAGCATGTGTCAAATTAAACTTATCTTAGTAAATGATGACTAGTTGAATTTTTATTTATGGGATTGGAACTGCACTTAGCGTAACGGTTATCGTCGTGTGAAATGTAGCTGGAGACCTGAATTCAAATTCTGGACCAGGTTGCTTGTCTTTCATTTCGTGCTAATATCCTACGGAAAGGCACGCATCCATCTATTCTCCTTTAGCTAAGGGTATATTGGATTCTTTTGCCTTAGTATAGCAATTAATCTAGGAGAAAAAAAAAACAAACTCTGAAATCAACTTTTTGCGTTACATCCAGCCCGTTGCGGTCGGGTTGTGTAACTATATATAGTTTTAGTATTGAAGGCACCGCGTGTAGTATCACTGTTACGGAGTTAGCTTAACTGATTATTGTGACTGGTTTCAATTCTCAATGGGTGTTGTTCTGGCCTTGTGCTAAAAAAAAAACAAAAACGAAAACAAAAACCAACAAACTGAGTAAATTAAATGTCAAAATTTCTGAAATGAAGCCTGATAACTATTATTACATAGAATATTCTGACTAATGACATCATCTTTATTGTTATAATCACAACGTTTTGGCCGATTTGTCCTTCGGCTTTCTTCAACTCAGGAGTCTGCAGAGAATCTCGAACTGAATCATTTATTAAAACCACACGAGTAGACTGTTCCAATTCTGTTAACCATGACCGGGTACTAGTGTTAAGTCATAGTAAATATTCCTTGTTAGTCTTAGAACCTGCAACTTCCAGATGATTTCAATTTGAAGCACCTTCTAACCAAACGCCTTATGCTCTGCCTCATGTGTCCTTGACAGAATAAATGATTACATTTATAGCATTTTGTTATAGAATAGCAAGTGTATTGAATTACAGTCACTTCTAATAACCAAATAGCAAGTCAATATGACAGTCTCGTAAAATACCATTAGAGTAGCGAGGTTGCTGCTCACTGAGCGCTCTAATCTTGCGATATTTTGTTGGGTTGAGCTAACGTTTTTAAATAGAGTTAAAAAAAATAAACAAAAAACTGATTTCAGTTGATGCGTGTGGTTGGTGTTTGATCCCCGATAGAAGCCAAGATGAACGCTGATTTTCAAAGTTGATAAACCTTTCCACGCTTCGAAGTCTAGGGCAACTCAGTTTTTTTTCCCAATTATGTACTAGAGTAACTTAATTCAATACCAATTTCTGTATTTAGTAATTTCTCGGGAGGTTTTCGTTCGCACTCGCTTTATTTCCCTCACTCGCTCTCCAGAATTCTTGCACGTAATATGGCTGGTTTATTTGCAAAGAAAAATAAACTGAGAATAATTACAGAAAAAAAAAAAAAAAAAGAATACGCATTCGCTAAAAAAGAACTATTACTTCACAGTCTCTACAAATTTATTCTACCCTGACAGCAAGTCGACAGTTTTCTTCTTAAAGACGTCATCATTCAATAAACCGATAAATTCATTGAAGGCTTCTTCAATTTGATTCTGATTACCTGGAAGGACGTGATCGAGATGATTATAAAAGAAAAAAAAAGAAGAAAATTATAATCCAAAGCACAGAAATCTGATAAATAGAAATAGTGAAACACAGTTTCCATTTTCAACTGATTCAACTTTGGAGACGTCATTTAAACATGATTTTTCAGAAACGTATATTTGGCGTCTTATTTTATGTCAGCCATTTAGAACTATCAACAACTTTCTTATTATTTTACCCTTTGCAAGTTTTTCGCTTCAACATTTGGTGGTGGTTTTTCACAGAAGTCTGAGTGACAGCAAGTCTCTTCAGGTTTTCAGGATTCTTCTCAGTATTCTGGCTGAGCACTGCTGTAGTTTGAATGATTTTGATTCTTCTTCCAATTTCTAAATGTTCCAATTCCCTTACAAATAATTTAGGGACCGTTCCAAGCACATCAGCTACAATTGATATTATCGTCAGCCACATCTTCCAATGTTTTCTTTTTACTTATCTGGCAAGGTCCAATAATTTTTCTGTCTTTTGTATTCCTTTTATTTTTACTCCGTGGTCCGCTGAAACGGCAAAATCTACTAAGTGACATGTTTTTCTTGTTAATTAACACAGTCTGGTTTCCAGACCGGAATTAGGTGATCTTTTTGTATTTCAAAATCTTCGAGATTTTAATGAATCTCTTTCTCTGGAATGGATTCTGGTTTGTCATTATACCATTTGCTAGTATGGTCAAATCTTAAACTTTTGCACTGTTCTTAGTGATCACATCTCCAACCCAGTTATGCCTTCTGCTTCTTCTGTGATTCTGCTGCATTCGTTTATTATGTGCTTAACCGTTTCATCTCTGCCTACAAATAATTGAAACTTATAATTTGTCCTAATGGCGTTATTATGTGTTGCTTTTAAAAAGTATACAGTTTCTCTTTTGTGGTTTCCTTTTCGTAGCCATACCCAGATAATCCCGTAAGCAATCGCACCAGTTTATACATTTGTTTTTTCCCCTCATTTTTGTTTTCTAGACTTTGTTGTCGTAATTGACACATTCTTATTACTGGCTGCTGTAATTATTCTTTCTTTGATTTTTTTCTTCGCAATCTTAAAATCTTGCTGGTTTTCTTCTCCCATTTTTACTTGATATATGTTGTCTGTCATTCTTATCTCCCGAATGTCTTGTGCATTGTCATAAACTTCCTTGAGATTGCGCTATTAGTTAAGGAGATCATGCCAGAGCCTCAAAAAATAGCACTTGATGCTTCATTGCTTAAAACTCAGCATTGTAAATGCAAGGATCAAGGGTAAAACGGAGCAATTCAAAGAAAGGAATAATTCTCTCCCCTATACCTCGGTGTAGTAGCTGTTGAAAAAGGACCCTTGGGGTTGCCCTCGACGACGGTCGGTCAATTTAATTAACTTACACACACACACACATATATATATGTATGTATATATTAAAAAAATACGCTTGTTTGTTTATAAAAAGGCGCTTGGTAACGTCGTCAGTTATGTTTTTTGTTGGTCTTAGAGGGGTTTCGGATCTTTCAACAGAATACCCTCATCGCCTGCTGGACCCCACTTTGGATGATCACACCCTGTCCGTCACCCCAAAATTAAAAACCCTGCTCGTTCCGCTTGCTTTATAAATAGACTTGACATAGTAAACACTGGTTTCCAAGCATTTGATTGGTTAATGCTTTAGCTAGCCAGTTTGCCGGGCGGGTGTTTTAACCAGGTCTACGCGGCTGTAACACTTCTTTTTTTCTTCCTTTGGCATGAGAAGGATCCAGTGGTAAGTTCAGTAATTCATTAAATTTTTTTATCTCTACAAATGGTCCCCAATAAAAACACCATATACACACACACAAGCTAAATCTCCTCCTCTTATAATCATGGTCTTTGCAAAAAAATAACATACATACATACATACATATATATATATATATATAGGTATACTTACACATACTCACAATACATATCAATATTCGGAGTAAATATGAAGGGGCATCTAAGAAAAATGCACACTTCAAAAAGTAAATATTCAAAAAATGATCTGAATAAGTCGTTTAACTATTATGCCAAAAAAAGTCGTATGAGATTTTATTAAAAATCCTACCTTGAATAAAACTTGCCTTAAAAAAATAAAATAAAAATTGAAAACCTGTATAAATGAGAATTCGGGTGAGATATGAGTGTCTAAACAAAATATTTGTCTACCAGTTTCAGAGAGGTTCCTTCCCTCAAGTGTGGAAATGTCGCCTGCTTGATTATAGCACATGTATTCAGATTGTGTGCATTGACATGGAGGCCAACGCCTGCGGTGGCTCGTTCCAAACTATGCAGTAGTGTTTCGACTTGGTTTGGCGTATTTACCAGTATCGCTATGTCATCGGCGTAGTCGGCGTCGGTAATAGTTTTGGCGGGGTACCTTCTGTTTCTTTTCTTTGTCAGCTCGAATTCGTTTTCTCTGATTTTATCGATCGATGTTCTAAGCACGTCGTCTAGACAGATGATAAAGAGGTATGGGGCTAGCGTGTCCCCTTGTAGTACTCCTGCTACAATGTCGAAGTATTCTGTGTCTCCATCCGGTGAACGTACTTTCACTTTGGTGTTTCTATAGAGAATCGTCATTGCTGCTACGGTTTCTTTTGGTAGGCCATATGCTAGTAGGATTTGTTCCACCTTCTCTCAGTGAACGGAATCGAAGGCCTTGGTAAAGTCGACAAATAGTAATGTCGCCTGTAGGTTTTTTGCCCGTACGCCTTCAAGGATTCTACGGATGGTCAATATTTGTGAGGTCGTGGATCAATTTCTTCGGAAGCAATTTTGTTTTTTCCTAAGAATGTTGTCGATTTTGGGTTCTATGCGGTTTCGTAGTTGGGCATTGTAAATTTGGGCTGCTATGGATGTAAGTGTTATACCTCGGTAGTTCTTGGATAATCCGAGGTCACCCTTTTTAGCGAAGGGGAGGATGCACCCCTTCATCCATCTGTCAATCGGATTTTGATTGTAGACTGCGTTGCATTGTCGGAGCAGTATGTCGTCGAATTGTCTGGACTTCCATACTTCTGGGGGAATCTTGCCAAGCCCTGCAGCTTTCCTATTTTTAATTTTTTAAGAACAGATTCGAGTTCTTCTTGTGTGAACGGTCCTAGTTTAATGTCCAATTGTTTACTTATAATTCTGGTGATTGGATCATGCGTAACTTTTGGTGGGTTTCCTAGTAGATTTTCGAAATGTTGTTTCCACAGTTTTATTCTTTCTTGTTGGTTTGTAGCTTTCAATTTTGCTTTGGTTGTGCTCTTCATTCTACTCTCTTCGTTTATTGTTTGCCAGGCTATCCTAGATTGCTTATCTTCTACTGAGTCTCTAATCTTATCTATCTGATTTTGTATGTATTATGTCTGTTTTTTAGATATATGTCTGTTAATTGATATTGTGCCTTTTTTAGTTTTATGGCATTTGTGTGTGTTGGGTTCTTCCTATAGCTTTTGGGGGCAGTTTTCAGATGTGCACGTTTTTCTCTAACCGCTAACTTTTCTCATGGGAGTCTATATTTAGTTCTAGGTGTTGTTGGAATACACTTCGCTGCCGCCTCTAGGTGCGCGTTGACTAAATTCTCATATTCGTCATTTGGGGTACCTTTTCTGTCTTCTCTTGTAGTGTCTCGAATCTCTTTCTTAATTCTAATACACATCTATCTCTAATATTCTTGTTGTTAAGAAGGGCCCAGTCATAGTGTTTGGTGACCGCTGTTCGTGTGGCGTTTTTTCGTAGGCTGAGTCGTATCTTTGCTGTGACTATTCGGTGATCGGAGGACACACCCTCGAAAGAGGTGTATGCCTTGCAATTTATCGCGCTATTTTTCCATTTCTTGTTCATAAAGACGTAGTCTATCTGTGCTTTACTATTGTTCGCGTATGTGTAGGTCCATAATCCCTTTTTTGACAGTTTGTATTGAGGCATGTTAATCTATTTTCCATCGTGAATTCTGTTAGATGTTGTCCATTCCTATTTGATGTGTTGTGAAGGCTGTATCTGTTGTTTCCGTTTTAGTGCGTTGTGTTTTGGAATGCTACGCACTAGAGAGGATAGCTCATCGTAGAAGGCGACTAGTTCAGTTTCTTCAATAACATTGGTAGGGTTGTAGCAGGGAATGATTGTTGCTCTGGGGTTGCCATTAAACGTAGCTGCCATCATCCTAGGTTGTATTCTCTCTATTAAGTGTTTTTAATGCTCTTGGTCCTATAAGCATTCCTGCCCCTCCTGCCGTGGCATCGACAGAGTTTTTCATGCTGATACAGTGGCTAGCGTCCATCCATTGCCAGTATCGTGATATTTGATATCTTCGGTGTGCGTTTATCTGTGTTCTTGTATGCATATTATGTCTATCTTATGTTCTAGGGCCGATGCAGTCAGCTCTTGTAGTTGACATATTCTATTTGAAGTTCTAACGTTAAACGTCGCTATTTGTATTGTTTGTTTGCATTTTAGTAGTTTTTGTTGTTTGAGCTGTGTAGCTGATTTTTCGAACACTGAGGTCAGGGCTCCAACCTCAGCAGGACGAACCCCTTTTTTACCTGCGCGAAGAGCGATGCGGTTTATGTATGTGGTTTGAGTGTGTCATGGTTATCTTTCGATGGCTGTTTTTATTCTCATCTATAGAAGCCACTCTTAGAGATGAGCAGCAGTAGTTCCCCGATCGAACTGAGCGTTGAGTTGAATGTCTCACACGTCAAGGATCTGATTAGGCATTGCGTTTGGCCTTCAGAGGGTTTATTCACATACCTTTACGTACATCATGCTTCTTCCCATGTGTACGTATAAAAGAGAGTGTGGGGGTCCTTTATCCGTAAGCTTTAACTTAGTTAATGTCCAGGACTAATGTATATTTATAGGAGATTTTTTTGTTTATTTTCACCTATGTTCTGAAACTGGCCCTAACATTTATTTTTATTGGGGACTTCCTTTACTTAACTTTTTTTTTTATTAAAACTAATATAGGGTGGGGAAGAGCAGTGGACATTCTAAGCACCAACCTAGGAAGCAGTGTCTCATCAACCGAAAAAGACATCGACATGCGGCTAACGAAGGCATGGACAGCTATCGATAAGCTATCGATCATAAGGAAATCAAACCTGACCGATAAAATGAAACGCAGTTTCTTCCAGGCAGCAGTCGTGTCGATTATGCTGTATGGATGCACTACTTGGACGCTGACAAAACGGCTGTCGAAGAAGCTAGACGGCAATTACACAAGAATGTTGCGCGCAATTTTGAATAAGTCCAGGCGACAACACCCCACAAAGCACCAACTATACGGCCACGTGCCTCCCATCACAAAAACTATCCAATTTAGACGAACCAGACACGCAGGACACAGCTGGAGAAGCAGAGACGAGCTCATAAGTGATGTACTCCTATGGACCCCCACATATAGCTGAGCCAAAGCAGGACGACCAGCTAGAACATACATACAGCAGCTATGTGGGGATACGGGATGTAGCCCTGAAGACTTACCAGAGGCGATGAACGATAGGGAAAAGTGGCGAGAGAGGGTCAGGGATATCCGTGCTAGCGGCACGACATGATGATGATGATGATGATGTCAAATAATAAACGTTGTGGTGTGCTTCCAGGCCTTGCACCTCTTGCATCTCACCAGGAGGAACTCCTTCACGCTGCATCTGGGTTTTTTCAACCTGACACTTTATTCTGACCAGATGGATATTTAAACCCCGTATATTCTTGGATATTTTTCCGCATGGGCATATTGAATTCAATGATTTTTTGTTCAAAGCTGTGTTAGTTATCATATGATCATTTTCTTTAGCGATCTCAGGTTTCCCACTCTCTTGTGGGTAGATAATTAGTGGATTCTGTTGCGTTGATTTTTCCACAAGCCTGGTAGCAAGTCCAGACATTTTTTGTGGTCTTTCCTCACCGTCAATTGTCGGTTCAATTTGTCGACCAGACTATTCCTGAGTAGTCAACCGGCCTCTTCCTGAACGTCACTGATTGTGCAGAAGAACTAATGCAAGAAATACGCTTATATATATATATATATATATATATATATATGTGTGTGTGTGTGTGTGTGTTTGTGTGTGTGTGTGCACATACACACACATGTATATTGTTGAGGGATGTCTGATCAAGATAGTCTACTGGAATGAAACCAAGTGAGATTGATTAATTTGTTGTCCACAGACTTCTTCCATTGGTGTTGCATTGTTTGATTACCATCGGTAAAAAGTCATTAACGATAGATATGACGTCATCTTTCCGCCTTTAGACTTTTGTTTTCCCTCATATATATATTTGTGTGTGTGTGTGTGTGTGTGTGTGTGTGTAAGAACGCGTCTAGATATCTTAAAGTATTAAGTTTCCTATCATTATTGAAGAACTGTTTTGTTCGAAATCCGTTGGGAGAAGAATTCGTTAAATAAAGTTTCAAATAAATCAAATGTTTAAGATGAAGTAATGAAAAAATAAAAGGCAAAATAATTACAAGAACAAAAATATTTGGAAATGATTGAGCTGACAAAATATAATTTTCTGACAAACAAACGAACAAACATTCAGTGATGAAAATACGGCCTCTCACGTTTTGCGATCTTGATAACAAAATAAAGAATCTTATTGTAACCTCAATGCAGAATGTCTAAAAATGACCACCTCCCCTGATTTATTTTTGATCATTTGCTTTGAGAGGTTTTGAGTTTATATTGTATTCGATTGTTTGTAATATTTGCTTGAAACTGATGTGGTGTATTCCTATTGTATTGTCAATACCCCAACAGAATACAAGACCAGGAATTGCGTGTAGTTCATACCGTGCAGTTGAGGTAAAGTATATAAAGGCGAGAGGTGCCGTCCACTAAAAGTTCGGCAAGAGGAATATCGAAAGGCAGCATGTCGGAGAGAGGACGAAAAGTCGGATAATGCTGACCATATATGGAAAGAAAAGGCATGAAGTTAAAATAATTGATTGGGAACAATACTGAAGAATAAGAACTCTTAAAGAATTTGGTCTGTTTTCGCCGAAAACCTAGATGAATTAATCTTCGATTCCAATTTGCCGAAACAAGGAGAAAAACACATCAAAAAGTTTTTTTATTTCTTAAATCTAACCAAAAATAAAAACATTTACCAATGAATGGTAAATGCTCTCTTGTTACATACGTATGCGCCTTACACAGCGATGGTGATTGATTTTAACTGCGTGTCAAACTTAAAGTTTAAGGAATCGTGTTCACTGTACATTCAAATTTATATTTTTTGTGTGGTTCTTTTTTTACACAGTCCTATCAAATATGAATATTTTTAACAGATCTATATTGATGCATCAAAGAAACGTGAACAAGTCTGCTCACTGGGGTTCAAAAAGGATTTGGGCATAATGGCAAAGCCAATCTCCGTAGGTAAAGCCTTAACATTAGTTTATTGTCCAACTCAAGGCAGTCCATTTTTTAGGGTATGAGATAGAGGTCTTAATCCTCGACAAAAGATTCAGTTTGTGTATTCTTAGTCACGCCAACAAGGCAGCCAAAGAAAAAAAGAACAAGGGGAGACACGTGGAGTTTTACGGACATGATTTTGAATTCATTTTTCTACATAAATCTGGGTTTTGAATTGCTGAAAGAAAGAAAACTAGATTCTCCTTTAATATCTTTCTATATGGCTGCCTAAAGACGTTTCCAAGTATTCTACCTAATCTTTTGTCATTTAATGGCTTCCCCCATCAACTATGGTGAAAATGGATTATTTAGCTCTGGTTAGTCGAGTAGAAGGAAAACTCTAATTTCAGGCCAGGACTATGCCACTTAAAAATTGACCATGTGTCACATCCTGCCTGTGGCGGAGAGGTTGGGTAAATACATACTAAATATATGGAGAACATTTGGTTGGTGTAATTGACAGGTAGTGAGTCAAAGTCTAAATCTCTAGCCGTGTGGAGAAACTATGAATCTGATTGTAGAAAGTCACGTGCGAATTAAAAGGGATCGAGATGAATTAAATGTGGAGAGTTGAATTTGGGACACCAAAGAAAACACAAATATTTTGGAGCTTAACCCAGCCTCTATAGGATTTATGATTGAATGAATATTTCCTCCGTCAACTGGACGATAATTACCTTACATCTTTCGGTTTATGAGATCGGTCCAAAAACAAATTATGTATGAACGTGATTGGGAGATTGTAACGAAGTGTTTGTGTTTTTGTCACCGGGATCAAGTGACGTCATTCCTTCTTTCCCCTACTCAACGTTTCTTCAACCAGTTTTTATAAAAAGCCCTGCAACGTAACAAGTATGATACTAATTGACTGTAGATGGTTATAATCATCATCATCATCATCATCATCATCATCATCTTCAAACTATGCTGATAGCAAAATTTCTCTTGAGTCTCTCTCTCTTTCACCATCCGTCCCTATTAGGTCATTGCTTTTAGTAAGTCCCCAAGACAACATCTGGTGATTGCACGGAGTTAATGAACGTAAGTTTTTGCTTGTCGGCTTAGATTGATTTGTACACGTGAAGAAGAACGAAGCATAAAAGTTCGTCCATACTTCTCCATCGGTACCCTGAATGTCTCATTCGTCTTATTTGGTTGATTTGTGAGACAGGAGGTAAGTGGCCACACAGCTGTTGTTTTGAATGTTGTTGCTTTCAGGATTTGCTTACATCAACAGGTAGAATTCTAGAGTTGTTCCCATTTAGCTTTTTCTTCAAACGCTTTTTTAGAGTTCAAGAGGTGCAACTATATTGTAGTTACTATACGGTTACAGCTTGGAAGAATTCCCGTTTTATTTTATCAAAGAGATCGGGGTTCCATTTGGAGGGTAACATATAATTAGCGACTCATGCTTTACCAACGTGTACGTTGACTGCTTTGTTTAAATTTGATAAAATTAGTATAATTCAGTTGAACAGGATGTCATGGGTATATTATCGTTATTAAATATTATCAATTTTGCGCACGCGCTTTATTTGTTTCAGGCATTTTCTTCAGTGCAGAAAACTAGAGTCAGTTGGTTACTGTCTGTGAAGAAAGCAACACCATAACACAAGTCACTTCCGAAATTCTAACACGGCATGCTAGATTGTTAACATTTACACAGAAACTCCAATACGAAGATTTTGCGTGTCAATTGGTGTATAGATTCTTATTCATATCAATAAAAAACAAACACGCAATCCATATCATGGTGTTTAGGGTGGTCACATACTATGCTGATGTTATGCCTCTTCATCTAACCTGGCCTCATATTCTACTTCAAGTACCTGGAGGAAGTTGTGCGGCCCAGGATCAAGAGGGTGTCTGCTGGAAGAACCTACGCCTGTCAACAGGACCTTGCACCATGACACACAAGCAGGAAAACCCTATGTTGGCTGTCAGAAAAATTCTGCGACTGCATACCCCTGACATCTCGCTGCCTAACTCTTCCGTTGGATTTTTATGAGTCGGGTGGGATTGAGTTAGAGATTAACAAAACTTTGTACAACACCAAATATGAACTGAAGAAAACGATTACGGCAGCATTTACAAATTTAAACAGAGAAACCGTCTGAGAGGCGGGCAGAAGATTTCGAAGGCATCTGGAGGGAGTAGTTGAAATCAATGACGATTTCTTTTAATATATTTAATGCATGGTATTTCAAGATATTTTCATGTAATTTTCGGTTAATATATCTCATAAACTGTGATGTCAGTATTATTTTCATTTTTGCATAATTTAAGCGACAATTGATCCATCGTGGTTAAACATCATTAAATAAAAATAAATCAATTTATCTGTTTTTTTTTAAGAAAACTGATCGGATATTTTTTTCGAAATGAAATGCTACATCAATCATTCATTATTAATTTATGAGGTAAAAAGCATAAAAAAAAAACAATTCTTAGTAAACAATTATAGCTTCAAGTAACTATTCTTAATACAAATAGTTAATAGTTATATGGCATCAAGTACGAATAATTTGAAAACAGATCAATTTGATCCATGAATAGGACCTTAACAGGTGCTATCCTTTCGGGTCAGGTTAAACCAAGGAGTAATGGCAATGAAGGATGGTGTGTCAATCAAGAACGATAAATCACTAGCTAGTCAAAATAGAATTATGGACCTTATTTCAAAAGATCTTTTTTTCTTCCTCAGTTTCCTGTACCGCCATCTATAAATAAAGCCGACGGCGTTAATTTGCTAGCGGGAACTGTCCAACAAAGGCAGACTTGAGGCGAAAAGGCCCACAGCTTCAGCTGAGCCACCTTCAGGTG
>OY757912.1:40996847-41121847 GCA_963585895.1 Sepioteuthis lessoniana | reverse complement strand
CAATCATAAAACCCTATATGAACTTAATGTAAGTAAGAACGACTTATTTACGGACTCCGTTAACATACACACATCTTTAAACAAATTTATTTTCTTCTGGCCAAACTTTATTTTCCAAAAGGCCATATACACATCATGTATTTTATTTGTTTTCATATTCTGTTATATGCATATCAAATTGTTTGTTGTTTAATGTTCGTTGTGTTCTATTCCATTTCTTTTACGCGATTGTAAAGTTTTGTGTTGTATTTGTGGTGGAAATAATTTAGAGAGCAATACCCGTAAATTATGGACGCACATCTACTGAAATAACCAAATTACATACAACCCCACAGATCGAACCAACAGCCACAGACTGCAGTAGAGCGCACTTAAACTCTACTACTGGACCACCGGTCCATATCAGACAAAAACGATGCCAAATTAACTAGTTATGGTAAATGCGCGACTATATATATATATATATATATATATTCCGGACAGACTAGGTTCTTCAGCCTTGCTGAGGCAACTAATCTAAGAAAAGGAAAACTCTGAATTCAAACCTGTTAAACTTCGCTTAAAAATTGACCTTGTGTCATATCCTGCTCGAGCGGAGATCTTGGAATATATATATATATATATATATATATATATACATTCCAGTAAGTAGAGAAGATTGAGTTGTCGTTTAGAAAATGAAAAGGACTTGCCAATTTGTTGACAACATCGTTTCAATAGAGCCCGAAATTAAAGAAAATAAATATTAAAAATGAAATAAATACTCAGATTGTCCAAGAAAGCTGAAGAATTTATGAAACATGAAAGTGCCAGTGATACTAATCATAGTTTGAACCCATGAAATATTACAAAAAAATGAAGAATAAGAAAAAAAAGTGAACTGAAAATCCGAGGAAGAATTTAAATCTTTCAGACTACTGCGTAGCTGAGATTTGCTAAAATAAAGAAATTTATGGCTACACCCACCTTCCGAATAAACTTTGTGGCAGAAACTGAATATATTTAAATAAAAGTAAAGTAAAGTTGGTGACCTTAGTCGAGGGTGATTCTAAGGCTCCCTTTTCAATAGCTACTACACCGAGGTTTAGGAGAGGGCGCCACTCCATTCCCTGGATTGCTCTGCTTAACCCTTGATCCTTACCTTGCAATGCTGAGTGTAACGAAAGGCAGCATCAAGTACCATTTTTTGAGTTTTGGTAAGATTCTACCAGGAATTGAACCCCATTCTCCCGGGCCATTGGCGAAAAATCTACTTATTAGACCACTTTTAATAGTAGCACGAAATAATGCTATTTTGACTCATGGTATCAAAGCAAATATTGATGATGCCTAGATAAGCAAGCTTGGCTTTTAGGGTGACACAGATTACACAGTTATTCACATAATTAACCAATGCAGCAAACTGGCACAAAAGGAATAAAAGAATAGGCACGACTGGGTGGGAAAGGTGATCCAAAGGAAATTGTAGAAGTGGTTAAATTTTGGTCGTGTTGAGCTTGTGTTAACAAGAAGAAAAGAGCTTGTCACTTAGGGGATGTTGTCGTGCCGCCAGACCATGCAGGTAGAATAAATGGAGGAGACGGTCATACCCATTAAAGTTGGTATACCTGGAACGATCCCTAAAGGCATGAAAAAAAAAAGACTGGAGAAACTGAAGATCAAAGGAAGAATCAAAACTATGTATACCACTGCTTTCTGAAGATCCGCTAATATACTCAGAATAGTCCGGGAAACTTGAGGAGATATGCTGTTACTCAAACTTCTGAGATATTACCAGTGAAAACAGGTGGGGGAAACTTGTATACAGTTAAAGAATTGTATCATAATAACACAAGAATAGATAAGTAATCTTCAGTATATGTATGATATCAAACTGATTGTCAAAAATACGCATGAATTGGAAAGCCTATCATAAACCATTAGAATCTTCAGCAAGAACGCAAAATTGAGAGATGCACAATGCTTGAAATGAACAAAGGAACATGAAAAACAACAGAAAGAATAGAACTGCAACCCTAAGCAAAAATTATGGGATTTGCATACGAAGAGAAAGTTCACTTATTGTATTTCATTTTATTCATCGATTTAGCAGTAAGTAAATTAATTATAGAAAAGACGCAAAACATATTTATTTTATAGCTGAAAATTCTGGCTTCATAAAATCTACATTTAAAAAAATCTAGAAAAAATAATTTGAATTAATGGTATAATTTAGATAATTGCGTCTGCTTATATTTGTTTTATGAATGCAAAATTACAAGATCATTCCATACTTTTTTTCCACTCAATATTGTGTTATCCCATTATAATTTTTCCCCTTTATTAATTATTCGAAAATTCTACATTTGAGCCCAGGTTAATTTCGGTAAAGCGTAACTTAAAGCCGAACCTTTTAAAATCTTTTTCTATGCAGGTGTCATTGGGGGAACAAGAAAAGTTTTGGTAAACGGGTCAAAAACATGGTTTGATTTTGTTTGGTTTGGTTGGGTTTATTTAAAGGCATAACAACCACTTATGGGTTATTTAATGCCGACATTTTATTTACTTGTTTTATTATAATCATAAGTAATCAATTTTCTTTGTAACGATTCTTAATCACGCGATTTGTCAATAATAATAATTTGTTTACGCACAGTTATCTAGTATAAAGTATTCTTATCCAACACAAAAATATGTTCACAGTTATACAGGGTGATCCGAAGGCTCTCTTTTCAATAGCTACTACACTGAGGTGTAGGGGTGGGCGCTACTCCATTCCCTGGATTGCACCATTTTACCCTTGATCCTTGCCTTATGGTGCTGAGTGTTAAGCAAGGCATAATCAAGAACCATTTTTTTTGAGTCTTTGGTATCACTCGACCTGGGATTGAACTCCGGTTTCCCGGACCATTGGTAAACAATCTACTCATTAGGCCAATGAAATCCTCCCTAATACAAATAATATATACACAGTTTTATGTTATAAAGTATCCCTAATACAAATAATACGTCCACAGTTATATAGTAACAAGTATTCCTCTCAAATAAAAATAATATGTACTTGTTATATGATATCAAGTATCCCTATTAAATACAAATATACACATAGTTATATGGTATAAAGTATTCCTATCTAAGACAAACAATATGTTCACAATTATATGGTTTAAATAATTCCTATCTCATTCAAAAAATATGTCCACGGTTATATGATATCAAGTGTTCCTCTCAAATACAAATAATATGCTAAAAGTTCTATGATACGAATGATTTATAATACAAATAATTTGCACACTATTATATAGTATAAAGTATTCCTATCTAATACAGATAATACGCTCAGAGTTATAGGGTATAAATTATTTCTATCTCATATAAATAATATGTACGCAGTTCATCATCTTTATGCCGTGCTGCAAGCACACATTTCCCTGACTCTCGTACGCCATTCATCTCTATCATATATCGCTTCCGGCAGGTCATCTAGACTACATCCTGTGTCCATGCAGAGCTGTTCTAGCTTGTCGTCCAACACTTACACGTCCGTGTGAAGGGGTCAATTGGAGAACGTCCCTTATGAGTCCGTCTTTTCTTCTCCAGCAGTGTCCTGCATGACTTATCCGTCTTATTTGGGTCTTTTTTTATGGGAGGTAGGTGGCCGAACAGCTGGTGTTTTGTGGGATGTTGCTTCCATTTTTTCTTCAATATAGCTTGTAGGATACTTGTGCAATTCCCGTCAACTTTTTTCTGTATACGCTTGGTCAGCATCAATGTGGTGCATCCATATAGTAGGATTGACATGACAACTGCTTGGGAAAAATTGCGTTTTATTTTATCGGATAAGTTTGACTTCAATATGATCGATAACCTATCGACAGCAGTCCACGCCTTCGCTAGTTGCATATTGATATCATTTTCAGTAGATGTGACGTTGTTTCCGAGCTTGGTGAACTTGTCCAAAAGTTTCAAAGAGCCACCATTTTGTGAGAAGATGTCTCCTATCTAATACAAATAATTTGCAGGAACTTATATGGTTTCAAGTATTCGCAGTCAATGCCAATAACTTCCATAAATATCTTTTATCCTATGATGTGAACTTAAACAGGTACTACAATGTGTCTCAGTGGACTTAGAGTAATGGCAATGAAGCGGTGGCTTCAGACTTCCAGAAGAAGAGTTTCCTCTCTGCGATGCGGTTTCATATCCAATCCAAGGCATATTTATCTATAACTATTAGCAAACGTTTTGGGCGTTTTTTGAAGCGAAAACCCAAAGAAGAAATAACTGCAACAAAATTATCAAGATATTTGTAATATCAGATTTTGAAAGTGACATGCCTTTTAAACAAAAAGGAAAGATTTTAACACAAAATACTTAATGAATATGAAAGACTATCCTAAAACACGTATATGATATATAAGTCGGCCTCAAGATTTTCGGCTCAAAATTCTGGGGCTGATCCGTACCTATAGTATAGATCAAATCCATACATAAAGTTGGCAATGATAGAATCATCGACAATAAAACGACCTTCAAGAAAACTTTTTAAACAATGATATGCCAAATTAATACAGCATTAATTTCAATCTATTTATATCCAATAAACTGCCATTATGTTACGTGAAACTGTCATAACTTTAATGTGTATAAGTAAAGTAATACCCTTGGGAAAGGTATGAATCCAATTATTCTCCCTCCAGCTATGGGTAAATAGTAGAACAGATTAGGTTCTTCAGCCTTGGTGAGGCAACTAGTCTAGGAGAAGGAAAACTCTGAATTCAAACCTGTTAAACTCCGCTTAAAAATTGACCTTGTGTCATATCCTGCCCGTGCGGAGGGGTTGGTAAATATGATAAGTAAAGTAAAGTTGGCGACCTTAGTCGAGGGTGACCCGAAGGCTCCCTTTTCCATAGCTAACACACCGAGATGTAGGCGAGGGCGCTACTCCATTCTCTGGATTGCTCCACTTTACTCTTGATCCTTACCTCATAATGCCGAGAGTTAAGCAAGGCTGCAACAAGTACCATTTTTTGAGTCTTTGGTATGACTCGACCTGGGATTTAACCCCGGACCATTGGCGAACACAACCGGCTCATTGGTCTAGTGGGTAGAGTGTTCGCTAATGGTTCGGGAGACTTGGGTTCAATCCCAGATTGCGTCATACTAAAGACTTTAAAAATGGTATTTCATACCTCCTTGCTTAACACTCAACGATACAAGGTACGTATCAATGATAAAGTGAAGCAATCCAGGGAAATAGTAGCGCCCTTCCCTACACCTTGTTGCTATTGAAAAGGGAACCTTCTGGTCGCCTTCGACTAAATTCGCCAACTTTACTTACTTAATGGTGTATAGTATACGTAATTTTTCTCTGAAATCAGAATTAGATCACAAATATAAACTTGAAAATTTTTAGTTGAAAATATTTGTGGCAATCAGCTGGAATTATAGTTAGTGGTGGACATTGTGGAGATTAATCAAAACAATGAAAATAAAATAAGATAAATTCAAAGGGTTGCAGTTCCCAGAAGCCTCTGACAGGAAATAGGAGCTGTGCATGCGTGAAAGACACTTATTGACCCGAGAAAGAAACCCATTCTCACTTCAGTTTTACCTTTGATACTAGACGGACCTTCTTTCCCTCCGCTGCTTGCAGGCAGTGAACATATCCGCCCAAGTCTCGTACTTGGTTAAAGACAGTGTCTCCTCTAGCAGTAGTCTATTTTAAAAACACCATCTGGACTTATCACACACTTTTAAAAACGCAGACTTTGAACTTATAACCCACTTAAAACGACTAACATATTTCAACGCATACTTTTCTTTTAATTTTTAAATAGAGGAAGTAAATTATAAATCTAATTACAATGACCAGAAATCCAGCAAGCACTGCGTGAGACATACGGAACCATTAAACAGCTGTTTCGAATTTATTACGTCTCATCAGTAGTGTATAATATGATATTTCATCGCCTTATTTGGGAGATGCAGCAGTTTTTCTTTTGGTCCAGGAAGACATCTCCTCGCTACAGAGTATGAAACCCAAAAATTAAGTTGAAAGTTAAAAGGTATCTTCGACTCTTTTCTTTCTTCTTTCAATAATTCTTTGTGGCCTTCGCAGACAAAGAAGACCCCAACGAATTAAATGGGGTAGAGAAGAAAACAAATGGAGTCAGATACGCTAACCCAGATACCCTCAATCTATGAAATTAAAGACCTAATAACTTGTCAAAACTTCTGGATCCAAATGAAATCGATTCTTTGGGGGTGTTGTTTCCCTTTTTGAACACGCTGCCGTTCAAGTCGATCCCTATTTTTATGCAGATATTTTCAGGTTTATAAAACCGACTTGAACGCCACTATTTACAGTATATCGCTATTCAGCATTCTAAAGGGCAAAATATGTCTCTTCTGTGAAATTATATCCGAAATTATCTTTCGTCATAACTTTTCAGAAATATTTTGGTACATCTCGTACATTTAAAAAAAAAACAACAAAAACCAAAAACCAAAACAAAAAAATCAATAAGAATCACCATTTGATCTACTTTATGGTTTTCAAAACTCTTATTTAACAAGTTCCGATAACCCTTTTTAAAAATGCATAGCATTCACCATTCACTGATTTTTTTAAAAATATTCTTTGGGTTACTGATTCAACTTTTGGCTTATAAATTGTTGTGAATTCTTCAGATATATGTCTTGCTCAAAATGTATAATACCATGAATGTATAACTTGTATTTACTCAAAAATGATAATAATGATTTTTGACCTTACGAACAAGTGGTATAATCACATTTCACCTTAAGAACAAGTTGTATATGCACACACCAGAATCCTTCCAGGGCAATGAGACATGCAAAATTTACTGAAATTTTATGATCCCCTAATCTTGACCAGTCGACGAGACCTTGTAAAAGTAAACAACAACAACAACAAAAGAACCAGCCGAGGGGTGGACTTGACGGTCCCGGCAGACCATAGAGTAAAATTGAAAGAAATCGAAAAGTGAGATTAGTAGCTACACCTTGCTAGAGAGCAAAAAAAAAAATGGGAAATGAAGATGACAGTGATACCAACTGTAATTGGTGCACTTGGAACAATCCCCAAAGGACGAGTTAAGGGGCTGGAAGACTTGGAAATAAGAGGATAAGTGGAGACCAGCCGGACCATAGTATTAATCAAGAACAGAATGAGAAGAATGTTGGAGACTTGAGGGGACTTGCTGTTGTACAAACCTTCGTGAAAAAAACATATGCTGATGCTGGCGGGAAAAAACTCTTAAAAGAGTAAAATAATAATAATAGTAATATCAATAATACAGATCACCTAATCTCAGCATTGATATACACACAGATCACCTAATCTCAGCATTGACATACACACAGATCATCTAATCTCAGCATTGATATACACACAGATAATCTAATCTCAGCATTGATATACACACGGATCACCTAATCTCAGCATTGATATACACACGGATCACCTAATCTCGGCCGGAAGACCAGACCTTATAATAATCAACAAAAAGAAGAGAACTTGTAAAATTGTCGACATTGCTGTTCCGGGTGACCACAGAATAAAACTGAAGTAAAGTGAAAAGAAGGATAAGTACCTCGACCTTGCTAGGGAATTGAAAAAACTATGGAACATGCAGGTGACAATTATACCAATTGTAATTGGTGCGTTTGGAACAGTAACTAAATGATTACTAAAGGGACTGGGCAACTTGGAAGTTGGCGGACTACCATCAAAACTACTACATTATTGAGAACGGCCAGAATACCGAGAAGAGTCCTGAAGACTTCAGGAGACTTGCTGTCACTCAGACTCCAATGAAAAACAATTAGCTAACGCTGATGTGAAAAACTCTAATGAGTAAATAATAATAATAATAATTTTTGATCATACAAACAAGTAGTATATGCACTTTTGACCACTCGAACAAGTGGTATATGTACATTTGACCACAAGAACAAGTGGTATATGTACAACCAAGAATCCGTACATGACAATGAGAGCCACAGACTTCTTTGGGACTTTGAGATACAAACGGATCACCTAATCTCGGGCAGACGATCAGGCTTAGTGATAGTCAAAAAATAAATAGATAAAAAATAAACCTGCCTAATCGTGGTCTTTGCTGTTCGGACAGAACATACAATAAAAATAGATTAAAGCGAAAGAGAGATAAGTGTTTAATATTTGCATGAGAACTAGAAAAACTATGTGAGATGAAGGTGATGGTGATATCAACTATAATTGGGGCAGTTAGAACAATCCCTGAAGGATTAGTAAAAGGGACTGGATGACTTGGAAATAAGAGGACAAGTAGGACCATCCTGATTATAGCAGTATTAAGCTCGGTCATAATACTGAGAAGAGTCCTGGATGTTACATAGCCATGATATGGCCACGCAAAACGTACATAGAATATTCATAACATATATACATAGAACATGGGAATCCCGAAACACGAAAAACACGTAACGACTTCTTAGTGCAGGTACGAAACCTTTTATTACCTTTGAGTTAAAGGTTTCGACATAAGGTAGAGAGATGCACAATCTTTCTATAATGACTTTTCCATCTGCCCCCACCCAACACGTGCGCACCCGTCACAAGGCCACTGGCCTGGCTTCGGTGAGCAAGTGAAATCCAACTGTCTTCTCGCGAGGCAGAACTCAATTCAACTGACTTTTTCAAAATCCCCCAAATCTTCCGCGCGCTTCCGGTGCGTGACGTCACTCGCACTCTCTAGCCCCGTTTTCCATCTGAGCTATTGTGACATCTCTGAGTGACACGTCCGCCCCGCCCGCGCGCGTGAACACCTGCGTTAATGTTGCACCTAAGTAACCCATGCACTGAGCCGAAAGGTTTTCAGCCTAACTAAACCCAAAGGAATGAAACGAAATCCCTCGGCCATTATATTACATGGAGACTTGATGAGACTCGTTCGCTCTCAAGCTCTAATGAAAACCCATCAGCTAACGCTGGTGTGAAAACCCCTGAAAACAGTAAAATAATGATAATAAAAAGTTTCCATGCTCATAATGAAGAGTTAGAAAAGACAAGCAGCGAAAGATATTGAATTACTAATCAGGAAATCATTAGAATGTTTCAAGAAATGGAAAATAACTAGTACTTGGTAAGCAGGTACCATCAAACATGAGGATATGGGGTGAAAATATATATCTCAGACGAACAAGAAAGCTTCTCAAAAGCAAACTCTGTTGCAGAAATGGTATCAAGGGGTTAAACACCTTGGCAGTTTCCCTTGTTAGATACACGGAATCATTCTTAAAACAGACAAGGGATGAACAACAAATAGTCAAAAAGACCAGAAAATTGATTGATGAAGACTTTACATCCGACAAAGACACAATATATGTCAAGAAAAGAAAGAGGAAGAGGACTCGTCTGCAATGAAGATAGCGGACATATGTACCATAGCCATATGCTTGAATATGCGAAATGTACATGTGACGTTCATTACATTTATACATAGATCATAGGAATCTTGAAATTCGAAAAACACGTGACGACTTCTCAGTTCAGGTACGAAACCTTTTATTACCTTTGAGTCAAAGGTTTCGACAAAAGGAAGAGAGATACACATTCTTTCTATTCTGGCTTTTTCATCTGCACCTCCAACACGTGTGGCACCCGCCACAAAGGTCTCCGCGAGCAAGCGAAAACCAACCGTCTTCCCCCGAGCCAGGTCTCATCTCCACTAACTGACTTTTTCAAAATCTCCCAAAATGCTCCGCGCTCTTCCGGTGTGTGACGTGACCCGCACTCTGTAACCCTGCTTCCAATGTGGGCTATTGTGACATCTCTGAGTGACACATCCGCTCCGCCTGCGCACGCGCGAACACCTGTTTTAATGTTGCACCTAACTAACCCATGTGCTGCGCCGAAAGGTTCTCAGCCTAACTAAACCCAAAGGCATAAACCGAAATCCCTCGGCCATTATATTACACATATATCAATACGAGGACTCGAAGACTCCATTAAAAATAGCAAAGCAAGAATGTTTGAAGCGATCAGTAAGAACATTGACGACATAAGGACAAAGCAGAATATCAAAAAGTAGGAAACAAATTAGGGAAGGAAAACAGCGATGGATATTTCAAGCGGCAAATTGGTAAAATCTCACATGGCTACGCGATGGAAATCTTAAGAGAGAAACCGAATCTCTTCTAATGGCAATACAAATCATCGTCATAAGAGCCAATTATATTAAAGCGAAAATCAAAAATATGCAACAGTATAGCAAGTATAAATTATGTAATGAGAAAGACGAAATAACTAATCACATAATAAGTGAATGCAACAATCTAGCGCAAAAGGAATATAAGACTTGGCATGATTAGGTGGGGAATGTAATCCACCGGGAATAGTGCAAGAAATTGAAATTTGTCCATACTACCAAATGGTATATGAATAAAGAAAAATGAGGCGTATGAGTTTTTCTGGGGTTTTGAGATACAAACGGGTTACCGGATCCCGGCCAGGATCGGCTAGTGATAACTAAGAAAAAAGAGAACTTTTCGTTGAGTGAATTTTACCGTCCCAGCGGACCTCTGAGTGAAAATCAATGAAAGCGAAAAGAGAGGCAAATACTTAGGCCTTGCTAGAGAACTGAGAAAGCTGTGGAATACGAGGGTGACAGTGATACCAATTGTAATAGGTGCACTTGGAACGGTCCTTAAAGCTTGGAAAGAGCGATGGAAGAGTTGGAAATCTGAAGACAAATCAAGATTATCAAGACTACAGCATTGTAATGATCGGCATGATAATAATGATAATGATACTTTTTAATTCTCAAAATTATTTTCAGCTAAACACTTTCGAAATCACGAAATAGATTTGTTAAAATTTACCGCAATAAACTTTATATGACTTATGTGTTACTGCTATGAAGAGTGTGTTTGAGAATTTAGGACGGACGGGAAAATAAAGTTAAATAAACCAAAAAAATATGACTTTAGAATCGAACATTCTAGAATGTCGTTTGACCTCTATTTCTTATAATATAAAAAAAAACAATATGTAGATATCATGAATCAAACTATTAGGGCAGATGAACGAATCTTTGCAGGGTGTTTTTTGCAGAAAGTCGGGTCAGTAAATCTGTCATTAATTTAAAAACCATTGATTTTTCGTTATTCGTAAAATCTTTGGGTTAACTGTTGTATTTTAAATAAAGATTTTAATTCCCAAAATTATTTTCAGCTAAACTATTACGAAATCACGAAATAGATTTGTTTAAATTTAACGCGTGAAACTCTATATGGCTCATCTATGACTTCTCTCAATCGATGAAAATATACATACCTAATATAGTCTGAAGGCGTTAAGTATGAACAGTTACCACCCTTAATACAAGCGGAAAGACATCAGAAGCCTAATCTTTATCAAAATATGACCAGCCACAGAAGAAATAAAGTCTCAAAATAGGGTAGTGAATATAAACCATAAAGGTGATAAAAGAACACCTGAAGCTAGTTCAGGTACTTCGAGAAATAAGGCATAAACATAACAGGATAATGTTTTTTTTTTTTTTTTGTGAACCGCTGCTCATGAATAGTAATTTTGACTGTTCTCGGTCACATCTGTGGCAGGCGCGCAGATAATGAACAACCTCTGGGTCTGATATGGCCGAAATATACAACCTATGATAATTCTGAATCAAAATATGACACAATGTGGGACCCATGTAACAGGCTTGGATGTCATGATCGACAGGTGCTCTCGTGATTGCCAACATGGGAAACCTAGTCGTCATCCTGCAAATGTTGTTTGCTCTGTTTTCAGGTACACGGAAGACGATTTAAGAAACCACAACAACAAGAGACGTAAACACAAAGCATGGACTAGGGAAGACAAGCAACTTGCACTACATTTCTATTTTAGGTGCAACCCAATACAAAGAGGAAATAGGAAAAGAATGATAGATCTAGCGAGAATGTGCTAGTTTTCAGACGACAAGTCAGGACTATAATAAAGAAAGGCTGGCTTTCTGACCTTTAAATACAAGAAATACACCAGTAAATAAATCATGAACAAGATGGTAATACAATACCAGACACACCAAGTATTAACAAGCAAAAACAGCCTAATAGAAATGAACCGCCAACTTTGGAATATAGAAACCCCACACAACCAAACAACCTAGAATAAACACTAACTCAAGAGCAAAAGCTAAATCTAGAAAGTTTAGAGAGAATTATAAACGGGGAGAATACTACTTTACAATCCCTAAGGAAAATAGAATGGAAAACAGTGAAGACGGAAACGAAAAAATAAATCAAGTACTACTTTATATATATCGACGAATAAAATAACCGAATTCAATGAACTAATTTATGCTGGGGCGAAATTAGTTTGTGGGAAAATTGGTATCCCTTCAAAAAGCACGAAGAAAAAATCAAAACCAGGATATGAAATTCGACAGGAAACGCAGGTAAAAAAATCTACGAAAAAAAAGGCCAAAATGATAAAACAAAGGAAAGATGCTGGAACGTGTAGACAAAAAGGAAAAGGCAGCACAAGAAAAATAACTATACGAGTTGTGGAAATTGGCCAGGAAATATTGGCGAAAGAAGGAAGATTAAAGACATATCGGCAAGGGTAAAACAATGCAGACAAAACATGATATTCGAAAACAACGAAAGAAAATTCTACTAACAAGTGGGAGGAGATGACACAAAAACATACCAACAACCGGATGGAAGAGAAACCAAACGTTTTTAGACTAAAATATGGCAACCAAAAAAAAAAAAACATAACGAAAAAGCCGAATGAATAAACAATATGACAAGAGAATAAAAAGGGATCAAAGAAGGCCCGAAAGCTGAGATACTCATCAATTTACTCAAAACTACACTAAAAAATATCAAACTGGAAAACGCCAGGCCATGATGGAATACATGGTTTCTGGTTCAAGAAATGCACCTCTATTCACGACAGATTAGCACTAGAAATAAACAGAAGTCTACAGGGAGCTAACGTACCTGAATGGAAGAGCAAAATAAAGACCACATTGAGCCAGAAGGACTCAATCAAAGGAGACGGCTTAAACAACTACAGACCCATAACCTGCCGACCAATGATGTGGAAAATTTTAAAGGAAACAAATAAGGGAAGAGATTTACTTCACACCAACAAGCCGTGGTTTGTTCCCTGAGGAACAGAAAGGATACCGCAAAGGATCCAGAGGCACATCAGAGTTACTTTACATTGATCAGCACATCTTAAACGAGAGCAAGACCAGAAGGAAAAAAAATCTAGCTATGGCCTGGATTAATACAAAAAGGCATATGATATCGTCCCGCAAAGCTAGATAATAAACTACCTCAAAATCTACAAAATATCAGGTGAAGTCATAAACTTTATGGAGAAAATCATGAAAACCTTGAAAGTGGAATTGATAGCAGGAGGGAGAAGCTTAGCTGAAGTGAAGTTCCAAAGAGGTATATTTCAAGGAGATGTACCATTCATAATTGCAATGATAACAGTTAACCACCTGCTCAGAAAATGTACGGCCGGATACAAACTTAGTAGATCGCAAATAAAGATCAACCACCTAATGTACATAGACGACATCAAACTGCTAGCAAAAAATGAAAAAGAACTGGAAACTCTGATACACCCTGTTACAATATACAATCAAGACATTGAAATAGATTTTGGCATAGAAAAATTAGCCAGGCTAGTAATGAGAAGCGGTAAACGACACCTGACAGGTGGAAAGGAAAAGGCAAATCAAAACAAGATTAGAACGCTCGGAGAAAAGGAAACCTACAAATACTTGGGCATCTTGGAAGCTGATACCATCAAACATGTAGAAAGGATAGAAAAAATAAGAAAGAATATCTCAGAACAAGAAAGCTACTCGAGACAAAACTATGTAGCAGAAAACTTATCAAAGGAATAAATACTTGGGCTGTACTCTCGTAAGATATTCGGGACCCTTTTGGAAGTGGACCAGAGAAGAAGTTGAGCAAATGTACCAAAGAACAAGAAAACTTATGACCATGCATGATGCATTACATCCCAGAGACGACGTTGACAGACTACATGTATCATGAAAGGAGGGAAGAAGAGGACTTGACAGTATTGAAGATAACGTTGATACATCGATACAACGACTCGAGGACTAGAGAGAAAATCACGAAGGAGGACTGATTACAACCAACAGAAACGATACTGACAACATGATTTGTAACAGAATGACAATGATAAGGAAATAAAAATAGGAAGAAAAACAAATCTATGGGCGTTTTAAACGACTAATAAACAACATCTCTCACGTGAAAACCTGGACGTGGCTAAAAAAAAAAAAAAAAATTAAAGAGAGAAACAGAATCTCTCCTAATAGCAGCACAAATCAATGCCATAAGAGCCAATCATATCAAAGCGAGAATAGATAAGGCGCAACAAAATAGCAAATAAAGGTTATGCGGTGATAGAGACGAAATCAATCACATACTAAGTGAAAGAAGGAGTATAAGACTAGACACGACTGGGTGGGTAAGGGTATTTACTGGGAGATATGCAGGAAATCTAAATTTCACCATACAAAAAAAAAGGTATATGTACAACCCAGCATCTGTCCTTGAGAATGACGCATATAAACTCCGATGGGATTTTGACATACACACAGATCACCTAATCACGGCCTGAAGACCAGACCTTATAATAATCCACAAAAAAAAAAAAGAACTTGCAAAATTGTCGACTTTACTGTCCCAGCTGACCACAGAATAAAACTGAAAGAAAATGAAAAGAAAGATAAGTACTTCGAACTTGCGAGAGAATTATAAAAACTATGGGACATGAAGGTGACAATTATACCAATCGTGATTGGTGCTTTTGGTACAGTCACCAAATGATTATAAAAGGGAATGGAGGACTTGGAGTTTTGTGGACGAGTGGAGACCATCCAAACTGCAACATCATTGAGAACGGCCAGAGTATTGAGAAGGGTCCTGAGGACTTAATGAGACCTGCTGTCACTCAAACTCTGGTGAAAAGCTATTAGCTAAAACATGTGAAAAACTCTCATGGAATAAATAATAATAATAATAATAATAATAAGAAGAAGAAGAAGAAGAAGAATAAAACCGTGCATAAACATCTGCATATTTCAGTTAACTTCAACAAAATGCATAATACCCTGTGTGGGCCTATTATTAACTTTGTATAATTTTACACTTAAATCTCACATTAAAATTTACTGTTAATGCTAAACATCGCATTGAATTGTGAACGTCACCGCTGTGAGTAAACAACTTGCTTTTGTTGGATTACAATATGTGATAGAAAAACAAAACAAAAAAACTGAATCCAAATAATCAAAAAAGGAAAAAAAAAAACAACAAACAAATGTATTTCTTTAAGGTTCGATAGGGTTCTAAATGTGTGAATGTATCATAAAATAAAATGAAAATTGCGATCAAATTGTTTTTTCGTGTGCTGTTCAAGAGAGATAACACGCAACTCGCCTTAGAAAATTCAGACGCAATGTATTTTGATGCTATAATATTGCTGGGTAAAAATAACTCTCTATAAACTGGGAGGGTTAAAAATGCTTGTTTTTTTTTCCTTTAATAGATTTCAGCTTATCAACAGATTCATGAATTCTAATGATCTTATCTTTGGCTGATGTGTTTGTTTTTCCTTTTTACAGTCGATTATCTTACGAGATGACACATTTAATTGTTTCGCTGTTATTTTACGGTATGTTAAAACTTCTGCGTTATTTAATGACGAGTAAGCGAGTTCAAACTCCAGTCACTTTATTACGTTCACTTTTGAAGTAATATTCTTGGGAAAGACATGAAGACCTTTATCCCACAAGTTATGCTTTTAAAAGTACCGTCACTGTCAAAGAAAGATGGCTTTGGCATTATACAACCTACGAAGGTTGATATGCCATTAAAAACCAAGAAAGAAAGAAACAAGAAAAAATAAAAATAAACACAAGTCAAAATTAATTTAAATAAGTCCAAAATATCTGTGAAGAAACTGGACCATGCTTTAAATAAGAAATCCCTGGAAATGAAATCTTCCTCGAATATTATGAATCAGATGCACCTTGGAACATAGTTTCCGCTCTTGAATTGATGTAAGATAATTAGATTTAGCTAAGAAGCTTCTTGATGGATGACAAAGTAACGTACTTTTCATATTAAATAATCAGAAATGATAAAATCTTCCTAAAAACTTCGAGACGGTTGATTAGTGAGGAAAGATCTCGAATAGAAGCTTCTGGCCAGAAGATCCATTAACTTACATCACTCTTTTCAGGTGAAACCAAAAATATTGAATCCGTTTTAACGTACGATCCTTGAAGTAGTGAAAGACTATAAACTTGATTGATTGATTGATTTTAACTACATGTCAATCTGTCAGCGCTTTTTTTTATGCTTGGTGGTTATGAAATCACGGAAATTGAGCGTTTATATTAACTTTTTTTTAATACTTTATTTTTTCATTTTAATATATCAAAATACTTTGGGACTGTTTTCTTATTGTTATATAGTCACCACCATACATACACATATGCATGCAGAAACATATTCAATACAATAAAGACGAGCGGACACAGTTCTTTAAAAAAATATACCTCACTTTATTCGAAAGTTCGAAAGGGTTACGAAAGGTATTACTACGTGAGAAGTGAGTTGGAGACTGAACCGAACTGCAACATATTGAACCCCCAACTCTTCTGGCTATCACAGCCTTTCTTTTCCGTTCTCCTGGGCTACTCAAACGAGGTCCTGGGGGGGCAGTCTCTGCTGGGACATAGTTCTCATTCCAGCATCTTCTCTGCAACTGTTCTGAACTTCCTGTCGCCGGAGTTATATAATAATTTGACATCCACCTACTTCCTGCGAGCGTAACATTTGTACTCAATTCAACCCGTCGACAGTCAAGGTCGCCCCCTGATATCTTCAACCGAATGCACCTGTTATTCACACAGGTGCATTTCTTCTTTTGACAGCTTAAATATGCAACATTATAATTACTTTCTATGGTATCAATCAAGTTTATGTTTATAATGTTTGGGATGATTTTATTGGATTCAGTTTTTTTGTTTTGTTTTTCTATCACATATTGTAATACAACAAAAACAAGTTGTTTACTCACAGCGGTGACGTTCACAATTCAATGCAAAGTTTAGCATTAACAGTAAATTTTAATGTGAGATTTAAGTGTAAAATTATACAAAGTTAATAATAGGCCCACACAGGGTATTATGCATTTTGTTGAAGTTAACTGAAATATGCAGATGTTTATACACGGTTTTCTTCTTCTTCTTCTTCTTCTTCTTCTTCTTCTTCTTCTTATTATTATTATTATTATTATTATTATTATTATTATTATTATTATTTACAAGGACAAAAAGTCACCTATGCCGGCATTTTCAAATAGGTTCTTCATATCATTTGCACTGAAAAAAAAAAGTTGTCTAATAAGAGTTAAAGATCTGAATTCTACAAGAAATTGTTTAACTGTGTAGGATTTTTGACGTACTGTTCATTGTTTTGTGCCTCTTGTTTCTTTTTGAAGGTGCGTGTAAACTTGTGCGAGTAATCTGCAATGGTAACTTGTTCACTTCTGGATTTTCTGAATGCTATTTCTTATTCTCCTTGTGTGGATTTTATCAGGAAGTGTTCATTGTATATATTGTTATTCCAGCTGTTGTTGCTATCTTGTAAGGAAGAATATATTAATTCTGGGTTTCAAGTCTGTATGAAATTTTGTCTTTGTCGAGGGCTAACATGGATACTATAAACTGGATATTCTATCACTAAATCATATATTTTCAAGTGAACTAATATCTGCGGCTGTCCTAGTATTTTCGTTTCATTTTTGATGAAGTCCACGTTCAAAGATTATTTTCTATTTGACTGTCCAGCAAAAAATCTGATTAGCAGGTGAAAGAGTAGGAATTCACGTAAGGGAGAGGATTTTGCCATTTGACCATCAAGTCAAAAAATCACTTACTCGACTGTAAGGTCGTCTTTGGTCACCTCTAAAAAACGCAACTTCTTTATCTGCATTTATCATTTGATTTCCCAAGACATTTTCTCTGTTTATTTATCAATTTTTTATTTCAAGTCTGAGAATGAAAAAAAAAACACGTCTTTTCGGAATCTCTCACAAAACAATGATTCTAACGGACATATTCAAAATGTGACTATTTATCTAATATTTATTCTGAATCTAGGAATCAAAGTCAATAGACGATTTTTTTTAATCTCTCGGAAAATTGCCGTTTTCACAGAAATGATACAATATTTTCTAAAATCTATAATTTGTTTTGATACTGAGATTCAAAGAAAATGGATGTTCATTCGATGACTGGTAAACGACGGGTCCGAAGAATTTGAAATTCAAAGACACAAGTCCAATGTAATCACAAAAACTAGGACAAGGATAGTTTAAAGTGGGCAGCATTTATGTATCGTGCCACGAGGATTAAATATGACACAAGGTCAGTTTAAAATGGGCGGTATTTATTTGACTGCTGACGCAAGGACGGCTAAATGGAAGGGAGAACAAAAGATACGAAATGGTTTGCTTTTATAGTTATATTGTTGAGCTCACCCAGTGAAAAAAAAAACACCCAGTGAGAATCTCACTCGCTAAAAATTGTCCATTAAGTATTGCTTACTAATCATTATATCTCGCGTATCGACGATTCGGAACCGATTAATTTTATATTTGTATTTAATTATTTGAACCGTTTCCCTATATTTTTATTTACAAGAATGCTCTCAAGTTAAGAATAAAACAACTGAGGAAAAGATTAGCTAGAAAAATTTTAATCCTTTTTATGAATTCAAAACTTTAATAATTGGTTAGTTGGCTTTATTTTATGGCATATCAACCTTTATAGGATATTTAAAATCAAATTATGTTTACATACAGACAGACACACATTCACAGACATATATATATTATATATGATTTGTAAATGAATATTTTCTTGGTAGGGTTTTCAAATGATCCAAAGCTCAATCGTTTGTACTCAGTTAAATGATTTAAAGTCAGTCATTTTTTCGTACACAGTTAAATTGTATCAAGTATGGAAAAAGATTATATTTTTCTATTTGACTCCTAGAGGTGACCCAAGCACGTACTGCCAATCCGAATCAGAGTGGACCTGAGAATAATAGTAATAAAGGAGTAATCCATATTTCGCAAACTCCAAGACTGGAGCCTCATCATCAGATGTAATTTAATGTCATACCCAGGATACTCGGGTGGAGTGGGTCTTACTGCTCTTCAGAAATATAGTTGGTGTATTCTACAGCCATTGGTGATTGTCTGGTTTAATTCAAGAAATTAGTTTGGTTGGTTGGGTTTTATGGCATATCAACCTTTGTTGGTTATTTAACGCCAAATCCATTTTTATGTAAATAATCAATTCTCTTTAAAAGAATTCAGTTTAGGATGAAAACACAGTTTAATTGTCAAAACATTTGTTCTAGCTATTCAGTTTTGTCAAACGATTCTAATTCAGCTAATTTAGTTTAGTATTAGTACAGATTTTGTTTACACACAGTAAAATGTCAAAACGGTTCTCTGTTAAGCAGTTCATGTTAGTGTAAATACAATTTCAATGTCAAAAAACAGTTCCATTTCAAATAATTCAGTTTAGCATAAGCACGCAGTTTAAATGTAAGTACGGTTTAATATTCAAAAACATTTCTATTTCAAGCTATTCAGTTTAGTCCAGCAGTTCCGTTTAGCGTAAGTATGCCGTTAGTTCTATTTAACCCATAGATTGGGCCCTATCAAATGGTACCACGCCGGGCCAGAGTAGACCAGGGAGCAATGGTAATGAAGAGGTCCTCCGTATTCCCCACAGCCCCAGAATTACTAGGACCACACCATCAGACTGTTTAGTGTCATATCCAGGACACTCATTGGGGGGCGTCTTACCCCTCTGCAGAGGTGCAGTCAGTGTATTCTACAGCCCCAGCCGATTTGGCAATACACAGAGTTAAATGTCAAACAATTTTAGTTCAGAAAATTCAGTTCTGCATAAGTACACAGTTTAAACATCAAAACAGTTCTATTTCGAGCAATTCAGTTTAGCATTAATACACAGTTTAAATGTCAAAACAGTTCTATTTTGAACAATTCAATTTAGCATAAATACGCAGTTTAAATGTAAAAAAAAAACAGTTAACGCCAACCATCATTTAGTGCTATTTAACCCATAGATATGATCCTTATCAGGTGCTACCACTCTGAGTCAGAGTGGACTTGGGAGCGATGGCAATGAAAGGGTACTCCGCATTCCCCAAAGCTCCAGCATTGCTGGAACCTCTCCATCAGATTGTTTAGTGTCATATATTGGACGCTCGTTGGTGGGGTGTCTTACCCCTCTGCAGAGAAGCAGTTGGTGCATTCTAAAGTCCCAGCCGACTGGGCAAATTTAAGAAATTAAACAAAGACTTTAGAATTGTTTGTGTGTTTATATTACTATGACCAAACTTGTCGTCGGGGTTGAGAATACGTTGACTGCATCCCGTGCTGAGATAAGAACCCTCAACAAAAAGATATGACCTAAGTATGACATTAAACTGAACCCTTTGATGAGGCTCGGTTCTTGAGCTGTAGTGAGTATGGGGTCACCTCTTCATTATTATTACTCCCAGATCCACTCTTTTTTGGTTATACTATTAGGATCCTCCTGACTGGCCATTTGAAAATAATTAGTATTTGAGAGGAATATTTGAAGCTACATAACTGCATGGAAAATATTTGTCTGAAGATTAGTCATCTACATAATTGCTAATAAATCATTCTCATTATATTGTTGAAAATATATAATTGCTTGTGAACAGGACTTGCACAACAAAAGCTGGCATTAAATAACCTTTCATGGTTGGTATGCCGTAAAACCAACCAACCAACCAAACAAACAAACAAACAATCATGAACATGAATCATCGCGGCTTTTTGTGCAGTAGCGTTAAAATAATTTTAGTGAATAAAGCAATTTCCCCTTCATCTAAGACATCATAATTTCTAAAGGGAAATAACTATTAAAAGCTAATCATAGAATACTTCCCTTTATCAATTTATTCATTTTCTCTCAATGGTGGTGAATTTAATTTCCTACCAGAAATTGGCATTTTACATCAATAAATGATTATTCTGTTTTATTGATTGGTCCCGTCAATAACAAGATGCGTGGTTTGGTTCATTTGTTTAACGGCACATCAACTCCTTATGGGTTATTTATTGCCAAATTTTTATTCCTTTATAAAGTTTTAGCTTGCTTTATTTGTTTAACGTCATACAAACTCCTTATGGGTTATTCAAGGCTGGAATTTGATTAATCATGATTTATTGTCATCATGACTATTTATATTTTGAATGTTCCACTGAACTTTTTAATTCTTACTTTAAAAAAATTGTCAACAAACGGTTGGTTGGTTGTTTGGGTTTTATGGCATATCAACCTTCATAAGTTATTTAATGCCAAGTTCTGCAAGCTCGAAATGCAGTCGAACAAATACGTTCAATTTCAAACTATTTGAGAAGAGTATGAATCTTCTTCCTACCCAAGCAATAGGTTAGATAGTACCACTGTCCTTTTTCAAGAATTGCTATGGCATCAAATAACCCACAAAAGTTGATATGCTATTAAATAACCCACTAAGATTGATATTCCATTAAATAACCTACGAATGTCGGTATACCATTTGATAACCTACGAAAGCTGATATGCCATTTAATAACCCACTAAGATTGATACGTCCTTAAATAACCCACGAAAGTTGGTATGCCATTAATTAACCAACTGTTGATATGCTATCAAATTACCCAAGAAAGTCGGTATGCCATTAAATAACCAACAAAAGTTTATATGACATTAAATAACCTACGAAAGTTGATATACCATTAAATAACCCATGAAAGATGATATACCATTAAATAAACCACTAAGGTTGATATGCCATTAAATAACCTGTGGAAGTCGATATGCCATGAAACAAAGAAACCAAAACCGAGAATTATTTGCTTACACATAGTTATACAATATCAAATATTCCAATATAATTCAGATAATTTTTACACAGTCATAGTTTAAAGTTAATAACCTTACTTTATATTCATTTAGTTTGTGGTAATCCTGACAAACACCAATAATTTGCAAGTAGTTCTATGGTTTGAAGTATCGAATGATAATCGTAAGGATATATGTGGTGCATTTAATCAGTTTCCAGACTTTTTTGTACAAGCAATTAAAATTTTCGAAGACGCTTGACAATTCTGTATGTTATTGCTATACATCTTTAAGATTTCAGGTTCAAATGAACAGCTACAGCAGGAATTGAAATACACCCTACTAAAGCCTGATTGTCACAGTTGGTGAATTTTAAAAAATGCAACCTGGACATGAATACACCTTAGAAGAACGATATGCAATAAAATTCTGTTTTAAACTTGGAAAAAAATGCCACAGAAAGGTATGGAATGGTTCAGACTATTTTTCGACCATCTTGCATGAATCGAGCATCAGTTTTTGAATGGCAAAAGAGATTAAAGGTAGACAGAGAGTCTGTGAGGGATGATGAGAGGTGTGGGAGGAGTAAGGAAGTCAATACACTAGAGTTGATTGGCCAAAGGATTAGGGTTAGGGTTACTATGCTGAGGTTTTAAGGGAGTTCAGGAAGAGATTCCGTCGGAGGAGGCCAGCACTCTTCAAATCGGGTCAGAGGCATTTCCACCAACACAAAGAACCAGTCCACAACTCCATCCTTGTCACAGAATATTTGACCAAGATGGGCATCAAAGCAGTTCCCTCACCCTCCTTATAGTCCAGACCTTGCCCTCTGTAACTTTTGCTTATTCCCTAAGCTCAGAGGCTGTCGTTATGAGACAATTGAGGAGATGAAAGAGGCTGTGACGAAGGTCATTGACACGCTCACACAAGAGGACTTCCGTGGGGCTATCCAGAAGTTTTTGGAACGGTAGAACAAGTGCATTGCAGCCGGAGGAGATTACTTCGAAGGGGACTAGAGTTTCATGTGTGACTCCCCGTGGTGTAGTGGATAACATGCTGGACTGCAACATTGTAGTTAGCGAGTTCAAACTCCAGTCGTGCTGTTATTTTAAACCGGGACATTGGCCCAGCGGTTAGAGTGTTCGCCAATGGCCCGGGAGACCTGGGTTCAATCCCAGGTCGAGTCATACCAAAGACTTTAAAAATGGTACTTGATACCACCTTGCTTAACACTCAGCATTATAAGGTACGGTTCAAGGGTAAAGTGGAGCAATCCTGGGAATGGAGTAGCGCCCTCCCCTACACCTTGGTGTAGTAGCTATCGAAAAGGGAGCCTTCGGGTCACCCTCGACTATGGTCGCTAACTTTACTTTACTTACTATCAATAAAAGTGCCCATACGAAAAAAGTCTGGAAACTTATTTAATGATCCTCGTACGGCTTAAAGCAGCTTAATACGAATAGATTTCACACGATAATATAGTATCATGTATTCCTATCTAATACCAATAACTTCAGACTGATTTATTCGACCCATAGATGGGAATCGAAGCGGTAGTTCCAATCTGGCTCAAAGTGGACTCGGTATTAATGGCTATGAAGGTGTACTGCAAACCATTCAGGTCCCCAGAACTGGATTCTCATAGCTGAATGCGTTTTGCGTCATAACAAACATCTCTCTTTTTTTCTTTTTTTTTTTTTGGAAGGTCTTATCACTCTACAGAAGATGTAGGTGGCGTAGTATTTGACCAATCTAATATTTTATACAAGAAAACTAAAATCATCGAAACCTCAGATCCTTGAATATATGAATATTGTCAATTTTTCTCTGCATTTTGAGCATATAGTATTGTAATAATTTTGCTATTTTTACGACCGTTTTACATCCTATCTAACACTATAGATTTTATCCGGCGTTGGGTTTACATGTGTGTGTGTGTGGGAGGGCAGTAGTATATATATATATATATATATATATGTGTGTGTGTGTGTGTGTGTGTGTGTGTGCGTGTGTGTGTTTTAATATACACATGCATACGTGCTTATGCGCACGGACACACATACAAACACATATGTATAGAAAAACACACATATACATATATAAATATATGTACACAAATATGTATATATATATATATATATATGTGTGTGTGTGTGTGTGTGTGTGTGTGTGTGTGTGTGTGTTCGTGTGTGTGTGTTTTAATATACACATGCATACGTGCTTATGCGCACGGACACACATACAAACACATATGTATAGAAAAACACACATATACATATATAAATATATGTACACAAATATGTATATATATATATATATGTGTGTGTGTGTGTGTGTGTGTGTGCGTGTGTGTGTGTGTGTATATATATGCACTCACATATACATGTGTGTATGACTGCATGTACAGACACGCATATATGCACGCATATATACACACAAATATATGTACACTCATATTTACACACAAGTATATGTACATAAACATACATATATAAACATACGTATATATGCATACACACATATATATACGTATATACGTATATATGTATATTCGTTTAAAATTCATAAAGATATATGCATATGTGTAAATACATATACATATACAAATGAATATACATAAATATGCATACAAGTAAATATATGTGTGTATAAATACACACACACACACACACACACACACACACACACACACACACACACACACACACATATATATATATATATATACATATATATATAAATATATGCATGTGTATATATACATAAATACATACATATATAAACGAACCTATGCACACATACACTCACAAATATTTATATATATATACACACATGTATGTGTGTGTATAGTTGTATGTATATGTGTGTGTTTGTGTGAGTGTGTTAATAATTTTACTGTTGTCATCCGTCTAATTTCTTCCTGACTTTCCTTTCTCTTTCGCATTCTCTCTCTCTCTCTCCCTCTCTCTCTTTCTCTCTCACTCTCTGTCATTCTTTTCCCTCTCTCCTATTCCCTACCTTGTCCATCCCACTTTCTCTCTTCCCGCCATTTTTGTCATTTCCAATCTTACTCAGTTTTATCGAATATTGAGCAAAATGCAAACTAAATATCCCACCGAATCTCAACGGGATAAACTATTTCTATAATTGTATTCCTTATATCAATATCGGGTCTAGTTTGTTCAGAGTTGGGAACCTAATTATTACTTGAATAGAAAGATAAATAATGCCCTAAAGTACGATAGACCAATGCAAAAATTCATGATAGAGTTGCAAACGAGAGATGGGATGATTTGCGATGTTTAGATTGTATGAAAAATTATATATATATATATATATGTGTGTGTGTGTGTGTGTGTGTGTGTGTGAGAGAGAGATGGGATGATTTGCGATGTTTAGATTGTATGAAAAATTATATATATATATATGTGTGTGTGTGTGTGTGTGTGTGTGTGTGTGTGTGTGTGTGCGTGTGTGTGTGTGTGAGTCATTCGAGTGTATGTGTACGTGTGTATATGTGTAGATAGATTGGATGTGGGAAAACAATTACAGCCATCGATGTTGTAATTATATTTATTATATGATGTGGAAGATGTTTAAATCAATTGATAGATAGAAAGATAGATAGACTGAGTGACACAGTTATTGCTATTTAGATAGTATTTATTTCCATCTAACAAATAAGTGCGTCAAGAGATATGTTAGTGTAGATAGAGTTTCTTTGTTTCTGCCAATGTTTCTTTGTAACTGCACACGTTTACACGAACTGTGAATACTTAACAAACGCATACAGAGATTATGAAAGAAAGAAAATTACATTAATGCATGGGAATTATCTCTTTCTTCCTCTCTCTCTATCTCTCTCACACACTCTCTCTCTCTCTTTCTCTCTCCCTCTGTATATATATATATGTATTTATATATATGTTATGGTCATTCAATAGATAAAGGGAATTATTTTGAAAAAAGCAAAATAATTTCTTTTTTCAGAATTTTTTTGCCATGAATGAAAACCCGGCAATGTTTCAAATCGGTTTATAGTAAAAATTATTCTAACTTAGTACAAATCTTTGTTTTGAGCCAATTCAAAACAGCGGCAAATCAAACAGAATTGTCCTGACTTGAACACGTGTCTGTCATCAAGCTTTTGATGTCTGAGTAATGAAAATCCTGTGAAATTTATAAATTGTGTAATGTGTACGGATAAGCTTGTTTTCCTCAAAAAATTGTTTATGAGTTGTGAATAGGTTTACCACAACGAACCTGAGTCAAAAAGAAGGTCCATAGAGTGGAAACACACTGAGTCTCAGGTAAAAAAAACGTTCCAAGTGCAGCAGTCAGAATAGAAGGTCACGCTGATTGTCTTCTGAGACATCTTTGTAAATGGTGCAACTGTAAACAGTTCTTTTTCCCGCCAACTCTATTGGAAAATTTACCTTATCTGTCGAATGAATATCACACACACACACACACACACACACACACACACACACACACACACACACACACACACACACACACACACACACACACATATATATATATATGTATATATATATATATGTATATATATATATATATATAAGAGGAAAATATATATAGCAAAAAGATTGCCGTGGTGTGAAGAATGTATATCTAAAAAGATATAAAAAATGTGAAAAAATAAAGAAGTCTAGACCGGAGTGAAGAAGGTAGTTAAAAAAAAAAATACCGGAAAAACCAGGGAAGAGAGAGAGAGAGAGAGAGAGAGAGAGAGAGAGAGAGAGAGAGACAGAGAGAGAGAGCAGAAGGAAATATCTATCTATCTATCTATCTATCTATCTATCTATCTATCTATCTATCTCAGTTCAAAGTTATTGAAATGCCTAAAAACATATCAAATATAAAGAAAATGACCAAAAGAAATTGATTCAAAGAAGGCAAGTAAGAAAGAAAGAAAGAAAGAAAGGGAATGAAGAAGAAAAATAAAATGTTATAAAAGAACCAGGAAGTGATATAATGAAAGAAACAAACGAAAAGAAAGAAAATAAAAAGAAAACAGAAAGTGAGAAATAAAATCGAAGGAAGAAATACTGATTGTTTGAAAGAAAGAAAGAAAGAAAGACTTTAGAAAGAAAGTTGCTGGAGAAGAAAACAAAAAAAAAAAAAAAGAATATCATCGTAATAAAGAAAGAAATAAAGATGTAAAAGAAAAAAAAATGATTGGAAAAAGATATGAGCAAAAAAAACAACAACAACAAAAAAAACATCTGAGAGGGAAATATGCAGAAAACAAATCTGATTTAAAGAGGATGTAAATTGTGGACGTGAAAAAAGGAAATGAAGTGAATAAATAAATAAAATGAAGAAGGCCATCAAATTGTTGTAGAAGAACAACAAAATAGTATTATAAAGAATATGACTTAAAGAAAGAAAATATTAAGAACAATATCTAGAGAAAGTGAGACATGGATTCGAAGTAAGAATGAAAGAAAGGAAGAAGAAAGACAGAAAGAATAAAATGAAAGAAAAAAACAAGAAAATGAAAAAAAGAATAAAGAAAAAAGTCATTGAGAAATGGAGTTGAAGCAAGAAAAAGAAAGAAAGAAAGAAAGAAAGAAGAAAATGAAAAAAAAAAGAAAATTACTATAAAACAACATTAAGATAGTATAACGAAGAAAATAATATCAAAAAAGAAAATTAAAGGGAAAAACCTAGAAAAATTGAGACGACGATTCGAAAAAAGAAAGAAAGAAAGAAAGAAAGGATATAATGAGAGGAATAAACGACAAAATGAAAAAAGAATGAAGAAAAAACCCATTGGAGTCAAAGAAAGAAAGAAAGAAAGAAAGAAAGAAAGAAAGAAAGAAAGAAAGAAAGAAGAAAAATGGAAAAGAAAATAGAATTACAATAAAACAACATTAAGATATTATTACGAAGAAAATGATATCAAGAAAGAAAATTAAAGTGAGACACCTAGAAAAATTGAGACGTGGATTCGAAGAAAGAAAGAAAAAAAGCGAACGAATAAAATGAAATTACTGTAAAATAACAAGCATGATGTATAATAAAAAGAAACAAAGTAACAAAAATGCAAAAAAAAAAAAAAAAATCAAATCAAATCAAAAAAAAAAAAATAGACTAAAGACAGAGCATAGCAAATTTTGGCCAGTATTTAAACTATTATAGTTTTTTCTTTTTTCTTTTCTTTTACTTTTCTTTTACTTTTTTTCTTTTTTTCTTTTCTTTTCCCCCTTTTTTGTATCTTAAACCAAAATAGAGCAAATCATTCTCCAACATCTGCCTTCTAGTCTAATTCCCAAATCAAAACAATCCAAGTTTTCTTTAAAAGGAGAGGCTAGAGAGGTCAACATCGAAGGAAATGAATTCGGAAATTATCTCTATCAAGTCTTTTGAATTCCAAAAGTTCCAAACACCAATTCTTGGATATGTGATTGCGTCTTTTTTTTTTTTTTTTTGAGGGAAGTTGAGGAATCGATGAAATGTCCTAACAAAGTAATTGATATGGCATTACCATTGAAAAAAAATGCATTAAAATCTAGCGAAGGTTTCACTAACCGAGACACGTTGAATGTTATATAAGAAAACCATGCACATAAAACTTGTTCGGATTATCTGCCCTTGCTTGCAGAATGAGCTATTTAAACGGTCGCTTGGAGTCAAAATGTTGTTGGAATAGCGACAAAGGAAAAAGAAAAGTGAAAAAAACGCACGATTATCGTTATCTTTCACCCAGTATGCTCTAGGAAGAGGGTATGGTTTCGTCCAAACGTAAAAGCTCCCACTCTATCAAGGTACAGGATTTTCGCTGTCACAATGTCAGTTTATATCTAAAACAGCTAAAATTAAGCAAATGAGAATTTGCCTGGTAAGTGTGGATTTATCCAATTTCTCACGAAGTTAGATTTGACATGAAGGTTTATTTTTGGGTTCCACGCACAAATCGAGACTCATAAGTGGCCATTACAAAAAATACTTAGTTCCTTCGGCATTCCTCTTTAGGATCACCTTAACCCTAAGGCAGTAGGCTTGCTAAGCAGATACTGACTGGTGGGGCAATCAGCTTTAGCCCAAGCGGCACAAACTCCTGGTGAGCCCGGGAATACTAGGTAAGTATATATGTAACCAACTCCCAAGCAACAAGCTGGATGTGACACAAGGTTAAATTTTAAGCAAATTACAGATGGATTTGCAGAGTTTCTTTCTCCTTGGTTGAAGAACCCGATAATCCTTGATATTTATCCGTTACTGGAGGAAAAACAAATAGATTTATGCCTTTTCCAATGGCATTAGGACGAAGTGTAACGCAAACAGCTTCATTCGGGATATATACTCGGCTCAACAATTCTGTTTCATTGGATAAGCTACTAAATAACAGGAAAGTAAATGAATCAGTTTTCATCACACACACACACAAACACACACACACACACACACACACATATATATATATATATATATATATAAATTCACATATTTGTATCTTTGTTCCTGTTCGGTTACACTTGATAATAATTCGCAAGAGGTTTTAAAAGGGCGGGGAAAATCCATAACATAGATTAACTTCAAAAAGGCCTATGATATAGTATCACAAACTTAGATAATTGAATGTTAAGAAATTAACGAAGTATCCAACGAAACCAACGACTTCATCACGAAAGACATGGAAAAATGGTAAGTCGAATTAGCAGCAGGAGGACTACCAAACAAAGGAGAAAATCCAAAGAAGCATGTTCCAAAGAGACTCAATGTCACCACTATTATTTATTATAACAATAATACAAATCAATTATATACTTAGAAAATGCACCAAGGGCCACAATTTTACAAAATCATAGGAAAAGTTAAACCACTTCAGGTATATTGATGATATCAAGCTATTTGTCAAAATTAAAAACAAACTAGAAATCCTGATATAAACTATTAGAATATACAGCCAGGATATGAACTTAGACATTGAAACATGTTGTCATGCTGAAAATGAAAAAAAGGTAAAGAAGAAACACCTGAAGGAATAGAACCACCAAACCAGGAAAGCAACTGAAGACTTGGAGAAAAAGTACTTAGGAATATTGGAAGCAGACACCATTAGACAGAGAGGAAGAAAAGTAAAGAAAGTGTATGTTACAAGAACGGAAAAAACTCGAAACCAAGCACAGCAGCATAAAAAACTCATTACAGGAATATACACATTTGCACAGACCTTGTAAAATACACTGGACCATTCTTAAAATGAACGAGGGAAGAACTCAGAAAGAACAAGGGTCAGGGAAATCGATGATGGTACTCCAGACCTTACAATTGAAGCATGACATTGACAGACTATATATTTCAAGAAAAAGAGGAAGAGAATTGCCAAGTATTGAGGGTTACACAGATACAACAATATAAGGATACGAAGAATATATTAAAAAAAGAAAGGAAATACTAATTATAGAGGCTGGTAACATCAATGACAGAAAAGGGATAAACAGAACAGTCGAGCACTTAAGCTCTTACGCCTCAGAGAGACCCCTAAAGACTTTGATGATGCCAGAGAACTGAAAAATCTTTTGAACTTAAAGGTGACGTTAATAACAATTGTAGTTGATGCGCTTGGAACCGTTTCCAAAAGGTTTAGAAAGAAACAAGAAGAGTAGGAGATCATAAAAAGGATGGAAACCATACAGGCCATAGCATTTTTAAGATCAGCTTGAATACTTTGAGGAGTTCTGGAAACCTGAGGTAACTCGCTGTCGCTCACAATTCCGTGAAAGAGCTCCTGTCAAGACAGGTGTGATTAATAAAAATGATACACACATTCTTGGATATTACCAGAGAGTTGAAAAAAATGTGGGAAACATGAAGTTGACGATGATATCGATTGTAGTTGGTGTTCATGAAACGGTCACCAAAGGGTTAGAAAAGATAAGTCAAACCACAACACATTTAATATCAGCTCGAATTCTACGACGAATCCTAGAGACGCGAGGATAATTGCTGTCAAATGGACTTCAGTGTAATGCCACCAGTTTAATTTAGTGTGAAAAACTCGTAAGGAGTAAAATAATAATAATAATAATAATTACTCAGAAAAACAACTGGATGGATATTTCAAGCGACAAACCAACGAAATCTCACACGTGAAGACCCGGGTAGGCTAAGAAAAGGAATCTTTAAGAGAGAAGCTGAGTTCCTTCTAATAGCGACACAAAACCACGCCATAAAGACCAACTATGCCATAGAAAATATAGATAAGACCCAACATAGTAGCTAGTGTAGATTAGGTGGAGATAGAGACGAAGGTGATTTACTGGAAATTGTGCATAAAATGAGATTTTCAGGGATTTTGAGATACAAACAGATCACCAATTCCTGGGCAGACGACCAAACCAAACCAAAATAAAAAAAAAAAAAAAAAAAAAAAGAGAACCTGCCGAATTGTGGACTTTGCAGTCCCGGTGGACCACCGAGTGAAAATCAAAGAAAACGAAAACAGTGACAGAAATTTGACTTTATCAGATACGTAAAATAAAAAGCTGTGGAACATGTAAGTGAGGGTAGTACCAATAATGATCCCCAGAGTCTTGATAAGAGGGCTAGAAAAGTTGGAAATTGGAGAACGAGTCGGGGACATTCAAACTACAACACTGTTAAGAATACGAAAAAAAAAAAGTCTGGAATTTCTAATTATCTTTTGGAGACGACAATATTTGACTTGCCACAAAAATTTGAAAGCTCAAACCCCAAAATGATCCAAGAAATCGTTTCCATTTTAGATTGGTAAAATTCATTTCTAACCAATTAGAATTATAAATAAATCATCGCATAGACTCTTGGGAAAGAAAATCAGCTTGCGCTGGAGTCAAAAACTTGCAAGGTATGTAATAATAATAATAATAATAATAATAGAGACGAAACCATCAATCACATAATAAGCGAATGCAATAAATTATCCCAGAAGGAGTTTAAGACTAGACACGACTGGATGGGCAAAGTGATTCACTTGGAGATGAGCAAGAAATTTAAATTTGACCATACGAATAAATGGTATCTGCACAACCCAGCGTCTGTTCTAGAAAATGACACACAAAAACTCCTATGGGACTTTAACATACAAACGGATCACCTAATCTCGGCCAGGAGACCAGACCTTATAGTAATCTACAACAAAAAAGAGAACTTGCAAAATTGTCGACTTCGTTGTCCCGGTTGACTACAGAATAAAACCGAAAGAAAGTGAAATGATAAGTACCTCGACTTTGCAAGGGAATAGAAAAAAAACTATGGAACATGAACTTGACAATTATACTAATCGTGATTGGTGCTTTTGGTACAGTCACCAAATAATTATAAAAGGGACTGGAGGACTTGGAGGTTGGCGGACGAGAGGAGATCATCCAAACTACAGCAGTATTGAGAACGGTCAGAATACTGAGAAGAGTCCTGGAGACTTGAGGAGACTTGCTCTCATTCAAACTTCAGTGAAAAACCATCAGCTAACGCTGATGTGAAAAACTCAGCGAGTAAAAATGATAATCAATCGTATAATAAGCAAGTGCAGCGAATTGGCACATAAAGAGTATAAGACTAGACACAACTAAGTGGACAAGGTGATCAACTGGGAACTATGCAAGAGATTTAGATTTGACCATATAAATAAATGGTATATGTACAACTCAGAATCTGCCCTGGAGAATGAGACGCACAAACTCACCAAGGATTTTGAGATAAAAACGGATGACCTAATCTCGTCCAGATGACCAGACCTTATAATAAACAACAACAACAACAAAAAAAAGAAAATAAGATAATTGTGGACTTTGCTGTCTTGTCAGACCACAGAGTAAACTTGAAAGAAACCGAAAAGAAGGATAAGTACCTCGACTTTGCTAGAGAATTAAAAAAAACCTGGAACATGAAAGAAACGGTTATACCAATTATAATTGGTGCTCTTGGTACAGTCATGAAAGGATTGGTGAAAGGACTGGAGGACATGGAAATAACAGGACGAGTGGAGACCATCCAAACTAACGCATTGCAAAGATCGGTCAGAATAATGAGAAGAGTCTTGGAGACTTGAGGAGACTTGTTGCCACTCATAATCCAGTTAAAGACCATCAGATAACGCTGATGTGAAAATCTGTCAAGGCGTACGATAAAATTAGCAACTGAATTTTGCCATTCCAGCAGATCATAGAATAAAAGGAAAAAAAAACGCGAAAAGATAAATACTCGAATCTTACTAAAGAGGTGAAAAGGCCGTGGAATATTACAGTCACGTCTTTCTTTCTTTTTTTCTTTCTTTCTTTCGTTCTTTCTTTCTTTCTTTTTCATCAACTTCTAAAACCACCATTGCCATCTCTGGAATATCTGTTTTTGTGCCTGCTAAAATGAAAGAATTCAAACGAAGGAAACAACAACAAATATGACCAAAACAACAACAACAACAACAAAAACAACAACAACAACAACAACAACAACAACAACAACAACAACAACAACAAGCGAAAAAGAGGGAAAGAGTCAAAATTAACAAAAATGGTAATGCAAGAAACTTTCTTGAAAGCTGGCACCGAATAAACAGTTTTGAATTCATTTGCGTGGTTTTTATTTATAGAGACGCTCGTCTGTCGAAAGAAAAGTGAATGATGTCATTTAAAAAGGCAACAATTACTGGAGATCAGACAGTGAGACGAGCTAGGAAAATAGCACAAAGCAAGAATATGCAGGAAGGAGTCAAAGAAAGTTTTTTTTTAACCACTTCCTCATTACGATATGTCAGCAAACAAATAAGAATGAAAGAAACGGACTTGACTGAAAATGCTTTGATCAATGCCGTTTGCTTTGGTAAGTTTATCGACTCATTAGTTAACTAGATTTTTTTTATGAAGAAATTGTGTCAGCTTCTGTGTTACAACACATAAAATTCGTTTGTTTTTTCTTCTTCCCATTTTTTAATTTATTTTTTTTCGTTTCTTCTTCTTTCAAAGGTCGACAGTATTCATCTTTCTTTCTTTCTTTCTTTCTTTCATTTTCATTCAATTTCTTTCTTTAAGTCATTTTCGTCGACCATACAATTTCTTTCTTTGTTTCTTTGTTTGGTTGTTTCTTTCTTTCTTCCATTTTCATTCAATTTCTTTCTTTAAGTCATTTTCTTCAGTCATGAAGTTTCTTTCTTTCTTTCTTTCTTTCTTTCTTTCTTTCTTTCTTCCATTTTCATTCAATTTCTTTCTTTAAGCCATTTTCTTCAGTCATGTAATTTCTTTCTTTCTTTCTTTCTTTCTTTCTTTCTTTCTTTCTTTCTTTCTTTCTTTCTTTCTCAAGCCATTTTCCTTCAGTTTCTTACCATCTTTTCTTTCATCATTCAATCTTGATTTCATTCATTCTTTTCTCTTTCTTTCATCATTTGCATCATTTTCTATCATGGGTACATTTTGGTTTGGTTTGGTTTAATTTGGACTCGTTGGATATCTTTGTTTAATATCATATCTACCTTTGTGGGTTATTTGATGCCAAAGCCATCCTTCTAGATAAACACTAATGGTAATATTTAACCCATAGCTGTGGATAAGGTGTTTCATGTTTTTCCTAAGGGAATTAGTTCGAAAGTGAACGTCGTACCGCGATTGCAATTCAAACTCACTTACCTCGCGGCCGCCGTTCAGTACGCAAGCAATTAAGCCTGGTGGATTCTCCCTCAGGAAAATTTTCTTTCACTTTTATTTTTCTATCTTTCTTTTATGTGTTCACTCTCTCTTTATTTTATTTGCCTTTTCTTTCTTTCTTTCTTTCTTTTATTTGTTCACTCATTCCCCATTTTTTTTCTTTATTTGGTCAATCTGCCTTTCACTTTGTCTTTTCTTTTTTTTATTTTCTGAGTTATTCGTCCTTTTTTATTATTTGTCCTTGTTTTATTTGTCCACTCTTTCTTTCTTTCTTTCTTTCTTTCTTTTATTTGTCCTCTGAATTATTTATTTTCTCCTTATTTTTTTTGGCCGAACTTTGTTTGTTTGTTTCTTTCATTGTATTGCCCTTTCTTCCTTTCTTTTGTTTATTGAGTTATCCGTTCTGTTTTTATTTGTCCACTCTTTCTTTCTTTTTCTTGTCTTGTCTTGTATTTTCTTTCTTTCTTTCTTTCTTTCTTTCTTTCTTTCTTTGTATTGTCTTTTCTTTCTTTCTTTTGTTTATTGTGTTATCCGTTCTTTTTTTATTTGTCCACTCTTTCTTTCTCTTTCTAGTCTTGTCTTGTCTTGTCTTTTCTTTCTTTCTTTCTTTCTTTCTTTCTATTGTCATATATAATTTACAATTCTTTGCCAGCTCAGCAACACAAGTGTAATTCTTCTTCGCTAAAAAGAAAAATCCCAAAATACCGAAATCCAGTCTTGATGTTTTCTTAGCCACTAAATTTAGACATTTTCCAAGAATCCGAATTAAAAATTTATAAATTATTTCAAAACATCAAGGACATCACTGGGATTTTTTTTTCTTCCCTCAGTTAACAATTGTCTTTTCCTGAATCACTCTTCAATAGATTTGTCCCTGTTCATTTGAAAAGAGATGAATACGAAACATATCAGCTGCGCATTGTCTTCATTCATTCAAAGCTTGTGGATGTTAATGAATAAATACCTACTCTCTCTCTCATCACTCTCTCTCTCTCTCTCTCTTTCCGTATGTGTGAAGACCACACACTTAAATTGTTTAAGACAAGAGATATCAATTACGGAATGACAATTGTTCATTTATCTCTTTGTCAATGACACATGATAATTAACCTGGTTATTTTCAAGAAAGTGAACGTATTTTCTTTTAATTTGGCGGATATTTTAAAAAGTCCAAAAAATGAAGACATACTATGAGTTAGAAATTATATATTCCTATAATAAAGCAATATCCTTTTTACAAAAATGCCATCCTCTATCCCTTTATATGCCTTTCATTAAAAAAATTTTCTTTCACAAGTCGATTTTTTCTTTCATTATTTTATTTGCCTACACTTTCTTTGTTTCTTTGTTTGTTTGTTTCTTTCTTTCTTCATCAATTTCTTTTTAAAAAGTCTTTTATTAATTTAAAAAAAACAAAACACTTGATTTTATATATATATATATATATATATATATATATATATGTATATATATATATATATATATATATATATATATCACCGCATACCTGTTAGAACTCATCAAACCACCTGTATATACGTGATAAGAAATTGGTTAATTTTTGTGCGAAAATTGGCCGTTGTATATGCATTTTTGCATTTATCAACCAATCAACTTATGCTGATATTTTTTCAATTTCTAATTATCTTTTGCAGACGATAATATTTGACTTGCCACAAAGATTTGAAAGCTCAAACCCCAAAATGATCTAAGAAATTGTTTCAATTTTATATTGTTAAAATTCATTTCTAACCAATTAGAATGATGAATAAATCATCGACATTTGAAGTTTTATTTTGAGCTTACCTTCATTCTCTAAATATAGAAAAAAAAGTTTTTTTCTTTACACATTCATATATATATATATATATACATATATGTGTGTGTGTGTGTGTGTGTGTGTGTATGTTTATCTTTTTCTAATCAGTAATAATAATTTTTGCATACTGATATAATCTTCAAACAAATCAATCGACCATTATATAAGATGCTAAAAGCTACTACCCCTTTAGGTCAAAGTCGGCATGGGACTTATGTTAACGAAATGGTCACTCTATATTCCCCAGAAGTCCATAACTGGAGCCTTATTACTAGATAAAATTTACTGTCATATCCATGATGTTACCTTTCTTCAAACCAAACGAAAAAAAGCAGAATATCTGTCTGTCCAAATAATTATGGCTACTAATGTACAATATCTAAATAGCAGTATCATTTATGTATGTCTTAAATATATGTGTGAAAATTAGCAAATCCGGATAATAATATTGCAGATTAGAATTTTAACACCGAACCATTTTTAATAATGATAGTTTTGAAATCAGGGAAACCATAATCTATTACACAATTCCATTAGTAAATATATATTCTGCAGTACCATCAGCCTCTGATATGGCAAGTTTTCAAACCTTTGGTAAACAAAGTAATTTTCTGACACCTCAGAATTACACAGGACAATCAGTGTTAGGTTGTGTTTTGTGGCATACCAACCTTTGAGAGTTATTTAATACTAATCCTGTTTATATATCATCATCATCATCATGCTGCTAGCACGGATATATCTGATCCTCTCTCGCCACTTCTCCCTATCGTTCATCGCCTCTGGCAGGTCTTCAGGGCTACATCCCGTGTCCTCACATAGCTGCTGTATGTATGATCGAGCTGGTCGTCCTGCTTTTGTTCGGCCATATGTGAGAGTCCATAGGAGTATATCACTTATGAGCTCGTCCCTGCTTCTCCAGCAATGTCCCGCATGTCTGGTTCGTCTAACTTGGATAATTTTCGTGATGGGTGGCAGGTGGCCGTATAGTTGGTGCCTTGTGGGGTGTTGTCGCCAGGACTTGTTCAATATTGCTCGCAACATTCTTGTGTAATTGTCGTCTAGCTTCTTCTCTAGCCGTTTTGTTAGCGTCCTAGTAGTGCATCCATACAGCAGTATCGACACGACCGCTGCCGGGAAGAAACAGCGTTTCCTTTTATCGGTCAGGTCTTATTTCCATATGATCGATAGCTTATCGTTAGCTGTCCATGCCTTCGTTTGCCGCGTGTCGATGTCTTTTTCGGTTGATGAGACACTGCTTCCTAGGTAGGTGAATTTGTCAACCAGTTTCAGAGAGGTTTCGTCTTGTATGGAAATGTCGCCTGTTTGATTATAGCACATATATTCAGTTTTGTGAGCATTGACATGGAGGCCAATGCCTGCGGCGGCTCGTTCCAAACTATGCAGTAGTGTTTCGGCTTCTTTGCTGGTAACTTTATTTTGAAATGAGTTGAAGCTCACGTTTTTGCACGCAATTAAATGGTTTCAAGTAATCATTTCAAACACTTATAATTCCGTTTAATATTAATAATTTGTTTGCACGTAGTTAACTTGTTTCGAGTATTGCTATCTAACACTAATAGTTCTGTTTGCTCGCAGTCTCATGTATTTATGTACAGTAAATGACTAAATAATGTTATTTGACCGATAGATTAAACTCTAACAGGTACTACCGCTCCAGGTCAGAGTGTTCAAGGAGGTAATGGTAATAAAAAGGTACTCTAGATTCCCCAAAGCTCCAGGACTGGAAGCTTATCGTCAGATGATTTTGTGTTAAATCCAGAACAGTAGTTGCATGAGGTGGAGTCATACCGCCTTGTAGAGATTCAGTCGACGTATCCTACAGCCCTAGCCGATTGGGCTAATAATTAGTCGAGGGGAAGGTCGGTCGGTTGGGTTTTATGGCATATCAACTTTTTTAGGTTATTTATCTGTTTCTATTCGGTAATAATAATTTTTTCTTACAGATATAATCTTCAAACAAATATATCGACCATTATATAAGAGGCTAAAAGCTACTACCCCTTTAGGTCAAAGTCGGCATGGGACTTATGTTAACGAAATGATCACTCTATATTCCCCAGAAGTCCATTAGAAGAGCCTTATTACTAGATAAAATTTACTGTCATGTCTATGATGTTACCTTATTTTTATTCAAATAGTTCTATTTCAAACAATTCAGTTTAGCATTAGTACACTGTTTAATTGTGAAAAACCTTTCTATTTTAAGCTATTCCTGAGGAGAAGACAATTTTATGACATCATGATACAGCACCGTGCATTATTTTCTGGTGGTTTGTGCATTTTTTAATTGCTAATAGATCTGGGTTTTCGTTTTATTCCCGTCTACATTGCCCCGGAGAAATAAATAAACAAATAAAAACATTACATCGCTACTGGATCAGCTACAAACCAGAAATCTGGGAAATCTAAACACTCAGATGAAAGTATCGCTATTATACTTGCCATCGTATACAAAATCAGAATAATGAGGGAAAGCCCTCATGGTACTGTGGCTAACGGTCTGGAATGCGACATCGTTGAAAGTAACTTCGAATTCCAGTAGCTCTGTTGGATTCACTTTCAGACTAATACCCTTGGGAACAGTATGAAACCTCTTATCCCACCTACAATTGGTTAAAAATTACCCCAATTTTTCTTCTACAAATACGACTTTGGCATTAAGTAATCCACAAAGGTTGATATGACTTTAAACAAAGAAACGAAAAGAAACACAAAGAGACATGTGACTTTTCCATTTTTAATCTTCTGAATATTTTAGAATAGCAAATTATTTTTTGACAATTTTATTCAATAATAAAATATTTCCTATCGTTAGATGCTATTAGATCAGGTAATTTTTATTTAAAAAATTTGCAATATTTTGGTAGTACTTAGTTTCTAAACGGCTCATTGGTGTACTGGGTAGAGTCTTCGCTAATGGTCCGGGTGACCTGGGTTCAATCCGCGTCATACCAAAGACTTTAAAAACTGTACTTGATAACTCCTTGCTTAACACTCAGCAAAATAAGGTACGTATCGAGAATAAAGTGAAGCAATCCAGGGAAAGGAGTAGCGCTCTCCCCTACACCTCGATGTAGTAGCTAGTGAAAAGGGGGCCTTCTGGTCGCCCTCGTCTACGGTCGCCAACTGTACTTACTTATATCCCGTGACTGAAGCAGTTCAAACCGTGGTAGGAACCCACTACTGGTGGTATTTTCGTGGTAATTGCTACACTGAAACGTTATGCATGCTTCACTCTGTGTGTCATGTGAAATCCGCACAAACGATCGTGAATTTAATTCGGTAACTTTTCTTTACTCGTTCGAACACCGTGAAAGCAACCAAGAACATTTGTGGCGCGAAAGGCGAAAACGCGGTGGATCACAATGCATTAACAAGATGGTTGAAGAATTTTCGATCGGTTGGCAAGAACCTCAATGACCAAGCAATGTCAGGTAGGCCAAAAATAGTAGATTCTGAGGCCGTGCTCCAAGTCATAGTGACAAATCCAGCAAGTAGCACTTGAGATCTCATCTCACTGTCCAGTCACTTTCGGGCAAATACCCTTGGGAACGGTATGAACCCCCTTATCCTCCTAGCTATGGGTTAAATAGTACCACTACTGTTCTTCTAGGAGAATGGCTGTAGCATTAAATAACCTCCAAAGATTGATATGCCATAAAACAAAGAAACCAAGCCAAACCAAACCATCACTGTCCAGTGTTGTTAATTGCCTTCACGATATCAACAAAAGCATTCAGATTTGCCATAGTGTGCTTCATGTAACCGAAATATTGCAAGACTTTTGACTCACCCAAATATTTTATTGAAAATTATCAATAACTGGCAAATCCATACCATCCTCCATTTCTTTACGCAAATATCTGTCAATATTATCTCTGGCGTGAAGTACTTGTTCATATTAATAAGACTTGTTTTCGTTCTAGGCCGTGTTTTCTAAGTTTTAATTTCCAAAGCTTTTTTTAATTTGATCTGGCACAAGGCCGTTACTGAGTTTTCTAAGTTCATTAGTTTTGAAAGGATCCGGACTGCTTTAATAAAGGACAATATTGGGGGTTTTAATTTCGGCTGAACAGTTTGATTTCTTGGAATTTCTTTGTTCTTTTGACGTATTCTTTACTTATATTTTCTCTCACTCTCTGGTTTTGTTTCGAGATGTCTGCTTCTCAAACCCGCACGCATGTGAATGTATCTTTTTCTCTGACAATTCGGACGCATTCCTGATTCGGTAGTTCGATTCCTTCTCTTGTTTCAATAAGACAAGATGAGAGGTAGCATTATTATAACATAAATAATAATCAATTAAACCAAGGCTTCTGAAGTTTCTTCAACTAGAACTCTGGGGGTGAATAATTTTTTGGCTAGATGAATAAAAGCATCAAAGAAAAAATGTTTATTAAATATCATGTTTCAACCATAAAGCATTCATTTTATATATATATATATATATATATATATATATATATATATATATATACTCTACAGGCACACTTGCTCATGTTCATGTATATTCATAAATACACTCAAATTCATATATATATATATTATATATATATATATATATATATATATATATATATATAACGAAAACTATTCCAGTTAGACGAACCAGACATGCGGGACACTGCTGGTGAAGCAAGGACGAACTCATAAGTGATGCACTTTTATGGACCCCCACACATGGCCGTGCAAAAGAAGGACGACCAGCACGAACATACATTCAGCAACTATGTGAGGATACAGGATGTTGTCCAGAAGACCTGCCTGAGGCGATGAACGCTAAGGAAAAGTGGCGAGAGAGGGTCAGGGATATCAGTGCTTCCAGCACGAAATGATGATGGCGATGATGATGATATATAAACAAATATATATGTCTCTGTATCATTTGTGACAATAAGCAATCTGGCTGATAAAACTAGCAAGCATAATTTTAGTCCCTACATCATATTATATCTATGTACGTGTGTGTGAGTGAGGGGTGTCTGTCTGTATGTTAATAAAAATTAAGAGAGAGACAGAGATGTACGTGTGTGTGAGTGAGGGGTGTCTGTCTGTATGTTAATAAAAATTAAGAGAGAGACAGAGATGTACGTGTGTGTGAGTGAGGGGTGTCTGACTGTATGTTAATAAAAATTAAGAGAGAGACAGAGATGTACGTGTGTGTGAGTGAGGGGTGTCTGTCTGTATGTTAATAAAAATTAAGAAAGAGACAGAGATGTACGTGTGTGTGAGTGAGGAGTGTCTGTCTGTATGTTAATAAAAATTAAGAGAGAGACAGAGATGTACGTGTGTGTGAATGAGGGGTGTCTGTCTCTATGTTAATAAAAATTAAGAGAGAGACAGAGATGTACGTGTGTATGAGTGAGGGGTGTGTGTCTGTCTGTATGTTAATAAAAATTAAGAGAGAGACAGAGATGTACGTGTGTATGAGTGAGGGGTGTCTGTCTGTATGTTAATAAAAATTAAGAGAGAGACAGAGATGTACGTGTGTATGAGTGAGGGGTGTCTGTCTGTATGTTAATAAAAATTAAGAGAGAGACAGAGATGTACGTGTGTATGAGTGAGGGGTGTCTGTCTGTATGTTAATAAAAATTAAGAGAGAGACAGAGATGTACGTGTGTATGAGTGAGGGGTGTCTGTCTGTATGTTAATAAAAATTAAGAGAGAGACAGAGATGTACGTGTGTATGAGTGAGGGGTGTCTGTCTGTATGTTAATAAAAATTAAGAGAGAGACAGAGATGTACGTGTGTATGAGTGAGGGGTGTCTGTCTGTATGTTAATAAAAATTAAGAGAGAGACAGAGATGTACGTGTGTATGAGTGAGGGGTGTCTGTCTGTATGTTAATAAAAATTAAGAGAGAGACAGAGATGTACGTGTGTATGAGTGAGGGGTGTCTGTCTGTATGTTAATAAAAATTAAGAGAGAGACAGAGATGTACGTGTGTATGAGTGAGGGGTGTCTGTCTGTATGTTAATAAAAATTAAGAGAGAGACAGAGATGTACGTGTGTGTGAGTGAGGGGTGTCTGTCTGTATGTTAATAAAATTAAGAGAGAGACAGAGATGTACGTGTGTGTGAGTGAGGGGTGTCTGTCTGTATGTTAATAAAAATTAAGAGAGAGACAGAGATGTACGTGTGTATGAGTGAGGGGTGTCTGTCTGTATGTTAATAAAAATTAAGAGAGAGACAGAGATGTACGTGTGTGTGAGTGAGGGGTGACTGTCTGTATGTTAATAAAAATTAAGAGAGAGACAGAGATGTACGTGTGTATGAGTGAGGGGTGTCTGTCTGTATGTTAATAAAAATTAAGAGAGAGACAGAGATGTACGTGTGTGTGAGTGAGGGGTGTCTGTCTGTATGTTAATAAAAATTAAGAGAGAGACAGAGATGTACGTGTGTGTGAGTGAGGGGTGTCTGTCTGTATGTTAATAAAAATTAAGAGAGAGACAGAGATGTACGTGTGTGTGAGTGAGGGGTGTCTGTCTGTATGTTAATAAAAATTAAGAGAGAGACAGAGATGTACGTGTGTATGAGTGAGGGGTGTCTGTCTGTATGTTAATAAAAATTAAGAGAGAGACAGAGATGTACGTGTGTGTGAGTGAGGGGTGACTGTCTGTATGTTAATAAAAATTAAGAGAGAGACAGAGATGTACGTGTGTATGAGTGAGGGGTGTCTGTCTGTATGTTAATAAAAATTAAGAGAGAGACAGAGATGTACGTGTGTGTGAGTGAGGGGTGACTGTCTGTATGTTAATAAAAATTAAGAGAGAGACAGAGATGTACGTGTGTGTGAGTGAGGGATGTCTGTCTGTATGTTAATAAAAATTAAGAGAGAGACAGAGATGTACTTGTGTGTGAGTGAGGGGCGTCTGTCTGTATGTTAATAAAAATTAAGAGAGAGACAGAGATGTACGTGTGTGTGAGTGAGGGGTGACTGTCTGTATGTTAATAAAAATTAAGAGAGAGACAGAGATGTACGTGTGTGTGAGTGAGGGGTGTCTGTCTGTATGTTAATAAAAATTAAGAGAGAGACAGAGATGTACGTGTGTGTGAGTGAGGGGTGACTGTCTGTATGTTAATAAAAATTAAGAGAGAGACAGAGATGTACGTGTGTGTGAGTGAGGGGTGTCTGTCTGTATGTTAATAAAAATTAAGAGAGAGACAGAGATGTACGTGTGTGTGAGTGAGGGGTGTCTGTCTGTATGTTAATAAAAATTAAGAGAGAGACAGAGATGTATGTGTGTTGGATTATGTGCGTACAATTTTAAATCATAGTTAAACTGCAGGAAAAATCCAAATTACTCGATACTCTATGAGTAGAGCCATATATATATATATATATATATATATATATATATATATACGAATTCCTATCTAAAATTATGATAATTTAAACAGATCATTTGAATTGAATCAAGTAGGAAATTTCGCCGCTCCCATTAGAGACAAAAATCTTGCAAACACTGCGCCCCACACACTGGACAGCTGTTTCGACCTTATTAGGTCTCATGAGCAGTGTATACAGTGATCTTCTCCAATGGAGATTACACCAACAACCACAGAATGCAGAGCCGAAACTCTACCACTGAATTACTGGTCAACATCGCATACGACCAATGCCAAATTTATAATAATAATGTCAATTTATAATATAATTCCTCTACTTAAAAATGAAAATGTATATTTATTTGAGCAAGTGCGCAAATAACAGGTTACATACTTCTTCGACAACAAAAAATGAAATAAATTAGATTTTAGGCTATGCAATTCTTATTTAATGCCTATATTTTCCGAACGTTGATGCATCAACTCGTGCCGTATATGTGCAACAGAGGCTGCCGATAGCAAGAAAAGGAGACACATCTGTACCTGAAATAAAGTTCAAAGCAAGCAAAAAGAAAAGATACAGCACAGTGAAACCGATGGAGCTCGGTGTAAAAGGCCATTACACGGAAATTGACAAACATGTGCTGTAGTCTCCAAAATAGTCTTAAAATAAGAATTCGTTCATCAGCGTTTTTTCTATCTCGACCTGTTTCAAAACTTCTTGAATGTCATCTTCAGTTATGGAATACCCTTCAGACTGTTGTGCATGTTTATCAAATGGCCGGTACTGACCTTTTACGACTAATTGAGGCTGTTTATTATTTCTCGGCTTTTCACAAGGGGTTAGTTCAAGTCGTTACGCAAAGACAGATATGGTGGGGATGATTTTAACGATTTTTAAATCTTGACTATGTTAAATACAGAATTTTAAAATCTTAGCTATGTTAAAGGAGATTTAAAAAAAATTCTCAAAAATCTTGCAGATTGTGTTGGATAGTTTTCTAAGCCCGAAGCATATTTGCGCTCGGAAGAGTTGAATTATTTAAGATAATGTGGATTTGGTACATATGATCTTAAAGAAAGCCGATTATGAAATCACGGTGATCAATTTAAACCAGTGTAAGGAGTTCAGCAAGAGTGTTTTTTTTTAACAATCTTTTCTTGAGCAGCACGGTGTGGCGTAGTTATCGTTGACTGCTATATAGTCTGATGGCTGATTGTCTAAAGAGGAAACACAAAAACGCAACTTACCTGAAATATAGTGTTGCATACTCATATGCATATACATGCAAAATCATAACGACGACACAATAATAACGACGACACGCGACACAGTCTTTTAGAAAAATATACCTCTCACTTTATTTGAAAGGGTTGTGTGTGAGAGGAAGTTGGAGACCGAACAGAACTGCAACATATTGACCTCCATTCTTATGACCATCAGCGTTTCTTTCCCGTTCTCCAGGGTTGCTCAACCGGAGGCTTTCTCTACCACATTTCGTCTCCAACTGGTCTGGTCTGGTCTCCAAAACTCAATCGGGGGTTCTGAGGGCCCCTTCAGCCGGGTGCTGTTTTTCTCTACCGCAACTTCTCTCCAAACTGATTGAATTTCCTGTGCCCTCAGTTATATAATAGTTCAACGCCACCTCCTTTGGAATGGCATGTTTGATCGTCATCAAGCGGAAATAACTGTCATGCAGTTCACAGGTCACTCTCTTTCAGTGCATCAGTCTGTGGGATTTTAACCCAGTCCCATATTGTCAGCCAAGCCTCATCCACCCCAATGGAATATGCACTTCCGCCGTTTTTGGAATGGCATGTTTGGCGGGGTCGGAGGTCAATATACAACAATAGGACTTCTGTCGTTCATCTACTCCATTCAGTTTCTCTGGCCTTGGAAGTATATGAAAATGCACAACAAGCATAGTTTCCGAGGCAGATTCTCCGCCCTAGTAGTAACAAACTTTTCTCGTGAGTTTGAATGGTCCAATCACTATCCGTCCATGCTACTGCTTGTCTTCTCATGTTCAATCGGCTGACCACCCACCACAACCACCTATATAGCTAATGGAGCCGTTCGTGGTGTAATGGTTATCCTTGTCAGAAATGGACATGGTGACCGGAGTCCGAATCCTGGACGGGGTTGTTTGCATTTCACATTGCGCTAATACCCACGAGAAAAGTATGAATCCAACCAGCTAAGGATCAACAGTAGGTCAAACTGAACATTTTAACCTTAGTATGGCAACTAGTCAATGAGAATTCAGCTACTCTAGGTCTGAATTCAGAGCAATTGTATTCCGCTTAAAAAGATCTTGTATCGCTTTCTGCCCGTGCGGTGGCATGGGCAAATACATAACTTGTTAAACTAAGCCTACCTGACGAAATTTTGAAATGTGTCAACTAGTCAGTCTTTCGGCATTTTTTTTTTTTTTAGATATTCTATTCGCACACTTCGACTACTCGTTTAAAATGTTATGGTGATTCACAAACATGTACGTTGAATAAGCATGAAATTTTAACTTCGGTGATCAAGTTGTATTCATGTATACAGGATATGATACTAAATCGTATCTGACGGTAAGGTTCTAGAACTGAAGCATTGGAAATTGTAGAGTACCCCTTCGCTGTCATTACTAAAAGGCTCACTCTGTCCAGGAGTGGAAGTACCTGTCGGATATCGATCCGTGGATAAAATAGATCTGTTTTAAAAATTATTAGTATTAAGTAGGAATACTTGAAACAATATGTGTAAATTATTAATTTTAGATGGGAATATTTGAACCCATATAAACGCGTGCAAATAAATGATTATTATTTGTGGTTTGGTTGAGGTTTGATGTAGCTGTTGAACTGCTTATTAATATCGTATGGATTACTTACGTGAGAAATTGATGCTAATAATTCATACACAATCATATGATTTTAAGTAAGTATTCCTTTTTAATAATAATGATGATAATAATAAAGGAACATGAAAGTGACGGTGATACCAATTTTGATCGGTGTGCTCGGTACAGGCACCAAAGGATTGGTAAAGGGACTGGAAGAATGGGAAATATGGACACGAGTGGAGACCATCAATATGACAGCGTTATCAAGCACAGTCAGCCGGGGCCGAAGTATACATCGACAGCATCTCTGTAGAGGGGTAAGACCCTCTCCAACAAATGTCCTTGATATGACTTTAAACAATCTAATGGTGAGGATCCAGAAACGCTTGAGCTTTGGTGAATGCGGATTACCCCTTCATTGCCATCACTCCCAGCTCCACTGTTGCTCAGAGTGATTGCACCTGAAAGGGTAAAATAGAACTGACATTTAAACTGTGTGCAAACAAATGACATGCTAAATTGAATTGTTAGAAATAGAACTGTTTGATCATATAAGTGCGTGTAAGCAAATGACTGATGTTTAATTAAATTGTCAGTGATTCATAGTAATATTTTGAACTATTTAACTTTGTTGACTTGTGTTTACAAACCATATATATCTAATATATATGTTTGAATCGGGTTTTATATTAAATAACCTACAATGGTTGATATGGCATAAAACCAAAGCAAACTAGACCAAACCAAATCAGAGACCAAAAACTAGATCCTTATCATTGAATGCAGTTTAGCGTCATACCCAGCATATATTATTATTATTATTATTATTTACTCCTCTAAAGATTTTCACATAAGTATTAGCTGATGGTTTTTCACTGGAGTTTGAGTGACAGCAAGTCTCCTCTAGTCTCCAGGACTCGTCTCAGTATTCTGGCCGTCCTCAGTAATGCTGTCGTTTGGATAGTCTCTACCCGTCCGCCAACTTCCAAGTCCTCCAGGCCCTTTAATAATCCTTTAGTTACTGTGCCTAACGCACCAATCACAATTGGCATAATCGTAACTTTTATGTTCCACAGTTTTTTTTAATTCTCTAGCAAGGTCGAGGTACTTATCCTTCTTTTCACTTTCCTTCAGATTTATTCTGTGGTCCGCCGGGACAGCAAAGTCAACAATTTTGCAGATTCTCTTTCTTTTGTTGATTATTATGAGGTCTGGTCTTCTGGCCGGGATTAGGTGATCCGTTTGTATGTTAAAGTCCCATAGGAGTTTATGCGAGTCATTTTCTAGGACAGGCGCCGGGTTGTGCATATACCATTTAGTTCTGCATTAATAATTAGTATTAGATAGGAATACTTTAAACCATATAGTTCCTTGGAAAAAGACGGATTCGTGAAAAAGATCACCCAATACGTGTTGACATTCCGTAAACCCAACCAACAAACCAAGTTGTATTCAGTACTGGTTACAGGCTTAAAGCTGAATAACAATAAAGAAAGAATAAAACAGAGATTGTAACCAACAGTCATAGTAATAGTGCAGTAGACAGTAGTCTCTATGCTTCGATAATAAAGAGTAACGATTTTCAGTATTACATTTTTTTTATCCAATCTATTAAAGAAATTGAGGGAAAAAATAATGAAATCTTTGAATTCAAAAGTAATAAAAAGACACACCAACTGGTAAGATAGAATCACTCCATCCGTCTTGCGTCTATACAGGCACATCCTGAACAAACAACTGATGCTGTAGAGACTTCTACTAATATAACGTTTGCTGCAACAACCAAAATGTCTGAGTAATCAAAGGATAGCAGCGATGAAAAGCATTGATTGTCTTTAGAAGTGAGAATAATAGCTTTATCCCCACCGTTATCGAGAGTCGACTTTCGCAGACATATCGTTTATAGATTTAACAGTTACAAAATAGTTTATGCCAGACCAGTTCTAGACAAGTAGTATAATTTTATTACATGCCACTCGAGAACATTCAACTCATTCGCCATTTTGCCTATTTTATTACGGAAGCCATTTCTATTCGATTTTGTCCTTTCTCTATTTTTTCTTACGCCATCCTCTCACTTTCTTCACCCATCCCCCTCATCCACAAATAATTCTACTTTCTTTTTCTTCCTAGCTCACTCTTTCTTAAACTCTAGCCCCCATTTTTTTTCCTTTCTAATTTTTTTTTTGGTATACGTTCATTTTATCTATCCTATTTTTTTAAAAATTCTTTATTGTTTTCTGCTTTAAAAAATCTATTACTTCATCGATTTGTCTCCTTAAGATTATTATTATTATTTTTTTTTTTTGCTTTTTCTGTCTTCCGGGCTCCCTTATTTACTCGTTTTTTTTTTTTTTGGTTCTTACTTTCAGCTATTTTTTATCGCAATGCCGTTCTCTCTTTCTCACTCTCTCTCTCTCTCTCTCTCTCTCTCTCTCTCTCTCTCTCTTACTTGATCTGTCTTGTTTCATTTGAAATTATCCATTCTTTTTTTTCTTTTTAAATTCATTTAATATTTTTGCTTATTTTTCCTGTTTATAGATTTTTCCATTTATTCATACTTAAAATATTTTTAATACTGTTCTCTCTTTCTTTTTTCTTTCTTTCTTTTAGCTCCGATCATTCTATTTTTTCTTCAGATTTCTTTTCGCCATTTTCTTCTGCCATTCGAGTTCTTTCTTTCTTTCTTTCTTTTTTTCTTTCTTTCTTTCTTTCTTTCTTTCTTTCTTTAAACCATCCGGCTTACTTGCTTTAATAAAGCTGTGTTTACCATATTCAATTTTCTTTCTTTCTTTCTTTCTTTCTTTCTTTCTTTTGACCATTCACTTTATTTCTTAAAACACGTTCGCCGTATTGAATTTATTTCCTTCCTCTTTTCCTTGTCTATTGATTTCCTTCTTTCTTGCAACCATTTCATTCTACTTCTTTCTTTCATTAAACAATTCAGTTTATTCATTTTTAAAGCTGTTAACCAGGTTAAATTTCTTTCTTTCTTTCTTTCTTTCTTTCTTTCTTTCTTTCTTTCTTTAAACCATCCGGCTTACTTGCTTTAATAAAGCTGTGTTTACCATATTCAATTTTCTTTCTTTCTTTCTTTCTTTCTTTCTTTTGGCCATTCACTTTATTTCTTAAAACACGTTCGCCGTATTGAATTTATTTCCTTCCTCTTTTCCTTGTCTATTGATTTCCTTCTTTCCTGCAACCATTTCATTCTACTTCTTTCTTTCATTAAACAATTCAGTTTATTCATTTTTAAAGCTGTTAACCAGGTTAAATTTCTTTCTTTCTTTCTTTCTTTCTTTCTTTCTTTTGTTCAGTTTCTTTCTTTCTTTCTTTTTTCTGTTTTCTTTTTTGCAACCATTCTATTCAATCTCTTTCGTTCATTAAACCATTCAGTTTATTGATTTTTTAAAGCTATGTTCATCACATCATTCTTTCTTCTTTCCTTTCCTTCTTTTTTTTCTATCTTTCATTCTTTCTTTCAAATCATCATTTCCAAGTTTATTTTTATCACTATTCTCTTCATTTTAATTTTTTCCCCTTCAGTTTCCTCAGTTTATTCCCTTTTATATTTACTTCTTTTTTTTCTTTTTTTCTATTTTCTATTTCTTAAAATACTTCACTTTCTACGCAGATTATTTGTCATGAGCTTCTTCATTATATCATCTTTTTTTCTTTTTTGTTTATCTATGAAAATCGAATGTATACATTCTTCATGCCTCTGACGGAAAAACCTTTTTATGCTACTCAATTAAAAAAAAAAGGAAAAAGAGTAAAAAAAAAAAAGAACAAATAAAAAAGCAAAAGCTGTTCTGGAAAATATGATTTTAAAATTGTTTTTTATTATTCTAAATCTAATTTAACATATTCGAAAACATCTCTTCTCTAAATGACTGGTGTTAATTGTTATAAACAAAGCAAAAATTAAAATTGAACTAATATAAATAAAAAGAATAATTTAGTTGAGTACATTCGAGGAATTCTGCTAAAATGACATTATATCATTTCTCTAAAATTCAGCGAAATAGTTTCTAGTATATTTGTATTTATAACTAGGCAACCAAAAATATATCCTGTTTTTATCATTCGCCGACATAAGGAGCAGTTAATTTCACTAAATTTCATTTAATCACCTTTGATAGTTGATTGCTTGGTTAGTTTTGTAAACGTTACACCCTCACCCCCACCACATTTTAGATCAGTCTTCTAACCATTCCACTTCTTAGCCACTTCTTACGGCCGGCCGGTGATCAACTAGTGGTTCGAGGGGGTAACGCACATTTCTTTACCTACACAAGAATACGATCGAGGGAACGGAGAAAAGAGAAGGACAAACGAACAAACACGAACAAAGCTTGGGGTTAACCAAGAGCAGAGGAAGGTATGCAACACTTTGCATTCCTGATAGCATATATGGACTAACGCTAGCGTGGGTTACTAGCGAAAATTCCACAATGCTACTGGAATCAGACTCATCTTGACTCACTGTCGCTGGACCCTATCCCATGCTGCCTCGCCTCTCTGCTCTGGTGTCCGGTGTTGACTGCCCCTGTCCGTGGTTCCACGCCAACTCTCTTCTGCTCGCCTCTCTGCTGTCCAGCGCCAACTGCTCTCGTCCGGGTCGCGTCGTCAACTCTCTTTCGCGTCCCCTTCCCACTTCCGGATACGGCGAGATTTCAGGTCCAAGAATCCTTTGTCTGGTTTCGCGCCAAAACAGACAATTGAATCGTCTGCTTTGGCAGCCCACCCACATAGTGCTACAGTTTCACGACATAGTAATCTTTGCTGGTTTGTTGATTGATCGATTGATCGATTTTAACGGCATATCAACCTACCTAGGATTATTGTATGTCGAGAGGTTAGGAAGCTGCATCCATTGTATCTATTTACCCAACCCCTTCACAAGGGCAGGATGTGATACAAGGTCAATTTTAAGAGAAAACTAGGTTTGAATTCAGTGTTATCATTCTCCTTGACTGGTTGCCTAACCAAGGATAAAGAAATCAGTCTGCCCTACTATTTACTCATTGTTAGAGGGAGGATAATTGGATTCATACATTTGCCAATGAAATTAGTTCTAAGTGAAGAGCAATCAAATTCATCCAAAAATTGAACTCGTGTCGCCGTGTCCATTTTCTGTGACAGTAACCATTACACTATCGGCCCCACGTTCATTGTCCGTTTATATTTACATTTTTGCAGTTAACTCTTAACAGTTTTTTTTTTTGCTCACGGTCCTATCCAATACGAAATATTCTAAAACACGTCTATTTGAACCATAACGGGTAATACTACTCTGAGTCAAAGTGGAACTGTGAGTAATGGCAACGAAGGAGTACTCTATCAGGTGTAGTTTAATGTCATTCTTTATTTGGTAGGAAGAATCCTACTCCTCAGGAGGAAATACAAAAGTATTCTAAGGTTCACTAAAAGGGCTTTCAATCCTTGTTGAATTATTCAATGCCGAAGTCAGTGTTTTTGCCAACAATGATTCCTATTTAGTAATGATTATTTGATATGTATAATTCACAACCAGTTAAATGAGGTGGGTGTCCACGTGGTGTAATGTTTAAAACGATGGATTGTAGGATTGTATTAAGCGAGTTCGAACTCCAGTTGCGCTCTTACGTTCACTTTCGGACAAATACCCTTGGGAAAGGCATGCGTCCTCTTATCCCTCCAAGCTATGGGCTAAATAGTAACACTACTCTTCTTCTAGAAGGGTAGCTTTGGCATTAAGTAACCTACAAAGGTTGATATACCATAAAATAAAGAAACCAAACGAATTAAATGGTTTCAATTGGCCACATTTAATACAAATATTTTTCGATCAGTTATACAGACTGAGATATATGTATCTTACACAAATAATCTGCAAGCAATTAAATGATTTCAAGTATTGCTATCTAATACTAACATTTTGCAAGCAATTGTATAATTTGCAGTGTTAACATATTATAATGATAATAATAATAATCCGAGAGCAGTTGTATGTATTCAAGTATTCCTATCTTATATCAACAATTTGCAAGCAATTATTTGGTTTCAAGTATTCCTATCTAATACTGATAATATTCATGCAATTAAATCGTTTTTAACTATTGTTATTCTTTGCAAGCAATTATATGGCTTGATGTAATCCACTCTAATGCTAAAAATTTGCAAGCAATTTTATAGTTACAAGTATTCCAATCAAAAACTATAATAATTTGCGTACAGTCGTATAGTTTCTAGTATTTCTATCTAATACTATTAAAAAGCAAGCAATTAAATCGTATTTAAGTATTCCAATCTTATACTAATATTTTGCAAGCATTTATATAATCTGAAATTACTAATAAGACCCACAAATTTTTTAAAACGGGTAAACACTCCTTAGTTATTTCCAATAACAATGTTTGAAGAAGCCAATGCATTAATATTGTTCACTGTCTAAATTTTACCTCAAGCTGATCTATGTGACTTATACATGAGCTTATAACAGTTACTTTCACAATGAGAGTGAAGGCCTCCTGGCATTCTGGTTAACATGCAGGACAGTAGTCTCGTAGTAAGGGAGTTTGAACTCAAGTCGTGCTTTAACATTCCTTTTCGGATCCTTGGGAAGAGTTTGAACCTTCTTATTCCTCCAGTTACAGGTGAAATAGTACCGTTACTGTAATTCTACTGGGAAGGAATAGGCATTAAATAACCCATGGAAGTTGATATGACATTAAAATAAAGAAACCAAAGCAAACCAAACTATCATCCCTGGTCAGATTAGACGTGGAAGTAATGATAATGAAAGGATAACTCCACACTCTCTGGAGATCCGGTAATGGAGTCTCATCACCACATGCAGTTCAATAACTGAACGCAATTCTGGAGGGAGGCTTGCTTAGCGTAACTGATATCGTCGTTAGAAATGAAATCAGTTACCCGAATTCAAATCCAGAACGAGGCTGAATTTAAATAGTAGAGCAGATAGGGTTCTTTAGCTGTGGTAAGTCAATCGATGTCGGGGAATGATAACTCTTAATTAAAGTCTAAAAGCTTTCTTCTTGGAGGTAGGGCAACAGTCTTCGACTTCACTTTGGAAGCACCTGCTACGAAACAAGTACTAAACTTCATCTACTTCTACTCTAGGAAAAAAAAAAAAAATAGAAGACCTGCAGTGCAGGCGATTGCCTATCCATTATATAACTATCCACAGGTCTGCACTCTGGATAAGTTGGTTTTTTCTTGCTGCGCATCCATGTTTTCGTGAGACAGACAAATGCTATACAGATATCTATTAAGATTTAATTCAATAATATCAAATTGTATAATGAGTAGCCTAGTCACCGACAGTTACTATATCATCAGATGATGAAATGAGACATAAGAAAACACAAATCGTGTTAAACATTACGACTCCTGTTTCTTTTTTCTCTCCGTTCATTTTCTTAGGCCGTGAACTTCGGTGGAAAGGAATAACGGACACACTGTGCAGTGTAGTTTCTTCGTTCAAGTTGGAACTAAATGTTCTAGGATTTTGGATATGTTTCACGCTCTCCTTGTACCCCAGTCACTAAAAGAGAAAAAGAAATCTGTCGTCTTATATTGTGGTTCACGTAGCTCCCGACCCCCTCTAAAGCGTCGCGCAGGTGACTATTTAGATGGTTAATAAGGTGGTCTGATAATCTTATTAAGTCCTTCTAAACAGCTGTTTTTAGTCGAGTTAAGTAGATCAAGTATATCTCTTTACACTGTAAGAGATATTGACTTGTTTATTTTTCGTATATGTTTCTTCTTTGTTATTAATCGCTTTTTAACCTTTGAGAATTGTAATATAATAGTCGAGGGATTTCGGTTCATAACTTTGGGTTTAGTTAGGCTGTGAACCTTTCGGCTCAGCACATGGATTAGTTAGGTGCAAACATCTACGCAGGTGTTAACACGAGAGCGCGCGGGCGGACGAAGGTGTCACTCAGAGATGTCACAATAGTCCGAGACGAAACGGGTAACGGAGTGCGAGTGACGTCACGCACCGGAAGCGCGCAGAGGTTTGTGGAGAATTGAAAGAAAGTTAGAAGGGTTGAAAACTAGACGCCGAACGAGGATGTTAGAATTTGCGAGCCGTGGGTGCCGCTCGAGTTAGGGGCCAAATGAATAAGACGGCATAGCGAGATTGTGTCTCTCCTCCTTATGTCGAAACTTTTAACTCAAAGTTAATAAAAACGTTTCGTGCCTGATAACAAGAAGTCGTTACGAGTTTTCTAATTTCGAGATTCCTATGTTCTTTATATGTTCTATCGTTATGAACATTATATGTCTATTTCGCACATGGCCATATTCGTGTATCTGGCCATGTAACAGAATTATTCAAAGCCAAAACCTTCCTGGAGAAGAACGATAGAGGAACTATTTAACCTAGCGAATAAGAAATTCCAACCTTTCTAAAAAGTATTTGCCTGAAAGGGAACGTAATGGCGCAACTGGAGTTCAAACTTGTATATCACGATGTCACGGTCCAGCACGTTAATCATTACAACACGAGTACTTCTTTCTAAACTTGACTTTCTTCTGGCAGATGAATTGCTTGATAAATCATCCTATTCGCATCTCGTTAATGTTTAAAATGATGGAAGAAAGATATCTGTTCCTTTTAATATGCATTGAAATATACAAAGAGTCTTCTTTTCTATTTTATTATGACTTCATCACGTCTGAAGTTTGACCAATATATTGATCTGCTTTATCTATCGAATTTATCTTTTATATGTTGACATTATTTATTTGCTAATCAATTTACATGTCTTGTCTTTAAATTCAAACACCTTTGTTGATAACTTTTAAGTGATAAGAAAACGTAGCATCTTGAATCTGTAAAACGTCATCGCTGTTCAACATTGAATAGAGAAAGGTGATATGTCAACCTCTGTGTCTTTTGATATTTCTTTTCTCATTGTGTTATTTTACCGACTTAAATCAGTACTGATACACAAAATGAAAGAAGAAATCGACTAGCAGTATTGATTGGAAGGAATTATTTTGATCATACTTTAGCTTTACGTTTTATTATATATAGGAGAGTGAGTCAAAAAGTATTGCATTTTTCTTTAGTACGGGAATAATTACCGATACAGGAACATGTATCATAAATCAAAATTAAGCTGATTTTCAGTGGATCACATCTTTACTTCTCAACATAGTCACCGTTTCTCTCAATAGCAAAGTTCCATCTTCAAATGAGAGCATGTATCCCTGCTCGTAAAATTTTGTTGATATTTCTTGAGCCACTTCATCACTGCAGTTTTCACTTCTTCATCATTGGCATAATGTTTGCCTCTTAAACCCTCTTTCATGAGGCCGAAGAGATGATAGTCTTAAGGCACTAAATCAGTTAAGAATAGAAGATGCGGTAAAGTTGTCCATCCAAATGAGGCGATTATCTCCCTTGACCGGATGCTTGTGTTTGGTCGATCATTGTCACGTAGAAGGAGGTCATAATTGCATCAAATTTTTAGAGGTTGCGAAGTGCAAACTATGTGAAATTTACAGAAAAAATTGCGATAAGCATGTTTTAATCAGATCAATGTTTACAAATGGGCTAAAAATTGGTTTGCAACCAAGAGCTTTAGGTGAAAGTTTGTTCATAGAGTGGAAACACTGATTGGTAGAAACAAACTTGACCATACTTGAACCTTGAACCTTATTATTCTTATATATGATTTGATTTGATTCCTGTTAATTTTAGTGTCGTCTGGTTCAATTAGGAATATCATAGATTAACAGACTATATTTACTTAAAATCAACAGTTTATATTCCAGCAGAATCATTCTAGACTGAATGTTTCTTTCGAGCCAAGAGATTATTATAACAGTCCGACAGGAAAGTTTTTAGTCATCCATTATATATACGAAATATTGCACTTTCAGCTAACTATTTATTCAAGGCGGCTGAGAATTCTTTTAATGAATAAAATATCAATACCCTGGAAGTCTGTAGAACGTACCTAAAGCAGATCTTTGTTGAAAAAGATTTCAAAAAAGATCCATGTGTAAAAAAGATATAAAGTTGCTTGAATTATGTCAGAAGACAAAAGAATAAAATGTTTACTTTGTTGAAAATTGAATGTCAGAAAATTTAAGAAAATATTTATTTCTACCCAATAAATTGAGCTATTGTGCGTCTTGGATTTTTCAGTGATCGTTATCTTGTAGAAAGAAATAGAACCAGAACGTGATGTAAGGCCGCCTCCCACAACCAGTGAACTCTCGCGGTAGATATGAAAAACGATCTCATACGACAGTTGGGAATTTTCGAAAATGGTCATTCAGTGGGTCAGCTGCTGGATTAGCATCAAGGAACGACCTACATTTCGGAACTAGCAAAATCGCACACCTTTAGTGGTGCTGGGCTATTACTTGTCAAACCATGGATATGTCAAGCGAGGAAGAAATAAAGAGGACAGGGACGTATAGAAGAAGTAATAATTGAAAGATGGGTGCAGAAAAAAAGCGTACAAAGGAAAGAGAGACAGTAAGAAACTGGAAGAGAGAGAGAGAGAGAGAGAGAGAGAAATAATAAGAGACAGTGATATGAATAAATACAATATTGGAAAATAGATTGTAATAATTCTATTTTATAATCTCTAAGTATTTATTAGATTGAGACACAGAAGCATTGTTATGAGAGGTCTTGATAGGTAGCAAATAACAATTCAAGCTTTTGGACACTAAACACTGCACTAGTGGTGGTCTCGACGTAAAAAAAAAAAAAAAGAAAATTATTTGAACAACTCACAGATCGAACAAAATAAATTTCTAACGAAGTCATTATCTGAAAGGTGACAGCAAAATTATTGAATTTAAAACAGACAAATCCCCTGTGTTTTCGAAAAAGACATTAAGATATTTTTTAATCGCATCGTAAAGAAAGCCATTAGTATGTCTGATTTAGTTTTTACACCATCTGAATGTTGTAAATTGTTAAGTGACTAACACTGACTATCATCTGTTCAAGGTATTCATTTGCAAGATATCATGTCGTTGACAAACGCGTATCAAAGCATTAATATGAACTATGATAATAAAACGTATTAATAATGAAACGTATTAGTATTAGCTATGATCCATTTACCAACGCCTCTGCTCGGGCAGGAATTGACACAAGGTCAATTTTTAAGCGGAGTTGAACAGGTTTGAATTCAGAGTTTTCCTTCTCCTAGACTAGTTGCCTCACCACGGCTGAAGAACCCAGTCTGTCCTACCTTTTACCCATAACTTTTCCCAAGGGTATTAGTGCTATGTGAAATGCAATCAGCCTCGTCCAGGATTTGAACTCTTGTCGCCGTGTTCATTTTCTACGACGATAACCATTACACCACGGGCACCTCCTAGTATTAGCTATGCTAAGAATATTTGTTATAGATCTTTAAAGTTTTTAAATTTTAGATTTAAAATCTAAATAAATATGCAAACACCACAACATATATCGGTTTCAGTTTCTTTGTTTAATGAGATATCAACCGTCGTGGGATATTTAAAGTCAAAACCATTCTTATAGCAGGTCAGTAATGGTGCTAATTAATCCAGAGCAGGAGGGCATTGAGGATTTCATGCCTTTCCAAAGGGTATTAGTTCGAAAGTGAACGTTGTGATTGGAATTCCAACTCACTACGATTTTACTGTTCAGCACATTACCCATTATGTCACGGGGACTATCCGCAACTTACATAATGAAGTGATTATGTCTCGACTTCATCGAGTTAGTATTTGGATGGTATATTTTTTGTGAATATATAGTTATTTGTCGGGCACCCAACTAACGCGTCGGTATGACACAAAGCCGTTTTTAAGTGGGTCTAGGCATAGAGCCGTAGCCCTGACGTGCCTAGCGGGCGCAAAAATGCCTAGGGGCTTGTCAGCATTCCCGCAAAAGGGCACCTCAGGCGCCAGGCGTTAAACCTCGCCTTACTGAGGTGGGTTAGCGCCTGAGGGGACACTTCCCTCTGAGGCTAGAGGAATGGGTCAGTACAGAACTAAATTATCGCGACGGCTGGGCTATGCCGGCAGTTTCGTCAAGCAGTTTAGCCCGGCTGATAACCTCAAAACCACATCCAGTCCTGACTCAACCGCCAACCCAAAAACGAGTCGAAAAAGTGTATAAATGATTGAATGAAACACATTTCTACAAATTGATAAATTCTATTTCTTTAGCTTGAGTGAAAAGTTTATTGATAAACAAAGTAGTTACAATGTCTTCTTTTTTAAGAAAAAGTAATTATACTTATACTTAATTATGCACAAGAAAGAAGTTAATAGCAGTTTGCATTGTTTTAAATGTAAATAATATATTTTGTGCGTGTAAAAGATCTTTGTGTGAGTATGTCACTATGTAGCCAGATAATATATGTATGCACTACGATGCAGGTGTAATGACCTGATTATCATTAGAAAGCAATGAAATATTAGTAGCAGCATTTCTGTCGAGAAAAAGTTAAGATTTTCGCACGTGAAGAATAACTAAGCGATGTTGAAATTTATACATTCTTGAAAGGACAGAATCACGGACTTACAGAAATACATTCAAGAGAAAGTTTTGAGTTGAAAAGAAAACAAATTTGTATCAATAAAAGGTTTATCTCTTTTATTGCTTTATTTATAAGATTTAGAGAGGCTCCAAATTAGATTGATTTATCTCGGGTTTTAATTGGTTAAAAATGTATTTTATCGATCTTGAAAGGAAAAGATTTCTTAAATTATGTTGAGTTTTGATTTTTCAAAATTTACACGGCAATTTAAATGTTATCGTTTGCGATCTCAAAGAAATTTAAAAAGAAGGCATCGTCCCAAACAAAGGCAACGATTGGTCAATAAATGTAAAAGCACAGGTGCAAAAACTACTGCTTGTCTAGCCTATTTTAGAACAAAAATTAACACTCTTTTAGCAAGGAAATCTGTTGATTTTTTCAAATATTTATCTACCCAACCTATCCAACACCTGCAAGATGAGACACAAGGTCCATTTTTAGGCAGAGTTTAACAAGTTTTGATTCAAAGATTTGCTTCACCTGGATTAGTTTAAAAAGTCCGTTCTGCGCTATTATTTACCCGTAATTGGAGGTCGAATAGTTTGATACATATTTTTCCCAAGTGTAATCATATGTTAAATACAAACTTCCAGGAAAATCATTGTTGGGGTGGGGTCTTACTCCTTAGCAGAAGGGTACACGAATTTTTAAAGCCCCAGCCGACTGGGCTAATAGATTCAAGAAACTATTCTTTTTAAAGATTTCACACAGTTATATTCTTTCAAATATCCTATATATAATGCTAATAATTTTCAAATAGTTCTATTTGATTAATAGATGAAACAATAACAAGTGCCGACAATATTTGTCAAACTGAAGCTGGGAATACTGACAACTAAGTAGTAACTCCACTTCTTCAGAACTGGAGCCACAACACCGGATTTAGTTCAGTGTTATATTCAGGGCAGTTTTTCGTGAGGTGGAGTCCGTACTCCACTCCATGTTTTATTTGGTGCATTCTCGGCCCCACCAATATGATGAACGGCATCATTAAGAAGAATTTTCAGTTAAAATACTTGAAAATGATATCGGAAGGGTGTCGACCACTCAAGGTTCATTCAAAAAAGTTCTAAGTCTCACCCTGAAGGAGTCGGTGAAACAAGGCAGGTTTTCACAATTTTTTCAATATCATCCCCCTTAAAAATAATACACTTTGTTTAACGGTGCTCAAGAATTGCAATCCCATCACGGACGAAGATGGCTTCTAGGTCTTCCAAAATATCCTTCAGAACACATATGATCTCATTATTGTTCCCAAAATTGCGACCTCGCACCCGAGATATGTGAACAGATCTATTAATTTCAGAGACTATGTGAACAGAATTTCAGAGACGAGCCATTTAACATGGAGATAGCCCCAAACACATGAACGCTCTAGTGTCCATTCTTCTTGATGTCCGCAATAGACTATGCTGCACGGATCCGGCTTGAGCAGGTGTATTTGTAGCAAGCGCTAGATCATCTACGGAGTAATAGTTTCTGAGGGATATCTTACGTCTTTTGCTATTTTTACAGGGAGACCATTTTCTTTGATAAGATCTATTGAAGTTTGTAGTACGTAATCTATGCAGATTATAAATAGATATAATGCAAATGAATCTTCTTGCAAGACTCCACCAACAATGTCAAAGAAGCCAATGTCGCCATCAGATAAGCGAACCATTGCTTTCGTGTTTTAGTGCCATTATATATGTAACGTGATATGGTAGGTCCAAGTTATACAGAGAACGAGGGGCTATTTTCTGGGGAAGGAGAGAGAGAAGAAAAAATCGAAAGAATAAAAAGAGCCTATGAGAACGACCAGTCATTGCAAATCAGCCAGTTACGAGTAAATGACAACGGTATTTAAAAATGACTAGAAAAAACTAGAGATCATCTGCTCAGGTGCGGAACCACCAAAAACGGATATGTCCCTCTCTTCGACACCAGGCGGAAGTAAGGGCACGATATCGGTTTGAAAGTTATTTAGCTGCCGAACACGAAGAGGTATAGACGTGAGTGAACACTAGCCAGGAAAATGTGGCGCTAGTCGAAAGTGATCTCCGAAAAGGGGTCTCACACCAGATGCAAACCTATGAAGACGAAACAAGCAAACAAGCACGTTAGAACAACAAGAAAATTCAGAAGGAAAATTCAAGATCTGTGTCTGCTCTCTTTTTCTCCTCAGGGCAAGTTGTTCTCATTGTCCAGCTAACGCGGGTGATTCAGTTTTCATACGCTGATATTTTTTCTCGGCAGCGAATAAACATTTGTGTTAGTGAACAGAGACATTGTTTTGTATGTTCGTCAGCTTTTCCCACGGCCAAGTCACAACAGGGTGCAACTACTACTTAAGACGTAGCGATACAGCCATTAACCCATCCGAGCACGTGGTGGTACAACCGTACATTGGTGTGAAACATTACAAATGTCTATTTGATAAAGTCGTGGTACATATAGATAGCAGTTTTCTTTGAAGAGGTCATAAGCGAAAAGTACATGTTCCGTCTTTCCAATTAGTATGGAATCTAATGCCTTAGAAAAATCTATCAACAAAAGTGTTGCCTCGAGATTCTTTTGCGCGTACTCTCAATCAAAAAGAGTTTATATAAATTACTTGGAGAAGCCATGTTCCAGACGGCACGTTTCCATTGAACTTAGAGGAGTAGAGTCAGAAATATATTTCAGCGGTTGGGTCCGTTGAAACAGCTGATTCTTGATGGGTTGCATAAAAACTGAAAATTATCGTTGTGTGTTGGATGCAACAGATTAAATCTGGATTTAAGAAATCCATCTATCAGACTTCTTCCTTCTCTTTTAAAGTAAAGTTGGCGACCGTTGTCGAGGGTGACCCGAAGGTTTCCTTTTCAATACCTACTACACCAAAGTGTTGGGGAGGGCGCTATTCCTTTCCCTGGATTACCCCATTTTGCCCTCGATACGTACCTTATATTGCTGAGTGTTATGCAAGGAGGTATCAAGTACCATTTTTAAAGTCTTCGGTATGATTCGACCTCCGATTGAACCCAGGTCTCCTGAACCATTGGCGAACACTCTACTCACTAGGAGGTGGCAATTAAACAGTAATTCTAGTAGAGTCAAGGCAGACAATTTCTACCCGCTGATCAGGTACCCTGGAGTAAAGAGGATACCTCGGTTGCACTAAGAATGTCAAAGTGAAAGGCATATCTTTTTGTCTATGTCAATTTCTTCATGATTCCCCGGAAGTGAGCGGTATCGAGTTAATATGAAAATTCCATACAAAAAACATAATGACCATTTGTGGCATTTTACTCTTGTTGTGCGACATAGTATAAACTTTTCTAACTTTTTTGTCTTTGCATTAAGTAAATTGACATTGTAACTGTAGTGTATAGCATTTTCATATCATATTTTTATTTTTTAAACTTTTATATATATTGAATCATCATTTATTACTATTGTTGTAACTATCGATTTGCCTTCTTCTTCTTCTTCTTCTTCTTCTTCTTCTTCTTCTTCTTCTTCTTCTTCTTCTTCGTAGTCGTTATTGTAGTAGTACTAGTTATAGTAGTAATATTAGTATTAGTAATTCTTCTTTATTTGTTTGTTGCCGATTATCTTTCGATACGTTCGTTATTGTTGCTACTGCAGCGGCATTTATTGAAAGCACCGTCCAATAGCCATGTTTTATGACCGATTATTTTTTGTGGTAATTTCCCATAAGCATTTGTCGATTATCGATTATCTACAAGGCAGCAATTTCTTACTTTCAACATCGACTAAAAAGATAGAAATGAAAACAAAATAAAAAAAAAACGTCCAGACAATTTCCTCTCTTTCTTGCGTCATTTGCTACTTTCAATGCACATCCACTCATCTATTTAAAACAGAAAATTGGATCACCACCTCCGTCATCATGTGCTTGTCTCCAGGGATTCGAAGAAAAAATATATATGAACAAATACATAAACAGATAAATAAATAAGACAACTCTTAAATAATTTTTAAAGAGGAAAAGTTTTCGATGCTAATATTACATATTTATTTGCGAATTTGAGAACTTTACATTTTTTTTGTTTATATATGAAAAAAAAACTACAGCAAAAAAACTCTCAAAAACCAAAAACCAAAATCAAACAAAGAAAAAATAACAAAGAAGAATGAAATCAATTGACTATGGTAACAAAGTCATCATACCCTATCTCTGAACAGAGGCGCCGTTCGTGCAACGGTTATAATTGCAGGAATTAGAAATCAGTGATACGAGTTCAAATACTAAATTCGACTTCTTGCATTTCATTTCGGGCCAATGGCAGAAGAAAAGGCATAAATTCGTCTGTTCTCTTCTGCCTAAAAGACAGACGAGGTTCTTAAGTTTTAGATAGGCAACCAATTTAGACAAAGGAAAACTGAATTCAATTCAGTTTTACTCTGCATAAAAAATGCCTTGTGCCACATCTTTGTGGCGAAGGGGTTTGGTAAATTCATATATTTGAGCCGAGAAAACCGAAACAACATGCACTGAAAGATATTTTCCGACACACAAACACCTTATATATATATATATATATATATATATATATATATATATCTATAAGTAAAGTTGGTGAACGTAGTCGAGGGCGACCCGAAGGCTCCCTTTTCAATAGCTACTACACCAAGGCGTAGAGGAAGGCGCTACTCCTTCCCCTGGATTGCTCCATTTATCCTTGATCCGTACCTTATAATGCTGAGTGTTAATCAAGGAGGTATCAAGTACCATTTTTGGAGTCTTTGGTATAACTCCACCTGGGATTGAACCCCAGTCTCCTGTGTCATTGGCCAACACTCTCTCCACTAGGCCAATGATATATATATATATATATATGTATATATGCCCTAAATTAAAGAGGACAAGTTGATCTTGAAAGCGTAAAAAGTCTCTAAAAAACAAGAAGTCGACTTTACAGCAGGTTATATACCACACCTTTACCACGGGTTGATCACTCTGTGGTAAAGATTTGGATTTTAGTTCAAACATATAAATCGTCCCCTTGTTTTGTAGAGATATTTTCAGTCTTAAAAGCTTGACTTGTATGCTGCAATTTAATACACACACACACACACACACACACACACACACACACACACATATATATATATATATATATAAGCACGCGGAACCGGTACATATTGCACGACATCTATTGTACAATCCAGCTTGTGCCAACGAATTTTTTCCCCAATTTTTAGTATTTCTAGACTTCTGATATGTTACATCTACCTGTCCACGAAGCTGTCCACATAATGAAACACTGTCCAGGCCTGTGCAAAAAAAAAAAACAAAACAAAAATAAACAAAAACAAACAACAAAAAACAATTTTGTAAACAACTTTTATTCGACACTAGTGATTTTAGCATCACCACCCCTGATTCATTCAGAGAAAATAATAGTTTACCGCTCCAGCTCCCCTGGTTGAGAGAGGATTTTTTGACTCTTGTTTCTTACCCCCACTCTTTTTCGTTGTCCCTTCATATAATTGGTCCTCTGTCTCGGACTATTTCTGAGTAGATGAGACTGAAAGAAAGGGTCCAATTTTTAGAATGCATACACTTTTTAAATCCATTTTAAAATTCTGTCCCTACCAGAGAACCTTTATATATATATATATATATATATGTGTGTGTGTGTGTGTGTGTGTGTGCTTGCGTACTTTTGCAAAAGGAAAACAATTTATCCGTTTTTTAAAAAAATGCTCGGTAATATGATAACGCTGGGGGCCTACGAATCATTGCAACTAATGTTGATTATAAAAACAAATATAAGCAGAAACATAATCAACCGATAATATACGAACTTCAATGAACGAACGAACACACTTCTTTATAAAAATATATCTCTCACACTTTATTCTCGAAAGCGTGACGTTTCTCGTGTGTAAGAGATGAGTGGAGACAAGGATAGACTGTTATATTGACCCCAAGTTCTTCTGACCATAGCAGCATTTCTTTCTCATCTTGGCTTGGGGTTGCTCAACCGTGGGCCACTGAGGGCCACAAGCCCTCAGTCTGCAAGCTGATTCTCACGCTGGCATCCTATCTCAAACTGTCTGTGCCCTGGTTATATTATTGTTTAATGTCCAACTGCTTCTGCTGTTCTTCCGCTAATTTACACAGGTGCATCTCTTGATTGACGGCTCGGTCGAGGGTCAATATATAACACTACCCTATAGCGCCCAAGCAGTATCTTATAATATCACCAAACCATGTTGGTTTTCTGTCGCATAATTGGCATGCCAGATCGAGATGAAGACACTTCAGATTATCCTTTGTTGTATTTAAAACTTTCCTGCAGATTATTTCAAATGTGTCAAATTTCAAGAAACTGACCAGTTGACATCTAAATACTCTCAACGTGAATAGAATTTCTTTCAAATCTACGGACAAAGTCAGTGTACAAGTTATTCATGGTGAATCGTTTATTCAATATTGTTAATTGAAATTATGACATCAAATTTATTGGAAAGTCGAGACAACGTTCTGGATGATTATTTTTTAAACTGGTAATCCATTGCGATAAGTAAAGGAAACTTTATGTACAGTGCGGAACTTCTGTTTTTGGATCCCTCAAACCGATGCAGAGTCTCGGAGTGAGATTTACGCCGTTATTTATTCTGGGGAATAATTCAATGTAGGTATGTGCACGCGCACGTGCTTGCTACATGCCTGTGTACATCTAAATTTTGTCCGATGATTTAATTTTCTTTGTTTAGTTTTTGTGACTGCTGATAGAGATGCATACGCTAGTTGTGTAATGGTTATCGTTGTTGGAAATGGACATGGCGACCCGAGTTCAAATTTTGGACTTCTGTCCTTTCAAGAATGTTTTAATTTCAACATCGGTTAGGTATTCTTCACGAGCGAAATTCTTAACTTTTTTCTCGACGGCAAGGCTGCTACTAATATTTCATTGCTTTCTTATAATTTCATACTGCGTTAGTACTCTTGGTAAAGGTATTCATCTAACTATTCTCTCCCCCTCTCTGGTTAGATATTGGGACAAGCTGGATTCTGTAACTTTGGTAATGCAACCAGTCAAGGAGAAGGAAAACACTGAATTCAAAGCAATCCGATACACGAATATAACTGGCGATCACTTTCAGTCACCATTCCTCGAGAAACTACATATATGCGCACGTGGCTTGACCCATATCGGATGTAAATGCCGTCACACAGACACACACATTTTAGTTATAAAAGTTATTTGACATTTTTTTCTTCTAATGGTTGGAATTCAGATTGAGGATTTTTATGCATTGGTATCAATCACAGATCAGCTGGAAGCAACCATGTGCAGTTTCCATTTAAAACATAACGTTCTCTTTTATCTACTTTCACGGGTGTGTGTGTGTGTGGGGTAAATTGAAAATAAAAGCTTCACTTAACTAGTAGTATTATTTACTAAGCTTTGCTTAGTTGTGGCACAAAGCTATATACATGGGGTACGTGGTCAGACTCGAATTCACTAGTAATAATTTGCAAATATCACTTGCTTAATATTGCACAACGTGTCGTATTTTTTCTACAAAAGCTTTTTTTTAAATGGAGATACACAATCGGATATATGGGACACCCAGAGAAACTCGAGATCAGTAGTAAAGATTTGCTGATCTAGCTTACTAAGTATTACACCACGCTTAGTTGTGGCACATGACTGGATGTATGGAACACTCAGTGAACTATTTAATAATGGTTTACTTATCTTGCTTGTTAAACATTACACCGCTAGTATTGGTATGAATATTGTACATTTTATAACACTGGCACACCAAATTTGACTTTTATTCGGGTGACCTAGCTTTGATAAATGTTGTGGCCTCATTTCAAATACGTCAACCGTTTTTGCCAATCACATCAACTTTTTGTATTCTGAGACATAGTTAAAATTTCAATCATATTAATTCTCTAATCTAAAATATCTGAATGTTACTAAAGAGTATTTAGTTTTTAATTCTAAAAAAGCGAAAGTTTTTAACAAAGAAAAAATAATGATCTCATACATTCATTATATTGTATGAACAATGTATACAATTTTGGCCCAGAACTTTGGCTAATATGGGTTAAAGAATACTATGGACTTAATACAGATTTAGTAGACTTTTATTTTTACTTTTCAGATTGATATCCTAAAATAACACAATAAATCAGCAGAATGACTTCAACTCGAAGAAAATGTTTGAATTATACATATTCTTTTTGCTTGATTCGTAGCTGATTTACAGTAGCAAGCCAAAAGATGAACGGTCGAGATTTCTTGAAGAGAGCATACTTGGCGAGTTTTCAAATAAAGAATGAGAACCGGACGTGATGGGAAGAAAACAGATGCCACTTTGGAAATCAGTGACGTCAAAATAGTTAAAAAAAAAAAACAACACCCAAACTTAAATCACTAAAAGTTGTGTTGTGTGTTGGCCAATGTAATATTAATAATATATTTAAGTCAAATATATTCTTTAGGTGTATACAAGAGATCAGATTTGGAACAAAAGTCTAAAAAATGAAAGTGTATTTGTTATAACGTATTATCATCCAAGGTATATTGAGAGAAGAAGAAGTGGGTTCAAACCTTTCTCGAGAGTATTAGTACAACAGTAAACATTATAACGCGACTGGAGTTTGAACTCACTGATTAAAATGTCGCATTCAGCATATTAGCTTCTGATTAGCGGGGACTCCTTTTGTAAGTGGCAAGGAATTAATCTACGAGCAACTGACAGGTCAGTAAATCCATGGCTAATGAGTGTGCAAAATAAATGAATTGTAAACTAACACAGAAAAGGTAATAAATGACATTATATATATATATATATATATATATATATATATATATATATATATATATATATATATATATATATATTGTGATTGAAAATGTTAACACTCTAATCATAGTACCTTGATGATATAATTTCAAAGTCTCCATATGTTCATCAGCCCTTCAAAACTTTTTGAATCTCCCACTGTGGATTAAATTTTTAAAGATATATCTATGGGAATATCTTTATAAGAAAATCAGAACAGGTATTAAGAAGATTACCTTGGGAAGATTACAATAAATTGACAGGGAGGGCGAACTGGTTGAGTCTTATTATTCTTATTTTATTCATAAATGAACTCCCATAGAAATGTTAACATTTTTTAAACACCCTGCATATATACTCCAATCTCTTGTATGCATTCTTTAAGAATCTTTATAAAACCCGAAAGGTTTAAAATTCAAAACAACTCAAATCAGCCCAGATATTTTAGAAAACTGAATTTATGAACGAAATGGAATTTTAAACTTCTATAATAATATTGAATGAAAATGATATTGAATAAGTTATTTAACATTTTATGTTGGAAGAAATGAGTTGAATCTGACAGAATGTATTTTGAAAAGGTAAAACAAAATTCAAAATTATTTTAGTATGAAAAATAATTCTGACATATGAATCATTAATCCGTTTTTTCACATAGGAAGACCTAAAAGCCCTGATGAAGACTTCTAATTGAATCAAAATTTATCTATCATAATTATTTCTCATTCTAAAATAATTTTTATAAAATACTTTTGCATTCAAAAATAAATTGAAATCGAAACGCATTGGTAAATAAACAAACCAGCAAACAAAACAAGTTTTTCTTCCGTTTTACCTTTTCTTCGCTCATAATATTTAATCTAAGAATATCTTCGGTCAATTCTTTAAGGCCTTTTTTTTGTTGTAGAGGTTCGGAATTAACATTTCTCTTCTGAATGTCTTTTTTTACTGTTTTTTATGCATGTACTATATCGGATTATAAACAATGAACCCTGTTTTAAGTATGACATTAAACCGTTCAAGTTCTGCAGCTCAAGATAGAATTAAGCACCATTTTAATGACATCACAATTAGATGCACTCTTACCTGGAGTGATACCTGTTAAGGTACCATTTATGGGTTAAATCAGGGATAGGCTAACTGTGACCCACATGCGGCCTGCTGCACTGTTCCAAGCCTCCAAAAATATAATAAACATTTGAATCGAAACTAAATTCTTTTGATTTTAAAAGATACGGCCCTTTGATAATTCATGACCAAGAGATGCGGCCCTCTCATCAAACAGTTTGCCCACCCCCAGGTTAAATAGACCCATTTAAAAACTATCCGTATTAGATAGAAATAACTGATCTCATATAACTATGTGCATAAAAAATATTTATAAACAAATCATAAAGTAAGATTTTTAAAAAATTAATTGGAACGTTGAAAATATAATAGGTGGTAATTATAATTAAATAATTACAAATGAAACTAATTTCGGTATAAAACAAACCCGTAAGGAGTTGATATCTCATCAAACAAAGAAAACCTTACATCGCCCTGTCGTTGGGGCTAAGAACATGCTGACTGTATCCACTGCAGAAGTCTAAGAAACCCCTAAAAAAGTTGTATCCTGTTTATAAGACTAAACAGTGTCTGATGGTCAGACTCCAGTTCTTGAGATCTTGGGAGTATAGGTTAGTTCTTTTTTGCCATTATTACCAAGCCCACCAAGAGTAGTATTACTGGTTAGGGTACTATATATGGGCCAAATAGATATGTTTAAAACTTATTCGTATTCCTATATAACTGTAAATTATTTGTATCAAGGATAATTACGTAAAGCTTTGAATTTTTTGACGATTAATGTTCTGCGGAGAGATTTCGTTTTATACATCTTGCCTTTCGGTTTAGTTAGGCTGAGAACCTTTCGCTTAGCGCATGGGTTAGTTGGGTGCAACATTAACGCAGGTGTTCATGCGCGTGCGGAGAGAATGTGTCATTCAGAGATGTCAAAATAAAAATCCCAGATAGGAAATGTGATTAGGGGATGTGAGTAACGTCATGCACCGGAAGTGTGGGCTGAGGATTTTTGGGATTTGAGAAAAAGCAGTTAGTTGAGTTCCTGCCTCCGAACGAGAGAGTCGAGATTTAGAGCTGGATGAGGCCAGACGACTTTGTGCGCTACGGGCGCCGAGCGTTGGTTGGATTGAGAGCTGACGGGCGCAGTGCGTTGGTTGGGCTGTGCGCAGTCAGCATAGAAAGATTGTGTCTCTCTCACCTCATATCGAATAACCTTTAACTCAAAGGTAATAAAGTTTCGTACCTGAACCAATTTCGTGAATGTCGTGTATTTCGGATTCCCTATGTCTATTTCACATATCTGGCTATGTAACAGATCTTCACCTCTGCCCTTATGGAATGAAGTTAAAATAAGAGATATGGAAGAACATTGGAGAATAGTGGAGTAAGACCAACTTCGGACGTAATACCAACAGCGCGAAGCTTATAATAGTCGTCGGACTGTAGCACTTGAGTTAATAGATAATTAACACTATTTCACTGTGTATCTTTTCCTTATCACGATACAACACAATGTACATGTCGTATTTGCTTGCTTTATAACATTTTTCCTCCGATATGTTGTTATCTGTTAGCTGTGACATATCAATTAGAAGACGTTTTTATTTTACAGTCTTTAACCACTATATCTGGTCTATTGATATTTTTCTATCAGTTTCAATAGCAAATCCCTGTGAATAAAAACTCTTTTGGTTTCTTATTGGTTCTTGTTGGTGTTTATAACATTTTTCCGTTACAGTATTCCCCAGTATTTACATATTTTCCAATGAATTTAATGTGGTATTTTATCATGGCTTTCTTTGTTCTATATCAGTATTAGGATTGACCAACCAGACACTAAGTGTTCGATTAATTCATTTTTTATAGGCACAATCTACATATTGGGGTAGATTCGTTTTTTATAATGTTTGACTGATTATTTCTTGTTGGCTCTGGCTTTATTCTGCTAGTATTAACCCCTCTGTTTCAATCTTCAGTGCAGCACATTTCAGCCATAGATGATTCTTTGTTGTATCTATATTGACGTTTCTAATTCTTTGTGCGGAACGTCCATGTAAGGTTTTCTTTCATGCGTATTTTAATTGATTTAGTCTTTATGCTTTTGCTTATCCAGAGAAAGGAATAGCCCTCTCCCTTACACCTTGCTATTGAAAAGAAAGCCGTTGGGTCACCCTAGACTATGGTTGCTTTTGCTTATTTCTTTATGCTTTTTCCTGCCTCTATTGCTTCGTCTTTTATGTCTATTTCTTTTGGTGTGAGGTCAAGTTGTTTAATTTTTTTCTTTTACTTCTGATGCGGATTTACAAACTGTGGCGTTCCAATTTGTTGCAGTGTATAAGTATTTCTTTAATCCTATAGTGGTTGTTTTGTAGGTCAATTATTGTTGGATTAAGCTTCTCTCTATCGGTATATATCTAGTTTTAGGTGATGTATTCTGGGATAGGTTATTAGTTTCCTAACATTAGTATTCATCTGCTTTATTTCATTTTACGTTCAATTTATTTATTGATACTGCATGTCACAACTGATATGGCCAGGGTGATAACTGGTATAACTTTACTGTTCGCATTCAGTTCTGTTCTTAATATGGTTTTCATTCTCTTACAGAATTATTTTCTTTGTTTTTTTCGTAATTTCTAGCATGATTGATAACATTCGCATTATCAATTCCATAATATTCATGGATTCTATTTTCTTTTAACTTTGTAATATCCATGTTTATATATCGAGTTTGAGAATGGGTCATGGTAATCTTTCGATGGCTGTTTTTATTCTCATCTGTAGCAGCCACCATTATAGATGAGCAGCAGTATTTCCCCGATCGAACTATTTGATCCTGGCTGTTCAACCGTGGGGTTTATACGCCCGAGGGTTTATCCGCTCGCCTTTACGTCCACCATGTTACTTTCCATGGCTTTCGAAAAATCATTTTTTTCTTTTTTTTTCTGCGAGCAATATAAAACAAGTTCTAGAAGCAGCTGAAAGGCCACTTACCACCCATCACGAAAACTATCAAAGTTAGACGAAGCAGACATGCAGGACACTGCTGGAGAAGCAGGGACGAGCTCATAAGTAACCTACGCCTGTGGACCCCTTTAAATGAACGAGCAAAGGCAGGTCGACCAGCTAGAACCTATATACAACAGCTCTGTGCCCATACAGGACTTTGCCTTGAAGACCTCGCGGGAGCGATGGACGATAGAGAAGGGTGGCGAGAAAGGTTCTGGCAGATCCGCGCTGGCGTCGCGACATGATGATGATGATGATGATATATCGAATGATGCTTTTAGTCTTTATTAGTGAGCCTTGGGCGCCTCAGGTGGTGTAATAGTTGGCAAGAGACTAGTTCGATTCTCATTGAGTGCCCCATTCCTACGGCCTTGTGCCACAACTGTGCAAAACGCTTAGTAAATTACTACGAATGGGCCTTACTTAAATCTTACTTTCGTAAATTTGAGCGGACCAAATTACACTATAAATGTATATCTATATATAAGCAAGGTCAGTTTATTTAAGAATGAGATTGGTTGTGTAATTTAAAAAAATATCCCCTTTATTGTAAAGCAACTTAAACTCTTTTGAAAAGCTTCCTTTGGGAGGCAATGCAACGACGAAGGTGTTCCTGAAAACATCGTTAAATGTCTTCAACTATCAGTGCATTCAGTTGGGTCATCACGACCTGTTGCCTGTTCTCTACATTTCTCAAATAGCAACAACGAAGCTGGGTTTTGATTATCAGGAACAAGAAATATTTATAAGAACTCAGAACAGGAGAGTAAGAGAGCTGTGGCACCACTGGGATATATATATATATATATATATATATATATATATATATATATATATATAATGTTTGTGTTTGTGTGTATTTAGGCTACAGCTTTTCTTGTAGGCATATTCTATTAAAGCTAATGAATGCCCCAATTGAAAAAAAAAAAAAAGATTTAAAAACCACACAAAAATTCTTAATTCCTGAGCATAGTTGTACCCAGATTTTCAACAATGTCTAAAGTAAAGTTGGCTACCTTAATCGAGGGTGACTCGAAGACTCCCCCTTCAAAGATTTACACAGCAAGATGTAGTGGAGAGCGCTACTCCATTCCCTGGATTGTTCCACGTTACCCTTGATCTCAACCTTATAATGCTGAGTGTTAAGCAAGGTGGTATCAAGTACGATTTTTTGAGTCTTTGGTATGACTCGACCTGGAATTGAACCCCGGTCTTCCAAACCATTGGCAAAGCCAATGCCCTGGTTCTACTTCGCTTAAAAATTGACAATGTGTCACATTTTGATTATTATTATTAGTAGTAATTAAAAGTAAAGTCGGCGTCCTTAGGTGTGAGTGACAGGAAGGTTCCCTTTTCAATAGGTACTACACCAAGTTGTAGGGTTGGGCGCAACTCCATTCCCTGGATTGCTTCATTTTACTCATTAGGCCAATTAAAAATACATGTACTCGGATGATGTTATTATAAAATGACTTCGGACAATTTCAAAATTACCTTCATCCACTGATGTGACAATTTTCTCGCCCGCGAGAAAAGGCCAATAAGAATATTAATGCCAATCTTTTCCAGTCAACGTCAATAAAGTATACCTACAATCTATCTATCTATCTATCTATCTATCTATCTATCTATCTATCTATCTATCCCCCTTCTCACGAGTAGGATGCGACACAAGGTTAATTTTTAAGCGGAGTTTAACAGGTCTGAATTTAGTGTTTTCATTCTTCTAGAGCGGTTGCCATACCAAGGTTGAAGAGCTCAGAATGACCAACAATTTAACCATTGCAGGAGGAAGAAATATTGGATTCAAACCTTTCCAAGGTTATTTAACATATGGGAAATGCAAACAGAATCTTTCATGATTTGAACTTGTGTCACCGGGTCTATTTTCTACGACGGTAACCTATACGCCACAAACACCCCGTGTATATATATATAATGTGTGTGTGTATATATATATATATAATGTGTGTGTGTGTGTGTGTATATATATATATATGCTCCCCTACCCCTAGCGTATTTAGAAGAAAACCTATATAAAATAATAGGTACAAAAATACGGCAATGACATAAAAGAAGACTTTTACCAAATCATGGAAAAGATATTTGGAAGATTGCTTCATATTCTGGAAATACCCATGGGGAGGACATCAACGAATTGCACGACCTACTACAAAACCTACACCCGAAAATGAAATTTACTATAGAACACAGCCTTAAAGAATTGCCATTCTTAGAAATCCTCATAAAAAAAAGGAAATGGCAAAATCATCACAGATATCTACCACAAATCAACAGACACCCAACAATACCTCCACATCAGAAGCCACCACCCACAAAACTGTATAAAATCCATCCCTTACACACTAACACGTAGAATACACACAATATTCACCGATAAAACCCTAAAAAAAACACGCCTCAAAGAACTACACACAACCATACACCAGAGAGGATATCCAACGACATTAATAAACAAAGGGTTGGAATTAGCAGAAGAAATATCCTAAAGAGAAATAAGGAACCCGAAAAAACACAAGAATGAAAAACCCCTTGCATACGTTGCCACCTACAACAAAAATAATCAAGAACTATTCACAGAAATAATGAAAAATCTGGAAGAAATTGAAAACAAAGACAAAATCAAAGAAATACTAGACACAACAAAAATAATCAAAAGCCAGAGACAACACAAACATCTGAAAAGAATACTCACCTCTTCTACATTCGCAAAAAACACATCACAAGGAGTTACCAAATGCAAAAATAAACGATGCAAAATATGAGATATAATTATAGAAGGTAAATACAACTCTTTTAAAAACCCTGAAACCAAATTCAAAATAAATAAAAACTTAAGCTGCAACTCAAAAAACGTAGTATACGTAATTGAATATAACGAATGCAAAGAAATATACATAGGGTTAACACAGGCACTCAATACAAGGACATCACTTTACAAGAGTAATATCAAAATAGAAGAAAACAGAAACATTAAATGTTTCGAAACACCTATACCAATGTAGCAGAGGAACATTTAATATTATGCCAATTTATCAAAACAACGACTACACGCTTCTTCAAATAAAGGAAATAAATTTTATTGAAAAGTTCCAGCTATGAATAAAACATGACCCGTACACACACAAACAGAAATGAACACATGTATATATATATATATATATATAAATATATATACAAAAACATAAGTAATAAAAAAACATTCAAACTACAAACACTAGTAAATTAAAATCTCATTTAATATCCATTAACTAGACCTTATGCGAAACATGCTCTCAGACTAAAGAAAAAAAAATGAAAACACACACACACACACACACACAAATATATATACAGACATATGTATACATAAACAAAAAAAGGAGAAAGCCACAACCCACCCACGATACACACAAAAAAAGCTGTTAGTCAAACCCAAAACTACTCCAACACACACACACACACACACACACACACACACACACACACACACACACACACACACACACACACACACACACACACAACTATAAACATATCAAATATCAAATACGGATAAAGCAGACCAAAGTAAACACACTCCAGGAAAGAGGAAAAAGGACCCCTATATAAACCAGTTTGACCAACCAAATGTCATTTATACTGGAAACAAGCGTGAGTTCAAGTCTCATTGAGTACGCATTAAAAAGGCCTTGTGCCACATATGTTCTCCGACGAAAGCAACAAGCTGGAAACAAACATATATATAACACGTATGTAAGAACAAAATAAGTAAATTAAAAAAATAAAAATCTCTTCATGGACCGTCTTATTTTAAAATATATCCTTATTCTTTCTTTGGACCTACAACAACCATATATATATATATATATATATATATATATATATATATATATATATATATATATATATGAGCAAAATGTAAACAAACGAAAGCTACTTCATAATGTCTTATAATTCCAGAGCTGAAGTATATTGTCAGTTAGCTGAGAGGTAAGATAATGTGTCTAGCCACACTGAAGAATACTGATACAACAAAACACTCTGTCTGTGGATGACCATATATATGTGTATAAATTTGTCTCAAATCTTGTTCACAGAGTGTGTTTTATAAAGTCCTGAGGCTGATTCCTTCTTTTTTTCTTTTTAAAAAGTAGGAAAAAACAACCCAGTTTCATTTTATTTTTGCGCCATAGTATATGTTACTATTTCTTATATTCTGCATAATGAACAAAACAACTTTTATACTTTAAATTCAAAGATCTTAATGGAGCCATTTGATTCCCTTGGTATATTTTCCCCCCCACGCTGCTGCAACTAGCATCTATTTTTGTAAGATTACAGCAAAGACCTTATCTTATGTTATTGAATTGCCAATGAATTATGAATTAATTGTTTTTATATACAAATTACTCTGAGCTGTGTTTAGGATTCTGTTTCTGTTTAGTAAATACTATGTTTACGCCTGTCATGTCTAACAATTAGACTCACTCTATTTGTAGTTAATTATTTTGAAAACAAGCGAGCCTTAGTAACTCTAAGTAGGCAGTTTATGCCAAGATGGCTGCCCCCAACAATACCTTCCTCAGCTCACGCAGCGTTTTTGAAGGTCAAGAAAATATTGCTTTACATCTGCCGCTGGTGGCATTCTTATTGAACATTTGTCCACTCAGATTAACATACTCGCTTGTCTATATTTGCATTGTCTTGTCCAGTTCTTAGACTGAGACACAATATTATGCCGTAACTATCTTCCAAGTTTACCGAATACATTTCTCCTTTTATAGAAGCCTGTTATTTCTGGCCTTGAATATTTGCACTACGGATATTATGTCCATATATTGTATTCATGTATTCAGAAGACTTTCAAATCTTGATTTGGATAATTTCAATATATTAGCGATATTCCTTGTATGCATAACACTGATGGTGCCCAGGTAATTTCTTGATTTCATTGATAATAACATCGGGGGTTCTGTTTGATTGTAAAACACCATTCATAGAGAAAATCTCCAACATCTGAAATATTTGATAATATCAAAGAACTTCTTTATAAACTGTCTTCTTGTTGTTCGTTTTAAATTTAATACGCAAAAATTACATAGATAAAAAAAATCTCAATAAAAAATTTTCTTCCATCTTTAAAGTTGAAATCAATAAACGAACGTATGTTTCAATTACTTACACAACTGAAAGCAATATCAACATTCGTTTAGGAAAGACATGAACAACAACAGACAGTTGAACAGCGATATGGGAATCTAAGCACTCTGATATAACAAAACGGGAATTATTTCAAGCTGTTTGTTTCTTTGATTAATGGCATACCAAATTTTGTAGGTTATTTAATGCTAGAGCCATCCTTTTAGAAGAACAGTGGTGGTACTATTTAACCCATAGCTGTGAGGATAAGGGAGTTTATACCTTTCCCAAGGGTATTTGTCCAAAAGTGAACGTAATAGCGTGAATAGAGTTCGAACTCGCTTACTACGATTCCGCAGTCCATCGCTTTAACCATTACACCACGAAGAAACACGATTTCAAGCAGTAGCCAAGTCGGTGGACTCTGAGAACAACACATGGACACAAACATATCTTAAAAAACATTCAAGAAAAACGGGCAAGATATGCTGTGCACTGTTGGAAAAACAAGGCCGAAGTTGTTCATAAGCGACATTCTTTAATGGACTCATACACATGGACAAATTAGTTTTAGCCGACCAGCAAAAACTTATATTCCCGATGGTGATGTCATTATTTATATATGGTGACTGTGTGTTGAGGAGCTCTCAGTGTTTTGGTTATTGTTTTGGAAGTGGATGAAGCTACTCGAGTTCCAGTCATGAACCAGGCAGTTTGAATTTTACATAGCGTTAATAACCTTAAGAGAACTGTGAATACAACTTAAATGCCGCCAGTTATGAGTAAATACTCGAGCAGACTGAGCTCTTTAAGCTTCAAGGATATTCATCCAAACTACAACCATTGATTTCAGTTCACTGATTGTATTTCCCTTGATGATAGCCATTAAAACCAAAGCTTTTAACATATTTTAAGATGAATGGCAGTAAGTTAAGGTCGATTATTCAATCAGTTTTAAAACACCTCTAATTGTAATTATAACATTTACACATGACAATATCCATTCCTTTAGGAAATCATCGCTAACGCATTTTTTCCCAAAACCTGTCATGTCACCCATCTAAACGTGATGATATTTTTATCTGCTGACTTCTCACTCTAATAGCGGCGAAGATTTCATTTTAAAATTAAAATGAGAAAATAATCATTTCATTTCCTTTTTATTATTGTCTTGTTCTGGAAGAAAACAGTGAATACAAACTAATATAAAGTTTATTGATCTTTGTATCGGGTTAAGGCTCATTCATCATCATCATCATCATGTCACGCTATCAGCACGGATATTCCAGACCCTAAGCCACTCGAGTTCCAATCATGAACAAGGCAGTTTGAATTTTACATAGCGTTAATAACCTTAAGAAAACTGTGAATACAACTTAACTGCCGCCAGTTATGAGTAAATACGAGAGCGGACTGAGCTCTTTAAGCTTCGTATGGCAACCGGTCTCGGGGAAAGGAAAACCCTGAATTCAAACCAATGGTTGACTTGGTGAGGAGTGGGCTCCGTTAGGCTAATCTCGCCCAAGATATGCTACATGTGTAATCTCCCGACATTTAAAAAAAAAGATCACGAAGATATTTAAAGTCTTTTTTATTAACCGGCAAAGAAAAATGAATAACTTAAATTTCGGAGCCATCATTAACACATTCTGTTCTATTAAAGGGTGGACTGCGATTTTGCAATTAATTCATCGGCTCAAATATACCACTTTCCATTTAACTGTTAATAAAGTAGTCAGTATTATCATGTAGTAGCAGCAATCCCACCTTGGTGAACAAGATGACTGTATGTGTAGCCGACAACAATAGATCCATCACTAGGACTCTCCGTGTAGGTATTTACCCAACTATCCACACGAGTAGGACGTTGCAAAATACCATTTTAAAGGACTGATTCAGTTTTTCTTCACTTAGACCGGTGGTCACGTGGAGGTTAATGAGCCCAGTCTGCCCCACTATTTATAACTTGAGGGAGAGTCGTTGGATTTTCACTGTTCCCAAGAGAGCTAAGGCACTGTGAAATTCAAAATTCAAGCAGCCTCGTACGGTATTTTAACTCGGGTCGTCATGTCCACCTCTTACGATAAATTTAAAAAGCAGTCACTCGAGTTTCAGCTGATAATGGCATGGATAATGGAAGCAGTGAAGCGAGTTCAAATTCTGGGAGGGAAAGTTTGAGTCTATATTGCACTAAAGTAAAAAGTAAGTAAAGTTGGCGACCGTGTTCGAGGGTGACCCGAAGGCTCCCTTTTCAATAGCTACTACATCGATGTGTAGGGGAGAGTGATACTCCATTTCCTGGATTGCTCCACTTTACCCTTGATCCTTACCTTAAATTGCTGAGTGTTAAGCAAGGAGGTAACAAGTACCATTTTAAAAGTCTTCTGAATGACGCCACTTGGGATTGAAGCCAGGTCTCCCAAACCATTGGCGAACACTCTACCAACTAGGCCAATGAAATTTAGTGGTAGGTGAATAGCAAGAAAGATGTATCTATTTTACCTTAAAAATGATGTCCATCTTGGGTTTTCGATAAGGTCAGAGATTGCTCTTTGCTGTTAGTCCCATGTAACTCGGATCAGCCTGTCACATGTTACCTGAAATTTTCCCGCGGGTGGGCGTTTATATATATATATATATATATATATATATATATATATATATATATCCCTACCCCTGTGGGGTTGTGCTCTCAAGCGAAGGAAGTAATAGTTGCCACAAGCGTAGTGCAAGGCTCTTCAAATGGATTGAGCTCTCGGTAGCAGTTAAGCGGGTATATGTAAACAAAAACAAATGTGATAAGCATTTAAATTTTCTTCGCTTGCGCTGGTTTCCTCGTGGCTGAGTGGTAGATTCTTGGATTGGCGTTATAGTCAGCCAGGTTTCGATCCCATCTTCGGGAATCTAGCCTGTCTAGCTACACTGATGAGTTCTGATAGAACGAAACAGTCTGTCTGTGGATGACTATATATATATATATATATATATGTGCTTCAATCCGCAAGGTTTCGCGGGCAAACTGCTTCAAAGCCATCATGAACTTTGTCAAAAATATCTCCAGCATTTCAAAGTACTGAGGAGCCTAGTCGGCAGGGGCTGGAGAATACACCGATAGTATCTCTGCACAGGAATAAGACCCCGCCCCAATGGGTGTCCAGGATATGACATTAAACAATCTTATGGCGAGGTACCAGCCTTGGAGATTTGGGGAAGGTAGAGTACCCTTTCATTGCCATTGCTCCCAGGTCAACTGAGACCCATAGAGGTAGCACCTGATAGGGTCCAGTCTATTCGTTAAATTGAACAAACTGTGGGCAAACAAATGACAGATGTTAAATTTTGAGTCCAGTTTTTGAGTCAAGTCCAGGCTCCTTTAAGAATGCTATTTACAAAATGTGATCACAAATCATATGCATATTTGATATTAATGTATAATCAGAATTTGGCATTAAATAAACTACAATGGTTGATAGGCCATAAACCCCCTCATTTATGAGATAAATAACACTCCCACGGTTATTTTTCAAGGATGGCTTCAGCATAAAATAACTCACGAAGGTTAATATGCCATCAATCAAAGAAACCAAATTAAACAAAGCTAACATGTTGATTAGTCAACGTGGTAGCTTTTCTTTTAGTTTGGTTTCTTTGATTACCAAATGAAAGTTGTGATAGAAGAAAAATCGACGAAAAATTCGAGAAAATATTATACCGGAAACTAAGAAACACAAAATAACCCAATGGAAAAAACAAAACGGATGATATAAATTAATTAAAAAAAAAGATAGAATTTTCAACCAGATTAAAGAAACGGATAAAGAATAATCGAAAAATAGAGAAAACCAGATTTGACAATCATCCGTTGTTGATTATGAGACTTTAACATACAGATTAAAAGAGGGTTAATCTCAGTAGGAAGGTGGACTTCAAAATCATAGTGAGTGAGTTCAAGCTCCATTCGCACTATTACCTTCACTTTCGGACTTATGGCTTCGGAAAGGTTATTCTATTTACCCAACCCCTCCGCTCGGGCAGGATATGACACAAAGTCAATTTTTAAGCGGAGTTTAACAGGTTTTGAATTCAGAGCTTTCCTTCTCCAAGACTAGTTGCCTCACCAAGGCTGAAGAACCCAGTCTGTCCTACTATTTACCTATATCTGGAGGGAGAATTATTGGATTCATACCTTTCCCAAGGGTATTAGTGCTATGTGAAATGCAACCATTCTCGTCCAGGATTCTCGAACTCGAGTCGCCGTGTTCATTTCCTACGACGATAACCATTTCACCACGGGCACCTCCTTTTTTCCCCTCCGCTCGGGCAGGATATGACACAAGGTAAATTTTTAAGCGGAGTTTAACAGGTTTGAATTCAGAGTTTTCCTTCTCCTAGACTAGTTGCCTCGCCAAGGCTGAAGAACCTAGTCTTCGGAAAGGTTATGAACTTCTGTATCCCCATAGCTATGAGTTAAATAGTACCACTACTGTTAATGTATACCGGACATTGGCAAAATGGTTAGAGTGTTCGCCAATGGCCCGGGAGACTTGGGTTCAATTCCAGGTCGAGTCATACCAAAGACTTTAAAAATGGTACTTGGTGCCACCTTGCTTAACACTCAGAATTATAAAGTACAGATCAAGAGTAAAGTGGAGAAATCCAGGGAAAGGAGTAGCGCTCTCCCCTACAACTTGGTGTAGTAGCTATCGAAAAGGGAGCCTTCGGGTCCCCCTCGACTATGGTCACCAACTTTACTTTACCTACTGTTCATGTATAAGGATGACTTTGGTATCACATGACCCACGATGGTTGATATGACATTAAAAATCAAGAAGCTAAACTAAATAGATTAGAAGAGAAAAAAACCACCAACATTCACAAACTTTGAGAAGAATTATTATCAGTGAAATATGTTATATGAAGACTATTGCATAAGCATAAAAAATAACCAACCGGTGTTCTTCCGACGTTTCCCATAAGCGCTCAATTTATTTGATAAACACCCATATTTAGGGAAATTATCATTTTTTAACTAATGCAAAAAAAAAAAAAAAAAAATCAAAAATAAAACAAGAAAATTTATCTTGTTGCTTCATAAAGCAACGGACAAAACACTATGCATTTTACAATAGTTGATCAGCTACAATGTATCAGAAAATGAAACGTTTCGGACAAGATTATTTTTCTGAATCTTGCAGTTAGATAAACGGTCGTATCATGTAAAACTGAACTTGCAATATTATAAACGCTTTTATCCCTGAATAATATAAAAGATGAAAAAGAAATTCGGTTGCCCAGGAGGGTGGGGCTTTTAGATACACCGTCTGCACCTCTGCAGAGGGGTAATACCAATCCCAATGTGTGTTCTGGAGATGACACAAAACTGTGTCTGATGATGACACTTCAGTCCTGGAGCTTTTGGGAATGTTGATCACCCCTTCATTGCCATTACCACTCCCACACGGATTAGTAATACCTGTTAGGGTCTCATCTATGGGTCCAATAAAGCTATTAAATAATTTACAATACTTTAAGTTTAGAGCTCCCAGTGAGACTCGCACTCAGTCGTAATGGTCTGTCGGTCTAGTTTACAGATCATTACGCTACTCATTGCGTATTTCGTCCTTCTGGTGAAGTTTCGTGACAGTTTTAATAATTGTACCTTTTAGGTCAAGAGGTACGCATTTTGTTTAATGGCATATCGACCTTCGTGGGTTATTTAATGCTAAAGCCATTCTTCTAGAAGAAGAGTAGTGGCACTACTTAACCCATAGCTAGGAGGATAAGGGGTTTCAGACCTTTCCAAAGGCTATTTGTCTGAAAGTGAACGTAATAGCGCGACTGGAGTTGGAACTCGCTTACTACGATTCCGCTGTCCATCGCTTTAACCATTACACCACGAGGATACACGCGGTGCGCATTCTATTTCGTATATAATGTAGACTCAGAAAGAAATGGTTGATTGAACTTGTACACAAAATGTTCTCTTTTCATTTCGATACTGCGTAGAAACTGTGAGTTGCATGAAACTGATTTTCAAGAATACGAAAAAAATATATAAAGAATAACAAATAAATAAATGAATGAAAAAATATATTAATAAGTACATTTCCGAATTGTTCGTTAGTCTTCAGAATGTAAGAATAAAAACTGGTTTCAAAAAATAAAATAATCCACGGGGAGAGCAAGCGAAGAATTTAGAATAAATGAAAAAATAAATTGTGAAGACAGAAAGTCTGAGGACTGGGTTATACTTTTAAATTACAGTCAAGAAGGATAAGGTTAGCTGTAAAACATCACACGCACACACATGCACACGCACATGCACACGCACATACCCGCGAACGCACACACATATGCATTCACACGCATGTGTAAACACGCACTCAAAAGTTAAAGATTCACTCGTCAGAACTGAGACTATGTTGACTGTATCCCATGTAGAAGGGTAATAACCACCCTTCCCCTGTGCCAAAAAGGAGGGTGTTCTGGGTATGATATCAGACACCATTTGATTGGGATTCTCCAGCGCTAAAACTTTGGGAAATGCGAAATACCTCTTCATTGCCATTACTCCCAGCTCCACTCTGATCCGGAGTGGTATTACCTGTCAGGTTCCCATCTATATGTCAAATAGATATGTTTAAGAATTATTCGTATTCGATAGGACCGTGTGGAAACACCCATAAAATATATTAATATTAATGTACAATGTAAAATACCCCAAGAAGGGTTGTCATACTGGTTTATAAAATAGTAAGATTACAAAGACTACAGAAGGAGTCCTTGTGTCCTAGTAACTAAAGTGTTGGACTGCTGTCTCATAGTAAGCCAGTTCAAACTCCAGTCGCGTTAATAAATTCACTTTCGGACTATAAATATTGAGAAAGGTATAAACCACTTTATTCCCTCAGCTATGGGTTAAATACTATTATTGCATTTCTTCTTTAAGCCTAGATTTGGCATTTAATAACCCACGAAGGATGAAATGTCATTGAAACCGAACAAAGACTTAATGCAAAGATTGTATATATTATGCTTTGTGGTAATAGCTATGTAACTGTTAAACTCAGCCATGATTTTTTTTACCAAGCCTTACGTTTTCTATAATTGTTGAACATAATAGACATTTTCTGTCTACATATTTTCTTGTTGATCTATTCGTATTGCTGTATTGCTTTTATCGGCAATACAAACGGATCAACAAGAAAATATGTAGACAGAAAATGTCTATTATGTTCAACGAAGTTTGTATTAATGAAGAAATGCTGCCAATATATATATATATATATATATATATATATATATATATATATATATTGCTTTACACTTCTGTGTTTGAACACTAGAAAGATTTTACGATTTAAAGGTGGTTTTGGCGTTAAATTTTCGCCATAATACGTTAAATTCTCTCGCTTAAGTTGGGATTGATGGTGTCTGTGAAGTTATGTTATCGGGTTGACGCAAAGTCGGCTGGGTTTCACACCATACTTGAGCCATCACCCGTTTCCTGCCACATGGATGAGTTGTGATTCAATGAAACATTTGATTGCATACAGTTGTATGATTTTAAGTTTGAATAGTTCTATTTGACGTGTAGATGAAATTCTAACTGGTATGACCACTGCGGATCTGGGTGGACCAAAGAATGATAGCAAACCAGGAGTATTCCACACTCCTCAAAGCTTCAGGACTGGAGTTTTATCATCAGATGATTTTACGTCATATTCAGGACATATCTTGGTTGAGTTTCACTTCTCTGCACAAATGCAGTTGTCTTATTCTACAGCCCAAGCTAAGCGGGTCGATTCGGATTTGTCTTTGCTAAACCTATTCGAGTATCCACAATGCCACAACCCTTACGTTGTGTCATAATTAGAAAGATCTTCCAGGCAGTTGTCGTGTCGATACTGCTGTATGGATGCACCACATGGATGCTAACAAAATGGTTGGAGAAAAAGCTAGACGGCAATTATACAAGAATATTATGAGCAATATTGAACAACTCTGGGCGGCAACACCCCACAAAGCACCAACCATACGGCTACCTGCCTCTCATCACGGAAAATATCTAAGTTAGACGAACCAGGCATGCAGGACACTGCTGGAGAAGCAGGGACGAGCTCATAAGTAATGTACTCCTATGGATCCCCACATATGGCCGAGCAAAAGCAGGACGACCAGCTCGAATATACACACAGCAGCTATGTGAGGATACGGGACGTAGCCCTGAAGACCTGCCACAGGTGATGAATGATAGGGAGAAATGGCGAGAGAGCGTCAGGGATATCCATGCTAGCGACACTAAATGATGATGATGAGACCATTGTTATTAGGTTCAGTTCTCATTGAGAGCCCTGTATTCCTGGCCTAGTTCCACAACTAAGCTAAGCTTTATAAATGTATAACGTTTATTCTCAAACCGTTTGCTTAGTTGTAATTTAAGCTCTTTGCTCCGATGAGGCACAAGGCCGAATGAATGACTCGAACTCACTCTTGCAGGTTTGCTAGTATAGCTTGCTGACCATTACACTACCCGAGGTGCCCAAACCATTTGCTTAGTTGTTTGTTTGGGTATTAAATATATTTTTAATGAAATTGACTGAGTCTATATATCTATAGTATTTCTATAAACCTTATTGTTTTAAACCTAATGAAATATATATGAATTATTAACTAAATAATTTCTAAGCACAGTGAAAGTTAAGCAACTTGTAATTTTGCGTCGTTATAAAATTGACTGTATTTAAACACTTGTTCTTTACTCAACAAATAATCATTTTTAGGCAATATAGTTTCTGACGATAAAAAATGGCTTCATTACGTGGATCGAAAACGACGAATACAGTAGATAGACCCAGGGTCACTTTTGAACGTCTTAAAAGAAACAGAATCTACCGAGGAAAAGTTATTCCTTCTGATTGGTCATAGAGAAATGAGTGATCAAAGAGAATTCTTTATTACCAGCTGCAGAAACCAGGGAAAAAATTATTGCGCAGTGCTACAATCCAAAATATACTTGTTTGAATAGAAAATATCATTTCCTATGCAAGAATTTCGACCAGTTATTTTGCTTCAAGACAAGGCTGTTTGCTTTGTTGAGAAGACGATGCCGCTAACGGTCGCTGACATGGATGTTTTTGCTTGTACTGTGAACATCTGACTGTGTTTGGTTTTGTTCCATATAACACTCTTTCGCAGCGTTTATTTGTGAAGGATTGCACCATGTAGAGGATAATACTATATCTAATATATATATATATATATATATATATATATATAACTGCAATAACCATACACGTATACAATTTAGCAGTATATGAACAAATCAGACGAAAGTAAGATATCAGCCTATAAGAATAGTAGTATATATATATATATATATATATATATATATATATATATAATTACAACGAGCATACACAAATACAAGTCAGGAGTATAGGCAAAAATCACACGAAAGTAAGATACCAATCTACATGTATAGATGACAACAGCCCACATCTCCGAAAGAGAGCGGAATGCTTCTATGGTGAATAGGTTTGGTTTGCTTTAATGAGGTTTCTTTACTTAATGGCATATCAAACTTCACGAGTAATTTAATGCCAAAGTCATCCTTGTAGAAAACATCTGTGGTACCTTTTAGCTCTAAACTTGGCGGATAAGGGTTTCATACTTTTCTCACGGTAATTAGTCCGAAAGTGAACTTTAAAGGACGACTTGAGTGTGAACTCGCTTGCTACGATATCACACTTCAGGACGTTAGCAACTACACCTCGGCAAATCGCGTTATAGAAGATAGCAACATACATCTATAGAGGATAGCAACATGCATCTATTAAAGAACATACATATATAGTGGATAGCAAAAACCCTATATAGAGAATAGTAACATACATCTATAAACAAAGCAACATATACCAACAATGTATAACTATATACATCTGTTGAGAATAGAAAATGGATTTATAGTGGTTAGAAGCGTATATCTATAAAGCCTTGAATACATGCATGTATGGACGATAGCAACATTAATCTATGGATAACAGCAAAATACACATATAGATGAGGGATATATACATGTCTAGATGATTACTACATACATCTACACAGGATAGCAGCATAAAAATCCTGAAGATAGCAACATACTAATGTAAAAGGCAGCAATACACATCTACAGAAAATAATAGTATACGTGTGATAAGGGCAGGTACATACATCCACAGAAGTTAGCAACGTACATTTTCAGGGGAGAGCATCATGCTTCTATAGATGATTGTACGATTAATCTACAGAATAGCAACATGCATCTTTAGAGAATAGCACTATACATCTAAAGATGTATATTGCTATTCACTAAAGTACGGCATCATATCTGTACAGAGGTTAGTAACTTAATTTTTGAGAGGATAGCATCGTATAAATGAAGAGGGTTGTAACAAATCGTCAGAAGTTGCTAGCATGCATATTTAGAGAATAGCAACCTATATCCGCTTAGAATAGGAACATATATCTTTAGAGTATCACATAGTTTGTTTTAAAAGTCTAACAACATAAATCTAGAGAAGATCGCAACATGCATCTTTAGAAAATAGCAACATACATCTATAAAGAATAGCGATATGCATCTACATTGGTGAGAAGCACACATCTATAGATGATAGCAACATGTATTTATAAACGACTGCAGCATACATCTTCGGAAGTTTGCAAATTTAGTGGATTTTAAATGCTTTCAGTACAGAGTTTTCCTTCTCCTACATTGGTTGCTTTACTGAAGTTAAAGAACCCAGTTTTCTCTACTGTTTTCCAATTAGAGGGAGGATAGCGTGATGCATACCGATACAAAAGTTACAAGCATTATGGAAAATCCAAACAGCCTCATTCAGGATTTGAACTTGGGTCGATCAGTCTATTTCCTGACAATGACAGAATTGCGTATAGAATCATGTTTCTAGAGCGGATTATTGCATATATCTGTATTGGATAGTTGTCTCAACCTATGGAAGATATATATATATATATATATATAAATTGAAGTTTGTTGGAGTGGTTGGGTATTGAAGAAAAAGAGATGATAAAAAACTAATAAAATATTAGACCAAAAATAATTTTATTGCCTTTCGTTCCGAAACCTGGAAGTCACACTTGAAAAAGCATTTGCGCATTGTTTCTTTTGGACTAATATATCATGAATTTCCCCATTCATAGACAAATACGCGCAGGGTGTGGAAAGGATTTCAGTGAGAGCTATATAAATACGCCTACTGAAATACATGGATACACCAACATACCATTGGACGTGCCGTATTGTAATGGTTATCGTCATAGGAAATCGACAAGGTGATACGAGATCAAATCCTGGACGAGGCTGATTGCATTTCACATAGCACAAACAGCCTTTGGGAAAGGTATGAATCCAAATATTCTCCCTTCAGCTATGGGTAAATAGTCGGGTAGACTGTGTTATTTTGCTTTGGTTAGTCAACCAGTCTAGGAGAATGAAAACCTTGAATTTAAACCTGTTCAACCCATTTTAAAAAATGACCTTATGTCACATCCTTCTCGTGCGGAGGGGGTTGGTAAGTATATGCACACACGGAGCAAAGTCTCTGCAATGCTTCCAAGTCAATGAAAAAGGGCACATTTGATCAACGTCAAAAAAAAAAAGTGATCTTGATATAAATACGCAGTGACAATATTTTGCATATAATTCGTTTAATATTTGACACTAAAAGGAAGAAAGATAAATGTATTGGAGTGTTTGATTTTTTCTGCAAATCTGATGCCGTATATATATATATATATATGAAATATGAAATATAAAAATAAACCAGGATAACGACTATCTTCTCAGAGTTTCACTTTATCGATCCTCTGGTGAGCAAGTATTCAACAAGTCAGACGTGTTGAATATTTGCTCAGCTGAGGATCGACAATGTCAAACACTGAGTTATGAGTTTTTATCCCTTTTTTAAAAAAAAAAAATTATTGTTATCAGTATTATTTGTTCTCTTTTGAGAATTTTTCACATCAGCGTTAGCTGATGGTTTCTCAGTGGAGTTTGAGTGACAACAAGTCTCCTCAAATCTTCCGGACTCTTCTCAGTATTCTCGCCGATCTCAGTAATGCAGTAGCTTGGATTGTCTCCACTAGTTCTGTTATTTCCAAGTTTTCCAGTCCTTGTACTAATCCTTTGGTGACTGTAACAAGAATACCCATTACAATTGGTATTATCATCACTTTTGTAGAATACACATTTTTTAGCCTTAAAATAACCAACTCCACAAATACAGAATAAGAACATTCAAGAAATGTCGGATTAAAATCGCATTAACATTAAAGTTACATTTGTATATTTTTTTAACCAATCAACTAAAAACACAAACTAAGAACATTCTTGGAAATCCAGCTCAGAAACTAATTAACAGAAAAAAATTAGGCTCTAAAATAAAAAAAGGAAATATACGAATCTGATTGGCCAAGAAATGTCTACGGGGTTGAATTTTAGGACCTGCAATAAAACTTTTTGATCCACTTAAGTGACACCAAAAAGTGTAAATAACGAAGAATTTAATCAACCAGGTCATTCATTCTTTCTACAACGAGAGGTCATGAACAGACAGCAGATCTTGGTTTCTTCGTTTCTTTGTTTTAATGGCATATCAACTCTTTTTAAGTTATTTAATGCCAAAGCCATTCTCCTAGAAGAACCATAGTGGCACTATTTAACCCATAGCTGGGAGGATAAGGGGGTTCATACCTTTCCCAAGTGTATTTGCCCGAAAGTGAACGTAATAGCGTGACTGAAGTACGAACTCGCGTACTACGATTCCGCAGTCCATCGCTTTAACCATTACACCACGAGGACACCCCCACGGACTGCAGAGAGCCACGTCATAAGACTCAAAGGGAAAAAGCACGCAACCTTCTTTTATTAATGCGACACGTTGTCACCAAGATCACAAGAAAACGCGCATGCGGACTTAAAAAAACAAAGACCCATACTTATGATCCATCACACACACACACACACACACACACACACACACACACACACACACATACCCATGTATGTAAGTAAAGTCAAATTTTTATCTTCTTTACTTCAGCCAACTATGGACCCATTTATTTGATAGACTTTATTAACATGTAAACACACACACACGGCCGAACAATCCTATTTTCATTCAAATGGCCACAACTGCATTTTCTACATACACACATAACATGAACATTGTATTTTCTAATCATTTTAACCCGTTTGTTATGATCATTAAATTGTTTGTTTCTTAATGTTCGTTGTTGTCATTCCATTTGTTTACGTGCTTGTAAAATTTTTGTGTATATTTGTGGTGGCACTAAGCGTGAAAGTAATACCCGGAAAATACGGACGGGAACTCACTCACACACACTCACTACAAATTAGAGAGTAACATATCCACTAAACAATTACATGTACCCACTACATTTTCATGTTCCACAGCTTTTTAAATTCCCTAGCAAGGCCAAAGTATTTATCCTTCTTTTCACTTTCTTTAAATTTTACTCTGTGTTCAGCCAGGACAGCAAAGTTCAGAATTTCGCAAATTCTCTTTTTGTTTATTATTATTATTATTATATACTTATATTATCTATTATTATTTTATACCGGAAAAAATATAGTTGTATTGCTCTGTATTTTGATGAATATTTTACGTATTAAAACAACGTTAAATTTTACTATAATTGTATATCTATCTATCTATCTATCTATCTATCTATCTATCTATCTATCTATCTATTTCCATCTAAATTTATTATTGCCAAATTTAGAGACTGTCAGAAAAACGATCACTCATGTATTTTCGTCTTGCAGAAAGAAAAATTCCTTGGGGATGAAGAGACTCAGTACTTTCGCTCCATTGAGCGTGACGCTGACTTTCAGTACCTTTTTCCCGTGTCCTCACTTTGTCTTCTCATCCCTGCCCTGGGGGTGATGCTGCATAACATTCATGACCCAACCCTAGACTCAAGCAACAAACTTGACCATATTTTCAATTATTTATATGACAACACGTTTTTTCAATATATATTTTGTTGTTAGACTGATTACATCTCTCTCTCTCAATATATATATATATATATATATGGGGTATGCACGCGTGTAATGCATCTATTTGCTTGAATGTATGTGTGTGCATTTATGTGTGTGTGTAAGATAGATAGATAGATAGATAGATAGAGAGAGAGAGAGAGAGAGAGAGAGAGAGAGAGAGAGAGAGCAAGTGTGTAAGCGTGTGCATATAAGGAAAACTGAGCAATTAGCGTTAATAAATATATCAAATTGTGTTTTATATATATATATATATATATGTGTGTGTGTGTGTGTGTGAGTACGAGGGTCACTCAACAAATAAGGGGATCGTTCATGAGCTCTCTAATCCTTCTTCTTTGAACTGAAAATTTAAAATTTCGATCCATTACTCCATAATACATTTCGATTCATTTCTCGTGTTCTTTGGTAAATTTAAGTTTTCTGTTTCCTTGTCTAAGATAATGTTTCCTTCTTGTCATTTGACAATGAAGGCCTTCTTTCTCAAGTACTTGTCTGGTGGTTGAAGAGTGGACTTGTTTACCAGATGTTTTAACAAGATCGGAATTTAGTACCTGACTAAACTTAATTCTATTTCTTAAAGCTGTTACCTTTCTATATTTACGAGGTGCAAACGATAAGTTTCCAGTCTTTTTTCGTATGGGCACTTTTATTGATAGTACACACATGAAACTCTAGTCCCCTTCGAAGTAATCTCCTCCAGCTGCAATGCACTTGATGTACCGTTCCAACAACTTCTCGAAGGCCCCATGGAAGTCCTCTTGTGTGTGCGTGTCTTACAGACTCCCTGCCTTCCTTTAATCTCTTATGTCACTCAAAAACTGATGCTCGATTCATGCAAGATGGTCCAAAAGTAGTCTGAAGCATTCCATACGTTTTTGTCGCATTTTCCCAAGTTTAAAACTGATTTGTTATTGTATATCGTTCTTCTAAAGTGTCAGACTGCATTTTTGAAATTCACCAGCTGTGACAATCAGGCTTTAGTAGGGTGTATTCCAATTGCTGTTGTAGCTGTTCCTTTGAACCTGAAATTGGTCAGTCATCCCATAAAATTTATAGCAATAACATACTGAATTGTCAAGGATCTACGACAATTTTATATGCCCATACGAAAAAAGTCTGGAAACTTATCGTATGCACCTGGTGCAACCACTTTTAGTTAATTTCATTAGCCTTCACTTTTATTTTTTGTCTTTGATATCTCCACTTTTAATTATTTTCTTAATATTTTCTTGTATTGTACCCCTAGAAACTTTCAGTATTTTTGATAGCAGGAAAAGTGCCCTATTCATGGTAGAATATAATTTTATGTCTTTTTTCATCAGATACTCGTAATATATGAACGATTTATATTTGGAAATATTCAATTTTTGGTTCTGAAATGAAAAATTGTGATATTTTATCTAAAAAATTAAAACGGTTCTTGTTTATATAAATATTCAATGTTTGATAAATAGTAAACACTCCAAAACCTAATAATAATAATAATAATAATAATAACAACAAAAATATAGCATAAAATCAACACCTTTACATAAGATAACTGTCTTGAAGCAAGCTAATATCATATAATAAAAGTATGACTGAAATAAAGAATTTTAAATTATGTTAATTTCTAAATTGTTAATATTAATATATTAAATAATTACTGTTTGTAAATGTTTCCAAATGTGTGAATAGCAATGTATTGATTTACCTCAAAAATAGAATTAATTATTTATAAATGTTAAAAAATATACACCTGCCTAAATCTTTTGCACAGTATATATATATATATATATATATATATATATATATATATATATATATATATATATATATATATATATATATATATATAAAGCTACTACGTAATGCATTATAATTTCCGAGCTGACGTGGTTGGCTGAGTGGTATGATACTAACTCCAACGTATTCGGTCCCCCCTTCAAGCGTCTTACGTGTCCTCCCACAGTGAAGAGTTATGATTCAACGAAACAGTCTGTGGATGACAATATATATATATATATATATATATATATATATATATATATATATATATATATATATGATGTCTGCCACCAGCACTTGACATTATTTTATAACAATCACATGATATCAAGATATACCTGTGCGTGAAATTTTTATTGTAATAAAAGATATTTCAGTGTTTCAACCACATGGAGTCCAAAAGAAGTGACAACCGACAACATTAGATGTTACTGAAACAGCGTTTTTTACATCAACTCATTTCACCATAGCTAGCGGTGAGACAAAGAAAGAATGTCTGAAAATTTCATTTAATTCATTTGTGGGGTATGGTGGTCAAGTTTGGTTACAAGAGAACTTGAAATAAATTCGAGAAACCACGTCCTTGAAAGATAATTTTCCCAAATTTTGTGATGCATTACTGCAAAGTATTCTAGATTCCCGGTGACCCAACAACAGTGTTTATTTGTAAATTGAAAGGACAGTTTTCACCTTGTCCATTTTCTACTCACCCTCTAAATCAAATAAATTTGCGATGGGAACCAGTTCAGTCACCTACTATTCAACCATGTGTATGAGGTACTTACAGTCCAGTTAAAGATGAAAACCGTTAGAATATCGACTCAAGGGATTTGTTTCTAGTGGTGATGACCCGTGTAGAGCCAGCGGTACATTTTGGATGACCTGGAGACAGAAGTGCCAATCAATAAACCCCAAGTATTGAATTTAGAATTTTCTTCATCTGTTAGACCGGTTATTTTGATGTTTAATTTGCCGCTATTTCAAATAGCCTCGAACAAATATTTCTGCGAGATAAAATGGAAGTTTCACGAACAGTTATATCTTGAGATAATGAGATTGTTATAAAATAATGGTTGGTGATGGTGGCAGATATCTCTCTCTCTCTCTCTCTCTCTCTCTCTCTCTCTCTCAGACACACACACACAAACAGACACACACACACACACACACACATATATATGTATATATATATGATGCTTGATTTGACTTTACTTTGACTTGATTTGACTTTACTTTACCCCAAAGTAATATATTGCAAGATAAAAATAAAAGCTTCACACACAGGTATATATTGATATCATGTGTTTGTCATAAAAAATGGTAATTTCTGTTGGCAGATTTCAAATATATATATATATATATATATATATATATATATATATTGATGATTTTTTTATTTACCGCTACTAGGAGCAAGGTCTGGACTATAGGGAGGGTGAGGAACTGTCTTGATGCGATCTTGGTCCAATAGTCAGTGACATGTGGCAATTTTTAATGCCTATACGAAAAAAAGTCTGGAAACCTATTGAAGGCACCACGTATATATATATATATATATATATATATATATTTATATATAACGAGGGGCATTTAGAATTGTCGTAGACACTTGACAATTCATTTTGTTATTGCTATACATCTTATGAGATGATTGGCTAATTTTTAGGATGTCAAGTTCAAATGAACAGCTACAGCAGCAATTGGAATACACCCTACTAAAGCCTGATTGTCACAGCTGGTGAATTTCAAAAATGCAGTCTGACACTTTAGAAGAACGATATACAATAAAATTCTGTTTTAAACTTGGAAAAAGTCCACAGAAACGTATGGAATGCTTCAGACTGCTTTTGGAGCATCTTGAATGAATCGAGTATCAGTTCTTGAGTGGCATAAGAGACTCAATGAAGGCAGGGAGTTTGTGAGGGATGATGAGAGGTGTGGGAGGAATAAGAAAGTCAATACAACAGAGTTGATTGGCCAAACGGTTAGGGTTAGGGTTACTATGTTGAGGTTTTAAGGGAGTTCAGGGAGAGATTCCGTCGAAAGAGGCCAGCACTCTTCAAATCAGGTCAGTGGCATTTCCTCCAGGAAAATACACCCGTCCACAACTCATCCTTGTCACAGACTATTTGACCAGATGGGCATCAAGACAGTTCCTCACCCTCCCTATAGTCCAGACCTTGCTCCCTGTGACTTTTGGTTATTCCCTAAGCCCCGAGGCTGTCGTTATGAGACAATTGAGGAGATAAAAGAGGCTGTGACGAAGGTCATTGACACGCTCACACAAGAGGACTTCCATGGGGCTTTCGAGAAGTTGTTGGAACCGTTGTACAAGTGCATTGCAACCGGAGGATATTACTTCGAAGGGGACTAGAGTTTCATGTGTGTACTATCAATAAAAGTGCCCCTACAAAAAAAGTGTGGAAACTTATCGTATGCACTTCGTATATATATATATATATATATATATATATATATATATTGACTATATATTTTGGTGGCAATTCCAGGGCACCTCATGTGTAATGGTTTACAAAGGGTTCCTCACACTTCTTATTTTATACTATCCTGCGCCAAGCTAGCGAAATGATTATTTGGGCAGCAATACTTCAATGGCCATAATTTTAAGTTTTGACGTTGATTTTAAATTCCCTATACTAAAATTTTTTAAAGTATTTTAAGTAATAGTAAATGTTTTGAATATTTCCTTATTTTGTTTGTTTGTGTGTGAGTATGCGTGTGTTTGTTTACTTTTTCTTTTTTATGGGGAGATTCATAGTATTATGAGACTATTATCTCTATATCTTTTTCTTAAATTTTTGTCTTTTACAGGATGTCTCATTATACACGTGACTGCTAATAATTCGACTAGTAATAATGTTGTGTTCTTTTTGGTTTCTTATTTGATAATAGTATTCGATGGCAACTATCAATCCACGATCATAATGCCTTGGACAATCGAAGAAAAAAATATTTTGCGTCATTACTCATTTGGAGAAAAAATCATTCAAATCTTTTTCAAAATAGATGCATCTCATTAATATAATAATGATTTATTACTGAGACAAGAAAGTAAAAAAAAAATGCATATCCTGGTAGCTGATATAATTACGATTACAAAAAACCCCCCATTGATTTGATGCCTCTAGCTCAAAGGATGCCTTTTTACAGGACGTGTTCCAAATGACCGCCATTGCCCAAGTCTCAGAAATAAATCATTGTCATATAAATAGGTTGCATCTATTTTGAGACACCCTGTACATTGTTTAGGTAATTTAAAATTAGTGACAATATTACTTCATACATTAATGTTTCGTCTGAAAAATCCAATTGAAATATCGTATATTCCATTATTGTGAATTCAGGCTTCCGTATTTTGAATGAGGTTTGAATTTATGCACTGTTTGATTGTTTTCCTTCATGGGAATGCTATATCGATCTGCGTGTACTGAAGACGCTCACTCAAATCATTCTTAGACTCCTTTATCCCAGAATAAATCCGTCACTTCAAAACACAGAAGTCCCCATGTCCTCGACAATGACCAAAGATGGTCAAAAGTACCCAACAGTTGTAAAACTAACTTTAATCACAGTTCAACCACCTCGTTCACTAATAAAAAAGCTGAACATCAGATCTTTGTAAATTCAATTGTAACTTGAATTACCATGACCAGAAAATCCGGCAAACACTTGCGTGCGATCTAGTTATTTTCAAAAAGAAATATGCGTACAAGAGAATCTGCTGCTTAACGAGAGGTTGCATCCTTCCCTTCTCCATGAAAGGTGACCGTGGAATCTGTAAGTACTACAAAGGCATATCTCTTACTGCTGTTGCTGCTAAAGTTTACAACATCCTAATTCTCAATCATGTTCAAATTATACCAGAGAAAATTCCCGGGAAAAAATTAAGATGTTTTTTGGAGAAAAAAAAAGACAAGTAGCTGACAATATCTCACAGAAACTATGACAGATGCAGATTACACTAATATTCTAGCGCTTCTCTCAAATACACCTGTCCAAACCAAATCTCTATCTCATAGATCAGAGCAAGCAGCTAAAGGCACTGGTTTCTATTTGGGTGCAGATAAAACAGTTCATGTATTTGAAACAAGAAAGAGCCATCTCTACTTCAAGTATCAAGATTTTGAAATTAGTAAACGTGTTCACATACCTCGGTAGCAATATTTCTTCTTCTGAAAGCGATGTCTAGATAGGTATTGAGAGGTCCTGGTCAGCTATTGACTGTTTGCCAATCATATGGAAATCTGATCTTACCTTATAAATAAAACGAGAATTCTTCTAATCTGTGGCTGTTTCAGTACAACTATATTGTTGAACCATCTGAACTCTAACGAAATGCGGGTAGAAAAGGCCAGAAGGGAACTACACAAGAATGCAACGTGTTTGCTTTGAACAAATCTTGGACACAGCACCCGACAAAATAGCAGGCGCACGGCCACTTGCCTCTCATCCTACAAAACATCGAAGTAAGAAGAACAAGGCAATGCTGGAGAAGTAAGGACTAGAGGATAATTATCGTTCTTCTATGAACCTCTTCACATGGACACACCAATACTATCCGACTGGCAATCGTGAATAGAGACGGGAACATTCCTTTAACAAGCCACATAAATTGCGTGGGTTGCATGAGAGGAAGTGCGCTTGTTTTCTATAGTATTCTGGACGTAGATGAAGTAGAGATATCTAAGTGTTTTAAGTTGGCTTTGTACTAATCTCGTGAAAGCAGAACGAAGAAGAAGGGTTCCACTGAGGATTCTGTATCTCCCTCTATTTTATATCTTAGCCGTTCCTCGGCTCTCTCCTTTACTCCACTATTTCGTACATCTCGTTATAAAAGGAAAAGAAAAGAAGCAGATTATATTTTTATACATCTGAGCTGGGATCTGTTTATCCCAGTATACTACACGTACATATATCGGCTGTGTGTAAACACCGGATGCAATCTAGTGGACCTCAGGGAAAAAAAACTGGCTGGTTAGGACGGACGCAGAGAGAGAAAGAGAGAGAGACAGACAGACAGACAGATAGACAGAGATAGACAAACGGACAGAGAGACAGAGAGAGAATCAAGGGGCCATCTGGACGAGTTGATATATATATATATATATATATATATATATATATATATAGTGCATTCAATAAGTTTCCAGACGTTTTTATACAGGCATTTAGAATTGTCGTAGACTCTTGAAAATTCATAATATTATTGCTATACATCTTATGAGATGACTGACCAATTTTTATGATTTCAGATTCAAATCATGATTTCAGGTTCAAATTCAAATTCATGAATCGAGCATCAGTTCTTGAGTGGCATAAGAGATTCAAGGAAGGCGGGGAGTCTGTGAGGGATGGTGAGAGATGTGGGAGGAGTAAGGAAGTCAATACAACAGAGTTGATTGGCCAAAAGGGTTAGGGTTAGAGTTAATATGTTGAGGTTTTAAGGGAGTTCAGGGAGAGATTCCTTGGGAAGAAGCCAGCTCTCTTCAAATCGGGTCAGTTGCATTTTCACTAGGACAATGCACCAGTCCTTAACTCCATCCTTGTCACAGACTATTTGACCAAGATGGGCATCAAGACAGTTCCTCACCGTCCCTATAGTCCAGACCTTGCTCCCAGTGACTTTTGGTTAATCCCTAATCTCAGAGGCTGTCGTTATGAGGCAATTGAGAAGATGTGAGGCTGTGACGAAGGTCATTGACACGCTCACACAAGTGGACATCCATGGGGCCTTCAAGAAGTTGTTGGAACGGTAGAACAAGTGCATTGCAGCCGGGGGGATTACTTTGACGGGGACTAGAGTTTCATGTGTGTACTATCAATAAAAGTGCCCATACGAAAAAAGTCTGGAAACTTATTTAATGATCCTCGTATATATATATATATATATATATATATATATATATATTAATGTAAAGTAAGTAAAGTAATGTGGCGAACTTAGTCGATGGTGACCAGAAGGCCCCCTTTTCAATGGCTACTACACCGAGGTGTAGGGGATGGTGCAATTCCATTCCCTGGATTGCTACACTTTACCCTTGATTCTTACCTTATAATGCTGAGTGTTAAGCAAGGCGGCATCAAGCACCATTTTTTGAGTCTTTGGTGTGACCCGCCCAGGAATTGAACCATGACCTCCCGGAACAGTAACGAACACTCTACTCCTTTACATTTATATATATGTATTCTTCTTCCAAGCAGCGGTCTTATCGATACTGCTGTATGGATGCACCACTTGGACGCTGACAAAACGGCTGGAGAAGAAGCTGGATGGCAACTACACAAGAATGTTGCGAGCAATATCAAACAAGTCCAGGCGGCAACACCCTACAAAGCACCAACTATACGGCTACCTGCTTTCCACCACGAAAACTATACAAGTTAGACGGGCCTGGCACACAGGACACTGCTGGTGTAGCAGGGACGATGTCATAAGTGATGTACTCCGATGGACCCCCACATATGGACGAGCCAAAGCAGGTCGACCAGCCAGAACATACATACAGCAGCTATGTGAGGATACGGGATGTAGCCCGGAAAACCTGCCGGAGGCGATGAACGATAGTGAGAAGTGGCGACAGAGGGTCAGGGATATCCGTGCTAGCGGCAAGACATGATGATGATGATGATGATGATGATTCATTTACCGAACTCCCCTGCCAATATCTAGATTTGACTCAAGGACATTTTTTTAAGTGGAGTACAGTAAGTTTGAATTCAGAAGTTTTCTTCATTCAGAATGGTTAATGTAGCAATGTCACCGATTGCTGGAGGAAGAATAGTCTAATCCCTACATTTTCCATGTGGTATGCAAAATGCAGTATCGTCGAGTATTCGAACCTGACTCTATTTCCTACGATGGTAACGGTTACGCGACAAGCGCCACAATTGTATTTATGTATGTCAAATATTCACTAATGCATTGTATGTAATCATTCTTCTTAATCTATGTGCACACATAGAAGCTTTCATTGCATTTGCGAACGAAGAATGTTATGTATAGGATAATGGGACATGCAGAAGAAATCTCTGAACGAAGACGTTTTACTTATGTGTACATAGTTTATTTATAAGTGCACGCCGGATACATAACAAGAAAAATTCACGCAACTAAAGTAGACTTGAAATAATTTTGCTTCCTTTCGTTATTGAAACTTTCTAAAAGGAAGTATTTTTTCGTCTTCTTCGAAAGAAAAAAAAAGCAATAATCGATCGAATGTTTCCATTTATCATACAAATTGCTTCCTGGGCGCCTGTCGCGGTGCTCTGCTTAATAAACTAGTTTAGCAGACCAATCGCTGATGTTGTCCGTGCTATACTCACTGGTAAGCCACAGTATCATGCTTTTGTGATTCAGTAAACTCAGTTCTCATTGAAGGAGCACGCCATAAGAAAGATGGTTTACTCCGCTCGTAAAAGACTGGTCACAAAGTATCATTATTTAATAGTCTATACAGTGTGCAATCAAAAAGCAAATACATTGATTTTGGGAACTCTTTAGAATGGAACTCGAGTGTTGTATAGCCATTTACTCAACCGATATATGTTAAATGTTATAGGGACCTAACACTACGATCGATTAGCTCGCGTCCCTACTTTTCTTCGCCGATCAGTCGTCCTTTTGTTGTGGTTTTGTGTCACCATTTTTCTTTTTGTTCTATGTCATTTCCGCTTCAAAATTGAGTGACCATTATTTCTTGGCGATATTTCAATCATTTCTCGCTGTGGATTAAACGATGATTCAATGAGCACGATAGTTAAATTTCGACTATCAAGTCGAGTCTTTCTCTATAGCAGACTAACTTATTACTAACTCTAGAACCGTTTTGGTTACCTGACTGAAACCATCTAATAAAATGCATGGACTCAGGCTTGCCCGAAGTGCAAAAGTTGTAAATCTTACTGAGAGAACCTACATGTTTATCCACGCTTTTAACGCTTCGGGATGTCATTTGAATGCTACAATACATGTTAATACTTGATCTCACCAATCTATTATCAAACATTCCCACCATAATCATTTCCAAAATCAAAATTGATAAGTTATGAATTTCTTTTTACACCTCCTTTCAATTTATATGATATCACTTATGTAACATATTGACCTTCGACCCAACCGTCAATCGAGAAGCAGGTGCATCCGGTCGAAGATATCATCATTGACATGTGGACGGGTTGAATTCGGTGCAGATGCGACGTCCACAAGAAGCAGGTGGATGTCAAACAATTATATAGCCCGGTGCCACAGACCGCTCGAGTTAGTTGGAGTCAGTTAGTGGGCTTCGAATGACAGTTCGAGGCAGTGAGAACCAGCTCCCGGCAGAGGGATTGGGCCCTCAGGACCCCCGGTTGAGCAGCCCAGCAGAATGAGAAAGAAGTGCTGCTATAGACAGAGGAAATTGGGGTCAATATGTTGCAGTCTGTTCAGTCTCCAGCTCACCTCTCACACACAACCCTTTCGGAACCCTTTCGAATAAAGTGTGGGAGGTATATTTTTCTAAAGAAGTGTGTTCGTTCGTCATTATTGTTGATTTTGTTTCCGCATGTATATATATACGTATAGTTGCATTGTGACTATACAACATTTATCTTTTCTTAGTTATCTCTGGGACGAGCAAACTCCTACAGTAATTTTATCCCAAATATGCACGTATTAAGGCCCTCCTATAAACAAATTATTAAAAAAAATATTCGAAATGGAACTGGAGCGCCTTTGAGGAAATAAAAAATAACGTCGAACTTGTGTCTGACGCATTACGATAACAAAGAAGGATTTTATTGTTGCATGTAACGCTGTCAATTTGGGTTTAGGAGCCGTAATATTACTCAAAGAAAGTAACGGCCAAGTAAAAACGATTATGTATGCATTGTGAACCTACTTGCCAACTGAAAAAGGGTACAAGAGAGTCAAATTGAAAAAGAGGCTTTTGGGTAATTTTTGCGGTGAAAATGTTCCGAAGATTCATTCATGGAAGTAGCTCAAACTCCCAACGTCCCATTGACAGTTACAATCTATTTTTAGGGGGTGCCCGGGGAGTAATCGTCGTCGGAAATCGACACGGTGACACGAGTTCAAATCCTGGACAAGACTGATTGCATTTCACATAGCACTAATACCCTTGGGAAAGATATGAATCCAAAAATTCTCCCTCCAGCTATGGGTAAATAGTAGGACAGACTGGTTTCCTCAGCGTTGATGAGGCAACTAGTCTAGGAAAAGGAAAACTCTGAATTCAAAGCTGTTAAACTCCGCTTAAAAATTGACCTTGTGTCATATCCTGCCCGAGCGGAGGGGTTGATGAATATGGTTACAATCTATTTTTGATTAAAAAAAAAAAGGATTCCCAGACATATTACAAATCGACTTCAAAGATGGGAAAGAGTAGTGATAAATTATAATTCTAAGATGTAGTTCCTCCCGTCAAAGAGGTTAGGGCATGTAGATGGGTTATGCAGGTTAATCCCCAAACCGTGTCAACTAGTAGAGGAAACTATGATAGCAACCCTAAGAATAGAAATAGAAATTAAAGGTCTGATTTCCAATAATATACGGGAATTACCTGTGATAATTGAGGAGTTTAGAAATAAAGCAAAAATAGACAAATATATCACAGAGAAAAAGAAAAAGGTTGATGGGGAAAAGATTTTCTCCTGTGATGGAATTTTGATGCTCGGTGAACGGGTGGTGATACCAGGAGCACTGGAAAAATGATATTAAAAGACTTCCATACCGGTCATCCTGATATAGCAAGGATGAAAACTAAAATTAGAAGCAACATTTTTTGGCCGAATATGAACAAAGAAATAGATGGCTGTTGGTTGTTTGAGTTTTATGGCATATCAACTTTTGTAGGTTATTTAACGCCAAATCCATTTAAATGTAAATAATCAGTTCTATTACAAACAATTCAGTTTAGCATAAGCTTGCAGTTTAAATGAAAGTACAGTTAAATTCTGAAAAACATTTCTATTTCAAGACATTCAGTTTAGTCAATCAGTTCTAATTCAGCTAATTCAGTTTAGTATAAGTACAGATTTTGTTTACACACAGTTAAATGCCAAAACAGTTCTATATTAAACAAATCAGTTTATTGTTAATACAGTTTCATTGTCAAAAAACAGTTCTATTTCAAATAATTCAGTTTAACATAAGCACGCAGTTTAAATGAAAGTACGGTTTAATTGTCAAAAACATTTCTATTTCATGCTATTCTGTTTAGTCAAACAATTCGGTTTAGTATAAGTATGCCGTTAGTTCTATTTAACCCATAGATAAGGCCCCATCAGGTGCTATCACGCCGGACCAGCGTGGACCTGGGAGCAATGGCAATGAAGGGGTGCTCTGCATTTCCCAAAGCCCCTGCATCACTAGAACCTCACCATCAGATTCTTGAGTATCATATCCCAGACACTCATAGGGGGCGGTCTTACCCCGTTGCAGATGTGCAGTCAGTGTATTCTACAGTCCCAGTCAAATATGGACAAAAAAATAGAAGAAAATTAAAAATTCTGCAGAGATTGTGCAATAGAAGCAAAGGCACCACCAGTATAATTTACTTCGTGGCCAAAGAAGGAGACTTATTGGTCAAGGCCACATGTAGATTTTGCATGTCCAATGAAGGGGTAGTGTTGTTTAATAGTGGTCGAGCGTTTCTGGAAATTGCCAGAAGTGGTGAAATGAAAAAACCCTAAGCGCAACGATACAATTAGATTTTTTGCCTAACTCTTCAGTAGATTTGGTATTCCTGATACAATCGTGTTGGATAATGGGACATAATTTTGGGCAAAAGTGTTCAAAGACTTTTGTAAATCTTTTTCGGATGCGTTCATTATTAACGCACCAAATCATCCACGATCAGGTAGAAAGATTTATAGACACTTTCAAGCGATCACTAAAGAATTTGGACGGAATAGAATCCGTTAACGGTGTTCCGGAATTCTGAAGGGTATACGATGTGACATCGATACTTTGTACTAACTCAGATTCGTTATCAGCAGAGTTAATGATCGTGAGAAAAATAAAATCAGTGTTCTATAAACAGTTTCCAAAAGAAAATAAAAAACAATAAACAAACAAAAAAAAAAACAGATGCAAAATCGTATATACCATGAGAAAAACATTTTCTTTAAACAGTACCGATACGGGAATGGTATCTAGATGTCTGGTCTCATTGATAAAGGTATCAGAAGATTAATGTATATAATTAAAGACTCGAAAAAGACTGTTTAGAGACATCACAACCAGCTCAGGAAAAGATACAGGGAGGATATAAATAACAAGAAGGAAGAATAGATGAAGGTTATTTATGAGTTGATGTACCGAGACCTTTAGTAGTCTCTGAGGAGAAACATTCAAGTAAAGAGAAAAGGTCATTATCGGGGACTGTGGAGATAAACTCGAGAGGAAAAAATACGGATTCCACAGGAAGTAATCAATCCAAATAAGGGGAATGTCGTTGAGAACCTGTAACCTATCAAAAGACAATGTAAACAAATACTTAAAAGTTTATTTACATAAGTTGGCGTACCAAACTGTGTACCATATTCACTCCAGAATAAAATGCCTCTTTTTTAGATGTGTGTCGACCTTACTTATTTCACGACACAACATATACTAAGGTTAAATTGCCCAGTCTGTCTTACTATTTACCAATAGCTGGAGGGGAAATAGTTGGATTCATACCTTTCCCAAGGGTATCATCGCTATGAACAATGAAAACAGACTTATCCTGGATTTAAGTTCTGGTCACCGTGTCCATTTCTTAAGGTGATAACCATTAAAACACGGTTTATATATATATATAGATATAGATTGTCATCCACAGACGGACTGTTTCCTTATAATGCAACTCTTCAGTGTAACTAGACATATTAGATGCATTAAGTTGGAATCGAAACCCGGCTAACTTTACGGCAGTTGGATATCTTACTCCTAAGCCATCGTCATTCTCTGCGTTAGCGAAGAGATTTTTTAAGCAAAGATTTTTATGCATACATTACCGGGTGGGCTCAATTCATGAAAAGAGCTATTGCATTTCAGCTTATGTGGTAGCCGACAAATTCCCCACTAGAGAGCTCAACTCCTGGGTGGAGAGGCGGCATATATATATATATATATATATATATATATATATATATAAGTATCTAAAATTATGAAGATGAGAGATAATACGAATAAAAATTATCAAAAATTTATGAAAGAACTTCTAAACGCCCAGAGTTTTATGAGTGTTGACCTAAACTTTTTCTCTAAATGTATCCCATCTCATTAATTTCTTTTATTGGCCTAACTTGTTAGTCTTGTTTCAGCTGAAGTCTTCAATATCTCTTTGCTAATTGCTGACTAGGATCTTTTGGTCTTGTTCGTAGAGAAAAACTAAATCTCCTTTCCTTGTCTGCTTGGCAACAGCCAGAGAGACAGAGAGATGATAGTGAGAAAGGAAGGAAAAATGGTGGTGTATAGAACACAAACACACAGACACTCACGCACATGCATATTTTAAATTGCTCCAAACATGTGTCAACTGGTATTCATTTGGTCAACTTGTATTGACATAAAACTGAATTTCTCAAAATGCTATGCGATCTAACTTTCAAAGCATCATTAATAGTAATAATATATAGAACATTCAGGTGACAGTGATACCTATCATAGTCGGAGCCCCAGGAACAGTTCCAGAAATCTGGAAAAGATAAGCAGGATATTGGATGAAGGATTAAAACTATTCAAATTACAGCATAACAAAAATCGGCCACGATATTTAGAAGAGTCCTGGAGACTTGAGCAGACTTGTTGTCACTTAAACTCCATTGAAAAACAACCTGTCATAACAGGTGTGAAAATCTAGCACTTGCAGCCCTTTTCATAGTTGAAATCTTTAAGTCGATTCTCCGAAAAGAATCTGCGCAACTTAGAAAATATATTACTCCTACGACCAATATAATAAGCTAATACGGATGAAATATATGTAAAAGTAATTAAAAAGGCGGTCGAAAATTCTTATAAAATATTTACAGCAATGACTAAGCAGAAATGTACGGTACAAAATCAGACAAATGTTAAAAAGGAATATTTATGATTTTAAATGGAATTTTTTAATTCCCTTTTGTGGATGCCATCGTCCAACTGTCTCAAATACCCATTTGAATCTTATATACATAGCTCATGTAGAATAATTACACAAATTAAACGTTTGTAAATTGATATGATTATGCATATATTCACTATAACTATTTTTGGTTTAACTGAACTATTTATTTATTGATCAGATTCAAGAGAAATGCTTGAATGTGATTGGCCACTGTAAGTGACAATGGAGGATCCGACTCACATTCATTGAATAGGTTTTATTTTAAAGGTTTAATAAATTTCACCCTTCTATCTACTCAATTAAAAACCGAGTACTTTATACCATCCCCAAGTACACGCATCGAGTGTCCTGGATATGACACTAAACAATCTAATTGTGAGGTTCCAGTAATAGTGGAGCTTTGGAGAATGCGGAGTACCCTTTCATTGTCATCGCTCACAGGTCGGTAGCACTTAATAGGGTCCTATCTATGGGTCAAATAGAACTAAACTGTGTACAAATGCAAAACTGAATTGTTTGAAATAGAACTGTTTTTGACATTGAAACAGTGTACCCACGCTGAACTGAACTGTTTCAGATAGAACTGTTTTTAAATAGAACTGAGCTGTGTACTTATGCTAAACTGATTGTTTGAAATAGAACAGTTGTGGCATTTAACTGTTTGTAAACAGAAACTATACTTATACTAAACTGAATTGTTTAAAATTTAATTCGGAGTTAAATGACCCCCAAAGGGTTGATACGCCGTAAAACAAATCAGCCAGCCAACCAACTTATCTTATATTAGCCTTTATACCCAAGGGAGGTTCCTGTGGTGTCGTGGCTAACGTACATGACAGCGAAATCATAGTAAGCTAGTTCGAACTCCGGTTACTCTATTTGGTTCGGTTTGGTTTCGTTGGGTTTTATGGCATTTCAACCATTGTAGGTTATTCATTGACAAATCTTGTTTATATATATATATATATATAGGATTAATATATGGAGGAGTTTTTGTACACAGATAAATGGTTTCAAGTATTGCTATATAGCAGTCACAATTTAACATCAGTCATCTGGTTGCACACAGTTTATTCAATTTGCCCCCTACATAGGAACCTATCAAGTGCTACCACTCCGAGTCAGGGTGTTTCTGGGAGCTATGGTACATTCCCCAAATCTCCAAGGCTGGGGCCTCTCCATCAGATGATTTTTATGTCATATATAGGACACTCGTTTGTGGTGGTGGTGTGGGGTCTTACCTCATTGCAGAGATGCAGTCGGTGTAGTCTTCGGCCCCACCCAACTGAGCCGTTAATTAGGTTCACTTTCGGACAAATACCCTTGGAAAAGTAGGAACTCCTTTATCTCACTGAGCTATGGGTTAAATAGTACCACCGCAGTTATACTACGAAGATGACTTTTGCATCAAATAACCCATGAAAGTTGATATGTGATTAAAGCAAAGAAGTTATATCCGGTTTTTAATTGCCCAGTCGGCTAGGGCTGTAGAATACACCGTCTGCTTCTCTGCAGCGGGGTAAGACCCCCACTAACGAGTGTCCTGATTATATGACACTAAACAATCTGATGGTAAGGTTCCAGTAATACCGAAGCTTTGGGGAATGCGGAGTACCCCCTTCACTGCCATCGTTTCCAGGCCCACTCTGGTCCGGAGTGGTAGCACTTGATAAGTGTCGTATCTATGGGTTAAATAGAACTAAACCGTGGTTACTTGACTTTACTGCTTTTTGACATTTAAACTGCGTACTTATGCTAAACTGAATTGCTCAAAATAGAACAGTTTATTGCCCAGCCGGCTGGAGCTGTAGAATACACCGGCTGGAGCTGTAGAATACACCGACTGCACCTCTGCAGAGGGGTAAGACCCACCAAATGAGTGACCTAGATATGACACTAAACAATCTGATGGTGAGGTTCTGGTTATGCTGGAGTTTTGGGGAAAGCAGAGCATCCCTTCATTGCCATTGCTCCCAGATCCACTCTGGCCCGGAATGGTGGCACCTGATAGGGCCCTATCTATGGGTTAAATAGAACTGACGGCATACTTATGCTAAACTTAATTGTTTGATTTAGAACTGTTTAACTAAACTGAATAGCTTGAAATATTGTTTTTGACAAACTGTTCTAAAATTTAAACTGCGTGCTTATGCTAAACTGGATTGTTTAAAAAGGAACTGTTTTTGACATTGAAACTGTACTTACATTAAACTGACTTGTTTAATATAGAAGTGTTTTGACATTTAACTGTGTGTAAACAAAACCTTTACTTATACTAAAGTGAATTAGAACTGTTTGACTAAACTGAATCGCTTGAAATAGAAATGTTTTTGATAATTAAACTGTGTACTCAATCTAAACTGAATTGTTTGAAACAGAACTGAATATTTGCATAAAAATGGGTTTGGCGTTAAATAACCTACAAAGGTTGATATGCCATAAAACCCCCACAACCAACCAACCAACCAACCAACCAACCGGTTTTTAAAGGGGTTTTGTTGCGAGAGAGCAAGTCTTCATAAATAGATTCGATTCTACGTGATAGGCCTGGTAGAAATTCATTCAAACTGTCACAGCAATAAAATTACTTGGTTTTATTCCTTATTTTGTAACTTTATTTACTTGGAGTAGGAAACCTAAACTGAACATGCATTAGCTACGATAACCTGTTTCGCATAAGAAATCACGTGTATGAATGTTTGAACATGTTCGAGCGTGTGCCTGGCACGCTATTCATGGCTGGTTTTAAGTCATGAGTACAAGCAGAACCACTTTCGTTCGAAAATTCTGGAACACTGTGACCCTCATTACCGTCAAGGTCTTTAATCGTGGTGATATTGAATGCGCTAAGCAAAAGGTTGACTAGACATGTACTTAGCGTTCAATAACTCCTACATGTAATTGTACTATGAATTACTTTAAAAGCTAACTTACAGCAATTGCGATTGCTCGCATTTATAGAGCGTTCAACCAATTTAAAATCCAATAAGGAATTGGCGAATTCTTCAAACGAAAATAACACTCTTTCTATCGTCTAATATGTCACCGTCTTTTATCTATATTGAGTTAACTTAAAGTAAGTTTTTATTATGTATTTACCAACCCCATCGCATGAGCAGGATATGACGCCAGGTCACTTTTTAAGAGGACTTTAACAGGTCTGAATTCAGAGTTTTTCTTCTCCTAGATTGGTTGCCATACAAATATTAAAGAGCTCAGTCTACCCAATTGCGAGTGGGAGAATAGTTCGATGCTTAAATTTCCACATGGTATTAATACTATATTAAATGCAAACAACTTCGTCAAGGGTTTGAACTCGTGTCTCTGAGTTCATTTTCTATGACGATAACCCATTCTGCACTAGTTTGAAATTTTGGAAGACAGTTTCAAAGCGCTATTGTTACGATGTTTCTAAAGTTCTGATACTGGTGACATCTTAGTAGAATTCAACGTTAGCAATGAAATAGTGTTTTCTTGAGGTTAGCATTGGTATTTAATTGATTGATTAGGTTTACCGTCATGTCAACTCGTCTAAGGTTATCTAGATGCCGAGTGGTTAGTGAATCGCATTCCTTGTACGTTCTTATTTAAGTTTTTTGTGCTGTTGTTTCTTAAGAATAGTTTTTGGTACACAGTCCTGCCGAATACGACAAATTTTTAAACAGATCAATTTTATCTATAGTTGATAACTCTCATCTTTAGAGTGGGCCCATGAGTCAGGAAAAATGAGGGGACTCAGTGGTCTCAATTGGCCATTTCGTATATATTTGAATGGAATATTGTAAATCTTCCTGAAAATTATGATAAACCACTCAATGGGCGTGTGGACCAGAATTTCTTTAGAATGCCATTTATGACCTTTAAATAGCTCTTTGTTTGAAATAATTTAATATCTGTTAGACACTTGACCCACGCATAAAAATGAAATAATTCCTGATAATATTGGTTTTATTGCTTTCAGCGTATTGAAATGCTGTGCTATTTCGCATGTTTTTACCAATATTTTTTTTTTCACGTTTTTGAAGAAAAAGCGGTGGAGTCCTCATGGCGTACAGGCTAACATACTTTTCTGTGATGTCATAGTTAGTGAGTTAGAACTCCAGTCACGCTATTACATTCACTCTTCGAGGCGACCGTGTTGCGATAGTTCACTGGATTGCTCCACTTTACTCTTGATCCTTACCTTATAATGCTTAGTGTTAAGCAAGGCGGCATCAAGTACCATTTTTGAATCTTTGGTATGACTCAGTCAGGGATTGAACCCCGATCTCCTGAACCATTGGTGAACACTCTACTCATTTTTTCTTTTCCTTCAACCAATTTGGCATATCATACCTGTAATTACCTTTAATTCTTCTAGAAAACAAAATTCAGTGCAAAAAATGCATGGTTATTACCTTCTTGGTTGTATAGAGGTCTTTTCAATAAACCCTTATACGATATTAGCAACCGTAATTCACTCAGCTTACATAAGCCTGAAACGACGTTCTGGTGGAGTACCCTGAGGAACGAAATCATGGAATTAAATAAGTTCTTCAAGATTAGTTTTTTCTAAAAAGCAAATCATTACATAGAATGCATTTACTCAACTCTTTGACTACGTGGAAGAATTGATACAAGTGCAATTTCTATTCCGAAATCGGTTGTTTCACTAAGGCTAAAAAACCCAGTGGACCTAACCTTTTTTCCAATAAATAGTAATAAAGAATAAATGGATTCTTGACTTTCCGAAAAGAATTTGAACAAAGTGAACACAAAAGTCTTAGCTTGCGGTTTGCAATTCTGAAAAAAAAAAAAACTGGTTGCCCAAAACATACTACTGGCACCATGTAACACATTATAACGTGGTATATGAATTTTATCAACCTCACTCCAGAAAGTGACACACGGTCAACATTTTTAGCGAAATACCACAGATTTGTATTCAGTTTTCCTTTTCCTCTCCTTGTTGTCATAACAATTTTAGAGCCTGGTCAATCTTACAATTTATGAATAACTGGTCAGAGAATATACCTTACTATTTGCGAATATATGGAGGAGTATAGTTGGATTCTAATTTTTACCAACAGTATTAGCACTATGGAAAATGAAAATACCTTACTATTTGCGAATATATGGAGGAGTATAGTTAGATTCTTTCCTCTACCAATGGTATTAGCACTATGCAAATGAAAATACCTTACTATTTGCGAATATATGGAGGAGTATTGTTGAATTCTTATTTTTACCAACAGTATTAGCACTATGCAAAATGAAAATACCTAACTATTTGCAAATATATGGAGGAGTATAGTTGGATTCTTACTTCTACCAACGGAATAAGCACTATGCAAAATGAAAATACCTTACTATTTGCGAATATATGGAGGAGTATATTTGGATTCTTACCTCTACGCACGGTATTAGCACTATACAAAATTAAAACTGTCTTGTCTGGTATTTGAACTCAGTTTGCCGATTTCATAACTTATAACTCTTACGCTAACTGCATTGAATCATTGTACTGTAGTCGTCCATATATTTACCCATCTTAGTTTACTGTATGGTTAGTGTTGAAATCACAAAAGATTGTCAGAAATATTAAATCGCTAAACTTAGCTTTGAAACAGACAGCGAACCCAAAGTTAGGAACTAAGTCGATATTTCCTAAGCTCGTAACAATGGTCTGCTACACTATTACGCTAAACATTACATCACGCCAAGTGCCGAGAGCTAGGAACAATGTAACAATTGAACAAACGGGATTAAATAATAATGTGTGAATGCGCAAGGTACTCCGGGGCTAACATCAGAGTGCACCTGACTGGTTGAAAACAGTAACTCATTAGACTATTGACGACGATGATATGGTTTTAACAATGGAAACGACGGTCAGAAATTGTTCACACTTTTAACTTTGTGTATGAGTCTTCTTGTATCAAAACAGCTGCATTTATGAAGTATGTAAGTAATGTTTTTACATGGCTATTTGGTGTGTGTGTGTGTGTGTGTGTGTGTGTGTGTGTGTGTGTGTGTGTGTGTGTGTGTGTGTGTATGTCTGTTTGTGTGCGTGTAAAGTCTAAGAAAACATGTTAGTGTTTCTTAAGAAAATCTGTTTCAAATAAGTTTGCAACTACTGGTCATTGACTTGAAAACATACTTGTGTAACAGTGGTTTAGCAAGAGTAGTATTCTCATTATCGGTTATCGTCGAAGGAGATTGAATTGGAGAGCCGAGTTCGAATCCTGGATGTGACTGTTGGCGTTTCATTGCAAGCTAATGACCTTAGAAAAGGCATAAATCCATTTGCCCTCCCCCCCTAGCTATTGGTAAATAGTAGAGCTGACTGAGACCTATAGCCTTGGTAAGGTAACCAGTCAAGGAGAAGGAAGACTGAATTCAAACCTGGTTTACTTTGCTTAAAAAAATCACCTAGGTGAAATCTTGCCGGTGATCGTGTTTATTGGGTAAATATGAGTGTCATTGGAAAAGTTCTAAACCTCACCAAGATTTTAGATTTGTTACACACCTCTTGCCTTTGTATGCGTCTTACCTACACAGTTGTCTTGTTTTATAAAATATGTAGTATTGTGTTGCCACAGCAAAAATGTTCAGTTATAGCTCTTCTTTCTGGGTAAGGATGGACATTTTTTGAACCACCCCGGTACTTACTGGAGTCATTCTGATAGTTGGGAATAGCAAGTTAATATCATTTGAGGCAATAATTGGCTAATTCTAAAAACTAACTTGACAACAGCTGCATTGGTCAAGCCCAGGATTTCTCAAACTTCTTACTTTGACTTTTTTATATGATGCATTTTTTATTTGATACCTTCTAACCAAATTCAATTTCTATTAGTCTTACATGATACGATAATGAGAGAGGTTGATCTCCTGAACGTTTCTCGTTTCAAGAATAAAATTACACAATACAGTTGGTTGGGTTTTATGGCATATCAACCTTTGTAGGTTATATAATGCCAAATCTTGTTTACATATATATCAAACCAAAGATTTGTAAACGAATATTTTGTAGATAACATTTTAAACAAGCCACAGCTCCTTTATTTGCACACTATTAAATGGTTTTGAGTATTACTCTAAAGCACTATCTAGTCAATTTAACATCAGCCATTTGTTTGTGCACCGTTAAATAGTTGTACGTGTTATTTGTAAGAGAATTGTTCGTAGGTTTGCTTTGGTTTGATTTTATGTCATATCAACCATTATAGATTATTTAATGCCAAATCCTGTTTATACATATATATTAAATACATATGATTTGTAAACATTTTGCTGATAACATTTTTAAACAGGCTTGAGCTCATTTTCCCCACAGCTACATGGTTTCAAATATTTCTATCAAATGTGAATCATTCTATTTACTATCTAAAATATGTTTGCACACAAACGAGGTTTCTTCCAGGCAGCGATCGTGTCGATACTGCTGTATGGATGCACCACTTGGACGCTAACTAAACGGCTGGAGAAGAAGCTAGACGGCAATTGTACAAGAATGTTGCGAGCAATATTGAACAAGTCCTGGCGGCAATACCCCACAAAGCACCAACTATACGGCCACCTGCCTCCCATCACGAAAACTATCCAAGTTAGACGAACCAGACACGCAGGATACTGCTGGAGAAGCAGGGACGAGCTCGTAAGTGATGTACTCCAATGGACCCCCACACATGGCCGGGCAAAAGCAGGATGACCTTCTCGAACATACATACAGCAGCTATGTGAGGATACGGAATGTAGCCCTGAAGACCTGCCTGAGGCGATGAGCGATAGGGTAAAGTGGCGAGAGAGGGTCAGGGATATCCGTGCTAGTGACACGACATGATGATGACGTAACAGTAACAATTTGACATCAGTCATTTGTTTGCATTCATTTAAATAGATATACATGTTATGTAAGGGATTAGTTTGTTGTTAATTTTAATTTTACTTTTTAGATGACAGTTTAAAGGGTATTGACCATATCTGTTTACACACGCTGAAATGGTTTCAAGTATCATAGTGATCATATCTTCTAAACTGAGGTCGGCAAGTACACAATCAGAGTGACTATTCATATTTTCTATTATACAGGATTTATGTGGGGATTTTGTCGATCATTGAATATTGCACTGTTAGTTCATTCTTATAGGTGACTTTACTCTTGATATTGATGGGGCTGTATCGAATTAAGTTGAGGGCAGTTTTAATGCACTTTCTGCTCTTTCATTTTTCACTATGGTGTTCATATGCATTTTTCCAGCTGTGCCAGTAGGAGCTTGTGGTTTTTGTTTAAGTTGTTTCGGCTCTTTGGGAGACAAGTTTTTTAGTCTGTCTTGACGGTTTTTAGTGGACGGATTGGACACTCATGTAAGAGTGGTTTTCTTAGATATTTTTTCTTTAGAGTGGTTCGTCTTTGAATGAGAGATCCTATGTGTGTTTACCTTGGACTGCCTCACTGGATTTCAATTTAATTATACTTTTGTCGTTGAGTTTGTGCTTGCCGAAATTCGACCGAGTGTATTTTTTTCGGGTGCTCCTGAAACTTTGGCTAATCATTCAGTTCCGACTGGATCGGTTCCTCGGCCCGAACTCAATATTTGTTGTCATGATTAATTGGATCCACCCTTTGACAACAGAGGTATGAGTGTTTTCTCCCATGTAGGATACAATTATTTTCCTTGCTTCCAGGAAGGTTATATTGCTCCCGTGATTTACTTCTAATATTTCCTTTTTATTTTCACAGATGTCAGAAGATCCTGATTAAACCGGATGTGTTTTTTTTTCAGCTGTTTGAACATCTACTTTCCTTTAAGCAATCTTTCTTCATGTGGTTCGGGTCCTTTTCACTGCATTTTCCACATTGCTGTCGTCTTCTTTAAGATTCTTTGTGGTGTCCATATTTTTGGAATTTGAAGCATCTTAGAAGTGCTAGGACATATTGTTTAACTCTTTCAAGACAATAGCCGATCTTCACCTCCTTGGAAGTAAGGGGCTAATGTTAGGATGTGTTGATCTGAAGTTGCTCTTCGTCTTTTTTAATGGTGATTCTTCTGATGTTCGTCGCTCCGTTTTCCAAGGCAGCTGTCTCTGCCTCTGCAGAAGACAAAACAAACGCCTTATATCTGATAACTCCTTTAGAAGTTTTCAGTCTTTCGGGGAGATATGCTTTACAATTAGTAGTATGGAAGCTTTTCATTTTGAGGATGTGTTCGGCCTGCTTCCTGCTGTCCACCTCAAAAAGCACGTTTCCATTTCCTGTTTTCTTTACGATTTGGTGGGTAGCTCCCGTCGCGATAACCTTAAGAAATAGGAGAATTAGGCCTGTTAGAATCCTCCAAATGTTCAATCTAGGGAGTCAGATTTGAAAAATTACTTTTATTTATTTTATTAGAAGATACTATCTGCAATGAAATTTTTCGCTCCACCACCCACCACGAAATCGGACTTTTGAAACGCATTTGTTTTGATTGAGAAGGTGATACACGACCAGTATACTCAAGCTGGGAGTAGGTTTTTGAGCCCTTGCCAATATCCAATTTTCTGTAAACGTTTCTTATAACCGTGTAATTAAGCAGTGGTCAAAGTCCCATTCTCTCAACGCAATTGACCTTCAGCCATCGCTTTCCAGCACCTAAAAGATAAGAGTTGGGAGTTTGCTGCAGATGTAAATAGAAAGATACGGTCGTGCACAAAACATACCGGGGTTAGGACTTGGCCCGACCAACTAATTGATCAGATCGGACAGTTCCAACTGCCCGTCATGCTCTGTAAAGCTCAAAGTGGTGTTTTGCAAGTTATTTCACCTCTCGGTTACCGAGCCAAACACTGTTCAACCACCAGGATCCCGTCCTTAAGCATCATGCATAGCTACCCACGGCTATCATGTGACCACCTTGGGAGGGGTCTTACATCTTTGTATACCATACCCATACATGAATATGGGAAACGTACATAGAATGATAATAACATATATACATAGAACATAGGAATCCCGAAACACGAAAAACACTTACGACTTCTTAGTTCAGGTACGAAACTTTTTATTACCTTTGAGTTTAAAGGTTCTTCGACATAAGGAGAGAGATACACATTCTTTCTATTCTGGCTTTTCCATCTGCCCCCTTCTCGTACAGCACCCGTAGCGCGCAAATTCGTCTGGCCTCTGCGAAACCCGAAAGTCGACCCTTCTCGTCGGTGTCTAGTTCTCAACTAACTGACTTTTTCAAAATCCCCCAAATCCTCCGCGCACGCTTCTGGTGCATGACGTAATTCACATCCTCTGGTCCTGGGATTTTTATTTTGACATCTGTAAAGGATACATCCTCCCCGCGCGCGCGTTAACACCGGTGCTCAAGTTTGCACCTAACTAACCCATGTACTCAGCCTAACTAAATCGAAAGGCAAGATATATAAAACGAAATCCCTCGGCCATTATGCTACATTTGTAGAGGTCAGTCGATGCATTCTACAGCCCTAGCCAACAGGGCGGACTCAATGCAGAATAGTTATGACTATTTAGATATAGAATCATATAATTCTACTCATAAATAAAAATAAATAAAATTAGCATCCTTTGTCGAGGGTAACCCAAAGGTTCTCTTTTCAATAGCTAATACACCAAGGTGTAGGGGAAGGCGTTACTCATTCCCTGGATTGCTCCACTTTGCCCATGATGCTTACCTTATAATATTGAGTGCTAAGCAAGGCAGCATCAAGTACCATTTTTGAGTCTTTGATATGTCTCGACCTGGAATTGAACCCTGGTCTCCCGGACCATTGGCAAACACTCTACTCATTAGGCCAGCAAATACCTGGCAATAATGAAAACAAGTGAAGATCAGAATCTGTTCAAACAGAGCTGGATATTTTTTTTATAAATAATAATCTAATTTTTATTCTAATTTTATTCATTCAAAATCTGTTACCATGGTTACAATTTCAGGCATTGTTATTTTATTTTACTTTATGGTTATTTTTCTTTTATGTACATATTTTATACTTCTTATTTAATAATTTATTTTCTATTCTTCTGAAGATATCTCATAATTCATAATAAAAAGGGGTATTTTAGAAATCAATATTTTTATGAAAAATTCATTTAAAATGTAATTGTTTTTTAAATATTTTTTTTCGTGAAAATGTGATTGTATGCATCGTTAACGATGCCGAAATGATACAAATCATTTCAGTTAGAGTCAGATCCTTCATACATATAAATGATTCGTAGGTTTTAAACGGTTCTTTTACAAATGACACATGGTCATCACACCCAATAAGGCATTCTGCTAAGAATTTGATATCTAGCAACGACTGTACATGATACAGCGATTTTTTCTCCTGTTATGAAGGTATTTATTCATAAAACTAGTAAATCCCCCATGTATATACTATTTCGCAAAACTATTTCATGTCCATTTGCACACATGTACACACAGACACACACACACACACACATATGATCACCAACGAGTGTCCTGGACCTGACTGATTGCATTTCACATAGCACTAATACCCTTGGGAAAGGTATGAATCCAAAATATTCTCCCTCCAGCTATGGGTAAATAGTAGGGCAGACTAGGTTCTTCAGCCTTGATGAGGCAACTAGTCTAAGAGAAGGAAAACTCTGAATTTAAACCTGTTAAACTCCGCTTAAAAATTGACCTTGTGTCATATCCTGCCCGAGCGGAGGGGTTGGTAAATATGATCACCAACGAGTGTCCAAATAATGACACTAAACTGCATCTGATAGTGAGACTCCAATACTGAAGCTTTGGAGAATGTGGAGTACTCCTTTATTGCCATTACTCCCAGGTTCAATCAAACCTGAATCGGTAGTATCTTTTAAAGTCTTCCCTATGTGTGAAAAGTACTGTATAATATTTTACTAAGGATTATTTGAAGTATTCATTTGAAACAATATAGCTGCGTGCAAATTATCTATATTATATTGAAATTGTTGAAAATAGATTTAGTAATGTTAAATAGCAATATTGAAACCATTTAACTGTGAGAAAGCAAATGATGAACATAAAATAGAATTATTAGTGTTAGACAAAAATACTTGAAACCATTTAACTGCATTAAAAAAACTGAGCTTTACAAAACATTTAACCATAAAGTTACCAAGAAACTATTCACTTACAAATCATATATATATATATATATATATATATATATGTGTGTGTGTGTGTGTGTGTGTTTGTATGTGTTTGATCAAATAAGACAGACACTATGTGTCTTCCTGTTCTATCTTTGACCCGTTCAAGTCTTGGAAGGAATCATTTAACTTCTGGATGGAAATAATTTATGAAGGTGCCATATTTTTCCAAGTACTCTTGGATTCAACTGGAACCATCTTCCAGGGAGCGAATAATGAAATGACAAACATAATGATGAATCTTATAAATTTATATAAAGAGTGGGAGGAAGAACAAATGGGAGAGGAATTGACGGAAGAAAAGATTTTTATAAGAAGGTAAGAAGAAGAATTGACAGGAACAGTACTTCACACATTTTAGAACGTGACTGCCACATTTGAAACTCATCTTGTTTAAGGAAGGTCTGTTAATCTTTTTATATAGTGTTCAAAGTAAATGGTGTTTTTCCTTACATTTTTCCTAGTGTTATATGGAGGTGTTTTTAGTTTGAGTTTTTCTGTATTTAGTGGAGAGGCATGATTGTGTTTTGAAAGACGAAAATAGTGTCAGAAAAGTGAACTGTTAAACATTTCGACAGAGTTGTTGTGGTCAAATTGTCGTAGGAAAATTAACTATGTTATTGCTATACATCTTATGAGATGCCTGACCAATTTTTATGATTTTAGCTTCAAATGAATAGCTACAGCAGCAATTGGAATACACCCGACTAAAGCCTGATTGTCACAGCTGGTGAATTTCAAAAATACATTCAGGACGTGAAGACACTTTAGAAGAACGATATGCAATAAAATTCTGTTTTAAACTTGGAAAAATGCCACAGAAACGTATGGAAACCTTCAGACTGCTTTTCGACCATCTTGCATGAATCGAGCATCAGTTTTTGCGTGGCATAAGAGATTCAAGGAGGGCAGGGAGTCTGTGAGGGATGATGAGAGGTGTGGGAGGAGTAAGGAAGTCAATACAACAGAGTTGATTGGCCAAACGGTTAGGGTTAGGATTACTATGTTGAGGGTTTTTAGGGAGTTCAGGAAGAGATTCCGTCAGAAGAGGCCGGCACTCTTCAAATCGGCTCAGTGGCATTTCCACCAGGACAATGCACCAGTCCACAACTCCATCCTTGTCACAGACTATTTGACCAAGATGGGCATCAAGACACTTCCTCAACCTCCCTATAGTCATGACCTTGCTCCCGATGACTTTTTCCTATTGCCCAAGCTCAGTGTCTGTCATTATGAGACAACTGAGGAGATGAAAGAGGCTGTGACGAAGGTCATTGACACGCTCATACAAGAGGATTTCCATGGGCCTTCCAGAAGTTGTTAGAACGGTAGAACAAGTGCATTGCAGCTGGAGGAGATTACTTCGAAGGGGACTAAAGTTTCATGTATGTACTATCAATAAAAGTGCCCCTACGAAAAAAGTCTGGAAACTTATTTAATGATCCTCGTATTTCATTAGAGAAGCATTTTCTTTGTGAACATTAAAACTGGTACTGTACATTGGTTGTAATAAGATAACTAGTCAAAGGAGAGAAATTTATAGAAATGACAATATTAGTTGTATATCAAAGACAAAATGAAAGATAGAATTAAAGATAGAATAGGCGGCCACGAAGTGTCTATCCTATTTGATCAAACATGGTTAAAAGAGAAAATTCTGACTATATATATATATTCTAAAATGAGATGGTCCACGAAAAGAATCGTATTTTTTAGGATTACTTTATTCATTTTGTTCTTACACACGTGTTTTTTCTATCTTCAGAGAACATGTATGGCACAAGGCCTAGTTAATGGAGTATTCAGTGACACTTGAACTCACTCATGTTTGTAGTTTGAATGGTTTTCAATTAGTTTTGGGTTTTTTATGAATGCTGGTCCTTCCTTTTTCCTAGCGTCTGTTTTTCTTAGCCTATTTTAGCCCTCATTTACTTTTGATATCTTATATAGTGTGTGAGCGTGTTGAAGTGGTTTCGTGTTTCACTTGTGATTATTTTTTCTGTGTGTGTATGTGATTGTGAGTCTTGAGATTTTTTAGATATATATTCCCCTACCCCCGTAAGGTTTAGTTCTCTAGCGAATGAAGTAATCGTGGTGCCATTAGCGTTTATTGCAAATCTCTTCATATATGAATTGCGGTCTCGGTAGCCGTTAAACGGATGTATGTAAACAATAGTAATTGTGATTCATAACCGTTTAAAATTTACTTCGATGTTACTGGTTCCTCGTTGATGAGGGTTAGAGGCTTGGATTGGCGTTTGAGTCAGCCGGGTTTCGATCCTAGCTACGGGAAGCTTGTATGTCTAGCCACACTGATGAGTTCTGATAGAACGAAACAGATCTGTCTGTGGATGACTATATACACATATATATATATGTATTCGTTTGTTTCCATTTGTGTGTTTTATGCAACTTTGGTTTATATTTATCGATAGAATTCTTTTCCTTTATTTGAAGTAGCGTGTAGCCGTTTGTTTGATATATTGGCATTATTTCAAATTTACCTCGACTACATTAGTATAAGTGTTTCGATACATTTAATTTTCAGTTTTATTCTATTTTGATATTACTCCTGTAAAGTGATTCTTTTTATTAAGGGCCCGTGTTGACCCTATGTACATTTCTTTGCATTCGCAACATTCAATTATGTAGACTACGTTTTTTGAGTTGCAGCTTATGTCTATTTATTTGGAATTTTGTTTCCGGGTTTTTAAAGGTATAGAATTTTCCTTCTATAATTATATCACATATTTTGCATCGTTTATAAATCATTTGGTAGCCCCTATTGCTGTGTTTTCTCCGAATGTAGAAGAGGTGAGTATTCTTTTAAGATTTTTGTGTTGTCACTGGCTTTAAATTATTTTTGTTGTGTCTAGTATTACTCTGATTCTGTCCTTGTTTTTATGCTCTCCTAGATTTTTCATTATTTTTGGGAATAGTTCTGGGTTGTTTTTGTTGTAGGTGGTGACATATGCTTGGAGTTTCTCGTTATTATGTTTTTTCAGGTTCTTTAGTTCTCGTTGTGGTATTTTTTCCGCTAATTCCAATCCTTTATTTTTTTGTGTTGTTGGGTATTCTCTGATTTATGGTTGTGTGTAGATCTTTAAGGCAAGTTTTTTTTTTTTGGCTTTTATCTGTGATTATTGTGTGTATTCTGCGTTCTAGAGTGTAAGGAATGGATTTTATACAGTTTTTGGGTCTGGTGGCTTTTCATATGGAGGTATTGTTGGGTGTCAGTTGGTTTGTGTTAGATATCTGAGGATTTGGCTATTTACGTCTTTTCGTAAGGATGTTTAAAAATGGCAGTTCTTTTGAGCCGTGTTCCATAGTAAGTTTTATTTCGGGTGTAGGTTTTGTAGTAAGTTGTGTAGTTCGTTGATGTTTCCCCATGGGCATTTCCAGAATATAAAGCATGATTTGGCATTAAATAATCCGCAAGGTTTGATATGCTATTAATCACCAACCGATCAACTAGCTCACACACATACACACACACACATATATATATATATATAGAGAGAGAGAGAGAGGGAGAGAGAGAGTAATTGGCAAATAGATTAACATACTGAGAGAATTGGTTGGGGTTGTATTTTATGGCATATCAACTCTTGTAGTGTAAATTAAATTAAATCAGAAAATCCGGCAAACAGTTGGACATGAAATGCGGAACCACTGTACAGCTGTTTCGACCTTATTTGATCCCATGAGTAGTATATACCGTAATTTCCCGCACTGGAGATCGAACCTACGATTATAGAGCCGAAACTATACCACTGAGCCACTGGGTCACACCGCACACAAACGATGCCAAATTAACTGGCAATGGTAATACAATTTACAATAAAATTTCTCAACTTAAAAAAGAAAATGTACAACTCTTGTAGGTTATTTAATGCCAAATTCTATTTTTGAGTATATATTGAATATCTAATTCATAGACGAATGGTTAGTGGGTAATATCTTTTAAAAAGCCTTGGCTCATTTGTTTGTTCATAAGTTAAATGCTCCCAAAACTTGCTGGAGGTGTCTTCGTGGGGTAATGAGAACAGAGATGGACTGCGGAATCTTAGTAAACGAGTTAGTACTCTAGTCGTCCTATTACGTTCACTTTTGGGCAAATACCCTTGGGAAAGGTATGGACCGCCTTATCCTCCCAGCTATGGGTTAAATAATACCACTGCTGTTCTAGAATAGCTCTGACGTTAAATAACTTACAAAGGTTGATATGCAATTAAATAAAGAAACCAAACCAAACCAAACCAAAACTTGCTATGGAATACTAATAATTCAATTTAACATCAGTAATTTGTTTGTAAACTATTAAATGATTAAATATTTCTGTTTGATCCATGGATAACCCTAACCCAAGTCAGAGAGGACCGGGGAGTAATGGCAACGAAAGAATAATTCACATTCGCAAAGTTTCAAGACTGAAGTGTCACCATCAGATGTTTTTTGCAGAAAATGTATACTAACTTGAAGTTAGGAGTTCATTCTTTTTTTAAGACAATTGTTGTGTGTATAGCAAACAAAACTGCCTAATTTTGAAATAAATATATGAAACCTATAGATAACAAATATTGCAAATCAGTGACAGAATAGACCTCGGACTTAGTAATGAACCGGTACTCCTCACTCCCCAGATCTTTGGAACTAGAGTCTCACCCACAGTTGCTGTTGATGTCATGAGTGTGAGACCTTAACCATCAACAGGGGTTACAGTCAGCGTGTGCTAAGACCCACCGACATTGTAAAATATTTTTGAAAACTATTAAAAAAATAAGTCAAAAATGAAATCTAAATTTGATAAATTTTCAAAATATTGAAATAAACAATTCTCAGCTGTTGTTTTCATCATTTGTCAGATGTCTTTACCGGCTTTAAGACAGAAAACAGAGTCACTGAAGTAACCAAGCATTGGAATTAAAAGAGTAATAAAAAAATAAGGGCTGGATATGCAAATCAGATACCCTCGTTAAGCAAGCCAAAAATACTGTTTCTCCGGTATAAGATGCCTTCTGCTAGATATAAGTAACTGTTTCTTGAACACCTACATTCGTTGGAGACAAAGGAGCACGTTATCTGATTTAAACCGTAGAACTAATTAATCTCTGCTCAGTCCTTGGGATAACTACCCTAGGCAGTATTTAATTGTATTAACTGAAAGGGTTGTGGTCAGCTTCACTGTCGGGTGCCTGAGGCGCTCTATAAAGTGACCTATCAGGAGAAGTGGACAATACTTTTCGCTATCTCTGGTCGTTGTTCACCTGTGGTTCCTCACGTTATTCTTGATCGCATTTTACTGTGGTCTACTGTTTCAAGTTACCAGTACTATTCATTATAAACAATTGTAGTTTCAAATGACTATTGTAGGGCAATTATTTTACACAGATTTATATTCTTTCAATTATTCCAATCTGATAAAAAAATTCATGCACAATAAAACGATTTCAAGTATTCCTTTAAAATGTTACTAATTTTCAAACATAGATGAGAACCTAATTGGTATTCCCCCATCCAGGTCAGAGTGGACCAGGGAGTAATGTCAACGAATCCCTGGAACTTCCCTATTAGATGTAGTTTAGTTTCATCCTCTGGAAACAATATCATCATTATTAAGTCGAGCTGATAACTCAGATTCACATGTCTTTCTCGGCCATTGCTCCCGGCAGATTCACTAGACTCAATACGGTGTCCGTTGCGGAGTCGATGTACGAAGGTCTTTACAGGTCAGCCAGCACTGATGTATACAAAAGAGAACATCCCTTATGAGTTCGACCTTCCACAAAAGTGCCCAGCATGCTTTGTTCTTCATACTTGGCTAGTTTATGAGATTTGATGCAGGTGGCCGTACACCTGCTCTATTGTTTGGTTTTGATGACAGAATTCGTTCAAAACATCATGTAGCATTCTTGTGTGGTTTTCCTCGAGCATTTCCTCCATTTATTTCGTTAATATCGAGTTGGTGCATCCGTATAATTGTCATGACACATCCACATCTTGGAAGAAATCCTATTTTTTCTTATGAAACAAATTAGATTTCCATAGGATCGACAACCATGCCATCCCTATGTCATCACTACGTTGTCATTGCTTTCAGTAGATGACATGTTGCTACCAAGGTATGTAAACTTATCTACGAATTTCCCCACTTAAAGTGGAGGTGGCTCCTTCTTGTTTAAAACACATGAAATCTATTTTGTCTGTGCTTACATAAAGGGCTATGTGCCCGTGGTGTAATGGTTATCGTCGTAGGAAATGGACACGACGACACGAGTTCGAATCCTTGACGGGACTAATTGCATTTCACATAGCACTAATGCCCTTGGGAAAAGTATGAATCCAATTATTCTCCCTCCAGCTATGGGTAAATAGTAGGGCAGACTAGGTTCTTCAGCCTTGGTGAGGCAACTAGTCTAGGAAAAGGAAAACTCTGAATTCAAACCTGTTAAACTTCGCTTAAAAAATGACCGTGTGTCATATCCTGCCCGAGCGGAGGGGTTGGTAAATATGATATGATAAAGACTATGCAGCAAGGATTCGTCTAGGGCAAGTGTATTTGTGAGAAGTTCAAGATCATCTGCCTAGTTAGCATCTGTCATAATACCTGCCGGATTTTTGACTGCTTCTTAC
>OY757912.1:40941847-40991847 GCA_963585895.1 Sepioteuthis lessoniana | reverse complement strand
TAATTTGATGACGTATGTATATATCAATATATCGCAAGAATTTTCTAATTTAAATATATTTAATTAAATAGGACAGACACTTTGGGGGAGCCTATTTTGTCTTTGATCTGTTCACTACTTCATATGAGTCATTTAATTTCTCGATGGAAAGTGTTCAGGAATGTGCTCTATTTTTTCTCAGCCATTTTGCCTCTAACTGGAGATATCGTTGAGGGAACAAATTATAAAATGACAATCACCATGTCGTGGCATATACATTTATATAAAGAGTAGAGGAAGAAAAGAGGAAGAATATTTTACTGAAGAAGAAAAATTTACAAAAGGTAAAAGAAAGAATTGGCGGGAAAAGGGATAAAGTTATTTTAGCATCTGCTGCTACATTTAAAATTCATCTTATTTTAGAAATGTTTGTTAATCTTTATTCCCAAGGCTTGAGGAGTGTATATATATATATATATATATATATATATAAGTAAATAATGGAAAAGAATCCGACAATGTAGTGAGAATTGAAAAAAACAAAGTAATTCAAAGTGAAGAATTTAATATGAAAAAAGTTGACGTTATAACGTGTCGCTTTTAATAAACCATCATCAGGATGTGGAAAAGATGTCATCAAGTGTCGTTAGATGGATGTTATAACGTCGACTTTCTTTTAAATTAAATTCTTTACTTTGGATTACTTTGATTTTTAATTTTTCTTCACACACACACACACACACACACACACACACACACACACACACACACACACACACACACACACACATAAACACACACACATTAAGGTGTGTGAATGCATTCGTATTTATGTAGTTTTAATCTATCTCCCCATCTGTCATTCACTCACTCTCTCACTCTATATATGTATATGTATACGTGTTTGTGTGTGTGTATGTTTATTCTACACCATCTACTTGTCTGTTCATATCTAGCTCTTCAAATCAGTAGGTACCATTTTATTAATTCTTCTATCTATTCGTTTTCCAATTCACGTCATATATATACAGTTTGTCACAAAAGTGAGTACAGCCCTCACATTTCTGCAGATCTTCAAGTATATCTCTTCATGGGACAACACTGACAAAATGACACATTGACACAATGAAAAGTAGTCTGTGTGCAGCTTATATAACAGAGTAAATTTATTTTCCCCCTCAAAATAACTTAAAATATAGCCATTTTATAGCTAAACTCCTGCCAACAAAAGTGAGTACAATATTAACATACACCATGTAAACTGTCAATATTTTGTGTAGCCACCATCATTATCCAGAACTCCCTTTACTCTCCTGGGCATGGAGTTTACCGCAGCTTCCCAGGTAGCCACTGGAATGCTCTTCCACTCCTCCATGACGACATCACGGAGACTTTGCGCACCTCCACCTTCCGCTTGAGGATCCCCCAAATATGTTCTATTGGCTTCAATTCTGGAGAGTTGCTTGGCCAGTCCATCACCTTTACTCTCAGCCTCTTTAGTAAAGCATTGGTCGTATTGGAGGTGTGTTTGGGGTCATTATCATGCTGGAACACTGCCCTGTGACCCAGTTTCTGAAGAGAGGGGATCATGCTCTGCTGCAGTATTTCACAGTACATGTTGGAGTTCATGTTTCCCTCAATGAAATGTAACTCTCCAACACCTGCAGCACTCATGCAGCCCCAGACCATGACATTCCACCATCATACTTGACTGTAGGCATGACACACTTATCTTTGTACTCCTCACCTGATCGCCGCCACACATGCTTGAAGCCATCGGAACCAAACAAATTAATCTTCATCTCATCAGACCATAGGACATGGTTCCAGTAATCCATGTGCTTCGTTGACATGTCTTCAACAAACTGTTTGCAGGCTTTCTTGTGTATCATCTTCAGAAGAGGCTTCCTCCTCGGGTGACAGCCATGCACACCAGTTTGATGTATAGTGCGGCGTATGGTCTGAGCACTCACAGACTGACCCCACACCTCTTCAATCGTTACAGCAATGATGAAAGCACTCCTACACCGATCTTTCAAAGAAAGCATTTGGATGTGACGCTCAGCACGTGCGCTCAGCTTCTTTGGTCAACCAACCCGAGGCCTGTTCTGAGTGGACCCCGCTCTTTTAAAACGCTGGATGATCTTAGCCACTGTGCTGCGGCTCAGTTTCAGGGTGTTGGTAATCTTCTTGTAGCCTTGGCCATCTTCATGTAGCGCAGCAATACGTCTTTTGAGATCCTCAGAAAGTTCTTTGCCATGTGGTGCCATATTGGAATTTTCAGTGATAAGTATGAGAGAGTGTGAGAGCTGCACTACAAATTTGAACACACCTGCTCCCTATGCACGCATGGGCCTAGTAACACTAAAACTAATGAGTCACATGACATTTTGGAGGGAAAATGACAAACAGTACTCAATTTGGACATTTGGGATGGTAGTTTCTTAGGGGTGTACTCATTTTTGTTGGAAGGGATTTAGCTTTTTTATGGCTACATTTTGAGTTATTTTGAGGGGAAAATAAATTTACTCTTATATAAGCTGCGCACAGACTACTTTTCATTGTGTCAAAGTGTCATTTTGTCAATGTTGTCCCAGAGAGATATACTTAAATATCTGCAGAAATGTGAGGGGTGTACACACTTTTGTGATACACTATATATATATATATATATTTGGGAAGAATACATTGGGAAAGAGGCAGAAGAAATCAGTGATCACCAGACTAGTAAAAATTTTTAAAAATGTCATAATTCTTCCAAAACACACAAGGCTGGACAAAATAATAGAAACACCTAAAAATTTTCAAACAAATTTATCCTAATGTGTATCCGGTTTTGTACCGCTGCCTTCTTACAGTTTTTAAGGAAAATGGGTTCTTGAGATTGTCATTAAGCTCAGCTGTAATTTGTGGAACTGCATTCTTTTTATCATTTCTATCAATCAGCATAAGGGTCCGATGGTACCTATCAGACAGCTCTCACTTTCTTCCATACATTTGCTTCAATGAGGACGTTTTTCCTTCTTTCTCAAATGCTGTCATTACTTTTGAGACAGTACTCCTTGCTACATCAAAAAATTCAGCGATTTTGTTACACAGGTGCCTGCCATAAGAGTACCAACAATTTAATCTCTTTTACAGTTTGATAGATCTGCCATTTTAATGAATTTTGATTAATTTCTTCTGATGATATCTGTAAAAAAAAAAAACAAGAATTTTGGTAAGATAGGACTAGAAAAATTAATAATAAACCCAAAAAAACAAACATGAAACTAACAAACGTTTGATGGTTTTATAGGAGTTTCAAAATTATGATACTAATATTCTTGATGTTTCCATTATTTTGTCCCACACCTGTAATAGAGTAGGGAAAAGATAAAGAAAGTAAAGAAAAAAAGAATAGAAATAAATAAAGTAAAGCAGAATATATATATATATATATATATATATGTGTGTGTGTGTGTGTGTGTGTGAGTGAATGTGTGCATGGGTGTACGTGCACGTGTGCGAATGTATACACTCTCACATACATACAAACACACACACACACACACACACACACACACACACACACACACACACACACACACATATATATATATATATATATATGTGTGTGTGTGTGTGTGTGTATAATTAGAATGAAAACGAGAAGGTCGATTTTTTTCTTCTGTCTGGCTGTCTGAAGTTGAAACTTGTGTAACAAGATCAGAAACCCCCAGGCACAAAGCAGACAGATTATTTCCGAGTGACCCAACTCTGTTAAATACACGGTGACAGATTTTGCACTCGACGGATAAGGGGCTTTATTAAATTAAAGTAAGCTACATACCATATCCACACGAACATACACACATAGACACACGCACATACACACATAGGTAGATATACATACAGATGCATATGCTCGCTCTCATTTTTCACTCTCCCTCTTTCTCTTTCTCTCTCTCTCAATACATATATATATATATAGTAATATTTAAAATTATAAAATGAAATAACAGTAAAAACTAGTCTGTTCACACTCACCTGAGGACCGGTAACGTGACACATAGAGTCGTGAGTTTCCCTCAGGTTTTTTCTATTATTGTTATTATATTATATAGTTTTAAAAAATCGTAATATCACTATGCAGTGTTGGGTATAAAGCTCTGTAGAAATTTTGCTTGTGAAAGCTTTTAGCGTAAACTGTCAATCTCTCTCTCTCTCTCTATATATATATATATATATATAGACGAGAGGGTGATAAAAGTGTTTCTGGGTCCACGATACAAGAAAATCAAACGAGAGAAATGATATGCGCATGCAGGGGTCCGGTAGTTGAAAACATTTGGAAGATCTTTTCTTAAGTTAGTCATTAAAAATCAGTTAAAATTCCCTTATTGGAACGTGAAACTTTAAGTAACAATTCATATACATATAAACGTATGTAGAAAAGGCTTGATGACACAAGAATCCTGCGAGTTGTATTGAACAAGTCCTGGAGGTAACACCCCACAACATAGCGGCTGTACGGCCACCTACCACCTATCACGAAAACTATCCATGTTAGACGAACCAGACATGTGGGACACTGCTGGAGAAGTTAGGACGAACTCATAAGCGATATACTCCCGTGGACACCTTCACATGGACGAGAAAAGGCAGGACGACCAGCAAAAACCTATATACAACAGCTCTGTGCCGATACAGGAAGTAGCTTGGAAGACCTCCCGGAAGCAATGGACGATAGAGATGGGTGGCGAAGGAAGGTCAGGTATAACTGTGCTAGCAGCGTAACATGATGATGATAATGATATTAATATACGTATTTTAAGTATATTGGCCGACTGTAGTTGAGGCTGACCCGAAGGCTCCCTTTTCAGTAGCTACTAAACTGAAATGTTGAGCTTGCTCTATTTACTCTTAATATGTGCCTTATAATGCTTAGGTGGGGCAGCAAATACAATTTTTTGAGATTTTGGTATGTCTGTCTCGACCTGGGATTGAATCCTGGTCTCTATGACCATTGGCGAACGCTGTAACTACTATGCCAATTGGCCGATAAATATATATATATATATATATATATATATATATCATCATGTCGTGCCACCAGCACGGATATCCCTGACCCTCTCTCTCCACTTCTCCCTATCATTCATCGCTTTTGGCAGGTCTTCAGATCCTCACATAGTTGCTCTATGTATGTTCGAGCTGGTCATCCTTCTTTTGCTTGGCCATATGTGGGGGTCCATAGGAGTACATCACTGATGAGTTCGTCCTTGCTTCTCCAGCAGTGTCCTGCGTGTCTGGTTCGTCTAACTTGGATAGTTTTCGTGATGGGAGGCAGGTGGCCGTATAGTTGGTGTCTTGTGGGGTGTTGTCGCCAGGACTTGTTCAATATTGCTCTCAACATTCTTGTGTAATTGCCGTCTAGTTTCTTCTTCAGCCGTTTAGTTAGCGTCCAAGTAGTGCATCCATATAGTAGTATCGATGCAACCGCTGCCTAGAAGAAACTGCGTTTCATTTTATCGGTCAGGTGTGTGCGTGTGTGTCTGTGTGTGTCCGTGCGGGTTTGTGGCACAGCGTTTGGCGTCGTAAAGAAAAGGACTAAACGAATCTAATTCATATTTTGGATAAGGTAGTTTGTTTTAATTCACGCTAATGCCATGGCAAAAGGCAGGAATCAATGTCTTCCCCCCTACCATCTCTCGGTAAATAGTCGACCGATTGTACTCTTTAGTTCTGTTAAAGCAACCGCTCTAGGAGAGTTCAAAAAAGAGGTTTTCTTTTTTGAAAGAATCATTATTAATTAAATGCATCCTTCCTCTGTTATCAGCTCATCCATGAAGATTGACTTTACCATACAACAAACAAATTATCAGAGTTGATAGTCTAGTGGTTCACATTTCTAACCTAATTGCTACATCATCATAGTTGCGGTCGATAGGAAAATAAGTTTTATAAGAAGTGTAAAGTTTTGCCATGAAAAATGTTCATCTATGTTCTTCTTTCTGTGAGAGGCTTGAAAACATTTGAACAAATTTCACATATATATATATATATATATATATTGTCATCCACAGACATCTTGTTTCGTTGTATCACAATATTTCAGTGTTGCTAGACACGTAGGACACTTTAAGCTAGTATTGAAACCAGGCACACGTATTGTAATGTTTATCGTCGTAGAAAGTGGACAGGCTAGGATATTTGCACGTCACATAGCGATAATAACTTTGGGTAAGGCGTGTATCCAACCCCTGCCAGCTACGGGTATATAGTAGGTCAGACTGGCACTTTAATCTTAGTAATTCAACCGGTCTGGGAGAAGAAACATTCACAATTGAAATCTGTTAACTCCTCTTTAAGATATTGACCAGATAGCACACCTTGCTCTTGCTGTGGGGTTGGTAAATACACACACACACACACACACACACACATAAACGCACACACACACAAACAAACAAGCAAACATATATACATATATATATATATATATATATGTGTGTGTGTGTGTGTGTGTGTGTGTGTTAAAATTCAACATACGTAAACAAATCAATAAAGGTCCAGTCTAATGAAGAAATATCCTATATTCCCACATATATCTCAAGAAGAACTTAGTATTCTTAATATTCTTTATGTTCTTTCAATGTCTTGAGATAAAATTTCTCTAAAATTATAAGAGACTTTGTAACATTCTTAAACATGGCGGGAGATATACCGGAAAATACTCGTGACCTTGAATCTTTCGCTGAATTTCTACATTCCTTCTATTCGGAATTACATTCTCTAGTTCGTAAGCAAGGAAACTCTTAAAACAGACAAACAAACAAACATACAAACAAACAAGCAAACAAAAAAAAATCGCATTCTTCCCTGTCTGTACATTTTGCCAAAAAATAAACTAATGAAAAACTGCTGAACTTAGATAGATAGATAGATAGATAGATTCATACATACATACATACAGACATATTTACTTACATACACTGAAAAAGCATGTTTAGTCTAACCGTTCTGTTCACATGTATAGGAATTTGTGACCCGAGTTCAAAATCTGCATTATCCTGTTTCTGTTTCATTTCGATGTAATGAACTTTAGAAAGGCATTGATTCATATCATCTTCTCTCCAGTTATGAGTAAATAATGGACCTGATTAGGCTATTTAGCTTTTGTAAGGCAACCAGTCTAGGAGAAGGAAAACACTGAATACAAACCTGCTGTAATTTTCTTAAACATTGACCATGTGTCACGTCTTCCGGGGTAGTTAGGCCCACCTCATATATATATGGGGGTATCATTAACCATGGTAAGATAAGGAGGCTAGGAGAAGGAAAACTCTGTTAACCTGTTAAAAGTTAAACTTATATCTCATCCTGTTGGTGGGAAGGGGGTTGATATATATATATATATATATATATATATATATATATCATCATTTTGCGCTACCAGCACGGATCACCCTGACCTTCTATCACCACCCGTCTTTATCGTCTATCATTCTCGGGAGGTGTTCAAGGCTACATCCTTTATCGGCATATGGCTGTTATATATAGGTTCTGGCTGGTCGTCCTACCTTTGCTCATCCATGTGAAGGGGTCCACAAGAGTGTGTCACTTATGAGTTCGTCCTTACTTCTCCAAAAGTGTCCCGCATGTCTGGTTCGCCTAACTTGGATAGTTTTCGTGATAGGTGGTAGGTGGCGGTACAGTTGTTGCTTTGTGGAGTGCTGCCTCCAGGACTTGTTCAATATTTCTCGCAGCATTCTTGTGTAATTGCCGCCAAGCTTTTTCTCCATACGTTCAGTTAGCGTCCATGTAGCGTATCCATATAGCAGTATCGACATGACCACTGCATGGAAAAAAATACGGTTTGGTTTGGTTTCTTTATTTAATGACATATCAACTCTTTTTAGGTTATTTAATGCCAAAACCATTCTCCTAGAAGAACAGTAGTGGTACTATTTAACCCATAGCTGGGAGGAAAAAATACGTTTCATTTTATCGGTTAGGTCTGACTTCCACATCACCGTTAGTCTATCGTAAGCTGTCCATGCCTTTGCTAGTCTCATGTGTTGATGTCTTTCTCGGTTGATGAGACACTGCTTCCTTGCTAAGTGAACTTGTCCACTAGTTTCAGAGAACTACCATTTGGTGTGGAGCTGTTGCCTCTTTGATAAAAGCAAATGTATTCCGTCTTGTCTGCGTTGACATGGAGTCCTATGGCATATATATATATATATATATATATATATATATATATATATATATATATATATATATATATGTAAACAAAGGCTGCTGCTGCTGTTGCTAAAATAAAATACCTTAAAATTCCCTTAGCCAACGTGGTCCGCTTGGTAATATTTACCAACCCCTCCGCTCGGGCAGGATATAAGATAAGGTCAATTTTTAAGCGGAGTTTAACAGGTTTGAATTCAGAGTTTTCCTTCTCCTAGACTAGTTGCCTAACCAAGGCTGAAGAACCTAGTCTGTCCTACTATTTACCCATAGCTGAAGGGAGAATAATTGGATTCATACCTTCCCCAAGGGTATTAGTGCTATATGAAATGCAATCAGTCACGTCCAGGATTTGAACTCGTGTCGCCGTGTCCATTTCCTACGACGATAACGACTACACTACGGGCACCTCCATAAAACGACTACACCACGGGCACTCCCGCTTGGTCACCGATAGGTCTGAAAATCAGTCTAACGTAAAGTTGGACGGGTTTCGATCCCGGCTTCGAGCGTCCTGCGTGTCTAGCCACACTGAAGAGTTCTGATAGAACGAAACAGTCTGTCTGTGGATGACACTATATATATATATATATATATATATATATAATTCGGGCATATGTGTATATGGGAGAGTATACACGTATGTGTTCCTGTATGCAGCTTTGGCGCTTATTTATACATGTTAATGCAAACATTTATTTAGATACCTTTGTCAATATCATTGGTTCTACGTACAAAAACATGAAAATGCATTAAACTTGTCTAATCACATCCTATTAAAGAAAAACCTTTGTATAATTCCTATTAGAATTAATTGCAAATCAATGAATAAATAAAATAATGAAATGAAATACGTTTTTATAAGTATTATCACCATTAATATCATCTTGAGCATTGCAAATGCAAACACAATGCTTTTGTTATTAAATTGCAAATATGATTGAAAATCGTTTTATTATCTAAAATGTTCTATTTTACCAGTATTTGGGCTAGGAATTATGCAAGAGTGTGCCATTTTTTCTAGGTCACGTCTACATTTACACAAAAATCTAATACACAACACACACACACACACACACACACACATATATATATATATATATATATATATATATATACTCGATATTTGAGTAAATGTTACCGTGACACACACACACACACACATATATATATATATATATATACTCGATTTTTGAGTAAATGTTACCGTGGCACACATACACACACACACACACACAGACACACACAGAGACACACACAACATATATATATATACTTGATTTTTGAGTAAATGTTACCGTGACACACACAGACACACACACACACACATATATATATATAATGTATGCAGTCATATTGATATGTTATCGTTGTAGGAAATAGATACGGCAACCCGATTTCAAATCGTGGACGCAGTTGTTTGCATCTTATATAGCGTTAAAAACTTTGCTAAAGTTATGCCTCTACCTATTTTTTCTCTCAACAGTATGGCAGAAAGGGCTCTCCAACCTTACTTCGGCAACCGGTTTAAGAAAAGGAAAACTCAATTTAGACCCTGTTAAAATTTGTGTCACATCTCGTTAAGGAAATGGGCTTGGTAGACGAACATATGTAGACACTTACAAGTATATATATATATATATATATATATATCCTGACCAATGTAACAATAAACCATTTATTATGCTTATTATAAAGTATTTCTTTTTGTTTCATATATACCCATTATTATTATTATTATTATAATTATTATGATTATTATTATTATAAGAATTTAATAGATAGATAGATTGATAGATAGATAGACTGTCTCAAATGCACTATGGAAGAATTGATACGTTCACATTCTTAAATATTTGCGCTAATATGTCATCAAATTTAATAGGAATATATATATATATAGATAGATAGAGAGATAGATATATGTTCGTATTAAATTAGATATATATATATATATATATATATATATATATATATATATATATATATATATATATATATATATATATATATTCACATGATGGTAGTTTTTATGTGTACGAAATGAAACTCAGAATAAGTATTTCGTCCAAAATGATTTTAATCAAGTGCTATTCAGGAAGATGATGTCTGGAACAAGTTTAGTTGCTGTTGTTGTTGTTGCCAAATTATATTTTTGTATCCTTCCTGACTGAAAGAAAAAAAGAAAATGAAATCGCCATTTTGTCTCTCAATCTTCCAAAAACGTATGGCTCCACGAAATCTCTGATTTTTAAATAACAGTTTTATATACTCTTAAAAAAATAAAACACGTGAATCATATTAAAATGTAAATCACACAATTTTCTGTTCGTCATTTGTGCACGGTATATTTTGAGAGGGAAAAACTAACTAATATCACTTGTTTACTTATTTTCTAATACTAATCTTTTTTTTTTCTAAATCTAAGTCATTATTGCAAATTTTGGATATTTTCAAAAAATTTCTCAACAAACCATAAATTTTTCTTATTAATAATTTCTATATTTTACAATGTAACCAACTATTATTTTTCATAATGTTTACATAATTTTCACAAATCTAATTTATTTATTAGTATACTTCTCAGCCCAATGACTGGGTTATATAAACCTGGGTCGGCATTTCTGTCTAGAACCGAAGTCTGCTTCCACTTTGCTCTACGAAGAGTCGATGGTTAGTAACCGTTCCTTTTCTTTAAACGTGGTCTCGTCTTCAGACTGGATACAATGAAATACAAGTCAAGCCTGATCTCAGGGGTTCCGACTGGGGTCATCATCTCTCCATTAATCTAACGCCATCTTAATACTGTTCTCGGGTACTGATCAAATTGTGATCTTTATCCATGCGTATATATGAGTGGGGGGTCTGTCTACAAAAGTAACTATGTCGCTGATGCTGTCCTCAAGAGAAAGTAATTAGATACATAAATATCTGTGCTCTCTGTCCAATATAATAACTAAGAGCCAATACTTTTGTTAGGATAGAAGTGAAATATCTGTTTATCCACGACAGGGGATAAAAATTATAAGAAATTAAAAGTAAACAAATTTTAGAAAAGAAGTTTCCATACAATTATAATAGCTTGCAGTATTTACCCATTTTACGTACTGGTTTTAATTTAGTTTAATCCTGCGCCTAAACCACTCGGCCACCGTGTCAAACAATTTTATTTTACCCATAGATGGGACCCTATCAGGTGCTACCACTGTGGGTTGTAGTGAACCTGGGATTTATGGTAATGAACCAATACTCCACATTAATAGCAATGAACCGGTACTCCACATTCCCCAAAGCTCCAGGAAATGGTTTAGTATCATATCCAGGACACTCGTTGTGAAGGGTTATCCCTCAGCAGAGATGCATTCAACGTATTCTACTGCCCCAGTCAAATGGGCTTTCGAAGTTCAATTCATTCCTTTTCAGTCACTGCGTACCGTAGGTATATGATTTGTTATGCCTTAATTCGTCTCTTATATAAGGCGTACCGGGTAGGGAATACTACAACACCAGGTAGTGAAACAGATGGTAACAAACATGCGCCGTGAATCATGATAGGGTTACATTTACATAGAAACATCAGATCAATCTATGGCAATTGATATTCAACCCGCATTCTAGATGAAATACAGTTTGTTTCACAATTTTTCGAAACAAAATTATAGAGCACCAATCAGCGAAAATAAATGATAGCTTGCTCAGTCGGCTGGGGCTGTAGAATACACCGTCTGCATTTCTGTAGAAGCGTCAAAGGCCCTCACCCAACGAGTGTCCTGGATATGAAACAAAGCAATCTGATGGTGAGTTTCCAGTAATGTTGGAGCTTTGGGGAATGTGGAGTACCCCTTCATTGCCATCGTTCCAGGTCTACTCTGGGCTCAGAGTGGTTGCACCTGATAAGGTCCAGTCTATAGAATGTTCGCCATTCAGTTTCCCCAAATAGTAGGGTCAAATAGAACTAAACTGTGTACTTATGCTAATCTGAGTTGCTTGAAATATGACTGTTTTGACATTTAAACTTATGTTAAACTAAATTGCTTGTCATAGAAATGCTTTTGTATGCTAAATTGAATTGTTTGAAATTGGTTTTTAACATGCAAACTGTACTGACGGTAAACTGAATTGTTTGAAAATGAACTATTTATTTGTATAAAAATGGATTTGGCATTAAATAACCTACAAAGGTTGATATGCCATAAACCCAAACAAACAAACAAACAAATGATAGAGTAATCCAAACTACTTTCATTGAAAGGTAAAACAATAGCACTTGAGCTTCTGTCACTATTTACTATCAAACATGAACCAAAAATATCAAAAGGAACTCTAGACTACGGGCTCAAGATGTTCGTCATTCAGTTAAAGGCTCTGATGACTGCAGCGTGCAAAGTTGTTTATAATATGTGGACATGCCTCCAGGGTAATCAGAGACCCAGATGGTGTGGAAGCCATTGCCCACCGATTTTCAAAAGTACTATGAGATGTGACCAATTTGAAAATCGGATTCCTTTTTGTAAATGTATTGAAATAGAACTTCCTTGAATATTCTTAAAAGACTGAAGTTCATGAAATGTCTTAACACAAAAGATATTTTACTCCATCATCCAGTGTATGATTTTGCAATATTTGGTTGAATATATCAAAATGTTTACTATTTCCCTGCAATAATCTGAAAAGAAAAAGAGAATAAAATTAAAGAAGATCGGGGAGGTCGATGCTTTGTTTCAACACGAGTGAAACACCCTCTCTCTCTCTCTCTCTATATATATATATATATATATAGGAAATGGACACGGCAACACGAGTTCAAATCCTAGACGATACTGATTGCATTTCACATAGCACTAATACCATGGGGAAAGGTATGAATCCTATTATACTCCCTCCAGCTATGGGTAAATAGTAGGGGACACTAGGTTCTTCAGTCTAGTCTTGAAGAAGGAAAACTCTGAAATCAGACCAGTTAAACTCCACTTAAAAATTGACCTTGTGCCCGAGCGGAGAGGTTGGTATATATACATACATACATATATATATATATATATATATATATATATATATATATATATACTCTATAGATACTTAATCCTGTAACCGTGGTCTGGCTTGGTTTGATGGCATATCAACTATTTTAGGTTATTTAATGCCAAATCAATTTTTATACATATTTACAGTTCTATTTCAAACAATCTAGTTTAGCATAAATAGATTTTTTGTTTACACACAGTTAAATATCAAAACAGTTCTATTTCAAATGATTCAGTTTCCCCAAAGCTCCAGAATTACTGAATCCTTGCTATCAGAATGTTTAATGTCATATTCAGGACACTCGTTGTGGGAGTCTTACCTCTCTGCAGAGATGCAGTTGATGTATTCTACTGCCCTAGTCGATTGGGCTGCCAGCTTTAGGTACATAGTAAAGTGGGCTTTTATCTTTGATATGGCAGCTAATGAAGGACTGAGAAAACTCACAATTTAAATCGGCTAAACTCTGCTTTCAAAGAATTGACTTCGTATCGCATCCGGCCTGTAGCTTATTGTTTATATACTATATGGAGGCACATTTAGTGAAACGGTTATCGTCATTGTGAATGGAATCGGTGACACAATGTATGCGTTTCGCTTCAAGTTAATGTCCTCGGGAAAGGCATGAATCCATCAGTTCTCTCTCAGGTCGGCAAAATTTTTGGACTGAGAGGGTTATTTAGCCTTTGTACGGCAACTGATCGAGGAGAAAGAAAACTGAATTCAAACCAGCAGTACCCCACTTAAAAAATTGATCATGTGTCACATCCTACTCGTCGTGGAGGGAGTTCAGTAAATTTGAACATTATCAGAATTTCAGATTTGAAGCTTCCTGGAAATCTTGAATCAAGATTTCAGTAAATTTTTTTCCTTATATATATATATATATATATATATATCAGTGTAGATAATGAGAGATCTGGTGTTTGGACTATGCAATATTCGTTGGAAAATATTTAATTCACTTTTTAAAAAATATTATATTGTTTTAACTTTTTTTTCAAGCAACAAGTGACAAGAGAAGCGCTTCTCCCATTTACCAAGCTACGTGGTCTATATACTTGCAACAAATCGATACAGCCAGACTAATCAATAAATGTTTTCACTAATCAAAGACACTAAAGATCAATAGGTTGGTCACTGTTTAATTTATACTTGGTCAAAAGATAAAAGCGCTGAAGTTTTTTTTTAATACATTTATTTATATATAGAGATTTCTTTTTCTTTTTGGTTTCTGGACCTTGTAGCTTTCTACAGAATAATAGTCGACTATTCTTAAGTCTCTGATAAGATAAATCATTTCCCGTTTCAGGAAGATTGGGAAAAACGGTTATTGCTTCAATGTGGATATTCTGTAGATTCAAGTGCATTAGCACACTGGTATTTAGGAGCGCCTATCTTTACATATGAATAAACGGCACGGCTGTTTTATTGGTACTCTAGGCTTTACCAGGATGTGAAGCAATGCCAGGTGAGATAGAAATGAATTCACCCTAGATTTAACTTTGCAAATTTCCTGAGATTGATGTCACACTCGGACAGACAGACACACAGGTGAATGGGCACAGGCACATACACGTGCGCACACACGTACACACGTACACACACGTGTGCACGCACACATACACGTATGGACACTGAAATTCAGAAGTACTCAACAGTTCGGTTGATTTTACGATGACGTGAAATTTGAATTGAGTACGGACTGCTGGCTCTACTCTACATGAGCAGAAACTTTTGCCAGGTCATTGTAGACATGCATAGCAGGATATTTTTGAAGTCTCGCAAGAAATGATTTATAAGGACAAGAAATATTTTATGGTCAAACTCCTTCGGACGCATACACACACACACACACGCGCGCGCGAAAAGAAAGAAATGCGCGCACACACGCGCGCACACACACACATACACTCTCTCTCTCTCTCACACACACACACACACATATATATATATATATACATATATCGTCACAGACTGCAAATTACAAAATCATTTCTTCAATATTGATTTATTTTATATTTTCTCTTTGTTGGGTATCATCTACCTTTTCAGCATAATGAGCTGTTAAATCTGCCATATATGGCAGTAGCGGAGATCAGTCTGCGAATAAGCCTACGAGTCAGACCAGAAGCGCCGTTCCTGTTGTTGAAGTATATCATTACTCTATCACTAATCCTATGTTTTTATTACTAACAGTCTCTCTCTTGTAAATACTCTTTCCTCTAAATATAACTATTTTCCTCACATATCGTGGTTTGTCTTATTATTACTACTACTTGTGTTCACTAACCAGAACACAACACTCTTCATGGTTAGATAAAACTAAAGGATTAATTTGAATAACTTTATCTAGTTTAAGTAATTTTTTATGAAGCCATAATGTTAAGCGACAAAATAAATATTTTACGTCTTAGCTGTAATTAGTTACTTTACTGATAAACAAAAACTTTAAGTCAAAATTATCTAAGTGTACGAATTCCATAAGTTTTACCAGGGGTAGTCCAATCCTGGAGACTAAAATGTATATATTAATAATACGAATTGCGGACTGATAAGTATCTTTAGATATGTACGTAAAATTAACCGTATCAAAAATAAGAGTAAAAAATTAATATTTGTTTGTTGGTTTGTTTGGGTTTTATGACATATCAACTTTTGTAGGTTATTTAATGTCTAATCCATTTTCATACAAATAAGCAGTAATATTTCAAACAATTCAGTTGAGCATGAGTACAGTTTAATTGTCAAAAACATTTCTATTTCAAACAATTCAGTTTAGTCAAACGATTCTGTTTATTATAAATTTTTATTTACACACAGCTAAATACCAAATCAATTCTATATCAAACAATAAAGTTTAGCACACAAAAATCGTTACATTTCAAGCAATTCAGTTTAGCATAAGTACATGGTTTCAATGTCAAAACACTTCTATTTCAAGCAATTCTTTTAAGAATAAGTACACAGTTTAGTTCTATTTGACTCATAGATAGGGTCCTATCAGTTGTTAACACTCTGGGCCAGAGTAGAACTAGGAGCGACGGCAAGAAGGGGTACTCCACATTCCCCAAAGCTCCTGCATTACAGGAGCCTCATCATCAGATTGTTTAGTGTCATATGTAGGAGATTCATTGAAGGAGTCTTAATCCTCTGCAGAGATGCAATCGGTGTATTCTGCAGCCCAAGCCGACTGGGCCACAGGACACTCATTGAAGGAGTCTTAATCCTCTGCAGAGATGCAATCGGTGTATTCTGCAGCCCAAGCCGACTGGGCCACAGGACACTCATTGAAGGAGTCTTAATCCTCTGCAGAGATGCAATCGGTGTATTCTACAGCCCAAGCCGACTGGGCCACAGGACACTCATTGAGGGAGTCTTACCCTTCTGCAGAGAAGCAGTCGGTGTATTCTACAGCTCCCCACCCGCCGACTCTATCATAGCAGTAATACTACTAATTAAGTTAAATAAGACTTAAACTAATCGCTTTTTCGTTGCCTGTCTTATGGAAATATCATTCTATAGATTTTGGGTTTTTTCAATTATTATTATGATAGTACTTCTTGTGAGGTTTTACACCTGCATTTGCTGATGGGTCTTTCACTGGAATCCGAGTGATAGCAAGTCTCCTCAAGTCTCTAGAAAAATTCTCGTTATTCTCGCCGATCTCAATAATGCAGTAGTTTGGATGGTCTCCACTCGTCCTCTTAAGTGATCCTTTTGTATCTCATTTTCTAAGGGAGTGTCCTCGTGGTGTAATGGTTAAAGCGATGGACTGCGGAATCGTAGTAAGCGAGTTCGTACTCCAGTCGTGCTGTTACGTTCACTTTCGGGCAAATACCCTTACGAAAGGTATGAACCCCCTTATCCTTCCAGCTATGGGTTAAATAGTACCACTACTGTTCTTCTAGGAGAATAGCTTTGGCATTAAATAACCTCCAAAGGTTGATATGCCATTAAACAAAGAAACCAAACCAATCAAAATTCTAGAGGAATTTGTGCATCTTATTTTACACGACGGCCTTGTGAGATTTTTACACCAGTCAGCTGGTTAATTTTCCCTGAAATCCGAGTGACTGCAACTCTAAGGACTTTTCTTGGTAGTCTCGTCGATCTCAACAATTGGAAGTTTGAATAGCCTCAATTCTTCCTCTGATTTCCAATTCCTCCATTTTTTTCTTCCCAGTTCACTGAGAACCATTCCAATTGTGCCATTTACAATTGGTTTTACCATCACCTTTATGTTCAACAGTTTATTCAGTTCTTTAACCAGGCACAATGGGTGGTGTCTCCGTGGTGTAATGGTTAAAGCTCTGGACTGCAGAATCGTAGTAAACGAGTTGATTTTCGGACAAAAAAAATTTAGTAAAGTTATGAAACCCTTACCATTGGATGGATATGGCCTTAAATAACCCAAGAAGGTTAATATGCCATTAGACAAACAAACAAACAAACAAACCAGGCCCTAGTAGTTGTCTGATTTTTTCGTTTTCTTTTGTTTTCACTCTGTGGTCCACAAGACCGGCAAAATTCATTAGAGGGTAAGTTCTTTTTTTATTAGTTTGTTGCATACATATATATACTGGATACATACCGACGCAATGATAACAGACGCAAGAAGAAAGGACGCAGGAATACTTGTTTTCAAATATATTTACCTCTCACTTTATTGCAAGGGTTTGAAAGGGTTGTTTAAGGGTTTGCATGTGAGAGGATGCTGGAGACCGAACGTAAACTTCATATTTTGACCCCACTGTTATGACCGTCACGTTGGTCTTTCTTGTTCTCTTAGATGCTCAACCAGAGGTCTTGGGGTCTACTCCATCGGGGCTTTTCCGAGGGCTCCCTCGGTCGGGTGTGGCCTTCCCTACCACATCTGGTCTCTACTGTCTGGAAGTCTACTGGCAACTGCATCGGGGGTTTCCGAGGTCCCCCTCGGTCGGGTGTGGCCTTCCCTACCACATCTCGTCTCTAACCCTCTGGGAGTCTGCTGGCAACTGCTCTGGGACCCAAACTCAACTGAGTTAAATAATAACTCAACGCCCACACGATCGCCTACTGGATCTTTGAAATCGAATGTTTAATCGTCATCAAGCGGAAATAACTGTCATGCAGTTCAGAGGTTACTCTCTTCCGGTGCATGACTGTAATGGCACAATGGGACCTTCACCTTTTCCCATATCATAAGCCTTAATCCGCCCACGCGATCTCTTTCGATTACTGGCCATTGGAATGTGTCACTTCCTTCCGGTGTATTACCTTGGAATAGTATTTTTGGGCCCGGTCGAAGGTCAAAATATAACATTCATCCGTAAATTATTTTTCAAAATTCCACATGTGGAATTTTCTTCACGTTCATCTCCATCACCCTCACATATATTTTACAGAATAATTTACAATGGACAATAATGGCTGAAAACATAAAAAAGAATCACTTGAACTACAGCAAACAAAATCTTACTAAGGAGGCGACTTTCTCTCTATGTAACACTTGCCCGGCTAATTATTATCTAAATTTGTCTTACTATATTTGCGTGGTTGGCCTTCTTGACATGTGTGCATCAAGGTACCATACGGATGCATTTTGTATCTTCTCAACACAGCGGGCCCTCCATAATTCATTGAAGAAATTTCAAAACCCTAACAGGACCATACACTGGTCCTAGATCCTGGTCACAAACTTAGTGACCCTGGTCATTCCAGCAATACATTTCGCCTGGATTCCTCATGACCACACTCCAGTTCTTTGCTCAACAGGTTCCTTCCTGGAGTAACCGGAGAATTTCATAAACTAAAACACAATATCTTCAAGGCTCAAAGCATTCCACAAAAATCCACAAAAATCATGGCCCAAAACAATGTATCACAACACATCCGAATGTATCACAATCTGGCACGCAAGCTGTAAACCACCTAAAATAGTCCACGCAAAATACTAATTAGCAATGTGTTACCCATTTTTTTTCATTTGGTTTCTATTTCCATGCCCATTGGTTTCCAAGCTCTTGAGGAAACATGCTTTACCTGATCAAACCCGCGCCGGGTTTCTTTTCAATTTAATCAGGAACCCTCTTGGCTACCAATATATAGGCACCTCGTCTTTCCCAGATTCGTTTCACTTTGCCAAATCACACACGAATCCAAAACATCATCGTGACTGAAAGACATAGACATCATCCACAAAATTTTGGAGTAGGCCACGCCTTTTTTCTTTTATTCCATCCTCGGAACTCCAAACTAAAAAAATAGAAGCCAAATAGGCCCTCAACAGCTTCATGGGTCGGCGAATTCTTCGATAGAATTGCTTTCTTTGCCGTCTACCCATCAACAATCTGAAACCAATTGGGTGAATGTCTGTCCTATTCTCACGTCAGCCACGATTTCCTCAAAAACAGAAACCCCCCAAAAAATATTTCCTATTCCACGAAAACCCCAAATTCTAAAAAAAAAAAATTTAGAATCAATATAATTTCAATTATCATTAAACCTAGAATAAAATCCTTTGTTAATGGTTTTTGTCAAATTTCATAATATGAACAGGAAAAAAAATTTCTAATGTCGCCTCAAACAAACTCAAAAATTTTCACTTTACAAGTCAAAACAATGTTACAATCACAGTTCAAAAATGTTCAGTTTTCTTTTCTTCTTTTTTCTATCTATGTAGTGATGTACTGTCTATTCTGCTAAAAATGTCTGTTCTTTGTTCCTTTTTTTCATCTACTGTGTTCAACAATGTTCAAGTTTCTCTTTCTTTTTTTTTTTCTTTTTGTCTTTTTTTGTTGTTTTTCTCCATTTTCATTGTCCTGTAGCTTTTTGTTTTTGTTTTGGTTTTCATTTCTTTTTTCTTTTTTTTTTTTCATTTTTTTTCATATTAAATTGCTCATTCAATGACCTTTTTTTTTTCAACCTCATATCTACCTCTCTGTCTTTACCTTAACACGATAACTATAGGTTTGCTTCCCAGTTTATTCAATTTCAGTCTATAGTACCATAAATTAAGCCTGATTTATAATACAACTTTCTCAATAGCTTACGAGCATTCTACTTCTTTTTTTTTTTGCACAAAATATCCCGGGTTTTTTTCTCTCTAAACAACCCAAACTTTTATAAATTCTGCCAACATTTCCTAATTCAAACTATTTCCGAATCTGCGAATCTTCGCCACACTTGGTTCTGTCAAAATTCTGCGCATCTCTTAACTACATCCAAAACCCTGTTTCAAAATATCTTCCCCAATAACAATCTCAAAGCTTCACTCCAGGGGGAACTCACAAAATACCTGTCTGCATCGTCAGACACAAAAAACATCTGTCTCTTAGTTACTCTGCCTCCACGGCAAGACCGTTTTCAAGACAATACCTATGTCTTCAATAATTGATATCAACAATTTCTACAGCAAAACAACCGGCCTGATTCTACCAGCGCCGAAAATATCGATTCTCCCAACTTCATAGATATCGAAAAATTATTTGCACATCATTCAGACAAACCACCAATGTGCAAAATTCTTGAACAATACCATTAATGCTCCCAAGATTCCATCTCTCGGATTAAAATTCTCATTTCCAATCCACAAGTTCCAAACATAAAAACCTGACCAAAAGGTCTTAACTACAGTAATGCGGGATTCCAAATCTTGGACTGAAATTCTAATTTTCAATCACCACCTGTCTGGACCAATGAAAAGTTACAACGAATTTTTTTTTTACTCACAAAGACCTATTTGCGATAAAAAAAATCCCCATTCATAAAATTTATCATAAAATTTATTGTTTACGATAAGCTTTCTATCAAAAAACGGACAGTAACTGTCCCATAGCCATCTTTGTTCCCTTCTTTTTTCCTCCCTCACTACAATACAATATTACACATAGCAGTAATTTCAATTTTTATCTAGGGACCACACATTTTAAAAAAAAACTACTTCCAGTTTTATGCTTCTAGATAGGCCCTTGTTATTAAAACAAATCTTTCAATATTTTACCCAATTTAAATAACAGAGAGAGATAGAAGTTACATGAAAGAGCGCTCTACTGACAATTTTTTTTCTCTTTTTCTTTTTTTCTTTCCGTCTTTTTTCTATTCTTTTCGTGTCGATCTGTTCCTTTCTCCTTCCTCTTTTTTTGTTGCTAGTTTGTTCTTATTTTTTTCTCTTTTTTACTTCTTTCAATTCCAGCATTTTTCTTTGTCCTTTTCGTTGATGTCGTGTTGTGATGCTTAATAACTGTCGTTCACGGTAACCAGGTTCGTTTTGAATCCTTGAAGAACTCTGCTGGCACATGCACCAAATTAATATATGTTGCATACATATATATACTGGATAGATACCGACGCAATGATAACAGACGCAAGAATAAAGGACGCAGGAAGACTTCTTTTCAAATATATTTACCTCTCACTTTATTGCAAGGGTTTGAAAGGGTTGTTTAAGGGTTTGCATGTAAGTGGATGCTGGAGACCGAACGTAAACTTCATATTTTGACCCCACTGTTATGACCGTCACGTTGGTCTTTCTTGTTCTCTTAGATGCTCAACCAGAGGTCTTGGGGTCTACTCCATCGGGGCTTTTCCGAGGGCCCCCTCGGTCGGGTGTGGCCTTCCCTACCACATCTGGTCTCTACTGTCTGGAAGTCTACTGGCAACTGCATCGGGGGTTTCCGAGGTCCCCCTCGGTCGGGTGTGGCCTTCCCTACCACATCTCGTCTCTAACCCTCTGGGAGTCTGCTGGCAACTGCTCTGGGACCCAAACTCAACTGAGTTAAATAATAACTCAACGCCCACACGATCGCCTACTGGATCTTTGAAATCGAATGTTTAATCGTCATCAAGCGGAAATAACTGTCATGCAGTTCAGAGGTTACTCTCTTCCGGTGCATGACTGTAATGGCACAATGGGACCTTCACCTTTTCCCATATCATAAGCCTTAATCCGCCCACGCGATCTCTTTCGATTACTGGCCATTGGAATGTGTCACTTCCTTCCGGTGTATTACCTTGGAATAGTATTTTTGGGCCCGGTCGAAGGTCAAAATATAACAAGTTGACTCTATATCTGGTCTTCGTTGTTATCTCAAAATTCCAGAGAATTTTATAAGTCTCCTTGTCTGGGAAGAATATACATATACCATTGGATAGTATGGTCAAATTTTAATCTCTTGCTCAATTCCCAGTGGATCACTCTTCGTATCCAATCGTGCTTAGCCTTCTATTCCTTTTTTGATAGTTTGCTGTATTCGGGTATAATGTGATTAACAGTTTCATCTCTTTCTTCACATAATCTACAGTTCTTATTCAGTTTCATATCATTGATTTTTGCTATAATATCATTACTTGTGTTTTATACATCCATGGGCATCTCCGCTTTTTTCTATCAATGCACATCAACTTTTGAAAAATCGTTGCCGAAGAATAAAACGACTAGAATAAGAATATCTATATAGAAATCGACTTCTTTTAAGTAATTCATTCGATATTTACCAAAAATGTCTTCGTAAATTCTTTTTCTAATGAAATTTTCTGAAACCATCCAATTTAATCGTATTTTTATACTCTATTGCTTTTTTAGATCTGATTAGCCAATTTGTTCCAAACATATATTTCTCAATTAGCAAAAAAATCATATTGGTTAGTAGACTTGGCTATTGAAATTAGTTTTGACAGTGAAATTCCCGTTCAGAGAAATATTGAAAAAATGTCTCCCATAATTAGAAATTCCATTAATTATTTTGAAAGTTTCAATTAGATCACCTCTCATTCTTCTTTCTAGTGAAGTAGTTAATCCTAATTTCTCTAATCTTCCGATGACTATAATCTTGAACGTTTTCTTACTTATGGAATTCAATTATGAGTAAGCGATTCATCAAAGTAATCAAGATGATAAAGACTTAACACAATATACAAATACGCTAATTTTGAGAATGTTTTCAAGATTTATGACACAATTGTTAGAATATTATCAAAAGCATTTGACATTCTGAAGAACCATTTTATTCTTGACAAAATAACTTCAGACACAGAATCAATATAGATTCAAGCAAAGACTTGTGTGACAGTATTTTATTTCAAACGGTCACGTTATTATTAGAAATGCCAAAAAATATTGAAAAAAAAAAGCAAGCCCCTCTAAAAAAAATTTTAAAAAAAATGAAAAACCCATTGGATAATATCACGGCGATAATCGAAACGCACAAAGACATATGGATAAAACGTCTCTAAACACTAATCCGAATTGGCTTTAACATCAAACTAAACTGTCCTCAAAATACTATTTTGAAATAGGATGGGCACATTTGGGATGACACGTAAACTATACAAATACCCTAAACAGTTACGGCTTATGAGAAATACATGCCACCAATGCTTTTATCTCCCAAATGGAGAACTTAATGCCATGTGTCTATGATTGCATTGATCATATTAAGGTCATTCGAAAACACTTGAATTCCAAAAAAATAATTTTTCTTCAACAAATGAATATGCTACGTTACAAGTCCGTTTTTCGTAATTTCTTTTGTGGCATACAAGCTCTTTAGAAACTACTTTAAAAAAATTACGAAAAAGAAGTTTATAACAAAAACTTTTTCTTCTGATGATCACCCCTGGTCGACACGAGGTAAGAGTAATTAAAAAATATATAACGCTAAACAATATAATAACTAAACCTCCTATAACTTTTATTCATCGCTGTGTGTGTGTGTGTGTGTGTGTGTGTGTGTGTGTGTGTGTGTGTGTGTGTGTGTGTGTGTGTGTGTGTGTGTGTGTGTGTGTTCAAAAATCGTCGAATTAAAAATGGATTTGATCCGTGAACTCATTCTTCACGTGATGGCCAGCTTCTTGAGGCATTCTCAATCATCAGTCACTATACGTGATTCTCTGGACAACGCTTTCTACTTATATTTATACATACAAGAAAAGTGTGAATTCGACTTTTAAATGTTATCACATTAGGAGTCTGATGATTGAGAATATCTCATAAAACTGGTCGTTATGTAGAGAAGTTACTTTGTGCACACTGTAAACTTATTTAATGATCCTCATATATATATATATATATATATATATATATATATATATATATATAAGTAAATAATGGAAAAGAATACGACAATGTGGAGAAAAATTGAAAAAAAAGTTATCTAAAGTGAAGTATTTGATATGAAAAGAAGTTGACGCTATAACGCTTCGGTTTTAATAAATACAAATGTTTAAACACCGGCACTTCATGACATCTTTTCTGATGATGGTTTATTGAAACCAAAACGTTATAACGTCGACTTTCTTTCATATTAATTTTTTTTCTTTGAATTTGTTTGTTTTTTAGATTTTCTCCACACACACACACACACACACACACACACACACACACACACACACACACACACACAGATACTCTCTTTCTCACTCACACACACACACACACACACACACACACACACACACACATATATATATATATATATATATATATATTTCCGTGTATAAAATGTTGGATTGCTGATGATGAAAAAGATAGAATAATGACAGGAATGATCGATCGGAATTTGGTTTCCTAATTCGAAACGCTAAGATTCATTGGTGTTTCTCACTCTCACAAAATATGACACCTAAGGTGACGATATTGACAAATCCTTTGCCAAAAAGTACAAATAAAGAAATTTATACTTTTTTACTCAGATGAAAAGTTTTTTTCCTATTTTTCAGTTCGAAAGTAGAGAAATAAAAGTCTTAATCGTCAACAAACTTGAAACGTCTTGTTGGGTGCCGATTTTATATGTTTAGATTTCTTTTTCAACTTTTTAACATTCTCAAAAAAAAAATCAAGTGGCTAAATTAAGAAATAAATACGAGGAAATATTTACTTGCAGAAAGAAGGAAGAAAGAAAGACCAAAAGAATATTAGAAAACGAAGTTAGGTAAAAAAGAAAGATGTATATAAAAGTGATTCGATAATGATAGAAAGAAAGTAATTAAGTGTAAAACTAGTTTAAAGATCAAGCACTTAGAGAAAAGAAAAAGGGAAAAGACAGAAGAAAGGAAGAAGGGACGTGAAGAAAAAGAAGAAAAGGGGAAAATGAAGAAAAAGGATCAATGAATAAAAATAAAAATGCGATTAGAGAAAGGAGGGAAGAGAAAAGATGACCAAGAAGAGAAAGAGAAAAGAGAAAAAGGAAGGAGGCAAATAAAGAAAGAAAAACTGAAAAAAGTAAAAGCAACAAAAAAAGAAAGAAAGAATGAAGGAAGACAAATAGAAAAAAAACGAAGAAAGAAAGAAAGAAAGAAAGAAAAAGATAAAAGAAAGAAGGATGGAAAAAAGAGAGGAAGAAGAACCATAGAAAGAAGCTTGAGAAGAATTTTTTTATTGAGAAAATTGAAAAGTAGGAGAAAGAAGAAACAAAAATACAAAAAGCCAAGGAAAATATTTTATGAGGAATTTGAAAAAGAAAATTAATGCGGGAATGGAAGGAAAAATTCAAAAGATGAAGTATCTAGAGAGAAGATGACAATGAAGAAGGGAAGAGAAGAAAATAAGAAAGAGAAAATGAAGGAAAATGAAGTGAGTAAATATTAAAAAGATTGACTCAAGAAGAAGAAGAAGAAATGGAGATGATGAAAAAAAAGAAAGAAAGAAGAAAGAAAGGAAAAAAGGGAGAAAAAAGAAAAGAAATGAAGAATAGAACAGAAAGAGAGAAAAAAAAGCTCATCGAGAAGTCAAAGAAAGGAAATTAAAAAAAAAACTTAAAAAAAGAAAAAGAAAGAAGAAAGACAAGAACTAAAGCATAGAAAATAAAGATAAAATACAGGTTATCGAGAAAACGAAGAAAGAAGAAAATAAAACAAGGAAAAAAGCATAAAAGAAAAAACAAGGAAGAAGAAAGAGAAGGTCTGAAGCTAAGAAAATACTTATAGAATACAGGTTATCAAGACGACGAAGTAAGAAAATGAAAGAAAAAAAGAACATAAAAAAAGAAAAAGAAAGAAGAAAGACAAGAACTAAAGCATAGAAAATAAAGATAAAATACAGGTTATCGAGAAAACGAAGAAAGAAGAAAATAAAACAAGGAAAAAAGCATAAAAGAAAAAACAAGGAAGAAGAAAGAGAAGGTCTGAAGCTAAGAAAATACTTATAGAATACGGGTTATCAAGACGACGAAGTAAGAAAATGAAAGAAAGAAAGAACATAAAAAAAGAAAGAGAAGGACTGATGCATAGAAAATAAATGTAAAATACAGGTTATCAAGACGACGAAGAAAGAAAATAAAAGAATAAAAGAACATAAAAAGAGGAGGAAAGAAATGAAATAAGGCCGAGGAAAAAACAGATAGGAAATTTGAAAAAAAGTATGAGTGGAGATCTGTGAAAAAAAGTGCTAAAAGACAAAGCATTTTGAAAAAAGAAAACGAGAAAAGAAATATGATAATGAAGAAGAGTTTTGAAAGAAAAGAAGAAGAAAATGAAATAAGAGAACATGGAAAGATTAATAATAATAATAATAATAATAATAAGATGATAATGATGTTGAAAGAAAAAGGAAAAATAAAGAAGCATAAAAAGAAAAAAAAAACAGGTAAAAAGGAAAGCAGAATGAAATTAAGGAAAAACGAAAAAAACAAGGAAAGACTCATAGACACAAGGAAACAAGGGAAAAGGCAAAAAAAAGAAAGAAAAATGAAGAGAACAAGGAAAAAAGCTAAGAAAGAAAAAAGAAAGAAAATAGAGAAGAAAAACATAGGCAGACAGGAAGAAAGTTTACCTGCAAGATGAAGGAAGAGGAAAGAACTAAAATATATGAATAAAAAAAGAAAACAGAAGAAAATGAAAGTGCTAAGAAAAGAAAAATTGGAAAAAAAACTTACATGAGAAATAAAAAATGTATGAAAAGTGATGTGAGAATAAAAAAAAAAACTACAACAAAAACAAAACCAACCAAATAACCAACCAACCAAACAACAACAACAAAAATTAAAAGTTAAAAAACATGACAAACACTGGTCAACGAATAAAATAAAGGATAGAGAAAACACATCCGGTAAGGAACGTCTCTTAAATGAAGCGGAAGTTAAAGAAAACAGAAAATAATTCAATTGTTACACTTATCAAAACAAACAACAAACTTGGCTTTGTGTCTGACCATAACTAGAGATAAGGTCATTCAAATAGAAACAGGGAGAGAAAAAAAAACTCAAAACCTAAAAAATAAAACAAACCTAAACAAAACAAACGAGAAACCAACAGTGTACAGATATAACGGTAATATATACCAAAAAAAAGAGGTATATATTTGAATGCTCACTCAGTATATATATATATATGTGTGTGTGTGTGTGTGTGTGTGTGTGATAACACGTTGACACTCAAGAGGTTGCTTCTGTTTTACTTTTCACTTTGTGCTAATACTCATAGGGACCACGTGTGTAACATAGTCACAGATAACAGCTATATCGGTGATAGTGATCGTCTGGTGAGTGAGAAAAAATAAAAACATAACTCGCCTCAAATATAGGACCTTCCCTTTTTTATGGTTTGGTTGGTCTCTTTGTTTAATATCTCATCAATCTTTGTGGGTTATTTAATGCCATTGTCATTTTTGTAGAAGTGTAATATAATGGCCGAGGGATTTCGTTTTATGTCTTTGGGTTTAATTAGTCTGAGAACCTTTCGGCTCAGTGCATGGGTTACTTAGGTGCAACGTTAACACAGGTGTTCACGCGCGTGCGCGGGCGGAGTGGACATATCACTCAGAGATGTAACAATAGCCCTGATGGGAAACGGGGCTAGCAAGTGCGAATGACGTCACGCACCGGAAGCGCACGGAGGATTTTTGGAATTTTGAAGACAGTTAGTTGAGTTGAGATCAGGACACCGAACGAGAAGGGTTGATTTTCGCTTGCTCGCGGAGGCCTTGGGGAGGTGTCGCACGAGATGGTGGGGGGGCATATGAAAAAGCCAGAATAGAAAGAATGTGTATATCTCTCCTCATGTCGAAGAACCTTTAAACTCAAAGGTAATAAAAAGTTTCGTACCTGAACTGAGAAGTCGTTACGTGTTTTTCCATTTTCGAGATTCCTATGTTTTATCTTTATGGACATTCGATGTACGTTTCATACGTAGCCGTATCTGGCTATGGTACATAAGAACAATGGTGATACTATTTAACCCATAACTTGGGGTGCATAAAAGGTGGATAAAAGCCTTTACGCCACCGGCATTTCCAGCAAAGTTATTTTGTTTAAACCATGAAAATACTTAAAAATAGATGATGAAGTGACATTGCAGATCCTTGTTCTCGGATCTTTGGCTGGTTCTTTCTTTTTCAGTGCACTTTAAGAATTGTCTTGTTAGTCTCCCCAATTACAAAAAAAAACGCGAACCGAAAAAATACAGCTTCTTCTATTGGGATTCACTGGACACCGAATCCCTATTGTCGCCTACGTGGTTAACATGACTTGGCAGCAATAGCGTCCCTTTAGATGGCCAATCGAATCTGGTGATTTCGGCAACCTTTTGGTTTATTACTGTTCTCACCACGGAATGTAAACGAAGCACATTTTATCACAATAAGCCTATTGCAGTTGACTGTGAACTTAGTCAATTAGTATTTCTTCCGGCTGCATATTTTTTTGGTTACTTTTCTATTTGCAAGTCACACAAGCTTGTTTACAATGTTACTGTTGCATTGTGTTAAGGAAGAGATACATAGTGAAATAGAGTTAATTACTGAAGTGGTACAATCCAACAAATATTATAAGTCTCTCGTCCAAAGTTGGTCTTACTGTACCATAGGACCAACGTTTTGTGCTGTAAAGAAAGAAGTTCGCAGAAAAAGAAATACTCAAACTCGAAGGTAAGGGAAGAAAATATAGCAGTCGTTTTTATTCAGCTATGATCACAGCAACTCGAAAAGTTCATTTATTTGCGTCCTTATTCTCCCTTCCTCTCGGTGGTGACGGGGTGTGGGTGAGAGCTGGCTGTTTGACACATGCCTGTCATAGCAGATAGGTCGTAGCAGACTGGGGTAGGACGGGTCGGGGCCTCCGGAACCTTTAACGCACCCGTTTTGACAACTGTCTTCAACTCTGCCAAAATCCCATAACTTGTTTTCTTATAAAGAGATTTTGGGGAACAAATCGAAGATCCTCGAAAGTTCGATGTCACTAGTGAACACGTGATAATACATCTGTGATTATTTTAAAATCACGTCTAACTTTGCAGGTCATTCTGCCCGCACGCGCAAATCTCGTGATACCTTCACTGATTGACGACAGCGCCCGTCCGTAATATTACTTTACTACTGACCAAGATCTTTCGGTAGCCACATACGTAAGAAACACGAAGTCTTTTATACCTCCGAGATACCGGAAGTTACGTGGTACGAACCACTATACAACAGTTATGAATATTTTTGTTGTATGTGCATTATCATAATTTTACTCCTTGCGAGTTTTTTGCACAAGATTTCGAATGATTCTAAAGGCACCTCAGGTCCCCAGGACTCTTCTCAGTATTTTCGTCAGTCTCAACAATGCTCTAGTTTGGACAGTCATGATTCTTTCTCTGATTTCCAATTCCTGAGTCTTTCTTTAAAGACTTTGTGGACTGTTCCAAGCACACTATTTACCATTCATCACCGTCACCCGAATGAGTCAGTTTTTTTATTTTTAGTTTTCTTGCCAAGTTCAACTATTCGTCTTTCTTTTCGTGGTGTTGCTCGCAGGAACTATAAAACCACTTGACAGCAAATACTATTTGTTTTTCTTTTTTAATTAACAAAAATTCTGGTCTTCTGACCGCGATTACGTGATCCGTTTGTAACTTAAAATCCCAGAGAATTTTATGCGTCTTATTTTCTAGCACAGATTCCCTTTGTTCATATTGTCAATTTTTAATCTCTTGCACCGTTCATTTTAGATCACCTTTCCAACCCAGTCGTGTCTCGTGTAGAAATCATTTTGAACTAATTTGCTGCATTCACGTATTGTGTAATTAACCGTTTTATTTTGGTCACCACTTAACCTACACTTGGTATTCTGCTGCGTGTTATCAATTTTCGCTTTGATAAAATCGGTCCTTGTGGCATTACTTTTTGCTGCTATTAAAAAAGATTCAGTCTCTCTCGTAGCAAGCTAGAGTTGCAAATCATTACTCGTGAGTTCAATTCTCACTAGGTATTCCATCTGACTAGTCTTGAATCACAACAAAGCAAAGCTTTGTTAATTACTCCGTGCTATATATAATTTGCCACAAAACATTAAACTCGCGAGACCGGAAGTGGACGAGAGGAAGAAGGTCCCAAAGAAGACAGAGAGAGTCAGTTGACAAAGGAGACCAGAAGAACACGGTCAGCAGAAGGGAGCAGAAGAGACCGGTCGACAGAACAGGGCAGTCAAGAGATGAGTCAGCATTCCTCGTGGCTTTGTGGAAGTTTCGCGCTAATACACGCCCGCAATAGCCTGCAAATGCATGGAGAGCTGCAAAAAAGTGTCACAAACTCCCTCCACTTGCGCTTGGAGCAGACCCAAGTCCGTATTTGTTCGTTTGTTCTTTTCTTCCATCGCCTCGGTTGTGTTTTGTGTGTCTGTAAAGAAATGTGTAATGTCCCTGATCGGAGATAAGAGAAACCAAAAGACGATCTGATATAATGGCCACTAATGGTCTTAAGAAGTTGAGATTTAGGAGGGTCGGCCGGCAGGGGTATCGGCACACTGACTATAACAGAATGTACGGTTCGTGAAATAGGAGTTTAATCTGAATTTAATCATTAGATAACATTCAGCCACTTTGCGATGCTGATGATCGTCTTACTCCCACGATTTGTTGGGAAGAATAAATAACCAGCTGCTTTTGTGGGTTCAATAATTTTCATTTATTTTAACTAGATTACTGACCGGGACAGGAGTAGTGGACTACTGATGGAAAATTACATCATATCACTTCGACTGGTTTCGGCCTACTGTTTATCTTGTTCAACAATTTTTCCAGCGTTGTCTGATCATGAGATGTCTTAACTAATTATAATCATGGATTAAAACTGACACTTCCGCTGGCCATCCGTCGCTCAAATCAAATGGTTATTACTTGATTCGATTGCTCTGCTATGTGACAATAATAGATTTTACCAATCTGTTTCGAAACCTAATGACAGAACACAAAAACTAAAAAACAGAAGCTAATGTTGTTTAAGACTAGCATTTATACTTTTCATATAAGTTAATTTAAAAATCCATTATGAGTCATTTTCGATGAGTGTCTCTTGCTTTTTTGCCCCAACTAATCTCAATTTAGAAAATAACAATACTAAAATGCCATACTTGTCACTTCTTATGAATACTCAGAAAATTATTGTCTTTGGGATATCTTAAATCTGAGTTTTATCCCATGGTGAGTAATATACAGTGAATCGTTGTTTTGCAGGAATATGTATTTGTGAAATTTAACTCCGTTCATAAAATTCCATAAGTTGTTAAAAGGTGATGAAATGTTGAAATTATCTAGATTATATATCAGTCACTTAATTAGTTACATCTTTCCCGTGGTCCAGTCGGTTGGGGCTGCAGAATACACCGACTGCATCTCCGCAGAGGAGTAAGACTCCCCCCAACGAGTGTCTCAGTTATGACACTAAACATAGTGAGGCTTCAGTGATGCTGGAGGTCTGGGGAATGTACCCTATTTATTGCCATTACTCCCAGGTCCTCTCTGACCGGAGTGGTAGCACCTGATAAGGTCCTATCTATGGGTTAAATAAAATTAAATTGTGAACTTATGCTAAACTCAGTGGTTTGAAATATAACTGTTTTTACATTTAACTGTGTGTAAACAAGAAACTGTACTTAGACTAAACTGAATTGTTTGAAATAGAACTGTTTATATGCATAAAAATGGATTTGGCATTAAATAACCTATAATGGTTGATATGCCTTAAAACTAAAGCAAACCGAACTAAAGAAACTTTCCTGGAATTCTTAACTCATCGCCAATTATATCGCTTGCTTGGATATTTAAATCTTCTTTTTTTTAAAACATGAATTTATTGTTGTCTATTTTTGATTATCATGAAGTCGCACTATTGCGTTCACTTTCGGACTAATCTTATTTACCAACCCCTCCGCTCGGGCAGGATATGACACAAGGTCAATTTTAAGCTGAGATTAATAGGTTTGAATTCTGAGTTTTTCCTTCTCCTAGACTAGTTGCCTCACCAAGGCTGAAGAACCCAGTCTGTCCTACTATTTACCCATATCTGGAGGGAGAATAATTGGATTCATACCTTTCCCAAGGGTATTAGTGCTATGTGAAATGTATTCAGACTCGAACTCGAGTCGCCGGGTCCATTTCCTACGACGATAACCATTACACCACGGGCACCTCCAGTTTCGGACTAATACCCTTGGAAAAAGTATAAACCCCTTCATCTCCTAGCTGGAGGTTTAACAGTACCCCAACTGTTCTTCAACCTGGAAGGCTTCAACATTAACAAAAAACACCCACAAAGGTTGATACACACTTAAACAAAGAAACCGGATGACCATAAATGTTAATTACTAGGGAAAACGAGGTGGGTGTCCTCTTGGTGTAATGGTTAAAGCGATGGCTGCGGAATCGTAGTAAGCGAGTTCGTACTCCAATCGCCCTATTACGTTCACTTTCGAGCAAATACTACTGGGAAAGGTATGAACCCCGTTATCCCCCCCAGCTATGGGTAAATAGTACTACTACTGCTCTTCTAGGAGAATGACTTTGGCATTAAATAACCTGCAAAGGTTGATATGCCATTAAATAAAGAAACCAAACTATAAGGAAATGAGGTTATTTGAAGACGGGATTCATTAAATACTTTGTTCCAAAATTTCAAGGAACTTTTGTGTACTTCGATGAATCCGTCTTCCTTTTCCATCATCTTGTCACGAAGGGTTTCAGCTTAAACTTTAAATGAGAGAAAAATCTAAACCTTTTTCTCTCATGCAGTTATCACAGCACAAATGGTAAGTAAAGACAGTAAATTGATCATTTTTTGGAAAAAAAATCTTCTAGAAAATACGAAATAAATTAAAAAGATATTGTCCATGAAATGTTCTATTTCAACAAGTATCAAAACTAGAGAAAATTGAGAAGACAACATAAGTTGAAATAATCATTTCATCAATTTTTTTTATTTCAACACACAAGAAAAAAACGACAAAATAAACATCAGCAAGTTTGGAAAACAATTTTTTCTTCTCCAAGAAAAATAAATTCAAGTCTTCAATTCTTACGGGAATAGACTCTTTTTTTTAAACACTCAAAGAATAAAAAAAAAATTAATCATAAACACCAGATAAGTTACCTTTTCTTTTTGTTTTCGTAGAAAGAAAACCATAGATATTAATTTCGTCTTTCTTCTGCAAAATAGCTCCGTGATATTTTACAGCCACGGCATTTTTTCTCAATCCAATAGCCTTTAAAATTTGTTCCTTCGTAAAATTATCCTCGTCTGCCTTCTTTGTAAAATCTCCTGTTTGCGAAAGTCTATCTCCAACCTCCAATCAAATTTTCGGTTCTGGCCATTCATTAGTTACCTTAACGATTCAAGGGACGTAACTGTCACTCTTTTTAATTTATGAATATTTAGAAATAAACAAATATCTCTATTTACCTTATTTTTCCTTCTTTCCCTTTTTTTTACTATTCGTAGACTTATTAATTATTCATCTCTTTTACTAACTAGTTATAACGCTAACATTTGTGGGTTGCCTTCTGCCGAGATAAGTTTAACAATTATATCGTCCCCATTGGCCTAACGAGTTGAGTGTTCGCCAATGGTCTAGGAGACCGGAGTTCATAGCAAAGACTCAAAAAATGGTACTTGATGCTACCTTGCTTGACACTCAACATTATAAAGTTAGGATCAAGGGTAAAGTGGAACAATCCAGGGAATGGAGTTGAGGCTTTCCCTTCATCTCGGTGTAGTACCTATTGAAAAGGAAGCCTTTGGGTCAACCGCGACTAAGGTCGCCAACTATTCATATCAACTTACTCAGCTGGGGCTGTGGAATACACCGGCCCCACCTCAGCTGAAGATAAGACCCTCCACAACGAGAGGCCTGGATATAACACTTAACTGAATCTGAGGGTGAGGCTCCAGTCCTGAAGTTTTGGGGATAGCGGAGTACTCCTTCATTGCCATTACTCCCACGTTCAATCCTATTGTAACGGTGCCATTAAATATTTATCTCAGGACAGGAGTTTATTTTTCGCACGTGTGAAGACGGGGCAGTCTGGCACTTGATCCCTTGCAAAATAAGTTCCAGTTAAAAATTCCTTTTTCGGGGACATGGGGAACTGGCAGATAATGTGGATGTTAATTTGGGACTAGAGTGACCGCCGCTTGCTAGGAGTTTCCATTTTTCATGTTCACACACACCCACCAGACCATTTTGTCTTCCTACCCCCAGGATAATGAAAGATATGGGCCTCTAGGTTTTGATATAATATTATCATTTATTGTAGTCGACAATTCCAATTTCCTGTGTAATATTTTTAAAGTCTAATAGGACATTTAGTGAGAATAAATTGAGGCGAATGAAGCTGAAAAGGAATATGCAAAAAGAAGGCAACTCGATAGGCAAACAACACAACGAATAAGTTTCAACACGAGGGGACATTTAGAATATAATAAGGTTTTTAATGCATGCGGATCAGACAGATATTTTAAGTGCCGGCTATATTACCAGCAGATAATACCAAATACAAATGTCTTTCTTCTTTTTTCTTTTCTTTCTTCTTTCTTTAAATTGAGAGGGAGAGAGGGAGCATACAATGACAATACTTAGGAAGGGTGGAGGGAGAAAACGGTTTTACGGTGTACTTAGCTTTTTCGATGGATTTATTCGCAGAGAATTTTCTTTAACGGGCTAGCGGGATTCTATGGAGCTCAGCTTGAAGGCGTCTACTATCTCCTCTCCAAGAGGTCTATTTCACTTCTTCACCCGGAGTTTTGGCGATAGTGTCAACACATCTTGTCACACCAACTGCTGTCCTAAAAGTGATTTCCTTATTCCTATTTCCGCTGACGAAAAGGGTGCTACTTCCGCTTTAGGGTCCTTGCCAATCATTTAGCTTCTTTCTTCTTCCTTCACCCTGTCAGGCGATTCACTCGGACTACTATATCTATCCTCAATGTTCCCCTTCTCTGTCCAGCCGTTTGATGTTACAGAGTGCAAACAGCTTGAGCTACATTCTAATTTCCTCTTTTAACGGTCAATCTTTGGGGCCTGTCAATTTAAACACGGAGGGGTAGGGGAAATTTCTTATTCCTCTCCTCCCAGTGGTAGACCACGTGACTCTATTCGGAGTCGTAATACCTGTTAGGGTCTCGTATAAGGGTCAATATAACTTTTTAATCATTTACTATAGTAGTAACCATTTAAGGATGCGCTAACGAATTAACAATGTAGAACAGTATTATTAATCTTAAATAGCAATACTGAAAACCATTTAACTGTGTGTCAATAAAACTACTTGTTAGATAGCAATACTTGACACTATTAGTTACCTTAACGATTCAAGGGACGCAACTCCTGCACTTATAAATTTATGATGATTTGAAAATAGACAAATATTTATAATTAACTTATTTTTCCTTCTTCTCCTTTTTTAACTATTCGTAGACTTATCAATTATTTATCTCTTATTAACTAGTTATAACGCTAATTTTGTTGGGTTACTTTTTATCGTGATAATGTAACAATTATATATATATATATATATATATATATATATATATATATATATATATATATATATATGTATGTATATGAGAAAAGTAAGTTGAAAAGCGACAAACCAAATACTGACAACGTCTTTAGCAATGATATTACGTCTTTAATAATAAAAAAAGACTTTCTCTGAATAACGTTTTTTTTTTCAATTTCAGCATTTGAGTAAATAGATAAAAATAAGGATTAAAATAAAAAAAAGGAATGCTAAATTATAAAAAACCAAGATTGTCAGATTTACCAAAATCTTCTATTTGTCCATTATATATATATATATATATATATATATATAGAGAGAGAGAGAGAGAGAGAGAGAGAGAGAGAATGGTCAGACGGAAACATAAACGAGAAACTGACTGTTGCCGAGCACCGTTGATTCAGCTATCGTTTCTTAAATATGTACGCTCTTTCAATGATATTTAACACTCTTTATTTACAAATATACCAAAGCATAATGTCACATACGCTTTGCTTAATGGCATATCAACTTGCGTGAGTTATTTTAATGCCACCTTCGTAGAAGAACAGTTTTCGGACTATATAACCCATACTTTGTGAGTAAGAGTTTTCATACCTCTCCTAAATGTATTTGTCCAAAAGTGAATATAATAGTGTGACCAGAGTTCGAACTCGCTTACTACGATGTCACAGCCCAGCACGTTAATCACGATGACTCTCCCCGTGTATGTGTCTGTGGGCATATATATATATATATATATATGTGTGTGTGTTTGTGTGTGTGTGTGTGTGCGTTTTTACATACGTATGCGTGTGAGTGTTTGTCTATGTGTATGTGTTTATATGTGTGGTTGTGTGTGTGTGTGTGTGTGTGTGTGTGTGTGTGTGTGTGTGCATTTAGATGTATCATTGAGATTGCGTTCGTGAACAAATCTAAAACACACCGCTAGTTTTTGGGAGCACTGTTCCTCGGATACGGCTTCGTGGGAGGGGGAAGACGCAGAACAGTTAAGTAATTTCAAGAGAGTCAAAACTTTCAGCTGCACAACAGACACACAACCTCACTAAAAAACAAAATAAATAAATAAATAAATGAAATAAGATAAAACGTTCGGATACACACACAAACGTATATATTATACGAATCTGCTATTAATGTATAAAGAAGTAACCTCGTACACAATCATTCATGTCCGCCTCTTCATTAGACTGTTTTGATTATCTCAGCAATATATTATAAGAATCACAAGAAAGTAAATCTATGGAAGAATGGTAAAATAACATAGAAATCATATGAAAACTTAAAGAAAATTTATTACATTATCAGTCTGTGTTGACTCGGTAGCTGACCCTGACACTAGTTATTTCCTCTGATGAAATATAGAAAAAGGGCGAAATATTTTTATTTTTAGGAATGCCAAACATTCTATTTTTTCTTACCTCCACTTCGTTTAGAAACGAATATTTTTCTGTACATCATTTGTTTTATGTCAATTGTTGACTTTTTGTCAAAACTAATTAACCCCAGTAGGCAACAGGAGATAAATTACTTTTGTAAAAGAAAAGAAGGGAAAGGGATGTAGAAGACGACGAGGGAGAATATGATAAGATAAATAAAACAATAGATATATAGATAGATTGACAGATAAATGGATAGATAGATAGATATAAATGAATCAATACAGTGAAATTTGTCTATTTATCACTCACTCTTTTAGTCTTTGTTTCCCTCTCTCTTTCTCTTTTTCTCCCAGAAGGCGTTCGTGGAGTAATGGTTACCGTCGAAGGAAATGGAGACGGTGACACGCGAATCGTAGACGAGACTGTTTGCATTTCACGTAGTTCCTAATATCCTTAGGAAATGTATGAGTTTAATTATTCCCCCTCCAGCTGTGGCTATATAGTCGGGCAGTCTAGGATTTTCAACTTCGGTTTGGCAACCAGTCTAGGAGAAGGAAAAGTGAATCCAAAACTGTTAAAGTCCGTATAAAATTTATCATGTGTTGCATCCTGCTTGAGCAGAGAAGAGGGAATATATATATATATATATATATATATATATATATATATATATATATATATATATATATTTCTTTAAAGAAAAAACCAAAGACCGGTTATTTTTGGATTATAAATTTATTTCCATCCTGTTTTGCGTTTCTGATGTAGACCAAAAACACCAAGATTACATTGAGCTCTCTAGCAGGAAAATTTAAATGTTCGGCTCTTGAATGATTTTCTTGTTCTGAAAGTTTAACTGGACCGAATAATACCTATATATATATATATATCCCCACTGATGAGTTCTGATAGAACGAAACAGATCTGTCTGTGGATGACTATATATATATATATAGATATACTATTATGCAAAAAAAAAAAAACTCATTGAGTTTTCCTACTGCCCATGTTTCATGTCCTCCTCGGATAGACAGCATAATTAAATAAATATGTATTTAATATTATGCTGCTTACATTTATATCATTAATGAAAATCGAGTATTAGGTAAACCAAAAGGATTTTCATATTTAACATTTATACATTAAGCCCTATTTTAGTTTTACTTATCATACTATCAGTACACACACACACACACACACACACACACACACATATATATATATATATATATATATATATACATACACTCCCCCATGGAGGTTGAGCACTCTGGCGAAGGAATTCACGGCTGCTGCTCGCATAATGCAAAGCTATTCGAACGAATTGAGCACACTGGTATCCGATAAAGTATAAAATGTAAACAATCGAACGCTACTACTTAATATCTTACAATTCCCTTGCTGACGTGGTACGCTTGTTGGCTGAGCGGTCTGATATTAAGTCTAACGTAAATTTGGGCGGGTTTCGATCCCAGCTTCAAGCGTTCTACGTGTCTAGCCACACTGAAGAGTTGTGATACAACGAAACAGTCTGTCTGTGGATGACAATATATATATATACTGCCTTTCATAAAGAAAGCAACTTGATAGCATATAATTGCCCGTGGTGTAATGGTTATCGTCGCAGGATGTGGACACAACGACACGAGTTCAAATCCTGGACGAGCCTGATTACATTCCAAATAGCACTAATACCCTTGGGAAAGGTATGAATCCAATTATTCTCCCTTCAGCTATGGGTAAATAGTAGGGCAGACTAGGTTCTTCAACTTTGGTGAGGCGACTAGTCTAGGAGAAGGAAAACTCTGAATTCAAACCTGTTAAACTCCACTTAAAAATTGACCTTGTGTCATATCCTGCCCGAGCAGAGGGGTTGGGTAAATAGGATAATTCCTTACAAAAGCTAAACTAACTTCGTCATAACATAATCCATTGTGACTTCACATTCCGTAAAATCAACCAATCAATCTGTACTAGCCATAAGTTTTTGAACAGTCAATTTACTTCTAGTTGTTTGGTTGGTTTAGTTAATGTCAAATCAATCTTAGAGAAGAACTGTAGTGTTACTATTCAACCCTTTACCTTGAGTTTTCTCAAAGAAGGTATTAATCAGAAAGTGAACCTAATAGAGTGACTAGAGTTCGAACTCGTTTACAACGATGTTGAAGTCCATCATATTAATCCCAGTGGCATTGGTCAGGTGTGTTAACATTGTAACATCACAAAGAATGGGTCCAATTATAACAGAATCAATTTAGATTCTACGATTACGTAATTTATATGTTCAAACGTTAGTCAGGGGTCAACACTATACTCAGATGATATTCAAAACCTTTCAGCAGATACTTATGGTTTCTTTCGGTGATAATCTATCTTTTAAAAAATAACATTTTAGTAGATTTTATTTTTGATTCGGCAAAAACAATTTCAATCCCGACACTTTTTCAATACTCAGCGTAAATATCTGAGGGTCATTCAATGAGGAAGGTGATTTATTTTTGACTGAGGAGGGACCTATATATATATATATATATATATATATATATATATATATATATGAGGGTTATTTGATAATAGCTGGAAGGTGGAGAGAAGAGTGGCATTGATGCCTCTCGAAGTGGGATGCTGAGACAATTTCATATGACTATAAATTTTCGATCAAATATGCTTAGACTTCAAATATTTATTTACACACCTGTTCGGCTCGGTTTGATTTCTTCGGGGGTAATCTAATGCCAAAGATTTCTTTCTTGAAGAACTGTAGTGGTATTATTTAACCCATAGCTGCGGATATAAGCGGAGATATGCGGATTTATACCTTTCCCGAAAGTGAATTTATCAGTGTGACTTGAATTCGATGTCACAGTCCAGCACGTTAACCATTACACCAGGAAGACTTCCCCAATAAAATTGAGTATCTAGAGTTTCACTATTTTTACAATATTTTTCGAATAAATTTTCGTAACTGAATATTTCTTGTTTTAATCTCTCTCTCTCTCTCTCTCTCTCTCTCTCTCTCTCTCTCTCTCTCTCTCTCTCTCTCTCTCTCTCTCTCTCTCTCTAGTACTTCTTCCATAGGGAGTTTTTGCTTCTCTGAGACAGGTTGCCGAAGAAATGTTTAAGAGCCCAGTTTATCCTACTGTTTACTCATGCCTTTTCCAGGGGCATTAGTGCGAATTTAAACGCCAACAGCTTCATCCAAGATTTGAACCCATGTTGCCCTGTCCATTTCTTAAGACGATAAGTGATATACTATGCATCTTTATTTATATATATATATATATATATATATATATATATATATATATATATATATATATATATATATACTGGATACTTTGAAAATGACTTCGAGATGAAGTATTTCCAAAAAGGTTGATACAAAACTAAACAGCCATATAATAGTGAATTTTTCGAAGGAAAATAAAGAAAAAAGAGTGACTTTGTGTTGACATGTCATTAAACCAACCAAACCACACACACACACACACTGACACATACATGAATGCATACATATATACATAAATACATATTTACTTAAGAAAGTTAATTATATCAGTGTGTCTGTGTCTGAAGTCAATGAAGCCATATTGACACCAAAACTGCTGAACATAGAAAGCTGCAATTTGGCACGAAAGACCATTTTTCATAGAACGTTATTTTTATCAAATCATTAATCTATAACAAAGGTAAACTTGGTCTAAAGGAATTAGACCGGGAGACAAAATATTCGAACCTCCCTTTTTTGCCTTATGGCAACCTACTAATTTCTGCTTTAAACAGCATCAGATTTACTTTTTTTTCTCTGAAGCCATTTTGCAACAGCAAAGTACGTTTTGTTTTTGTTCTATATTATCAATTCAAGAACAAAACTTGATTTTATGTGATTCATAAAGTTTATGTGCGATTGTTTAAACATTTATTTGTAATTAATTTAACATTTTTTAAATTATCATTCAAAAATACTTTTAGAATATATAAATCCTTTTTCAATTCTTACGATTTGCACAAATGTCATTGTAAAAGAAAAACTCTCAAAATATCATTTTTATCTTATTTTTAAAAAAATTGTGGCAAAAAATGAATCAGATAAAATTATCAATTTTTTTAATTGCAATTTTTCTGTGAACTAAAACCTCTTTCATTTCTTCATAACCTTATAAAGCAAATTGCTACTATTTACCCTTTTCAACAATTTTAAGCGTAAATTACATTTATAAGAATGAAAAATTATCGGACTAAACAAAAACCAAGAAATAGGACACTATGACGTTAATTTAGAAAAATATGTTCCGAGAAACAAGACTTTCAGTTTAAAAACAGAAAATTTCCTGTTAGAGCCATTTAATTTCTTATTGATTTAATTTTTTTAAAATTTCGTTTAATTCTTTCGTTTTTTAAAAGATCTACGATAAATAAACAAAACTTCTGGTAACCAAAATAAAAAAAAAAGAAAGAAAAGAAAAAAATGTTTTTCTATGAGAGTCATTTAATTAAGTACAAAATTTTATTAATTTTTTCGTTTTTCAAAATATCTTTACTATACTGTGAATTGTTCAATTACCACGAAGAGTTTATTTGGCGTCACTTGTCCGCGATATGGGCTGTTACTCAGTTGTAGGGTTTCGGCTCTGCAATTTATGGTCACGTGTTCGATCTCAAGTGGTGGAGATCATGGTATATACTGCTGATGACACCAAATAAGGTCGAAACAGCTGTCCAGTGTTTCCGTATGGCGTGCGTGAGTGTTCGCCTGATTCTCTGGTCATGGTAATTCAATTCCCAATATAATTCTGCTACTTAAGAAAATGTAGATCTTTACTATAAATAAGTAATTAATGCTTTATGTTTACCGGGCTGGTGACGCACAATGTTATGAACTTATACTTCATGTTATCCATCCACTCAGGCAACGCCTGGTAGCACTGCTAATATATATATATATATATATGGGTGTAAGGCCAATGGACTAGAAAGAATTTGCCCAATGCATTTATTTACCATCCGCCTACAAGCATTTCTGGTCTTGACGTCGACGCCCAGGGTCTCGTTTCTATAACATATATAACTGTCAGTTGAATCTTTCCTTGCAGCTTAAAAAAGTCGATTTGATATGCAATGATCGTAAAGAAAGAATACTATTCGCAAACCGTTTAAAAGAACTTTTGTCTTCGAATGCTGGACACGTATGCATGGCCAGGAGTGTACAATGCTTTGGTGTCGAGATTCGTGTCAACAAAAACATTGACAAGGCTTGCAGGCAAGCGCCGTTACGAAAATATGCCCGACAACAGCATCTATTAATCTTGCTTGGTGGGAATTCATCATCGACTTTATTTCTCTTCGTCGCTTGCTTTATCCACTGCTATACATATTGTCATATAAGAGATTTTCTCCAGTGATTTGCTTCTTTTCTGAATATCTTCCTTGTCCATGCTTTATATATCAATTTTCTCATTTCTTTATGTCTTTCTTTATCATGAATATCTATGAGGTTTCTTCATTTCTTCGGTCATTGGTTGGTTCGTTTCGTTTTATTTTGATTCGTTTCCTTTCTTTCTTTCTTTGTCAGTTTGGTGCATTCTCTTCGTTTTTACTCTCTCTACCCCATTTCTCTCTCATTCTAAATGTATATATATATATATATATGAATAGAGAGAGAGAGAGAGAGAGAGACAGACAGACAGACTGACAGACAGAGGGGTGGAGTAAAGACAAGAGAAAGAGAGAAGTTTAAAAAATACAGAGACTGAAAATTGAATAAACTGAACAAAGAAATTGAGAATAACAATGCGATATATACGAACGAAAATAAGCTGATTGAGTTACTGGAGTATAAGCATACAGAATAGATAGATAGATAGATAGATAGATGAAGACAAAGACATAGGTAAGTCAATAAATAAGTAAATGAATAAACTCATAGGGTGATTGATAGATAAATAAATAGACAGAAGACCGCTTCACGTTTTCTTACGTTTGAAACCTGTCTAAGAGGAGGTTGAAACATCAATAATAAAGTGAGCGGTATTTTTTTGTGATCACGTGTCTGCTCTTTTCCCCATTTTGAAGTGAACTGGCCATCATCTCTTCGGGTTTTTCTTTGTGTGTGCCAATTTTCTTCTTGGAATCGCAACACTACAACGTCTACTGTTGATTCCAACAAATGTTACCACTTCTTAACATTTATCAGAAAAGCTGAACATTCCATATATATATATATATATATATAAGACTGTCCAGTATTCTTTATAAACTTAAATAACAGTAAATTTAGTAAGAAATAAAAGAGATTAAAAAATATAAAGAAAATACCATACAAAAAATAATAGTAAACAAAAAATTATACAAATAGCAAGTAAGGAATAATTAATAGCCCTTTCCAACGAAAAAATATCAGAGTTCAAATATGTAACAACTAAGTCCAAACATTCCAGATAAAAATTAAAAAAAAAAGAAAGAAAGAAAATAATAACTATTTATCATTGAAGTGTTGTCGCCTAAGTAATCATTTTGTAAGCTTGGCTAAATTTAGACTAAAAGTATGGGGCAACCATTGAGAAGCGATATCATTACTACTCTTGTTTGCTAATCATTACATCACATCACAAACTTAAGGTAACGTAAATTTACCGTCAAATTATATAGTCGATAAATCAGAATAAATATCCCGCCACACACACACAAACACACACACACACACACACACATATATATATATATATGCGTGAATATTGTAACAATGAAAAAATAAACATATCGATATATTCAAATAAGACGTTTTGAATATAAAGTGTTCGATGTTATTATGTTAGAGCAGGTAAAAAAATTAAAAATATTCGAATCATGAACTCTTGAAGTCTCCTTTAAAGTACATAATCATCAGACGGGACTATATCTAAATATGAGGTTTACTATATTTATATATAAAGTGTGCTCAATATTAGTGATAATCTGTATGTATCTTAAGATAGCGGTGTTGACTCTGCGTCCACGCTGTCTTTATATAAGCCCTCTCAAATATATATAGATATATAAGGGAACACGCTAGCCCCATACCTCTTTATCATCTGTCTAGACTACGTGCTTTGAACATCGATTGATAAAATCAAAGAAAACGGCTTCGAGCTGACAAAGACAAGAAGTAGAAGGTACCCCGCAAAAACAATTACCGACACCGACTACGCCAATGACATAGCGATTCCGGCAAATACACCCAAGCAAGCCGAAACACTACTGCATAGTTTGGAACAAGCCACCGCAGGCATTAGCCTCCATGTCAATGCACACAAAACTGAATAAATGTGCTTTAATCAAACAGGCGATATTTCCTCACAAGACGGAAGCTCTCTGAAACTGGTAGACAAGTTCACCTACCTAGGAAGCAGTGTCTCATCAACCGAAAAAGACATCGACCCGCGGCTAACAAAGGTATAGACAGCTATCGATAAGCTATCGATCATATGGAAATCAGACCTGACCGATAAAATGAAACGGACTTTCTTCCAAGCAGCGGTCGTATCGATAATGCTATATGGATGCACTACTTGGACGCTAACAAAACGGCTGGAGAAAAAATCTAGACGGCGATTACACAAGAATGCTGAGAGCAATATTAAACAAGTCCTGGAGGCAACATCCAACAAAGCAGCAACTATACGGTCACCTACCTCCCATCGGGAAAACTATCCAAGGTAGACGAACCAGACACGCAGGACACTGCTGGAGAAGCAGGGACGAGCTCATAAGTGATGTACTCCTATGGACCCCCACATGGGCGAGCAAAAGCAGGACGACCAGCTCGAACATACATACAGCAGCTCTGTGAGGATACGAGATGTAGCCCTGAAGACCTGCCAGAGGCGATGAACAATAGGGAGAAGTGGTGACAGAGGGTCAGGGATATCCGAGCTGGCGACACGACATGATGATGAATATTTATATATATATATATATATATATATATATATATATATATATGCATACATAAATGTTGTGCCTAGTGGGCTTAGTTGGTAGAATACACCGTTTGCACCTCAGCCCAGAGGTAAGACTTCCCCAAGGAGTGTCCTGTATATGACACTAAACATGCTGGAGCTTTGGGAAATGTAGAGCACCACTTCATTGCCATCGCTCCCAAGTCCACTTTCGCCCGGAGTGGTAGCATCTGATAGGAGCCTAACTACTGATCAAATAGAATAAAACTGCGTACTGATGCTAAACTGAATTGCTTGAAATAGAACTGTTTTTTACATGGAAACTGTACTTACGCTAAACTGAATTGTTTGAAATGGAATTGTTTTGACATTTTGTGTAAAAGGTTTTGACATTGACAGTGTTTAAACAAAAAGTATACTTATAACAAATTGGATTGTTTGAATAAGAACCGTTTAACTAAAATGAATAGTTTGAAAAAGAAATGTTTTTGACAGTTAAACTTACTTATGCTAAACAGAGGTGTTTGAAATAGAACTGTTTATTAGTGAAAAATGGATCTGGCTTTAGATAACCTACAAAGGTTGATATGCCATAAAACCCAAACAAACAAACCAAGAAACATACATATTGATAACACATTTTTGTATATAAGTATTATTACATTATTACACCCTAAACACGCCCAATATACATATATATATATATATATATAGGATGTGGAAGCAAAATAAGGAATATTCAAGTATAATGATAAACGATTCTATTATAAAACAAGATTAGTTTTAATTGTAATAAATAAACAAAAAAATAAGAAGATAGACAAAAAACAATAGATGTATCCAATATGGTCACCATTTTTTTTTTTTTTTTTTTTTCAGATAATGTATCAACACACTTTCGAAAGGATTTGCATGCCTTCAAAGTAAATTCTTCTGACATTTTCTTCCAATCCGCAGCCTTAAGCGAACCAAAATTCGGATGGGATGTTTCATTTGTTTTGCTTTTTAAAACACCCCAGATAGTGTAACCAAAGGGGTTATGGTTTGGCCTTAAATCTTGTTTAATTGCTGTCCTCACAGTTTTCGTATATGTACCGCCGAAGCTACACAGTTTTCTTGTAGACTTTTAATTCAGAAGCGCGCTTTCTTTTTGACATTGCGGCGTTCTTCTTAATCGCTGTAACGAGAACTGTTAAACCCCCTCCTTTTGGTGTTTTGTTCAATCTTTCTCTAACCCTTTTCCTTAAAAAGCTTTTTTTCTGTAAAAATCTTTTTTGCTTTTTTTAACGATAGACAAAGAAATTTTAGCTTGGTTTCGGCGTTAAGCAAATCATAGATTCACTGTTGTTGTTTTTTTCTTGTTCACTCACAGTTGGCTGAATTTTAGAAAAAAGAAGAGTCCTTGAACAATAGAGCTAATAATGAAAATTAAGATTTATAGAGTTTTTTTTTTTTTTTTAAACTGGACTAATCAGACTTAGAGACACGTTATAAAGATTATTCCATATTTTGCTTCCGCACTATATATATATATATATATATATATATATATATATATTTGATTATATATATATATATATATATATATATATATATATATATTTGATTATATATATATATATATATATATATATATATATCGTGTTATGCTGCTAAGTATATGAAAAACAATTTGCATCTAACCGCATTATATTCTATTAAATCAAGAACATGACGCAATCATCATTCAGCGCGACTAAAAATACTTATGAGAAGTACTTTTTACTCACATTATGAACGTTACTCTATAGAAAGTCGAACTCATGAATATTTGAACAATTACAATATGTGTCTTTTATTGCTTCAGATTACAGGGTCCATCAAGCATTTTGAGCAGACGAATGCGGGGGAATCAAATTAACTTCCTTGTATAGCAATTCTTCTAATGTGAGTTTGACTTTTTAGTCTCCTTTATCGATTCTCAGCTTTTAGACGGATAAAATAATATTTCACAATTCATATAAAAGAAAATATATCTACAAATTTAACATTCAGAACCACAAATCATGAATAAACGCCTTATCATATCGATTGCAATAAAATTTTGTTCTTCTTTTGTAATATTTATCCGTGTAACTCCCACTGTTAAACAATGAGAAACGAATTGTGTGTTTCAACAAATACTAATGAAAAGTACAGCATGGTTAATTATTTCCAAAATTTAAACAATGAAATAGAGCGCTATATTAAATATTCTTATAAAAATTATAAATTTATATCATCTAAAGAATTTCTTTTTGAGAGTTCTGTTTTGTTCATTCGATGGTTGGTTTTACGCCGTGTCAATCCTTTGATGGATTATTTAATGTCGATATGTTCAATTTATATATATATATATATATATATATAGAGAGAGAGAGAGGGATGGTTACTGTTGTTGGAAATGGACACGGTAACGCGAGTTTAAATACCGAACGAGAATGTTTGCATTTAACTAATACCCTTGAGAAAGGTATGAATTCAACCATTCTCGCTCCAGGAATGGATAAATACAAGGGCAGGCAGGACTCTCTAATCTTGGTATGATAGCCAGTCTGGGAGAAGGACAAGTCTGAATTAAAACTTGTTAATCTCTGCTTAAAAAGTTTACTTTGTGTTGTATCCTAATCGTGTAGAGGGGTTGGATATATATATATATATATATATATATATATATATATTAGAGAGAGAGAGAGAGAGAGAGAGAGAGAGAGAGAGAGAAAGATGGCGGATGAGAGAGGGAAAATCAAAGAAAACGAAAAGAGAAAGAAGTACTCGGCCCTTGCCAGAAAACTAAAAAACAAATATGTGGAACATAATGGAAACAGTGATACCAATTATAACTCGGCCGCTCGGAACGGTTCTGAAGAGTAGTAATCGGTGGACATGCCGACACCATCGAAACTAAAACATTAATAAGATTGACTAGAATACTGAGAATAGTCCTGATGACTCAGACTTCAGTGAAAGACCATCAGCTAACGCTGGTTTGAGAAACTTGTAATAATAATAATAATAATAATATGGCACTAGAGGACTTGGAAGTTGGCGGACGAGTGGAGACCATCCAAACGACAGCATTGTTGAGAACGGCCAGATTACTAAGAAGAGTCCTGGAGACTTGAGGAGACTTGCTGTCACTCAGACTCCATTGAAAAACCATTGGCTAACGCTGATGTGAAAAGCTCTAATGAGTGAATAATAATATAATTATGATATATGCCCAAACCAGAAACACTCCATGAGAATGAGATCAACCAACTTCTCTGGGATTTTGAGATACAAGCAGATCACCTAATCAAGGCCAGATATTCAGACCCAGCGATTGTTAAGAAAAAAAAAGTAAAAAGAAAATAAAGAGAACCAGTCGAATAGTGAACTTTGCCGTTGTAACTGACCACAGGATAAAAATTGAAAGAAAGTGAAAACAGTGATAAGTATCTTGACTTTGCTAGAGAACTGAAAAAAAGCTATGGAAGATAAAAGTGACGGTGATAACAATTGTGATTGCTGGGATCGTTACAGTCACCAAAGGATTGGTACAGGGACAGGAGGACTTGGAAGTAAGAGGACAAGTGGAGACCATCCAAAGTACAGCATTGTGCCCAGTCGGCTTGGGCTGTAGAATACACCGACTGCTCCTCAGCGCAGTGGTAGGACCACCCTAACGAGTGTTCTGTATATGACACTAAACAATCTGATGATGATGTTCCAGTAATGCAGAGTATATGCAGAATACCTCTTCATTGCCATCGCTCCCAGATCCCCTCTAGCTTTGAGTGGTATCATCTGATAGGGTCCTATCTATGAGTCAAATAGAAAAAAAATATGTACTTGTGCTAAGCTGAATTGCTTAAAATAGAACTATTGACGACATTCAACCTGTGTACTTACGCTAAACTTAATTGCTTAAAATAGAACTGTTTTTTTACATTTTACAGTGTGTTATATGTATAAAAATGGATTTGGCTTTGATGAACTATAATGGTTGTTGTGCCATAAAACCAAACCGAACCAAACCAAGTATATATATATATATATATATATATATATATATGTGTGTGTGTGTGTGTGTGTGTGTGTGTGTGTGTGCACTTATACAAACACTAGTCCTGCTGGCTGGGACCGTAAAATACGTCGACTACACTTCTGCAGAAGGGTAAGACACCCAACAAATAACGAGCCCATCGGTGGATGGTGAGCAGTTATGCTAAAGTACTAGACCCTGGTGGCTGAGCAGTTTGTGGCCCTGCTGTCAAAGTAGTCACGGAAAATGCATCATTCGATCTTGGGCCTTACTAAATAAGACAGGTGGTCGGGGAGACCGAATCCAACCAATTGGCTGGTTATGTCAATCCCTTGCATCTATATTATTCAATGCAAAGCGTATACTTCAAATCGCTCCTGTGGCAAAGTTTCATCTTGAAGGCGTTAGAAGTGGGTAGCGGAGGGTTAACTACGCTGACATAGCAATGATTAAAAACCACCTAAACTATGTGCAAACAAATATGTATACTTGATTAGAATTTTGACTGCAGGCAGTTCTTGAAAACAATCAACTGTGAGCAAAAAAATGAACTACATTAACTAGACTTATTAGTGTCAGAAATATATGAAACCATTGAAATATGTGTAAACAATTGAGTTCTAACTCATTAAAAAAATGGCTCCAAAGAACTATTCCCAGACAAACCACACACACACA
>OY757912.1:40901847-40939347 GCA_963585895.1 Sepioteuthis lessoniana | reverse complement strand
TCCATATCTCCGCATGGGAGTTTGATGGTAATATAAAGTCGACGATTTTGAACGAAAGGCAGTGAAATTCCGCTGTTCGCGCAAGCTTGTCCCGTCGTTACCCCGTGTGCTTTTTCTTGGCCATCTAACTTACACCGAAGTGTCTAGACCTCATAGACGAACGATTCGAATACCTCTCTGGATTGCTTCTACTTCACACAAGCGTCTGTCGAGAAAATAAATACATATTTTTATGTATATATTACGTGTTGTCGTTTGTTTGGCCAGAGCGAAACGTAATAGTCTGTCGGGACGGCAAAGTCCACCATACGGCCAGTTCTCTTTTTTAAAATTATCTCTAGGACTGGTCTTTTGGTCAGGCTTTGGTGATCTGTTTGTTTCTCAAGTTATCATGATGTCTTTTTTAGACATTTGTTTTTCCCACTAGCTGTTGGTTGTCCACGGTAGTCTGATCGACAGAAAGTCCCTCAAGTCTCAAGGAGTCTTCTTAGTATTCTCGCCGATCTCAGTAATGCTGAAGTTTGGGTGGTCTCCTCTTGTCCTCTTATTTCCAAGTCCTACTGTCCTTATACCAATCCTTTAGGGAATGTACCCAGCACGCCAATTACATTTAGTATCAACGCCACTTACATGTTCAATAGTTTTTTTTTTCCAGTTTTCTTGCAACGTCTAGGTACTTATCTCTCTTTTCGCTTTCTTTCAGTTTTACCCTGTAGTCAGCCGTAACGACAAAGTTCACGATTCGACAGTTTATTTTGTTGACAATCACTAAATTACTTGTAAGCAGATATTAGCATGAATAAAAGACTGACATAAGCATTGAATAACCCAATCAACTCATCGAGCAAAACAAATCAAGCTAACTCTGATTTACCAATTAACCAAGGACGCATTTGTATGTGAAATTTTAGCCCAATAAGAGAGAAACAGGGTTCTTGGCATAAATTTTGGATGTAGTGCAAATATCTATATGTGAGTAGGGAGAGGGTTCGCAAATAGTCTGGGAGACCTGGGTTTAATCCCAGGTCGAGTCATACCAAAGACTTTAAAAATGGTACTAAATACCTCCTTGCTTAACACTCAGCAATAAAAGGTACGTATCAAGGGTAAAGTGGAGCAATCCAGGGAAATGAGTAGCGTCCTTCTCTACACCTCAGTGTAGTAGCTATTGAAAAGGGAGCCTTCTGGTCGCCCTCGACTACGGTCGCTAACTTTACTTTGACTGGGACAATGATCCGGGAGACAGGGGTTCAATCCCGGGTCGAGTCATACCAAAAACTCAAAAAATGGTACTTGATTCCGCCTTATTTAGCACTCAGCACTATAAGTTGAGGATCGAGGATAAAGTGGAACAATCCCGGGAATGGAGTTACGCCTTCCCCTACACTTTGGTGTAGTAGCTTTTGAAAAGGGAGCCTTCCGGTAACCCTCAACTAAGGTCGCCAACTTTACTTACTACTTATTTTTGATAGGTGAATGTGTTATTATTTTTTCAAATTTTATACAGAAACCGATTTGGATTTATTTAAAAATATTAAAACAGAAACAATAGTTCATGGAAAGTTAAAAGAAAAAAAAATTCGTTTACTCTTTTGTTTGAGATTTAAAAAAACTGACAATCCCTGTTTAATTAATTCACTTAGTGTTTAGGACTGATATATTTTTTAAATGAAGCAAAGCTGAATAAATGAACAGGAATAATATAGTGAAACAGAATGTGTAATTTATTATTAATACATTTTTTTCTTCTTTTTATTTAGCGTTAGAGGATATTTTTGGCATGGAAACCTGAAAGCGTGATAATCATCACCTTTCTGGGTCATTATTCTTTCGGTAAGTAAACGGCTCGATTGATAAGATGTTCTCTTCTACCGCAAAACAAGAATCCTTCGTTTTTTCTTCATTTCAAGTTTATATTTCAAGAAATAAGTATTTCAGTTTAAAAAATTGACAGTAATCTTAAAACTGCACGCTAGATTATTACTCATTTGATCTCCATACTTAAGAAAGTGAATGGAAGTCGAAATAAATCATTCATTGGTGTCTGTTAAGGGAATTTTAGGGAAGGCTGATCGAATGTATTTATCTTCGAAAGTTTGGTTTGGTTTCGCTGGATATATCAACCATTGTAGGTTTTTTAATGTCAAACCCTCTTTATACATATACAATAAATAGATATATGATTCGTAAACACATTTTGTAGATAACATTCTTAAACGAGACTGGGCCCTATTGCTATATAACAGTCACAATTTTTACGTCATTTATATGTATGCCAATAGTTTGTTCTATTTGACCCATAGATAGGACCCTAGCAGGTGCTTACACATCGGGGTAAGAGTATACCAAGGAGAAATGGCATTGAAGGGGTACTTTGTTTTTCTCAAAGGTTTAAGGCTGGAGCCTCACTATCAGATTGTCTAATGTCATATACCAGGACACTCGTTGGAGAGAGTCATACCCCTCTGCAGAAATGTAATCGGTGTATTCTACAGCACCAAAAGACTGGGATGTCAAAAATTCAGGTTTGCAAATGAATGATGCATTGTCAGCTCAATTCTATTCGTGTTAAATGTGTCTGCTTGTAAATAAACTGACGTGTTTTAAGTGCGGAAAAAACAGTATATTACTGGGTAAATATAGAATAAAGAGTATACAACTTGTGTCTGACCAATACGCCAAACTTAAAGATGCGGTTGGTTGGTTGGATTTAATGGCATATCAAACTCCAAAGGTTATTTAATGTTAGAGCCTTTTTACACATATATTATATATATGATTTGTAAACGCATATTTTTAGGTTGGTGATGGTTGTGCTTTATGGCAATTTAAGCTCTTAAGGGTCATTAAGTGTCAAATTCTTATATATATATATATATATATATATATATATATATATATATATATATATATATATATTAATTGTAAATAAATAGTCCGGAATTAGTGTTTTAAAATTGGTCCAGGCTTTTTGTTTGTATAAACTTGATGGCCGAAGGTGTTGGTAATATAGTCTATATATCTAATAGGAGTCCAATTGTTTTAAGCAGTTGAATATGTTTTTGAGAGCAACTTTTTAAAATAGTTCCTTCATGCTGTTCGCCTTATAACACTTTTTCCTGGTGTGGTTGAGTTTAGTGCATTCTATCATAATGTGCTTGATTGAGTATTGGTTTCCACATGGAAATTTTGGGGGGAGGTTCTTCTTTAAGAATGAAGGAGTGAGTCAGTTGAGTGTGTCCAATGCGTAGTCGATTTAGGGTAGTTTCTTCTCTTCTGGTATTATAAGGATCCAGATGCAGATATTAGTTGATAAAAAAAGAAGGAACCGTTTATTGTTAAGTAATTATCACAATTTCATTTTCAATATTAACTTTGTTAAAGAACATAATTAGTATTGTCTTACTCAACTTGGTAAAAATTATGGAATCAACACACTTAGAGGTTGTTCAATTAGGATATTTATTTAACAGTATTTATTAGGATATTTATTTAACTGTTAAATTAGTTCAATTAGGATATTTATTCAACTGTTAAAATTTAAAATTTAACATTTTTATAAACTGTTAAAATTTGACTGCATATAAACTATTAAAATTACGGAATTAGCATACTTAAAGGTTGTTCACTTATGATATTTATTTGACAGCATAAAAAGCTAGTGGCATATATGACACAAAACATTTTTCTTTCATACCTGACCTTTCTGGCTTTATGAAAATACTTTAAACAAATTAGACTAAATTATTTAAATTGATGGTATATTTTTTCCGAACTATGCAGAAGAAATTATTCCAGAGTAATCCGATGTTCAGGAATGTCCCAGTCAGCTTGGATTGCAGTATACACAGACTGCATCTCTGCAGAGGGGTAAGACTTCCCGAACAAGAATTCTGGATATAACACTAAACAATCTGATTGTGGGACTCAAGTAATGCTGAAGCTTTTGGGAAAGTGGAGAACCCTTCATTGCCATCGCTTCCAGGTCTGCTCTGGCCCGGAGTGGTACCACCTGACAGGGTCCTATCTATTGGTCAAATAGAACTGTTTGACATTTATACTGTGTACTTTGACATTTAAATTGAGTTCAAACAAAAGTCTTATGCAAAACTGATTTTTTTAGAATAGGACAGTTTAACCATTTAATTGTGTGTAAACAAATGACTGATGTTCAGTTGAATTGTTAGTTATACATAGCAATAGAACCATTTACCATTGTTGACATGCTAAACTGAATTCTTTGAAATAGAATTATTTAATTATTTAAATCTGTGTAAACAAATGACTGATGTTGAATTGAATAGTTTGTGTTAAATGGCGATTTTTGAAAGCAGTTGACTGTGTGCAAACAAATGATTAATTGTAAATAGAATTATTCGTTTTTTGGGGGTTTTTTTTACATTAAGGGATTTCGGACTATTGTTTTCATCTTTATTGTTACTTCCACAACGTTTCGGTCGATATGTCCTCCGGCCTTCTTCAGGTGTTTGCGAACTCTGGAACCTTCACGGAATTTCGAACTACGTCCTTTATTGAATCCACGGGCGTTTCCTGTTCTGATTCCGTTAGCCATAACCGGTTACAAGTGTTAAGTATTCCTGTATTGTTGCTCGCCTGCAGTCATGATTGAATCTGCAATCTCCTGATGATTGTCTCCTTAGAAGCCTTGGGAACCAACGCCTATAACCGTTACGCTATGTGTCCTGCTTATTCGTATTAGAAAGAAATAAGTGAAACCATTATACTGTGTGCAATAGAAATGAGCTCATGCTCATTTAAAAATGTTATCTATAAAATGTGTTTAGAAATCATTTATTTAATATATATGTAGAAAAACGAATTTGGTATAAAATGGTTGATATGCCATAAAACCTAACCAAACCAAACCAAACCAAATCATATATATATCTAATGTCAAGCTCATTGTCCAAGTGGGTAGAGTGTTCACCTAATGGCCCAGGAGCCCTGAGTTCAATCCCAGGTCAAGAAATACCAAAGACTTAAAAAATGGTACTTGATACTTCCTTGCTTAACACTCAACATTATAAGGTACGTATCAAGAGTAAATTGGAGAAATCCGGGGGAAGGAGTAGCGCCCTCCTCTACACCTCGGTGTAGTAATTATTGAAAAGAGAGCTTTCGGGTCGTCCTCAACTACAGTCGCCAACTTTATCTACTTACTTTACTTTTATAAAGAGGATTTGGCATTTAATAACCGACAATTGTTTGTATGCCATAAAACCAAACAAAACCAAATCAAATCCTGACAAAGACTCGGTCAGACGAACGCATAGACGAGAAACTGACAGTTACCAAAAACCATTGATTCTATGTGTACCATACTGTAACTTAGATAATGTTCGCTCTATCACTGATACTGAGCTCTATTTATTACTAGATATAACAACCAACATATATATATATATATAGTTTGGAAGTCACGCTAAAAAAACAAAAAAAAATGTTATATAATTAAGGTAATGCTATTTTATATTAATCATTTTTCGTGAATTGAATTAACATGACCAAAAAATTCGGCGAACACTTACGCACGGCATACGGAACCACTGGACAGCTGTTTCGACCTTATTAGTTCTCATCAGCAGTGCATACTGTGATCTCCCCCTTTTCTGGTCATGGTAATTCAATTCACAATATAATTCCTCAACTTAAAAATGAAAAATATACATCTATATACTTGCCCTCGAGGTCATAATAATTACGAAGATGCGTATTCTTAATCCTCTTGGGAATACGTGGCCCTGGAGGTGACCGCGTCCTCTGTAAAGAGTACGGATGTACTTACAAGACACACTCAGGTTAATTGGCCGCGCAATTTCCATGACTAGTTAATTTGGCGTCACTTGTGTGCGATATGGATTGATAGCTGAGTTGTAGAGTTTCGCCTCTGCATTCTGTGGTCGCTGTCTCGATCTCCAGTGGGGGAGATCACGGTATGCATTGCTAATGAGACCTAATAAGGTCGAAATAGCAGTCCGGTGTTTCCGTTTATCATGCGGAAGTGTTCTCCGGCTTTTCTGGTCATTGTAATTTAATTCACAATATAATTCCTCTACTTAAAAAGAAAATGTACATCTAATCATTTTTCGTAAATTATATTTTATTATTTACTTCGGTAAAGCTTTGAAGAAACTCGGTGTCTCTTAGTTCAGCTGTATAGACCGCGCCGAAAGCATATGACAATCCTTATTTGTCATGATAAACCTCCAGACAGGCAATGGGGTCGGAGGGCCGTTGGAGTGAATTGAGCGGGTGGTTGATGTCGTACCTGGAAGAGATGGTCCTGAGAATTTGAGGATTTTAGAAAGGCCAGAGTTGATTTTCGACCATTGAAGTGCAAGGCAAGTTTTTTCGGATCTGATCAAAGAGGTCAGTTTGGGTCTCTACCGGCAGAGATGAGTTAAGATGCTGAGGAGAGGCAGCATACTATAGTTAGCATAGTCCCTTAAGTATTGTGTTTCTCTCCTCGTGTCGCTGAGGACTGATGGTAGAAAGGAATAAACTCGTTCGTGCCGCCTTTATTTTGTATTATTATTTTTATTATTATAATTGATATCATCAAATCAATGTAACAAAATAAGCTTGATATTTATTCAATCTAAAAAATATTAGACTCCTTTATTGTTTTATTGCTTTAAAAACTAGTATGCATTTACCCACCTCCCTTTCACTATGAACAGGATGCGAAGTCAGTTTTGAGTGGTTTACAGCTGTTATGAATTCCGAATTTTTTACTTTCTCTTAGACTGGTTGCCTTTCTAAGAATGATTTGGTGCGACTTTAGCCTTATCCTTTATTCATAATTAGTGGGAGAAGATGCGAATTTATGTTTTACCTTAGAGCATTAGCACGAAATGAAAAGTAAACAGCCTTATCCACGATTTAAAGTCGGTCCGTCAAATTTCTTTTCTACGACGACACCCGTTACACCATATGTTCCTCTTTAGTAAATATAAAAATATGTATTAATGATATTTACCTAACCCCTCCGCTCGGGCAGGATATGACACAAGGTCAATCTTTTTAAGCGGAGTTTAACAGCTTTGAATTCAGTGTTTTCCTTCTCCTAGACTAGTCGCCTCACCAAGGCTGAAGAACCTAGTCTGCCCTACTATTTACCCATAGCTGGAGGGAGAATAAGTGGATTCATACCTTTCCCAAGGGTATTAGTGCTATGTGAAATGAAATCAGTCTCGTCCAGGATTTGAACTCGTATCGTATAAAAATATGTATTAATCTAAGTTTTAAAATTAGTATTTACTCGGATGTGTCTAAAACTTTTTGCCATATTTTTGTACGTACTTGTTTGTGGCACGTATATCACGTGACTGAAGTTGTTAAAACCCGAAGAAGATACCGCAGGTGGTTGGTAGTACGGCCGTAATTGGTACGCAGGCGAGTCGTGCATTGCGTCACTCCATGAGTAATTTGTAAATCTTACAAATGAAAGAGCATCGTAGTCTAATTCGGGGACCCTTGTTTTCGAGTTAGTAAGCAATCACAAGAATTTGTTGCACGGTTGATAATAATACAAAGACTAGATAGTTGAAGAAATTTCGATCTGGTTGCAAGAGTCTACATGATTAAAGGTCAAGTAGTCTTAAAGCATTGGATTCCGAGGCCGTGCTCTCAGCCACTGATGCAAACCCAGTGAGTAGCACTCGGAGAGTATCAGGTGATGTCGATACTCAACAGATTGGCTTGTCACCTTATGACCTCGGCAAGAGCATCTGGAGCTGCCAAATTGTACCTTACTTAACCAAAATATTGCAAAACTTTTGACATATCCAAGGCAAGTCCTTTTTTTTAAATCATGGTTTTGAATATCGATGTCATTGATACGGCTAAGTTTTGTCAAAGATCATGATTGACATCTTGTGCTTAAGTTGTCGATATTAATTCCTTCAGATGATCTACGGTGATGATTTCTTTTGGAGTAATCATTATTTTCTTAATCTTCTGCAAATTCTCTATCGGATAAGGATGTTGGGCGAAATTCCAAGAACTTGTGGGATTATCGCCCTTGTTTGCCAAAGAATTTCTACTCGTAACCTCTAAATGTCATTGTCAAAGTTGTATATCAGAAAGTAGCGTGAAATAAAACTCTTTCTTCGCAGAGTAGTCAAGGTACAAAGACCAATTCTAATGCCGCTTTTGAGGGAAGTATTCGTTTCTAGCTAATCTTGTGTTTTATTAAAGGGAACACAAAAGAAGACGACACAGCTTGCAATTTCCTTTGCTTATTTGTTTACACATAAGTATTTTTAATTCCAAACAACCAACAACCAAGGAAGACTTCCAAAATTTGTAAGTGTATCACAAACGTTCATATTTTTTAGTAAAATTCATATACACACACATAGTACAATCAGAACATATCAACCTTTTTATTCACTTATTTTGTGGCTGATTTTATTTTGTATTCTTTCCGTTAGAGTTTTTCCGACAACAGAATATGTTGTTAATAGTAAGCCTTTTATAAAATTTTTATCATTCATTCTGTTCGAAGTAACAACATTTCTCATTCTGCTATTCCGGTTAATATCAAACAAAATGTATGCAAAATATATTCAACAAAATATACGCGGCAATTTCTCGAAAAACTCAGCATCATGATAATGTGTCCGTATTTTGTGTAGGGGTGAGACATGGTTCACAATCTTCTATGAAAAGAGTGTCGAGTCTTATTTGCCTGAGGATAAGAAATCGAGAAGTAAACAAAGGTTTCCTAAGAAATACTTTTTCAGAAAAAAAATCGGACGATAAGGAATTATTAAAAACTCTACTAAAATAAATTATGGGGAAGCTTCCAGGCATTTCGTTACAAGAAAACGAAAGAAAACAGCGCAAAAAAGAGGATTGGTGATACGTTTTAATAAGGAACCACAAAAACTTGCAAAAATGTTTGGCGATAAAAAGAACGGGGTCCTTGATATACGAAAAATAATAGTTTTCCGGTGTTTCTGAGAAAGTTCAGTAGACTCAACAGTAGATATCTATGCATAGGAAAATTCGGCACTGCAGCAATGAAATTATCGGAAGTGAAATATTTTGCCCAGTAATCGAGGGCAAAAAGCGCAGTAAGTATTAACTGTCGGTCACAGAAGCTGTATAAATCATATTCATCAGTTCTTTAATTCCTTTGGAAGGTTTCGAGAAAAGTGGATTTTGAGAAATCCATCGTTGAGGTTCAGGGTTCAACATGTGAGGCAAGGAGAAGAGCCTCAAAGCCTAAAACCAATTTCAGTTAATTTCCTTACTCAATACCTGAAGGTAGGATATTTTTCGATGTTCATGCTAAAAGAATGACGATATTTGTTTTGAGCGATAATTATATTGGTTGACCTGTGTAATGAAATCAAGAATACTACGAGCACCATTGAAAAACTTCTGGAAGCAAAATCCTACGAAACAATAGCTATCTGACTACTTACCTCCCATTTCTGAAACCATCTAAATAAGATTAACAAGACATGCGATACACTGATGGATAAGCGAAGACGAACTCACTAGTGGTGTTCTCCTATGCACCCCTTCAATTGGTCGAGCCAGTGTTTGCCGACCAGCAAGAACTTACCAACAACTCTGTGCAATCACAGGGAGTAGTTTGGAAGACCTGCCAGAAGCGATGGATGATAGGGACCGATGGAGAAAGAAGGATTCCGGGAAATCCCTACTAGCAGTGCAAATTGATGATGGTGACTTGTGTAATGTGGAGGCTACCACCCATCCCTCGTGAACTTGGTGCTCAGCTGTGTGACCAACAGTGAGGGGTCAATCAGAGGAACTTTTAAGGTGGTTGAAAGAAACGGTCACACGCTAGAGTTAGGAGTGTGTTGGGGTGTCTCCCATACAGATGGACTCGCCCTCATATGACACATACCGGCTAAGCTCTCTTCTGTGCAGTCTCGACGAGCCGTCACCAAGAACGGATGTAATGTTCATGATTGTGTTAAGCTGAGAAGAGGTTTCTCCCAGCTATCGTTTATGCATGTACTATTTTCCTTCAATATATTTCTTATCACTCATTTTCGAGTCGTGTTATCATTTCAACCTTTCCTTGACCATAACAGAGTGTTTGAAAAGGATCAGTCTGTTAGTAACCGGCAGAGAACAAATAAGGACCTAAATTTCGAGACTAGCGACCCGACCTAATAGGACGTCGTCTGCCTTTTAGAAAACGATAGAGTTTTTCTTTATCGAGTCGTAAATTCCTCTTCATGTCTACTTGATTTCAAAAAGTTAAAATTCTTTGTTTTTCGACTTGCATTGAAGGTGAAGCTGTTCTGTGGAACGACATAAAATGCAAGGCTCTATAGATATTTGAGTTTCACGTAAACTGGTTTGATCTCCAGGATGTCTCTGCGTCACTGACGCATGCGCTGATAAAAATTCAATGGATTTTTTTTATTGCTAAAAGATATCAGATATTTTTATATCAATGTGTACATTTGACGTATAGGAGATTATCCAATACGAAATATTCCACTGAATGGCAAAAAGTAGATATTAGTATTATGACAGGTTTGGGTAATTTCTCAGATTTGTGATGAATATATTTACCCAACTCCTCCGCTACGGGCAGGTTGCAACAGAAGTCAATCGTTAAGCAAAGTAAAGCTAGTTTGAATTCAGTTTTCCTTCTAGACGTTTCTGAACCAAGGCTAAAGAACCCATTTACCCTTAACAGGGGAAGAGAACAGATGGATTCATTCCATGGAAATGAGCCCAAATTGATGCACAAACAGTTGGATCACCGATTTGATTTACATCGACGATAAACTTTACGCTAACCGCTTCTCATCGTATTTGTGATGTAGAAGTAAGTTATTATGCAGTCAGGGGACAAATACTGAATTTAAGAAAAATGAAGAGAAAATATCATTTTTTATGAACGAATCGACACTTATTTCAGAATGGAAGTCAGTTGAAACATTTAGCCCGTTTTAGAGCATTTTACTTATGCTTATATGAAAATAAATTCTTTAAAATGCCAAAGTCTACTCTTAAAAAAAAGTAAGCGACTAGGGTAGGTGGCAGTACAGCTGTTGTTTTAACCATCCGTTCAGATCAACCATCTTGAGAGGTTATCTTGTACCTTCAATGGCAAATTTGATTTTGCGATTCTTAAAATTAAAAAAAAAGACTAATATAAGATAAAATGTAATATAAATTAACCCAGAGATTAATATAAGATAAAATGTAATATAAATAAAATTTTAATATTAATACTAAATCACACGCAGTTTCCAATAGCCGGTACACTGATTTTAACCATTTACAGGAACCTCACATCACCCAGGCCGTAATTCAGACAACTACGGTTTCTTGCTTACTGTATATTGGAAGTAGATCTATACATCAGGCATAGGTTTTAACCTGAATTTCAGTCGCCCAGTCGGCTGGAGCTGTAGAATAGACCTCCCCAAAGTGTGACCTGGATATGACACTAAACAATCTGATGGTGAAATTCCTGTGATGCTGGAATTTGGGAAATGCGCAGTACCCCTTCATTGCCATTGCTCTCTGGTACACTCTGGCCCGAAATGGTAGCACTTGATAGGGTCCTATCTATGGGTTAAATAGAACTAACTGCATACTTACGCTTAACTGAAATGTTTGAATTAGAACCGTTTGATATAATCTGAATAGCTTGAAATAGAAATGTTTTTGACAATTAAACTCTTCTTACATTTAAACTGCGTGCTTATGCTAAACTGAATTGTTTGAAATGGAACTGTTTTTGACATTGAAATTGTACTTACGCTAAACTGAATTGTTTAATATAGAAGTGTCTTGACATTGAACTGAATACAAACAAAATCTACACTTATACTAAACTGAATTGTTTGAATTAGGACTTTTGGAATAAACTGAATTGCTTGAAATAGAAATATTATTGACAATTAACTGTGTACTCAAGCTGAACTGAATTATTTGAAATAGAAATATTTGCATAAAAATAAATTTGGTGTTAAATAACCAACAGAAGTTGATATGTCATAAAACCAACCAACCGACCATCCAACCAGAATTTCAAGCAAATAATCATGACTTATATGCTGGATTGAATTGTATGCCATGAAATATTTGGAATAGTTTCCTTAAAAAGTAGTATCGGTCATTCTATCCATGTCAGTCAATGTGAAAGAATTAAAAAATCCGACCGATTCAATATATATGGAAAGATAACTTGTCTCAAACACATCCTTAAAGGTTATGCTTTTTCTATGAAAATCTACACGTAAAATACTGTTTCCAGTAGATTTACTAGCAGTTGAGAAGTAAGATGTCAGAAATTACTGTTTGCAAAATGGAAGAACATTTCGGATGGGTGGATTTGATGTCATAGGAATTGGTTGTATTGTAAAGTTGAGGGATCTTATAACTTTGAAGGCGACAGTTGTGTGTATCCTCTCATATCGAATGTCGTCTCTGATTGATTTTAACGCCGTGTCAACTCATCTAGGGCTGTTTTATGCCTAGACGTTAAGGAATCGCATACATTGTATATTTATTTTAACATAGTTTTATATAATTGTTTTTCAAAGTGAACTATTTGTCTACAGTTGCATGATATCAGGAATTCCTATCTAATATCTCATAAACGTCTATATTCCTGTCTAATATTTTATAATCGTACCTAAGGTCAACTTGATGCAATAGTTATTACATACGATGCACTTGATGCACAGATTTGAAGTATTCCTGTCTAATACTGTGGACTACCGTTGTGCAGTTGTCAACGTGATGGACTGCGAGACACTTATACTAAATTGAATTGTTTGAATTAACAATTTCAATCATCAGTGGTGCAATTGCGTTAACTTATATGTAAATACTCTTGGAGAAGTTAGGAACCCATTTATCCCCAATCAATAGGCCAAACGCTATTAACAAGGACAGCATTGGCACTTAAGAGCCCACAACGTTTGATATGTCATTAACATTTGTCACTGTCTCCACCCAGACAGGACTTGATACAAGGTCAATGACCTGAAGGTTGGCTTAAAGTGGGGATTAGGGGAGAGGAAGGACGGGCACAAGCCGAGGCTCGAAAACTACTTGAAATTGCTGGTCATCGGCCCACTTACTGCAATGTGGGCCTTATGAGCCTAGCTGGACTTGGACCCAAATCTGGGTCCAGGCATGTATGCCTGATTATAGCTTGAACTGGACAGCAAGGTCCAGTGCCATACAAGAGTGTCAAAGGTGTCAATGATGCAGCTGCCCGACACGAAGGTGGCACAGCTGAAGCCGAGGACCTTTCGGCCTTGAGTCTACCATTGATATTCGATACCCCGTCCGGCACGAATGCCAGACAGCCCAGCTAAGCCCAAGTAAGTATAATATGCCATTAAACAAAGAAAACAAATACTACCTGGATTAGACCTCATGGCGTCACGGCTAACTTTTTTTTTTTTTTTACAATGGTGGCTTTGTCACAAAATAATCCACAAAGGTTGATATGTCATTAAAACAAAGGAACCAAAACCAAATCCTCTCTAATACAAATAAGTAGTAAGTTGGCGACCATAGTCGAGAGAGACCCGAAGGCTCCCTTTTCCATAGCTACTACACCAAGGTGTTGGGGAAGGTGCTACTCTTTTCCCTGGATTTCTCCACTTTATCCTTGATCTGTACCTTATAATGCTGAGTGTTAAGCAAGGAGGCATCAAGTACCATTTTTAAAGTCTTTGGTACGACTCAACCTGGGATTGAACCCGGGCCTCCCGGGCCATTAGGCGAACACTCTAACCACTATGCCAACAAATACGTTGCTTAAAATTGTATTTGCAAAATTGTCGACTTTGCTGTCCTGGCTGACCACACAATAAAACTCAAAGAATGTGAAAAGAAGGATAAGTACCTCGACCTTGAAAGGGAAGTGAAAAAAAAACAAAAAACTATGGAACATGAAGGGGACAATTATACTAATTGTGGTTGGTGCTTTTGGTAGAGTAACTAAAGGATTAATAAAGGGACTGGAGGACCTCGAAGTTGGCGAACGAGTGGACACCATCCAAACTACAGCATTATTGAGAACGTCCAGAATACTTAGAAGAATCCTGGTGACTTGAGGAGACTTGCTGTCACTCAAACACCAGGGAAATACCATCAGCTGACGTGAAAAAACTCTAATGAATAAATAATGATAAAACGTGCAGAAAATATAGCTAGGGATGGGATTGATTAAAAAAGTCCCGCAAGGCTGGATAATAGACTCAAGATGTTCAATATATCTGTCAGAGTCATAATGTTTAACGAGGAAACCATGAAAAACTGGAAATTTGAATTGACAGCAAGAGGAAAAACGTTTAGCTGAGAGTTATATTCCACGGTGAGGCACTATCACCATTACGATTTTTAACAGGGATAATACCACTCAATCAGAAACTTAGGACGTGCACAGTGGTGTACGTACGTTCTAAATCGCCAGAAAAGATAAACAACCTAATATACATGGAGGGCATCAAACTATTTGTAAGAAATGAAAAATAATTGGAGATATTGATATAGGCAGTGAGAATATGCAGTCAGGATATAGGGATTGAATTTGGCTAGAAAAAGAACAGAAGTAATAGAACTGCCAAATAAGAAAAAGCCAGAACCCTCGGACAAAGGGAAATTACAAGTACTTGGAAATATTGAAAGCAGACACCATCAAACAAGTGGAAAAGAAAGAAAATAAATAAAACAGAATATCCCAGGAGAACGAGAAAACTACTTGAAACCAAATTATATAGCACAAATCTCATCAAAGGGATAAACAACTGGGCTGTCCCCGTTGTAAGATACTCGGGACCATTCTTTAAGTCTACGAGGGAAGAAATTTAACAAATGGACCAGAAAACAAGAAAACTCACGACGATGCATAAGACCTTACATCCCAGCGATTATATCGACGGCAAGAAAAGGAGGAAGAGAACTCGCTAGCTTTTAAGATAGCGTCGATACTTCGATACGACTTCTTGAAGACTACATAGAAAAAGTCTAAGAAAAACTAATTACAGCAACCAGAAGCAACACAAGGACCAAAAGAACGAAAACAACTGGGAAACAAAAATGGGAAGAAAAACAACTGAATGGATATTTCATGCGACAAACAAACGAAATCTTACAAGAGAAAATTTGGACATTTAAGAGAATCACTAAATCTTCTAATAGTAACATAAAACAACGTCATAAAGACAAACTATGTAATAGCAAAAATGGATAAGACACAACAAAATAGCAGGTGAAAGTTATGTTGTGACATGGACGAAATGATTAATCAAATAATTTGCGACAAAAGAGTATAAGACTGAGTGGGGAAGGCAATCCGCTGGGAATTGTGCAAGAAATTGAAATTTGACTATACGAAAGAGTGGTACCTACACAATGCAGTATTCGTCTTAGAGATGGAGACACACAAACTTCTTTGGAATTTTGAAATACAACTAAATCATCTAATCTCGGCAGGACGACCAGTCAATAAGAAAGAGAACCTGCCGAATAGTGAACTTTGCCGTAAGAGTAAAAATATAGAAAGCGAAAAGAGAGAAAAGTACCCAGACCTTGACAGAGAACAGAAAAAATTATGGAACATGAATGTTACGGTGATACCAATTGTAAATGGTGCTCTCGGAACAATCCCCAAAGGCTTGGTAAAGGGACTAGAAGAATTGGAAACCAGAGGACAAGTGGATGCCATCCAGACTACTGCATTATCAAGATCAGCCAGAATACTGAGAAGAGTCCTGGAGACTTGAGAATACCTGCTATCATTAAAACTCCTCTGAAAATCCTATAGCTGACGCTGCAGTTAAAGGAGTAAGATAGTAATAATATTAATAATCAAAAGTCAACAATTATAGCTTCCTGTGACAATTCATGATACATTTAATTTACAGTGATATGACGTCAAATATTACAAGGCGTTGGAGATCATTTCCGAGGCAAAAAAAAAAGATATTCTAAATTTACCAACACACTGAATTCCATCAATGTAGGAACATTTTTACAAATATATACTCGTCTATATGATTAGATTATTGTCGGGATAGGAGCATCACTGTAGATTTGGAACGGCAACTCCCCATCCCAGCTGAGGTAGCATTAATTCCCCTGCGTCCGGACTTTGTGATCTGGTCAGTTAATTTAAAAAAAAACGAAGAAAGTTTATGTCATTGAGTTAACGGTTCCTTTTGAGAAAAAATATTGACCGGGCACTTCAATGTAGGGTAGAAAAGTTGCACAAGAAATGCATAAGAAATGGTTGGACGACCATTTTTCTATTGAAGTAAGATGGTGAAATTTTTTATTGCCAATTCGATCACTGTCATACCTCATTAAACTCGGGTTGACATCAAAAGAAAAAGAAAGAAAAAGTCTTATGAGATCCCAAAAAATCAGGCAGAAACTGCATCGGCATTGATCTGACATTCTTTCAAAAGAACTTCAAACAAACAAAGACTGGTAGCATGGAGAGGTACTGCTGGGACGCCCAGGCTTATTTGTTATAATGTTTCAACCTCGAATTCATGCCTGATTCCAGGGTTATCATCTGATTAAAGGCTTTGTGAGTAATGTGTTCTCTTGCAGTATCAGTTTTATCATTATATATATGTATATAGATTGAGAGAGAGAGAGAGAGAGAGAGAGAGAGAGAGAGAGAGAGAGAGAGAGAGAGAGAGAGATACATATTAATAGAAAGAAAAAGCGAGACACACAGAGAGATAGTCAAATAGATAGATTGACAGAGAGACACGGACAGGGAGAAACATACATATAGATTGTAAGTCAGAGAGAGAGAGAGAGAGAGATAGTGACGGAAAGAAGAAAAGACAGCTATTGACAGATAAATACATAAATAGATAAGAAGACAGATATGCATAATTGAAATCAGATTTTAAGAAAATTTTTAAAGGACTTTTGGAAAATTGGTTTTAAAGCAGTCGATATATATATATATATATATAGCAGCGTAAAATGTACTGCTGGCATAGCATATCCATTAGTCAAATGAAAAAATATCCGGTTTAAGCAAACAAAACGGTCAAGTGATGGCTAATTTGAAACGCAATTCTCCCAAACTTTATGAAAACACATTAGCCAGAAACTTGCTTGACACACACACACACACACACACGCACGCACACACACACACACACACACACACACACACACACACACACACATATATATATATATATATGTATAAAAAAGCTCAACATCTGTGTCTGTGTCTATACATCTACTGGACGAAAGGGAATAGAAGATGCATAAAAACAAAGTTGGTATTCTTTTGCAAAACTACGAGAAAGACGATGAGCTATGTAAAATATACTTTCCACTAAGATAAGAGGGGTTTAAAAGGGAGCTAATACCATCTAATGAAAATTCAAATACCTCCGATTTCGATGAAGATAAAGAAAATAACTCCTAGCTACTCAATAGAGTTAATTTACAAAATTTTACAACCTTACATAATATTTAACCCGCTAATAAGGATTACAACTCGGCACAGAGCTCTTTTGAAAGTATAAGTACATCCGGGTTTCATGGAAGATACATAAAGTTAAAGTATATATTCTAATGAAAAATTTGACGAGAAAGACAATGAAATACATGAAATTCCCTTTTCAGTGCTATTAGGGGGATTAAAAAAGTATAATCGCCCCCGTTGAAAATGCAATTACCTCTAATTTGTGTGAAATCAAATTCATATTGCTGATGTTCACAGGATGTCAGGATCCTCACCCGGACTGTACACTGATTTGACTGTTGGCCCCTGGGAAAAATGCTGAATCATATATTTTAACTGTTAAATGATTAAATTATTAGAAATTGGAAAAAGTGCTGAATCACATATTTCAAGCATTTACTTATATATATATATATATATATATATATAAAACACACATCATATATGTATATGTATAATATATTTACATATACATAATATATAGTATACATATATTTTCTATACGTAGTACAAATATATATAATAAGAATATAATGGTCAGGGAGTCAAGAGTTCAGTCCAAGGTCGAGTCATACCAATGACTCAAAAAATGGCACTTGATGCCACCTTGCTTAACGCTCAGCATTATAAGGTAGAGATCAAGTGTAAAGTGGAGCAATGCAGGGAGTGGAATAGTGGTCTCCCCTATACTTCTGTGTAGTAGCAATTGAAAAGAGTACAATTTTTGAAGGCTTATTCTGAACCCAATCAAGGATTGGTAATTCTGCTAGTACACAGACACACGCACGTGTGCACGCACTCACACGTGCACATACACACATACATATATACATATATATATAATTGTCCGATTAAAGACACTTTAATTAGAAAATATTTTTCATTCATTCAAAGGATATTCTCCGCCACCAGCACATCATGTACGAGTATATAGATATATATATATGTGTGTGTGTGTGTATGTGTGTGTGTGTGTGTGTGCATACAAGAGAAAGAGAGAGAGAGAGAAAAAATGAATTGAATCCGACAGAATATATGCAGAAAAAGGTTAAAAACGGAAAAAAAGGCATATGTTTGAGGGTTTATTTATTGTGCCGACACGTTTTGACCCCAAGGTTTTGTCTGAAAAGAAAAATATTATATCAGAATTATTTTTGTAAGAGAAATAATTATAACAGATAACTATTTTTATTGTTATAGCAACATCTACCAGCCAACTGAATAAAAAAAAGTTATATGTTATAATTATTTCTCATATAAAATAATTTACATGAAGTGTTTTTGTATTCAGACAAAAACTTGAAGTTGAAACGCGACAGCACAATAAATGAACCATCAAACATATATATTTCTTCCATTTTTATCTTCTTCTATATATATATATATATATATATATATACTGTACTTATATATATATATATATATATATATATAAACATTTAAGAACTAATTTCATCAAATCAGTATATTGATTATTCAATTTTACCACTCATCCCTCAGTGTTAGAAATATTGATTTTTCTCCATCGGTTAAGCAGCCGTTTGCCATATGATCTCAGAGTTCAGTCAAATCAAAGTGCCGAGTCAACCATGCATTCGTAATAAGGTTTATTGACAGCATGACAACATAGAAGTATTTTACTTAGCTCCAGTGTGGTATTTTTGAATCTTTGAAAATTTTACATTCTGCCAGCAGTTAAGTCACGATGAACTGCGTAAAGACGTGGAACCTATCTATTTTGCTTCAATCAGAAACAAAATTAAATTTGCCCAAATTTCTGAGATGAAGCTTGAAAATCTTTACCCCTAAGAATATTCTTCATCTTCATTGTTATTGTCATAATGTTTCGGCCGATACATCCTTCGGCCTTCATGTGTTTCATATTCGAAGTTCTGTGTGGGCTCCCGAGTTCAACATGAAACACCAGAGGAATGATGTATCGGCCAAAACATTGTGAGTATAACAATGAAGATGAAGACACTAGTCCAAATATTCAAAGTAATAAAAATTAAAATGATTAATTTGTAGCTGAAATGAATGGAGGATTACAATCAAAAGCAATCTTCCTATCCTTGTGTGTGTTTTCTTTTGGAAAAAAAAGTAACATTGTGAGGGAATAATGGCGGGGTGCGAATATATAAGTTAATTTTGAAAAGCCAGTTGCTGGAAGAGAGATTAGAGGAAAAAGTTCAAAATATTGTCACATTGGGGTAACTAGATATTTTTAATTTTGCAAACCTGACTGAAAACTGCAGTTGATCAGGATTAGCCAAAGTTCTACATCTCGATTAGTTTGGGGACCAGATGACGCTGGCCACGGAAGGTGGGAGTTTGAACTCCAATAAAAGTAGCTGGGATTCCCGATTCTTTCTTTTTAGGTTCTGGGAATACGGTCGAGTGGACAGAGAACGATTGAACCATTTAACCATAAGAGAAGAGTTGATTCCAAATAGACCAAAGAATCTATTCCACATTGCGTATGTTGTCCATTTTCACATACTTCCACGGTTTCAGAAACTGAACGGAGGGAATAGAACAATTGGTGTTCAAATACTTGCGGCATGTTGTGCTTTTGTGTATTTCCTGTCTCATCAGATGACCGGCTCTCACCAACATAGCACTCAATGGTAGCTATTCAGCAAATAAAATAAAACAAAGGGTTTTAAAATCGTGGCGAAGATACAATTTGAATAATAATAGCAAAATTAAAGAGGTAAACAGAGTAAAGAAGAAAATATAAACACCATTCTTTAATTGCCATAACTAATTTAGCCATCGAGGTAGCATGTCGAGTAATCTCCCTTTATTGCATCTCTGAAGGTAAAAGTCGTTGTTGTTGTTGGTGACCGTAGTCGAGGGCGATCAGAAGGCTCCCTTTTCAATAGCTACTACACCAAGGTGTGGGGGAGGGCGCTCCTCCTTTCCCTGGATTGTTCCACTTTACCCTCGATACGTACCTTATACTGCTGAGTGTTAAGCAAGGAAGTATCAAGTACCATTTTTAAAGTCTTCAGTATGACGCGACCAGAGATTGAACCAAGGTCTCCTGGACCATTAGCGAACACTCTACCCACTAGACCAATAAGATGGGTGATGTCACGGATAAATGCGTAAATGATTGAATAAAACATCGATTACAAATAAAATGAATTTCATTATTTTAAAACGAAGGAAAAAAATGCTGAAAAACATTAGTTACAACGACTTTACTAGTTTGAAATGATAAAATCAGTTAGAACTTAAACATTGTCCTAATATTTGTATTATAAGAAAAGTCCATACATTTAATTTAGTAGTTTGCATTGCCTAAATATATTTTGAGTCTGAAAGGATCTTTGTTTGAGGGAGTCACTATGTAGGAGAGAATATATATATATATATATCTGCTTTTGTCGGCCGCCGCTAGCGTAATGCAAAGCTCTTCGAAAGAATTGAGCACTCTGGTAGCCGATAAGGTATAAAAACATGTTAACAAAGGCTGCTGCTGCTGCTGTTGCTAAAATAAATACCTTAAAATTCCCTTAGCCAACGTGGTCCGCATAGTGGCCGAGAGGTCTGAAACTTAATCTAACATAAAGTCGGACGGGTTTCGATCCCGGCTTCGAGCGTCCAGCGTGTCTAGCCACACTGAAGAGTTCTGATAGAAAGAAACAGTCTGTCGGTGGATGACAATATAAATATATATATATGCCCTATTATGTAAGCAGATGAAGCAATGCTTTTTTTCAACAAGGGGACATTATAAGAGTAGTACGAATATATATGTGAACAAAAATATTTTCGCTCAATTTAAAATAATAAAGCGATATTGAAATTAAATGCATACTTGAAAAACAGAATGTTAGATTTTTCACTCAAAAGAAATACAGATGAAAATCTTTGATGGTTTGGTTTCTTTGTTTAATGGCATATCAACTCTTTTTAGGTTATTTAATGCCAAAGCCATTCTCCTAGAAGAACAGTAGTGGTACTATTTAACCCATGGCTGGGAGGATAAGGGGGTTCATACCTTTCCCAAGGGTATTTGCCCGAAAGTAAACGTAATAGCGCGACTAGAATACAAACTCGCGAACTACGACCCCGCAGTCCATCGCTTTAACCATTACACCCCACGAAAATCTTTGAGTAGGAATTGAATAAGTCTGTGAAACCTACTGAAGATGTATTTGTTTAATCGCTATTCATAATATTGAGGTTGGCTAGAAATTAGATAAAAACGTTAGTGATGTACCTATTATTCTAATTGCTTCATAAGTGTATTTTTAACAATCCAAAGATTCCTTAAATTGTTTCGGGTTTTGATCCTGGAAAATTTTCGCGGTAAATCAATCATTGTCCCCGGCGAATCTCAAAGAAATTTCATAACGAGTGAGTAAGCGCCGATCGTTCCATAAATTTTAAAATACAGATACAAAATTTAGAGCTTCTCAAGTCTATTCTGCAAAAAAAAAAAAAATTAACACTTTTCTTTAGTATAGAAATTAGTTGATTTTCTCTATATATATATCGAGGTGTCTCCGACTCTTCCCCAATAATAGAATGTTACATATAACCACTTTTTCAGCGGAGATTAGTAGGTTTGAATTCAGATTTTTTCTTTTACTTGACCGGTTTCTATATAAAAAAAAAAGTTTGTAACACTATAATGAGTGTCAAAGGTTAACAGACGATACTAGATTAATTAGATTAATTATATATTTAACTTATTAAAGGTAATCACATTACTTTTGATAAGGTAGTGCAAAAAAAAACAACATTATCATAAGAATTATCAAATAGTTGAAATTGTCCTCGATAGAAGTTCGGGGTCGTTTAGTTTGAATTAATATAACAAAACATTTTTAAAAGGTCATTGTTTTAATTTTGATTTTGGGTGCACGGAAATGATTCGTTCGAAAGGTTAGGGTTGAGCAAAAATTTGAATGATCGAAACTTGACGCCTTTTCAGCTAAAGCTATGACATAAGGCCATGATGTAGTGATAGAATATTATTGATTGGCTCACTTATAAAAGAAGAGAGATGGGGCTTTTATCCCCTCTGCAAGATGTGCAACATAAGGCCATAGTTTTAATTTGTTGACCAATCAAATGTGGGCTTTTTCTTCTCTTCACTGACAATTACAATACGATGCCATTGGTCCAGGGGCTTTATTGGTTGGCCAATCGGAGCTTTGCAGTCGGCGGGTTTGGACCTTCATAAAGAAGGCACCGAAAAGAGAAGAAAGAAATCGAAGGTTGGTTCCGTTGGTAGAAGACCAAAGCCCTTGCCGCCGGCATCACAACCCAAATGGTGACTGGAAGGTAATTAGTCATAAGCATGATCGCCAGTTAACTTTTGTTTCATTTACATAAGTTAACAAACGTTTCTGAATTATTGAAGGGGTTAACAGCACTGGATAATTTGCTTCCTTACAAACCCAGCTAGAACTGATAAGAGTCCAAGCCAGCTCTTCCTCGACTCATCGTCGACTTTCCTGCGGATCTATCAACACAACGTCGGCGTGGTAAGTCCCAAGGAACAGGCTCACCGGAGACAGACCAAACCTTGTGGTCTGCTGCGCAACACGCACTCATAAGACTACATGGCCCAGCTGGCTCTTCTAGTTACCCACAGGTGAAGAGGGAATGTTTTGATTCCTACCTTGCCAATGGTGTTAGCGCTGTTGAATGCAATCATTCTCGTCTAGTATTTGAATTCGGGTCGCAGTGCCCGTTTCAAATGAGAATATCCGATACACAAATTCTTTCATTATTCGGGTACACACACACACACACACACACATATATATATATATATATATATATATAATTATAAATAAATATATATATATATATATACACGTGTAATGAAAGACTTCGTGCACTGAATGAGTTCATGCAATGAACGACAACTATTTTTTGACAACAAAAGGTGTTTTTACCATATATTACATTAAGATATAAATGGCGACCGTAGTTGAGGGCGACCAGAAGGCTCGCTTTTCAATAGCTACTACACCGAGGTGTAGGGAAGGGCGCTACCTCTTTTCTCTGGATTGCTCCACTTTACCGTTAATACGTACTTTATATTGTTGAGTGTTAAGCAAGGAGGTATCGAGTACCATCTTTAAATAATTTTGGCACACATTTTCGTGCTGGCGTATATATATATATATATATGTGTGTGTGTTTGTGTGTTTATCTGTGTGTGTGTGTGTTTGAGTGTTGTGTATTTGTATGTATGTCGGGATGCTATAAATAATCATCATCCTTAGAGGATTTTCATGCCCGTTAGGGGCTATGTAGTAGGGCATATGATAGTAAAAAAATCTATTACTTTTTACCTCTGGTTTCTGAACGGTAAAGACGTTGTCTCTGACCACTGCTAGAGAACGTTAAACCACACTATAGCATTTGTCTTTATCAAGTAAGTCTTTTTTCTATTTTGTATTTCTTTCAAATTTTGATTTTTCATTGACCAATATGTGATAGTTCTAGCAGTTACAACACTCTATGAATTTTTTTATATTTCAATACCCTTTGTCGGCATATTGTCGGTATAAAATGTTGAATGTGAATGATATGAGAAATCAGTTTATGTTGTCTTTCCTTTTGTTGTGTTCAGTTTTAGTATATCATGGATATACTTAAGGTAACATTGGTCCTTGGAGTATGGGGACTCGGCTAAAACATCTTCCCCACCTCTTAGGATCTATCATATGGATCCGTGCCTATGTGTGTGTGTATGTGTGTGTATTATATCTGCCACGTCTTGAGAGAAAATAGCGGTCTGTACAAACAAAATTACAACTCTAAGAAAGTGATTAATAAATAATTTCTGTTCTTGAGGTACCAAGTGACTCTTAAGCCCAACTTATAACTTGAAAGACTTAAGCTATTTATAAAAACAAAGGTTTGAATTTTATTCATGAATCTACCATTGACATATCCGTTTTGTAAATATTCATATCTTTTTAAGCTTGGAATTGATTTTCAGTGTGCGACACATGTATTACCATGAAAAAAGGAAGTTTCTTGATTCCCCAAGTCAACATGGCATTTAATATGATTAATATATATATATATATATATATATATATATATATATATATACGAATAACAGATTGCTATGAGGAGCCTGAAATAGATATGGATAGATTTAGGCATATTTGTAAGAATAGAATTATATAGAGAGAGATTAATACACACAAAGAGAGAGAAAGAAAGAAAGAGAGAGAGAGAGAGGGATAGAGAGAGAGAAGGATTGAGAGAGAGGGAGAGGGAGCTTGATCGATAAATGTGTTGATCAATAAACTTATGCATCAAGATAGGAACTATTGCTGTTAAAAGACACGTAGACTGAAATTGATTGAATGAATAATTAGCCACGTGATGAGGAAAGAACCTTTCGGCAATTTTTGCTTTTAATAAAATGTCTATTGTTATTTGTTGATATCATTAGTTTTATTTTTGTTTCGTTTTCGAAATGGGGGCGTATGATATTTTTTCTTTTTTTCCTTCTTTTGTTCCTTCGAGAATCGTTTCAGAATATATATATATATATATATATACGAGTCGTTGTCTTTTATTTTTATTGTTGAATTCCTATGCCAGTAAACATTTTCGTGGCAGTGCCAAACCCAAAGAGAGGAAATAAGAAATGGAAATAAAGAAGTCGATAGGGCTTGATTGGAATGGAAAATCAAGCAAACTCAGGAAGAATTGACTCAAAGAATAGGAGGGGTGAATATAACCAAAAATTAAAGACGTCAAAAGATTGTGGAATTGGCAAAGCGTCTTGCAAAATGTTAATTGTTTTGGTTTGGTTTTATGGCATATCAACCATTGTAGATTATTAATGCTAAATCCATTTTTATACATATCAACAGTTATATTTCAAACAATTCAGTTTAGCATAATTACGCAGTTTAAAATGTCAAAACAGCCCTATTTCAAGCAATTCAGTTTAGCATAAGCACTCAGTTTAGTTCTGTCTGATCCATAGATAGGACCCTGTCCGGTACTATTACTTCGGTCCCGAGTAGACCTGGAAGTAAGGGCAATGAAGAGGTACTCCACATTCTCCAAAGCTCCAGCATTACTGGAACTTCACCACCAATTTTTTAGTGTTATATTCAGGACACTCGCTGGGAGGTCTTACCCCTCTGCCGAAAGGAATTCGGTGTATACGACAGCCCACGCCCACTTTGCAATACACAGAGTTAAATGTAAAAACGCTTTTATTTCAAACAATTTAGTTTATCATTAGTACATAGTTTAAATGTCAATACAGTTCTATTTGAAATAATTCAGTTTAGCGTAAGTACACAGTGTCAAAACAGTCCCATCTCAAACAATTAAATTTAGCTCAAGCTCATAGTTTGGCTCTAATTGACCTATAGATAGGACCCTATCAGGTGCTACCACTCTTGGCCACAGTTGACCTGGGAGCGATGGCAATGAAGAGGTACTCTGTATTCCCCAAAGCTTCAGCATTACTGGGCCGTTACAATCAGATTGTTTAGTGTCATATGCAGAACACTCGTTTGGGAAGTCTTACCCCTCTGCAGAGATGCAGTCGGTGTATTCTGCGGCCCCGGCTGACTAGGCAAGCAAAATGTTAAAATCCATGATGATTTTAAGATATAAATGAAACCAGTTGTAAATGAACCTTTTGTTGAATTTATCAAGAACATTTGTCTTTTGAAAATTCTCTTCATTGATAGATTACATGCAAGTTCATTAATCAATAGAGAGAGAGAGAGAGAGAGAGAGAGAGAGAGAGAGAGAGAGAGAGCAAGAAACACATAGATTGATAGATATAGCGAGACACAGATATATAAAGAGAGTGATAGATAGATAGAGAGAGAGAGAGATAGAGAGAGAGAGAAAGAGAGAGATAGATACATAGAGGGAGAGATAGAAACGATGACAGATAGAGAAAGATATAATGGGTGATGAATAGATATACATAGAAAGAGAGAGAGAGAGATATAGAGAGAGCAAGAGAATGATAGAGCGAGAGAAAGACAGGGAAATATAAAAACAGCAATAGATAAATTGAGATAGATAGCGAAAGAAATATATAGAAAACGCGTGCGTGTGCGTATGTGTGTGTGTGTGTGTGTGTGTGTGAGAGAGAGAGAGAGAGAGAGAGAGATACACTGATAGATAAAGAGAGAGACAGAGACAGAAAAAATATATAGAGGACAGCAAGCTAAATTAATATATATATATATATAGGGAGAGAGAGAGAGAGAGAGAGAGAGAGAGAGAGAGAGAGGTACATATAGGGAGTAGTAAAGATCGTGAGACAGAATTAAACAGCTTAATATAATTCAGTTAAACAGTCTTGTAAACCTAATTCTGGTATTACACTGTGGGATCAAAAGTTTCCAATATTTCTCCTGGGAAATATCTTATTCTTACTTTATCGAAATAGCCATCATTCCTTTTGAAGTAGTCATCTAGGATAGCGATATGTCCCTCCCTACGCTTCTGACACGCTGAAAAGTTCCCTTAAATACCACTCATTAAGTGTCAAGCACCATATTCGATTGGAGCTAAATCTCTTCCATTTCATTAAAACTGTGAACCTTCAGTTGGAACTTTATTTAGAGAAGGGAATGAAATCTCAGGGGATCAAATTCAGCGAGTGTGTTAAGTGTGGCACAAAAAACCCAACAGTTTTAGCGTACTTAGAGCGCGATTTTGAAAAGTGTTGTTTTATATAGATACATTCAATACCCCGCCAGTCCACAGTTTAGGCATTTTTTTCTCTCCGACACCACTGAACAATTTTACATAGATAAGATATCACTCAAAGTCGGATCCTTCAACTCTTTCAGAAGCATTGAATGATAAACATTACCCAGATGGTTTGGTTGGTTTGTTGGGTTTTATGGCATATCAACCTTTTAGGTTATTCAACGCCAAATCCATTTTTATGTAAATAATCAGTTCTATTTAAAACAATTCAGTTTAGCATTAGTACACAATTTAATTGTCAAAAATATTTCCATTTCAAACTATTGAAGCAGTTATAAGTAACAATTAAGAGAAGTGTAAATACAGTTTTAATGTCGAAAAACAGTTCTATTTCAAATAATTCAGATAAGCATTAGCACGCAGTTTAAATGTAAGTACGGTTTAATTGTGAAAAACATTTCTATTTCAAGCTATTCAGGTTACTCAAACAATTCAGTTTAGCATAAGTATGCTGTTAGTTCTATTTAACTCATAGATAGGGTGTTATCAGGTGCTACCACTCCGGACCAGAGTGGACCTGGGAGCGATGGCAATGAAGGGGTACTCCGCATTCCCCAAAGCTTCAGCATTGCTGGAACCTCACCATCAGATTGTTTAGTGTCATTTACAGGACACTCGTTGGTGGGGAGTCTCACCCCTCTGCAGAGGTGCAGTCAGTGTATTCTACAGTCCCATCCGACTGGGCCAAAGCTACCCGTGGTGGTGTGTTTCTGAAAATAAACTCCATGGATTCATATCTTTTACAGGGCGTGAAGTGAACGCAAACAGAAAAAGTTGGTATTTGAACATTACCCTGAACTCTTTTAATTCTACCACTTTTGAAATATGAATATTCCTGAAGAACAACTCTCTATGCTTATCATTTCATAGTCTTGTTTAAACATCTACAGCAATCCTTTTGGAAGAAACTCGCTACAATAGATGTAGCACATCATCAGACGGACAGTATTAGAAAAAAAATATGAAGTGAATTTTTTTAAAGGTGCCTCGCAACAGAAGATCAAGTGCATTTGTACTTGCGTAAGAAATATGGTTTCGTTTAGTTTAGTTTGGTTTCTTTGTTTAATGACATTTCAACCTTCGTGGGTTATTCAATACTAAAGCCAAACTTTTAGAAAGGCGTTAGTGGTATTATTTAATCCAGAGAAGTGCAGATAAAGGGGTTTATTTCTTTCACAAGGGAATTAGTCTGAACGTGAACGTAATAGCTTGACTGCAATTTGAACTTGCTTACTACGATGTCATAATTTAACACGTTAACCACGTGGGCTCTCCTCGTAGATATTGAGAAAAAACGAGATTTTCGTCTTCGGTGCAAAGATATTTTCTATGAAATTGAACTTTTGATTTAATACTATCATTGATATCAATATAATTAACTTTCGCTGCCATGATACATTACGAAATAAGTTGTAAAAATGAACATTTGTTAAATCGACCCATTCATGATTTGTTTTCGTTTTTCTGAATGGAGTACCCACAATGCAAAAAACATTAATACGTAACAAGATTAGTCGGGCATATAATAGAGATATTCTTCTGAAACCAAACATTTGAGAGAGAGAGAGAGAGAGAGAGAGTGTGTGTGTGTGTGTGTAAGAGTGCAATTGCAAACGAAACAAGATAACTATGATAAACAGTTGTTTGTTTATTTGTTTGGGTTTATGGCATATCAACCTTTTTAAGTTATTTAATGCCAAATCTTTTTTTTACACAAATGAAAAGTTCTATTTCAAACAATATAGTTTAGTATGAGTACATATTCTTATTGTCAAAAACATTTCTATTTCAAACTACTCAGTTTGGTCAAACAGATCTAATTCAAATAACTCAAGTATATGTATAATTTTTGTTTACACACAGTTAAATGTCTAAACAGTTCTATTTCGAACAATTCAGTTTAGCTAAACTTCAGTTTCAATGTCAAAAACAATTTTATTTTAGATAATTCAGTTTAGCATTCGTACGCAGTTTAGTTCTATTTAACCCATAGATAAGACCATGGAGCGATGGCAATGAAAGAGTACTCCGCATTCCCCAAAACTCCAGAATTACAGGATCACACAGATTCTTTTGTGTCGTATCCAGGACACTGGTTTTGAGGTCTTAACACTTAGCAGACATACAGTCGATGTATTCTACAGTCCAAACCGACTGGGCAATGTAAGAAACGTTATTTTCCTCGTAAAATAAGGTCGGCTATTGAGAAAGCAATGTGGAACGCAGTTTGCCTTTGACTTATCAAGAATTTCCTTTCTCGTCATTAACATAGAAATTGATATTATCTCTAAGTTCAATTGCGACGTTCATACATGAATAGCAAATAAGCACGTAAACGTGTTGAGAGAAACGCATCTAAAACAGGTACAAATGTTCACACCATGCTGACTCGTGATAGTTAGTATCTAATTCCTTATGCGCATGCGTGACTCTCTTGTAATTAGTTTGTGCGCAAAAAGAGCAGTCACGGAACTTTTGATTGTACCATGTATTACACTCAGAATAATTGGTTCCAAATAACACTGAAACTCAAAGAGAGAACATTTATTTTATTTGAAACGTATGTTGAAGAGTCGATGAAATAAGCAAGTAACAGGTTGGTTGGTTGCTGTTTTATAGCATTTGAAACGTTTTCGGTTATCTAATTCCAAATCTTGTAACATATACTGGTTCATTTTCTAGTGGGTAGAGTGTTCACCAATGGCCCAGTAGACCGGGGTTCAATCTCAGGTCGAGCCATACAAAAGACTCAAAAATGGTACTTGATACCTCCTTCTTAACACTCATTATTATAAGGTACATATCAAAGTAAAGGGGCGCAATCCAGAGAAAGGAGTTGTGCTCTCCCCTACGCTATGGTGTAATAGCAATTGAAAAGAGAGCCTTGGGGTCGCTCACAACTACGGTCGTTAACTTTACTTATATATATATATATATATATATATATATATATATATATATATATATATATATAACTAAATAGTTCGTGGGTGAGAGTATTTGTAAACGTGTTGTTAGAACTCATTTGCTTGCTCATAGTTAAACGGTTCCAAGTATTGCTATTTAGCATTTATAATTCTATTTAGCAATTATCTTTATTAAATACGAACAATTTGCTCTGAGCTATATGTTTCCAAATAAATAACCATAATAATCCTTAGTAAATGATTGAACAGTTCTGTTTTACCCATAGACAAGATCCTAACAGATAATTTCACTCCAGGTCAGGGTATACATGAGAATAATGGTAATTAAGGAGTACTCCACATTCCCCAAACTTTAAAACTGGAACATCACCATCAGATACAATATAATATCATATCCAGGGCACTCACCGCCCTGTCGGCTGGGGCTGTAGAATACACTGACTGCACCTCTGCAGAGGGGTAAGACCCCCTCCTAATGAGTGTCCTGGTTATGACACAAAACAATCTGATAGTGAAGTTCCAGCAGTGCTGGAGATTTGGGGAATGCGGAGTACCCCTTTATTGCCATCGCTCCCAGGTCCACTCTGGCCCGGAGTGGTAGCACCTGATAGGGCTCTATCTATAGGTTAAATAGAACTCACAGCATACTTATGCTAAAATGAATTGAGTAAACTGAATAGCTTGAAATAGAAACGTTTTTGACAATTAAACCGTACTTACACTTAAACTGCATGCTTATGCTTAACTGAATTATTTCAAATTGAACTGTTTTTCGACATTAAAACTGTATTTACACTTAACTGAATTATTGCATATAACTGCTTCAATAGTTTGAAATGGAAATGTTTTCGACAATTAAACTGTGAACTTATGCTAAACTTAACTGTTTTCAATAGAACTGATTATTTACATAAGAATGGATTTGGCGTTAAATAACCTACAAAAGCTGATATGCCATAAAACCAAACAAACCAAACCAGGGCACTCATCCTTTTTTATCAACAGAAATTGCCTTCAGCCAACGACCTCCAGCACCATAGAGATGAAAAGGGTTGAATGTTAGTTTTCCTTAAGAGCAATTTGAAGAATACTATTGGGACTGGATCATGGAGATGCTTGTGCTTGACATTTCATGTGAGCGCTATGGTCACCGTTTTTCGAACTACTCAACCCCTAAGATCTTGTTCTCGTTGTTTGTGGGTGTTTTATCCCCCTGCGGAGATGTAGTTGTCCTAATCTTCAGACTTAGGCAACAGGACGCGAAAACAATTGAATACAACAAAATTTGCTGTTTTCAATATTTCGACCGACATTATTTGAGAGAGATTATCTGGTTGTTATCGGATAGGATTATATTTTCTGCTACAGAAACTATGAATACTTGGTTCGGCTTTTTTGATGTTGTTTTATGACATATGTATCTTTGTAGATTATTTAATGCCAAAGCCATCCTTGTAAAAAGACAATAGTGGAACTATTTTACCCATAGGTTGAGGAATAAGGGGGTTTGTATCTTTCCCAAGAGTAATAATCCAAAAGCGAATAGAGTTCGAACTCACTTACTACGATATCATCGTGCTGCTCGTTATCCACAGCGCAACAAGAACTAAAGGGTACTTCATTGTGTTCAAATCCCATCAAAAAGTATTCAAGAGGATCAGAAACAATGTTACTCATCATCATCATCATGTCACGCCCTCAGCACGGATATCCTTGACCTTCTCTTGCCACCCCTCCCTATCGTCCATTGCTTTCGTCAGCTCTTCAGGGCTACATCCCGTATCGGCACAGAACTGGCTGGTATGTAGGTACTGGTCGTCCTGCTTTTGATCGTCCCTGTGAAGGGGTCCGGAGGAGTACATAATTTATGAGCTCGTCCCTACTTCTCTAGCAATGTCCCGCATGTCTGGTTAGTCTAACTTGGATAGTTACACATGATGAGTGGTAGGTGGCCGTATAGCTGGTCCTTTCATGAAGCACACTCAAATCACACCCAACGTTACAAGACCTTGCAAAAATTATGGAATCAGAGGATGTTCACTGTCGATGTTTTTTTTTTTCATTTTACTGTCGATAATTAATTGCTAAGATGAATAATTTTTTTTTTATTCAACAGTTAGAAATTTATCACACTTTTGTCCCAGACATTGACTTCTGTTTGGCCTTATTTGTTTTTCATTTGTTATTTTCAAGGCACATACCTTTGAGTTTTCTGTTCAGGCAATTTGGTACCTTTCGAGGTCTGCAAGTATGTTTTCCTTTTTTTAACAAACTAATTTCACTAGCTGGTAGCTAGCTAGATTGATCAGCTATTTATCTGGTCATTTCTCACAAGTATCAAAGATCAGGGTTCAAATCGAGGTAAAGCGTGTCCATATTTACCAACCCCTACGGTCGGGCAAGATATGACACAAGGTCAATTTTTTTAAACGGAGTTTAACATGTTTGAATTCAGAATTTTTCTTCTCCTAGACTAGTTGCCTCACCAACGCTGAAGAACCTAGTCTGCCCTACTATTTACCCATAGCTGGAAGGAGAATAATTGGATTCGTACCTTTCCCAGGGGTATTAGTGCTATGTGAAATGCAATCAGTCTTGTCCAGGATTTGAACTCGTGTCGCCGTGTCCATTTCCTACGACGGGCACCTCCTTAAGCGTATCAGATATTATTTCAGAGACTGACAGAGACAGAGAGAAGGTGTTTTAAAATAGAGAAGATAAAGGAAAAAGTGGCTCAGAGAGAGGAAAAAAGGTTAAAGACGTAAAGGAAAAAGAAGGTTATGTAAGGATAAAAAAGTGAAGGTAAGAGAAAGAAATAAACGTGACAGAGATGGGGGAGGAAGATAGGTGATTTAAAAGAGAGTAGGTAAAAGAAAGATCAGACCAGAAAAAGAAAAAAAGATTTATTAGACAGATACAGACACACACGCAAATAGATTAATATATATATATATATATATATAGAGAGAGAGAGAGAGGAACTGAGAGAAAGAAACTATATAATAACTTTTCTATTTTAATTCTACCTCCCTACTTGATAAGGAATAGCGCGGGATTTTGTGAAATTCATGCATAATTAATGGATAGGGTCCCTCGATTGACCTGAAGACATCTAGGAGTCCCTTGGTACTTTTCGTTTGAGGATTCTTCAAAATCCTAAAAGATAACTTCTCCGGCATCTCAGACTTTGCACATTTTTATTCTGCCTCTGCAGTAAATAAGAATGCGATTTAACGATTTTATCAATATGGGTTCTGAGTTTTATTGATAATTTCTTTGTATAACGGCATATCAACCTTAAAGGGTTACTTCATGCCAAAGCCATCCTTGTAGAAAAACAAGAGTGGCAAAATTTAATCTATACTTAGTGGATAAAGGAGTGCTTAATTATACCAAGTCTATTAGTACAAAAGTAAAACAAACAGCGTGACTGTAGTTCGCTTACTACAAATGTCATAGTCAAGTACGTGAAGCATTAGGCTACGCGTTTGGTTTGTTTGGAATATCAACCTTCGTGTGTTATTTAATGCCAAAGCTATCCTAGCAGAACAGTGGTTTCCGGGAAATAACATTCTCAAGGGTTTTATTTATTTGTTTCTGCCTCCCACCAGACAGAACTTGACACAAGGTCAATGACCCGAAGGTCAATTATAGTGGGGATTTAGGGGAGGGGAAGGTCGGGCACGAACCGAGGCTTGAGCCCTGCTGGACTATGCTGGTAATCGGCCCATTTAGTGCAATGTGGGTCTGATGCGCCGAGCTGGACTTGGACCCAAATCTTGTTTCCTGCACGTATGCCTGATTACAGCTTAAACTGGACAGCAAGGTCCAGTGCTATACAAGGATAACAAAGGTTTCAATGATGCAGCTCGCCTACATAACTTTCTCAAGGGTATAAGTTCTAAAGTAAACGTAATCGCGCTGATGAAATTTGAACTCGCTCACTGCGATGTTGCAGTGTAGCACTTTAGCCACTTCGTCTCGGTGACTATCCATTTATACCACTAATACTCTTCCCTGTTGATAGATGGTTCAATTGGTTTTACGGCATGATAACTTTGTTGTGTTAGTTAATGCTGAAGTCAGTCTTTTTGCACGTAATTACACGCTTTCAAGTAATGGTTGCTCTTTGATGACAACATTGGGGCACAATGTTTTAGCTATTTTTAGTAACTATGTCATTGTTTCCTTAGGTAACAATTAGCGGATTCCAAATCCATGCTTAAAATTGTTCTAGCGTGTCAGGATTTGAAACGTATATCATATGTCACTATGAGACCTTGAAAGGTACTCTTTCCTATCTTTTACATCAAACTCAGCTTCGTTGAGAATATTGTAAAAGCAACTATATACGATTGACATTGATTCGAAGACCTAAGAAATAAAATTTGGCGTATAGAAAAGTCATTAAAAAGAAAAACAAACATTTTCGTTGGAGCAAAGAACAGAGGAATGACGTCTGACAGCAGGTTTTGAGGTAAACTGAATCCGTTTGGAGCTTGATTTGTTGGATTCATTTTTTTAAAAATTCTTTGAGATGGCAGACAATAATATTTGATAATATTGCCTCGCAAATTTTGAAGAAGCAAAACCCAACATAATTTTAGAAATCTATCCACTCCTAGAATGTTCAAAATACATTTTAATCAATTAAAATCATAAATAAATCAATCCCGCTTTTATCTAATTTAGAGCCAATCTAAATCTTTTAAATTAAACTATACAATTGATAAACTTTCTGAAAACATAGAATCATTTCTTTCCTGACTCAACTTACGTTCCTTTATTTTTCGTGCGTGAAAATCCAACATTCTGTTTCTTCAAAATGTGTATCTAATTTTAACATCACTTAATTGTTTTCTAAAACGAACACCTTTCTTTATGATTACTTAGATGTGCTATTATGAATATAGTACTTCGTTACGGCTGATCGCTCAGGTGTATTCACTTACATATCAGCGTATAAACATACTTATCCCTTACATTGTGACATACTCAGAAAAAATCTTTTACACGCAAAAATGTTAACTTGATGTAAACAATGCAAACTGCGATTAATGTTTTTCTTGCGAGTGTTTATTAATGTTCTAACTATTATAACTTTTTCTTACTTGAAATGACATAGTAACTTTTGTTGTTTATCCACGAAATTTTCCCATAAGTTAAAGAAATAAACTTTGAATTTGTAGAACTGTGTTTTATTCAATAATTTACACTTTTTTCCGCTACTCTTATCGACCAACACTTTTGGTAGGACCACCAGACGGCATCAAAGATCCACACAGAGCAAATGAATGTAAATCTTTGCGGTTTGGTAAACACTGCTATATCCATTTGTTGGTATTCGTAATAGACCCTTGTTCATGCTTTTGTCCATTCTTTCTCCAAGAGTGACCAGATGGTTTGGTTCATCTGATTTGGATAGTTTGTGACATGGTACGTAGGTGACCGTAGAACTGCTATTTTGTAGGCTGCTGCTTCAAAGATTTGTTCAAAACAGCACGTCGTATCCTTGTGTAATTTCCATCTAGCTTTTCCAGCAAGCGTTTCATTAGACTCCAAGTGATGCAACCCTATCACTCCCAGTGATGCAACCCTGCGATACATCAGCCGCTTTGAAGAATTCTCGTTTTAATTTATCTAAAATATTAGATTTCCATATGGTCGTTTACCCGTCAAACTACACCAAACATCTGATTTAAAAAGGCGTTCGTGGTATCATGGCTATTGTCGTAAGAAATTGACGCAGTGAATCAATTTCAAATCCTACACCCTGCTGTTAGCATTTCACATACCACTAATACCTTTGAGAAAAATATGAATTAAACAATTCTGCATCAAGTTAAAGTTAAGGGCAGCCAGTCTAGGAGAAGGACAAATTAGAATTCAAACTAATTGTATGGATGTGACTGTGGACCACCTTCGGACATCAGTCTCTTGAAAACTTCACACATCAACATATGGAGCCGGCATAATCCAGATCGAGTGAATACCGTCACCCACCAACTACTGTTTTTATTAAAATACACCATTTGTACGCTTTTTCAAATAAGTGTTTCGACCGATGGAATTTTTATCATGCTATTCTTACCGGTGCAATTTTTATTGGGCATCTGTGTCAGACAAAGATAATCAATTTTCCTGACTAATCGGATGCCATTTGCTGAATTTCAAATACATGTGACCGCTTAAGATGCCACTCATTGGCGGACAATAATTCCATATTCACGAATCGATTAAATCGCCGCGGGATTTGAGCGATATTTACTGTAATGATGATTATGATTCCAACATGATTCGAATTTGGTTAAAGGATTGGTTGTGGTGTTGTCCGCCTCTCCACCCACTGTCTCTTGTTCTCACCAGCGTCCAATTAACTCGAGTGGGTCTACGGGTCTGAAGAAGACAGCCGCGAACCTGAGGAAAGGTCACTGACATGATTTCATATATATCTCATTCACCTGTTCAACAGACACGAACTACAAATTAAATGCAGACATATACACAGGTACGAAATTCTACTTATATAATCGGTCAGGCTGCCTTGCTTAGTTTTATGGCGAGCAAACTGGGGGAGCAGAAAATTGTTAGTACGTTCGATTTTCAATGGACGACCCATACGTCTGGCTTAGTCTACATCTAAGTTAAACTTAGTTAATAACTATAGGATCAGTCATTTAAGACTGTTTTATGGCACATCTAGTTGAGAATTTTCACCAGTGCTAGAAATCACTGATCGCATCGAGGTAAAAGCAGGGTGTGTTAAAGACGGCAATAAAAATGCGCAGACAGTTTGACATGTTTAAAATGGCGCAGTACAATAGTTCGAATTCACAATTTTTTTTCTCTGCAAGTAAATTTAAGCTAAACTTAGTAAACGTACCAAACTATCGTCCGAGGAAGGGAGCGATTCCATAGCCTAGTAACAAAAGTGTTGGGCTGTGCCATCGTAGAAAGTGAGTTCGAACTCCGGTCGCTGTATTACGTTCACTTTTGGAAAAATACCCTTGCGTGTGAGCGTATATATATATATATATTACTCCACAGGAGGTGAAACAAAGTTAATTTTTGAGAAGAGTTTAACAAGTTTCTGTTCAATATTTTCTTTCTCGTAGACCGGCTACCATACCATGGTTAAAGAACCTAGTATGTCCAATGTATAGTTACAGAATTAATTTGTAATATAGAAGATTAAAAGCAAGTATCTCTTTACAGCCGTTGGACGATCGAAACCAGGAGCTTGAACAAACTAAAATTTAAAAAAGGCTTTATTTCATGAGGTGACATCAATCAGATGGACTCAAAGAGAATGATAGTTTTCGTGATGGGTGGTAGGTG
>OY757912.1:40710539-40901647 GCA_963585895.1 Sepioteuthis lessoniana | reverse complement strand
GACTGTGCAAATACAGTTTTGTGTCAATACTCAGGATACTACTTTTTGTTTCTTAAAGGCATATTGACTTTAGTAGGTTATTTAATGCCAAAGCCATCTTTGTTAAAAAAAAACAAAAAAAAAAACAGCAGTGATACTATTTAACCATAGCTTTAGGGATAAGGGAGTTCATGTCTTTCCTAAGGGTATAAGTTCGAATGTGAACATAATAGTGTTCTAACTCGCTTACTTCGAGGTAGTCTAGAATTTTAGCCATTACGCCAAGGAAACTCCCTATGAGAAAACTCGTCTTAACTTGAGTTGGAATATTCGTATCAAAATTGGTACTTTAGGTATTTGTTAGTACGTTTGGTAACCACGCCTGCAATATTATTCGGTATTTTTCCGTTGATTTTCTTGTAAATCTTCCAGTTTTTGTTTGTATCAAAATTTCTACAGCGATGTTGGCACATGCCGGTGAAGTGGAAATACATGACGAAGAAGTCAGCAATATCACGAAGTCTGAGATGCAGAAAGTGAAGAACGTAATGATATTCAATATCAGGTTTTGCCACAACCTAACAAAACAAGATCTCTGTAAAAAGACGAAAAAAAAAAAAAAAGAGAGAAAGAAATAGCATTATATGAAAGAAAAAAGAACACCCAATCGGCGGGGTATAGAATATGCAGACTGTATCTCCTGCAGAGAGGTAAGACGCCCCACTAAAAATGGATGATCTGAGTACGACAATAAACTGCATCTGATGGTGAGGCTCTAGTTCTAAAACTCTAGGTAGTGAGGAATTACTCCTCTTTGACATTACTCCCAGATCTACTTTCATCCGGAATAGAATAACTTTTTAAGGTCCTATCTACAGGTCAAGTTGGTTGGGTTTTGTGGCATATCAATCCCTAAAGGTTATTTAATACCAAATCCTGTTTATACATATATTAAATATATATTATTTGTAAATAAATAGTTTGTAGGTAACATTTCTAAACGAGCCAGAGTTTATTCTTTTGCACACAGTTAAATGGTTTTAAGTATTCCTATCTAGCACGAATAATTCTATTCAATATCAACCATTGGTTTGAACACATATGGTTTCAAGGCTTACTATCTAACAGTAATTATTCTTTCAACGTTATTTGTTGGAATCCTGTTTATACACACACGCGCACAGACATATATTAAATACAGAGGATTTGTAAATGCATAGTTTGTAGATAACTTATTTAAACGAGCCGGAGCTTATTTGTTTGCCTACAGTTAAATGGTTTCAAGTATTGCTATCAAGCACTAATCCTATTTACCCAACCCCTCCGCTCGGGCAGGATATGACACAAGGTCAATTTTTATGAGGAGTTTAACAGGTTTGAATTCACTGTTTTCCTTCTCCTAGACTAGTTGCCTCACCAAGGCTGAAGAACCTAGTCTGCCCTACTATTTACCAATAGATGGAGGGAGAATAATTGGATTCATACCTTTCCAAAGGGTATTAGTGCTATGTGAAATGCTATCAGTCTTGTCCTACGACGATAACCATTACACCACGGGCGCAATCAAGCGGTAATAATTCAATTTAATATTAACCATTTGTTTGTACAGAGTGAAGTGATTTTAAGTAGGGCCCACACTAATAGTTTTCTTTACACACAGTTCCAAAAGTCAAATGGATTGAGGGTTGGTTTGGTTTTATGGTATATCAACCATTATAGGTTATTTAATGCCAAATCCTATTTATACATATATATTCAATATATATGATTCGGTTTGGTTCGTTTTGTTTCATGTTCTAGGTTGTAGGTTTTGTTGTAGGTTCTCTAATAGCAAATCCTGTTATACATACATACATTTTATATACATTTATATGATTTGTAAACACATGTTGTAGATAATATTCTTAAACGAGTCTGAGCTCTTTTTGCAAACAGTTAAATGTTTTCAAGTACTGCTATATAACAGTCACAATTTAACATCCGTCATTTGTTTGCACACATAGTTTGTTCTATTTGACACATAGATCAGAGTGGACCAGGGAACAATAGCAATAAAGAGGTACTCCACATTCCCTAAATCTCCAACAGTGTAGCCACGCCATCAGAAGGTTTAATGTCATATCAGGATACTCGTTGGAAGAGGTCTTACTCCTCGGCAGACATGCAGTCGGTGTATTCTACTTCCCCGGCCGACTAAATAGACCTGTTTGCAAATCATTTGTGAAAATTGTAAAGTGGGCGACCCGAAGGCTCCCTTTTCAATAGCTCCAACGCCGAAGGAACGAACACAATAAAGCAAATTGCGTTTTTCCGTTAAAGGAAATTTAATAAGAAAAATGAAAACTTTTAAACAGAAACAGTAACACAAACAGCAACAACGGAAATGATAACAATACGTTTATCTAAATAAATTTTCAATTTATCTCTGGCTTTTGTTCATTCGTTCCAACCATTGAATTTTTTTTTCTTTTTCCATCTTTGCTTCAGTGGTCGTTGCAAATATTAAGAACCTCTCTGCAACGGCATTGATTCAATCCAAGACATTTGAAGGTCTTTCAAAAGCATTTAAACACTTTTAATGAATTACTAATCGGCCTTCGCATATGATTCCAAATAATAAATTATTTTGTTATCTTTACCACAATTTAATGACTAAGCCTAAATACAGGGGTTGATTTGTCAGCTCCGAGATCAGCACTTAATTTCTATCAAACTCTAAACTGTGTCGAACTTTACCTGAGAGGTTATTTGTTTTGGTTTGTTTGGCTTAATAGTACATCAACCATCGTAGATTATTATATGCTAAATCGATTTTTTATACATATAAACAGTTCTATTTCAATTGCCCAGTCGGCTGGGGCTGTAGAATACACCGTCTCCATCTCTGTAGAGGGGTAAAACTTCCCCAACGAGTGTCCTGTGTATGATAATAAACAATCTGATGTTTAGGGGAATGCAGAGTACCCCTTCATTGCCATCGCTCCCAGGTTCACTTTGGTCCGGAGTGGAAGCACCTGATAGGGTCCTATCTATGGATCAAATAGAACTAAACTGCGTACTTACGCTAAACCGAATGGTTTGAATTAGAACTGTGTGACTAAACTGAATAACTTGAAATAGAAATGTTTTTGAAAATTAAACTGTGTACTTATATTTAAAGTGCGTATTTTTGCTGAACTGTGTTTGAAACAGAACTGATTATTTGTATTGAGATAGAGTGGGCATTGAATAGCCTACAGAGGTTGATATGCTATAACAATCAACCAACAAACTATTAATTCTATTTCAAACAACTCAGCATAAGTATATTTTTCACGGTTAAATGTCAAAATAGTTCTATTTCAAACAATTCAGTTGTGCATAAGTACACAGTTTCGTTCTATTTGCCCAATCAAAAGGACCTTATCAGATGCTACCACTCCAGGACACACTTCAATCATCCGTGTTCGGCGGTATAAGGATCTGGTCGCGTGTGTCCTGATTTCGGTGGCAGTCGGTCGAGGTGCACCCAGAATGGCATTCTCGAGTCTTGCCACCAGGCTCTAACCCTCCTTGAAGGAGCAGTTTTTCCTGGCGCCTGAGGCGCTCTTTGTTAGGGGAATGCTACGGGACCCACCTACCAAAGGCCTTGTGCCACACTCGACCGTTTGATGAGATACGCTACAAATACCGCTACCACTCAGGTCAGCGTGAACCTGGGAGCAATGGCAATAAAAGAGTACTCCCCAAGGCTCCAGCATGACTGGAGCCTACCCATCAGATTTTTAGTGTCATATCCATGACACTCATTGGGGGAGTTTTACCCCTTCTACAGAGATGTAGTCGGTGTTTTCTGCAGCCCCAGCCGACTGATTTGTTTTTTTCGTATATCAACCTTCGTGAGTTATCTAATAATAAAGACGTGACGTCATTGTACAAGAACAGCACTGATACTATTTAACCTATAGTTGTGGGGAATTACAGTATTCATGCCTTTCCCAAGGATAATAACCCGAAAGTAAACCTAATAACGTGACTGGAATTCGAACTTGTTTATTTTGAGTCAACAGTCCAGCACTTTAATCATAACATCATGATAAGTTCCCCAGCAGAGACTGATTAATATTCACTATTAAATAAAGTATATTATCAAAAGGATATTTACTTTTTCATCTTACATGCAAAGGAGTAAGAAGCTCTTAAGAAATGAGTGTGTTGGGTATCAAACTAAACCTCATCCGATGGTGAGACTCAAATTCTGGTGTTTAGATAGACTGCACAGATCTCCTTTATTCTTCTTACTCATGTGTGGCTTTTGATCTGGAGTGGTAAATGCATTTAGGGCCCAATCAAGGGATCAAGTTGATCTGTTTGATAGTAATTAATATTAGATAAGAATACGTAATACGTAATTAGTAAGTAAGTTGGCGAACGTGGTCGAAGCAACTCGAAGGCTCCCTTTTCATTAGCTACTACACCAAAGTGTGGGGAAAGGTGCTACTCCTTTCTGTGGATTGCTTCACTTTACCTTTGATCCTTAACTTATAATGCTCACAGTTAAGCAAGGTACCAAGTACCTTTTTTTGAGTCTTTAGTATGACTCGATCTTGGATTGAACCCCGGTCTTCCGGGCTATTCGACAGAATAGATTTTAAGTAAGGATATGGTGACTGGTATAGGAAAAGGACAGCTCTGTATTCAAACCTGTTAAACTCCGTTTCAAACATTGACCCAGTGCTGCATCTTGCTCTCGAGTAGGGGTTGGTAAATACAGATATTTAATGTCCGCTAATCGACATTCTTTTTGAAGTATAAAGGCATTGAAATTATTTTTATATTTAAAAAATTGGAAAACGTAATTTTTGATGGTGAGAATTTAAGGCAAGATTTAAATACTGAATAGGATGATTAGAATTATAGCTTTGCTTTTATACCGGTAATTCTAAAACATTTTAGTCGATTCATAGCATAATAGCATAATTTTTTTAGATTTTTGAGAGGAAGCTTGATAATTTTCATCATTTACAGTATTTGGCCTATTGCCATCATATCTATTGTTATTTTCACAATTCTCGCACCAGAATAAAGCTTCTATTCACACTGCTAAGGTGGCAGTAACCGAAGAAGCCAATTGCGTTTTGAATTGTTACTCTATCCCTCTTCGTCCTCATACTTTATCTAATCTGACTTCTTGTTTCCTAAACTCAAATTCCGCAACCCAGTCGGCTTGGGCTGTAGAATACACCGACCGCATCTCTGCAGTGGGGTAATACTCCAACCGAACGAGGGATATAACATTAAAGTATCTGATGGCGAAACTCTAGAGTTGGAGGTTTAGGATATGTGGAATACCTCTTCATTAGGATTGCTCTCATATCAACTCTGATTAGGAGTGGTAGCACCCGATTGGGTCCTATCTATTGGTCAAATAGAACAGACTGATATTAAATTGGAGTTGTTATTTAACAATACTTGAAACTATATCACTGTGTGCAAAAAAAGAGCTTCGACTAGTTTAAGAATGTTACCAACAAAATGTGTTTACAAATCATAGATATGTTTATTATATATGTATAAACATGATTTGGCATTAAATAACCAGTTGTCTAGAGCGGGCAATAGGAAACTGATTCTTGTGTCAATCCAACTGGGACCACTATTGTTGGTTTCAGGGTGTATTGAGTCGAGCGCTTTCTCCCTCTCTCGGTAGCTGTTCCTTCTTTCTCCCTAGTTCTCCCTCCTACTTTCCGTCCGTCCTTCCTTCCTTCCTTCCTTCCTTCTCCCTCTCCTTCTGGTTCTCGCCTGGCTTCCTTCCTTCGTTGAGTTGTAACACGTTCGTCGGGCAAATGCACTTAGAACACACGCACCTTTCAGCCGTTACCGTGCGTATTTGTATCTTCGTAAGCTCTCGCACTAATTTGCATACGTGTACATTACCTCTCGCTGGTTCGAGATCTCCCCTCGTCAAATACGCTCGCGGCAGCCATATCGGTTTCCTTTCGACAAGCCAGACACGTTCGTGCGCGCTTCGAATGCCCAGGTACGTTACCTTCACATAACCTATAATGGTTGATATGCCATAAATCCTAATTAAACCAAATCAAATCGAATTTCAATAGTGGTATTGTTATTTTGGAAACAATGATGTCATATTTGGATGAAGGTGTTTTTGGAGAATCGGAGCGCTACATTCTTCCATGATGGGGTCGTAATGCTTGAGCATGTTTGAACCGAGTACATAAATCGCTAAGGGGACTATATTGAAAATTATAAAGAACTGTCTTTTTTCTTTAACTCCTATGTGAGGCATATAACTTTTTGACATATAACTGTATGAAGTATCGTCATAAAGATATATATGATAAAAACGTGAATATTACATGGTTGTGTGCATGGGATTTCTTGTAGGTGTTGAGACTGTTTTGTTCCTGCTTTCCTTATTTATATTGCGCTGGAAATAACCTGGTCTTTGAAATAGCATCTTTAAGACAATACTTTTTTCAGATAAAATATATTATCTTCGTTCAGCTTGTTGGTTCACTGATTCTAAAACGGTAAAAGAAGAACATAAAAGAGTTGAACTTTTGGAATAAGTCGACTCTACAAAAGAGCACTGACGTCAACATTATTCAGTGTTGTATAATTTTCAAAGATAAATACAAGGCCATGACAGAGCGAACTTTAACCTTGGGTAACTTTCTTCTTTTACACGTTTAATTGGTCATGACTTCAAATGACTTGTACTAGGAAAATGAAAAAGAAAATTATACTTAACAATGATCAATTGATAAAACACGACTTTTATCTCTTTGACTCGTGTGATCTCTCATTTCTTTATGTTAATATCTATCTATCTATCTATCTATCTATCTATCTATCTATCTCGTTATGTTTATTCATATCTATCTATCCGATTATATCGCTCTATCGAGCTATATATCTATCTATCTATCAGATTATATCCATTCATATATATCTGATAGTATCTATTAATATCTACCTATCTGATTATGTAATTTCATATCTATCTATCTATCTCGTTATGTTTATTCATATCTATCTATCCGATTATATCCCTCTATCGAGCTATATATCTATCAATCAGATTATATCCATTCATATATATCTGATAGTATCTATTCATATCTACCTATCTGATTATGTAATTTAATATCTATCTATCTATCTATCTATCTATCCGATTATATGCATTACTATACATTTGATCATATCTACCTAAATCTGACTAAGTCCATTCATATCTATCTATCTATCTAATTTTGCTAATGTACTCTTCTACTATATTCTATTCAACAAGGGTAAGTATATATCAATATGCATAGATTAGATATAATCGGAATATTTCATAATTTGTTGAGAATATGGACATGCTTCTGTTTTGCTTCTGGTTTTTAACAAAAGATTTCCATCTATTCACAAGAATTATCCCAGCAGCAATGTAAATGCTTACGAGAGGCAAAAATACACTAATGAATAACAAGAGGGAAAACTACTCTGATCTAGAAATCCGAAAATGTAACGATCAAAAGCAACTGCAGGCCAAAAACATATTTGCCAATGATGTGGAAAATCTGCCCCAATTGGAGAATAAATCTATAACTCATATAACCAACTGAGTGGAAAGAAAGTCGCAAATTACTGAACATCACAAACAACCTATTATTTGTAGACCAATACATCCTTGAGGAGATAAAGACCAGGAGGAAAAATATAGCCAACGCATGGATAGATGACAAAATACAGGTGACATAATCCAACTAACACTTGTAACAGAATAATTAAAATTATTACAGATTTCAGAGGAAGTTGATAACATCCTTTCAAAAGCTGGATAAAAGAATTGGCTGCTGGAAGAAAAATCCTCAGAGAGATAGAGTTCCTAAGAAGAATCATCCATGGAGACTTGTTATTGACATTACTATTTGTTATAGATGTCATGCTAATGAGTTATATTCAAAGAGAATGCCGCAAACGCTACGGATTTACAAAGCTGCAAGAAAAAAGAAACCACATCATGAACATAGATGATATATTGTTTGGGAAGAATAAAAAAGAATTAGAAACTCCAAAATAAACTATTTGAGCTCTTCTTTGGTGTCATAGATTGACCAGCTGATTGAGATGCTATAGTTACTAAAAGAAAAGATGACAAAAATATTATAAGAAATTAATGTCATCAGAATCTATTGTAAACCAAATGATCGTCATAGCTCAATTGATAGTGCAGCTGTTGCATTTAACTTGTTTATTCTTTGATTAGATTTGTACTGCGGAGTTTAGTTTCACTTTTTTTCCTTCGTCTTCTAAGGTAATTCTTTCTCAAATTTTCTTTCGCCTCTGTTTTTTCGATGGTTTCCTCTACTAATATTACTTGTTACTTATTGTTTTCATTTTCTTCAAGAGTTTTAATACTTTTCTGTAATTTCAATGGTTTTTTTGAAGTCTGATTGATAGCAAGTTTCCTTTGATCACAAGGATTCTTAAATGTATTTTAGTCGATCTTTATGTATATATATATATATATATATATATATGTGTGTGTGTGTGTATGTGCGTGTGTGAGCGTGTGTATGTGTAAACGCAGTTTTTTTCCAAGCAGCGATATGGATGCACTACATGGACTCTAAATAAACTTATGGAGAAAAAGCTGGACGGCAACTACACAAGAATGCTGCGAGCAATATTGAACAAGTCATGGAGGCAGAAACCCACGAAGCAGCAGTTGTACAGCCACTTACCACCCATCACGAAATCTATCCAAGTTAGACGAACCAGACATGCAGGATACTGCTGGAAAATTAGGGATGAAATCATAAGTTACGTACTCCTGTGTACCCCTTCACATGGACGAGCAATGGCACGACAACCAGCAAAAACCTACGTACAACAACTCTATGCTGATACTGGATGTAGCTTTGAAGACCTACCGGAAACGATGGACGATAGAGAAGAGAGGTGAGAGAGGGTCAGGGATATCGGTGCTAGTTGCGCGACATGATGATATATATATATATATATATATATATGTGTGTGTGTGTGTATTTATATACAGTAGCGTCCAAAACTAAGAAACAAAATTTTAAAACTTAACATTTGTTAGAAATAACAACTATGAAAAGCTGAAATTTTGACAACTGGTAGTCGTTATCATCCATAATAACATATTAAAATTTGAATCATTTGAAAAGGATAGAAAAAGAATTATAAAAATTATTTATTTATTTTCAAAATAGGATCGTCCAAAAGTAAGGGACAAAATTGAGAAAAACAATGTAAACAGTATGCTATATTCAAATTTTTTTATTTCCTCTAAAGAATAAGTTTTACCTAGTCGTTTGTAAACGTTGCATCAGCCGGCACCATGGCGAAACGCCAAAAAGTTGATTACTCTGTGAGATAAGCTATTGTGAAGCTGAAAAAGGAAAAGCACACAATTAGAGAGATTTCAGAGAAAGTGAAACGTTCCAAGAGTGTTGTAGGCAGGGTTGTTAAATCCTACAATGATACTGCCAAAATAGTTTGTGCTTTTAAAACCGGCAGACCCCGCAAAACTTCGGCAAGAGAAGATCGAATAATGCAGCGTATGTCATTAAAGGACCGTTTTAAGTCTTGCACAGAAATTAAAAGGGTTATGAATAGTACCCCATGTGTTAATGTGTCAAAACAGACTGTTTCTCGACGACTGCAAGAAATAGGGCTGTTTAATCAAACCCCAAGGAAGAAACCACTTGTTAGTTCGAAGAATTAGAAGAAGAGATTAGAGTTTGCAAACAGGTATGTAATTTGGACATATGGAAATTGGGCAAAAGTATTTGTCAGTGATGAAAGCAAGTTTAATTTATTTGGAAATGATGGAAAAAACAATGTAAAGAGACGTATTGGTGAAAGATTAAGTGCAAAGTGTACTAAGAAAACTGTCAAGTTTGGGGACGGAAGCGTCATGGTATTTGGAATGTTTTCTAGCCAAGGTACAACGCCTCTTGTCCGGTTACAAACTCGTGTAAACGCTCAGATCTATAAAAACATTGTTCAAGATCATGTTGTGCCAATCATACAGAATTCAGGTTTCGATAGGACTACTTTTATGCAAGATAATGCCCCATGTCACAAGGTAAAGGTGGTAATCTTTGGAAGACCTTAGGAGTCAAAGTTATGGAAAGAAATCCCACTAATACGGAGAATTTGTGGGTAAAGCTTCGAGAAGAATGGTCTAAAATTAGTATCGAGGATTGTCAAGAACTGATTCGTTCTTGTAGTCGAAGATGTGCAACTGTCATTGAGAGCAAGGGCTCATTTACTAAATATTGATTGTACATGTATTTTTATTGTTTTTTGGCTGTTTACATTGTTTTTCTCAATTTTGTCCCTTACTTTTGGACGTTCCAAATTTGAAAATAAATAATTTTTACAATTCTTTTTTCTATCCTTTGCAAATGATTCAAATTTTAGTATGTTATTATGGATGATAACGACTACCAGTTGTCAAAATTTTAGCTTTTTACAGTTGTTATTTCTAACAAATATTAGGTTTTAAAATTTTGTCCCTTAGTTTTGAACGCTACTGTATAGGTAGCGGAGGCCCAAATTCCGTCATGTTTGTTCAAAATGTTCTAATGTTTTTCTGATAAGGCAGTTCTATTCGTTTATTTTTTTTTTCTTTTTGGATTTTAAGGATTGCACATTATTCAATTACAAATTCCAGCATTGAAACTTCGTAAACAATACCTATATATATATATATATATATATACCAGTCATAAATAAACACATCTCATATATATTCATATGTGTTTATATAATTTTATCCTTTGCTACCTTTAACATTATGTTATTTAATAAATTAGGGTATTCCTTTTTATTGTGTGATGTCCCATTAGTAGTAATAACATCCTAGTAATTTTAAAGTAAATAAACATTTTATGAGAAAGCGTTTGGTAATACGGTTTGTTGAGCACTGCTTATAAATATTGAACAAAGTATTGCATCTAAAAGCTTGATTTTGAAAGCTGGGAACATGGGCCAAAAGAACGAATCCCGAAACCACTTAATCTTTATTTCCAAAGGTACTTACAACTGAGATATGGACTAAGCATTGATTTGCTGATAAGACCTATCATTTTTGACAATATTTAACCTAGAAATGGAATAGAATAAAATAAATAAATGTATAAATAAATCAAATATTGGAACAAAATATCTTTCCTTATCTTTTATCGTTTGATGTATTATTTCTGCACAGTTATATACGAATATATATATGTGTGTGTGTGTGTGTGTGTGTGTGTGTCTGTCTGTCTGTCTGTGTCTGTGTGAGTCGTTGCATTTATGCAGACTGAGGTCAAAGCTTTGGTGGGGAAACTGACCAAGGAGAAGGAAAAGTTCTGAATTGAAAACCTCAAAAGCTCTCTCTCTCTCTCTCTCTCTCTCTCTCTATATATATATATATATATATATATATATATATATATCTTCTGGAAATAAAGAGCCCAATCCGCTTAAATACACATATACATACATATAAATACACACACACACGCACACACATATATATATATATATATATATATATATATATGCGTGTGTGTGTGTGTGTAATAAAAATGCCATTTAAAGAGTAACCACTAGTTTTTAAAAAGTGCTCAATATTCAAGAGTTTGAAATATTATATCGACCTGAAGATCTCTAGTAAACGTCCAATTCAGAGTAGCAACTGAAACTTTTGTGTCAAACAAATTATATATATATATATATATATATATATATATAATGATTAATAGAACAAATATAATTTATAGCATCTTGAGCAGTTTTCGCTATTGTTTCAACAACAATAGCACGATTTTTTTTATTGTATTCCAAATATTGTTTTCTATACCATTTCTGTTATTCATTTTTTAAGTTGTTTTACTTTTCTTTTTCTTTTTTTTTCGGTTGAAATTTTTTCTCTTGATATATTTCAGGGTTTTAAATCTTATTGTAAGAACACGAAATAAAATATGTTATGTTATCATATTTGCACAGTAGATAAATCAGAAACAGTTTTTCACTGTCATTGTAAACGAACCATGTTTTGTTCTCACTGTTAGTACTTTCTACTGAAGATGTTAAGTAGCTATAAGCCGGTTCAGAATTTAGAAGGGTGACTATTTAATCACAGTTGTTAATATAAAGAACCAGCTTCGACAAAATTTGAGATTTTGGGACATTTCTTGTGGCTAAAAGTTTAACATGCTACGCTAGCAGACTATTAGTTAGATTTTAGATAAGTCCCTGTTACACATGACCTTGTACCATACTTAAGCGAATCTAGTATGCGTATATCATTTTGCTATTGTTGTTAGTCTGTGATGATCGTTTTTCTTCTCTGTGTTCATTCAAAAAATGATAAAAATGGCGGTGAAAAATATATGTTGAATAATCATACATAAGATTGTTTATTATTCTTCTAGTGGAACAACACTGTTCGCCAGTGGTCCGGGACACCTGGTTTTAATCCCAGGTCAAGTCATACCAAAACTCAAAAAATGGTACTTGATGTTATCTTCCTTAACACTCAGCATTATAAGGTAAGGATCAAGGTAAAGTGGAGCAATCCAGGGAAAGGAGTAGAGTCCTCCCCTAAACCTTAGTGTAGTAGCTATCGAAAACAAAGCCTTCGGGTAACCCCGACTATGGTTGCCAACTACTAATGTATACGTTGTAGACAAATGTGAGACTCCTTATTTTGTTATCATGGTCTACGATAGGAAAAGTATTGATCACTATGTGTTCAGTCCTACAGGTGAGTTCGGAATAATTAGACCAGCACATAACCCGGTTATTCTGTCACAATTTAACTGGTAGAAAATCTGACCCGTCTATTCGGACATGTTTGTTTGTTAGTAATTGCCATATCCCCCTTCTCGAGTTACTTAATGCCAAATCCGTCCTTTTTTAGAAAGACAGCAGAGGTACTATTTAACCTATAAGATCGGAAGATCAGGGGTTTCATAAGTTTCGCAATGGTATTTGTCCTTAAGTGAACGTGATAGCGCGACTGGAATTCGAACCTGCGTACTACAATTCAGTAGTCTAGCGGTTTAACCATTACACCAAGTGGACTCTCCTCATTTCGGATATACGTGTACATATGCATTGATTATAACTTTGCATCGCAGATGCGTAGATTCAAGCTAATTTCCAGTTGGATGTAACCATTCACCACTTCTCTCTCTCTCTCTCTCTCTCTCTCTCTCTCTCTCTCTCTCTCTCTCTCTCTCTCTCTCTCTCTCATTTTCCCCTTCTCTCTCTTTTTCTGGAATCCTCTGTCCAAATATACAGGCTGAAAATTAAAGAGCATCATCTAAATAAATGGTGTCTTGCTCAGTCGACGGGGCTTAGAAAATAGTAACAGCCTCTTCAGCAGAAAGTTAAGTGAGAGTCTACTTCTAGAGATCTGGGAAGTTTGTTGTACCCAGTCATTGGCGTTAATTTCTGATGCACTCAGACTCGAATAGTTTCTAGGTAACTTTATATTAAAACAAGTTCTTAGAACTCATTTGTTTGAACAGTTAAATGGTTCCAAGTATTTAAATCTAACATTAGTATTTCTATTTATCAAGTATTCCTGTCAGATATGAATAATTTACACACAATCTTTTGTTTCATGTGAATCATAATCATATTTACCAACCCCTCCGCTCGGGCAGGATATGACACAAGGTCAATTTTTAAGCGGAGTTTAACAGGTTTAAATTCAGAGTTTTCTTTCTCCTAGACTAGTTGCCTCACCAATGCTGAAGAACCTAGTCTGCGCTACTTTTTACCCATAGTTGGAAGGAGAATAATTGTATTCATATCTTTCCCAAGGATATTAGTGCTCTGTGAAATGCAATGAGTCTCGTTCAGGATTTGAACTCGTGTCGCCGTGTCCATTTCTTACGACGACAACCATTACACCACGGGCACCTCCATGTGAATCATAATAACCTTTGGTAAATGATAGAATAGGTTTATCTGACACATAAATTGGAGCCAGACAGACACTATCAATCTGGGTCAGAGTTGACCAGGGAGTATTGTAAGAAAGGGTACTCCACGTTCCTCACCGCTTCATGACAAGATCCTCACTATTAGATGTAGATTACTGTCACCCCAAAGACCCTGGTTCGTGGTGGCTTTATCTGTCTTCAGAAGTAAAGTCGGGCGTATTCTACAGGCCCCGCCGATAAGCAAGAAAAGTCAGTGAGTACGTCTTATGTTGTAACAAATGATTTCGAGTGATTTGAACTGGCATACATCCCACATTAAAAGAGATGGCTACGTATTGTAGGAACAAGTAACACCTATAACATGTTTACAAAAGAAAGAGTGGCGGATCAGATGGTGTTTTTTTATCTCTAATAAATCTTACTTATTCAGAGAGAATGAAAACCCTTTATATCAGAACAAAGAAAGAATATTATATAAAGAATAAAGCTTTAACAAAATGATAGCAAATCTTTTCTAAGATTTATTACGCGAGGTCTTTTCATTAAATTACTGTGTTGCTGTCTTCATTGAAGTTCACAGTATGTGTACGATAAATGGATGAAATAGAAAAAAATGTGACTGTTTGCTTTTTTTTTAATAGAAAGAAATAAAAATAAGATAAATTGAAAAAAAAAACCCAGAGAAAAACCAAAGAGGATGAACGATAGGACGCATTATAACTAATAAAGATAGATAGATAGATAGATAGATAAAGACAGAGAATGAGAAAATGAAAATAAAAGAGAATGAGAGAAGCAACGTAGAGAGAGAATCAAAACCTAACGTCAAAGAAAAAAAAAGGACCGGCGGAAATTGCCATTATGAATAAAGAAAAGAGATAGATAGATAGATAGATAGATAGTGAGCATGTATGTTTATCTGAGGGAAAGAGACAAAGGGGCAAAGATATTTCGACAAAAGACTAAAGGAAGAGAGAGACTAAGGAAAAAGTAGGGAAAATATAATGAGAATGAGGACAAGAAAACAGGTAAAGAAAATTTAAAATAATTAGAAATAACGAGATAGATAGATAGATAGATATATAGAGAGAGAGAAAGAGAGAGAGAGAGAGAGAATGACCGTGTGTGTATACCTGTGAAAGAGAGATAAAGGAACACAGAGATTCATAGCGACAGACTAAATAAAAAGAAAAACTCAAGAAAAGGAAGGGGAAAAGGAGAATGAAAATAAAACAGGGTTAGAAAATTTTAAAAAAAGAAAGAAATACCAAGAGAGACAGAGACAGAAACAGATACAGACGGATAATAAAGAAAATAAGAGAGAAAATGAATCAAGATAAGGAATGAAAGAAAGAAAGAAAACATAAAGAGAGAAAGAAAGAAAGAAAGAAAGAAAGAAAAAGAGAAAGAGAGAGAGTGAGAGTAAGAGAGGGACAGAGTCAGAGAAATTAACGATTACTCAAGATAAAGGTTGTGACAATGAAGGAAAAAAGAGAAAGGACGTAAAGATTACTGAACAATATATATATATATATATATATATACACACTCACACACACACACACATATATATATATATATATATATATATATAGCGAGAGAGAGAGGGAGAGGGAGAGGGAGTAAAATAGATCTAAAAATAAGCATTTTTTTTAATGTTCAAAAATACCTTTGTTTTATATTCATATGATATTCATATTTTCGTATCTACGGAATCTTGCTGAACAAGATATCATTCATTAAAATACATTGTCTTATTTTTTCCCGGGCATCATCAGGTATCTCTAATTAGTGCATAACAAGTTTTACCTCGAGTCATGAAACACGACCCAAATTGACGCAACGAGGTCCCAAAATTTAAGAGACTTGAACTGTTTGCTCCATCTGTTCGACTCTCAAATTACCCCTAGCCTCCCATGTTTCCCCGTAAATTTGATATATCTTTTGAAATGACTCCCACAGTTAATAATAATAAAAAAAAGACGATACTGTGCATCATTTTTTCTTTCATTAAGAAAGCCATTATATCCATGGCCTCTACGGCAATGTTTTAAGAAACATCGTAGACATTCTTATACTTTCTTTGTTTAAATTAATATATTTCTCACTCCACGGAAATATTCAAGCATTTTCAAAACTATTTATTCCTTGATGCATATTGAAATACATTCAGGAATCACACCCAAAAGTAGTTGATCTTGGTCATCTTAGCAATGATTTTTTACTGGTACCAATTACTACTGTCTATTTTATTACTAGTCTTTTAAAAGTTACTCATCTACCAATGTATTTAGCTATCATTTAATATTATTATACAAATACTATACACATACATCTATGCACAAGCAGACATATACACTCAATGCTTTTATCATGATGGTTATCGTTGTAAAAAATGGAATCAGCGACCCGAGTTCAAATCCCAGACGAGATTGTTTGCATTCACTTGGCAGTAATATTGGTGGGAAAGTCATAATTCTATCTATAGCATACCCATGATACGGATATGCGAAACATACATATAATATTTATCTCATATATACATAGAACATAGGAATCTCGAAACACGAAAAACACTTACGACTTCTTAGTTCAGGTACGAAACTTTTTATTACCTTCGAGTTTAAAGGTTCTTCGACATTCTTTCTATTCTGACTTCTGCCCCCAATCCGTGCGGCGCCTGAATGGACTCTGCCAGCCCCGAAAGTCAACCGTCTTTTTCCGAGCCAGGAACTCAACTCAACTAACTCTTTCAAAATCCCCCAAATCCTCTGCGCCCTTCCGGTGCATGACGTCACCCGCACTTTGTAGCTCCGTTTCGCATCTGGGCTATTGTGACATTTCTGAGTGACACGTCCGCTCCGCCCGCGCGCGTGAACACCTGCGTTAATGTTACACTTAAGTAACCCATGCCCTGAGCCGAAAGGTTCTCCGCCTAACTAAACCCAAAGGCATAAAACGAAATCCCTCGGCCATTATATTACATATCCCACATAGCGCTAATAAGCTTGGGAAACGTAAACTTTGAAGAATTCACCCTAAAACTATGGGAAAATAGTTGAGCAGACTGGGTTCTTTAACCTTGGTATAGAAATCGGTCAAAGAGTAGGAAAAATCTGAATTTAAATCTGTTAAACTCCGCTTAAATTAGTCAGTCTCATTCTGCTCGTGTGGAAGGGTTATATAATACATATACAAATACGTTTGAAAGTCTCTCCGAAAAGTATTTAATTTTTTCTTCCTTTGTGAGGCCACGTAATTAAAAATACAAGACTTTTTGAACTTGTAATCTCGATAATCAAATACATAGCAAACGGATCAGCCCTTCTTGGAAATCGATATATAAATTTGAATCATTTCCGGATAATTTCTTGCTCAGTTATCTAGGACGACAGAATACACCGACTACATCTCTGCAGATGGGTAAAACTTCCCTAATGAGTATCCAATTGAGTGGAACATATTCACAGTATGCCAAAAAAAACAAACCCAAACCCCCCAAAAAACTAAAAAAACAGTCTTAGTTTTGTTTAAGAAAATTTATCAATAAAATGTGTTTAAAAACCCTATAATTTTATCGATAAAATGTGTTTTGAATAATATATGTATAAAAAGGATTTGGCATTAAATGACTTACGATGGTTGATATGTCATGAAACTGAACGAAACGAAACCAAATCCTATATATTTGATATATATGTAAAAAAGGATTTGGAATCAAATGACTTACACTGGTTGATATGTCATAAAACTGGACGGAACGAAACCAAATCCTATATGTCTAATATATATGTAAAAAAGGATTTGGAATAAAATGACTTACAATGGTTGATATGTCATAAAACCAAACGAAATGAAACTAAATCCTATATATTTAATGAATATGTAAAAAAAAAAATTTGGTATCAAATAACTTCCACTGGTTGATATAACATAAAACTATACCAAACCTGATACGTTCGGCCATTACAGTTATTTCTGTTCTAATTATGTTTTCTAATGTCTTCTTTGATTTTTTTCTTCTTATTACAAAATTGAAGTTAAATTAATCAATAACAATAAGCAAGTCATCGGGTAAAATATATATCTATTTTGAATTCACTTTCTGATTTGGTTAGACTATAGTTGATTAAGTGATTGATTTTCACATCATGTCAGCCTATATAGGGCTATTTTATGCCTCGAGGCTAGGGAATGGCGTACATTGTTTCTTGAGAGTATGCCCAAATGAGTAGAGTGTTTGCCAATTTGTCAAGGAGAACGGCGTTCAATCCCAGGTCGAGTCATATCAAAGACTAAAAAATAAAAATGGTACTTGATGCTGCCTTGCTTAGCACTCGGCATTATAAGGTTAGGATCAAAGTTAAAGTGGAGCAATCCAGGAAAAGGAGTAGCGCTCTCCCCTACACCTCGGTGTAGTAGCTACAGAAAAGGGAGCCTTCCTGTCACCCTCGAGTATGGTCACCAACTTTACATATTACTTTACTTATATTAATCATATAATTAATAATGACAGTTTTAAACAAAGAAAAATTCTGATTACATTTTGAGATCATTTTGTGTACAATCATCATCATCATGATCAAGGAGTACCGACTGCATAGATTCCTTTAAATCTTTCTCGGATTCCGTACCTATAGGCTATCGGTCTTGGTTTGTCCTCAAGATGGCATCCAATGTCCACATAAATTTGATGAATTAAGATTTTTGCTGTTCAGTCCACTCTGGTGTGTACTTGAGTAGGAGTCCATGGGAGAAAATCCTTTATGTGTTCGTCCTTACTTCTGAAGCAGTGTAAAGCATGTTTTGCTTGTCTTACTTGTAGGGTTTGTGAGATGGGATGTAAGTGACCGTACAACTGCTGTTTTGTAGGGTGCTGTCACTTGGATTTGTTCAAAACAGCACCCAGCTTTCTTGTGTAGTCCCAATTTAGCGTTTTCTTAAGGTCATTGGTTAGAATCCCGGTAGTGCATCTATTTAGTTGTACTGATACGACTAGAGCTAAGAAAAAATCCTGTTTTAAATTATCCAAGCGATCAGGTTTCAATTGAGTCAAAAAACTAGATATAAAAGTGCATGATTTACCAATGTATATATATATATATATATATATATATATATATATATATATATATATAGGGTGTTTCAATATACATGGTGGCCCAGTCGGTTGAGGCTGTAGAATACACCAACTGCTTCTCTGTAGGGAGTTAAGCCCCCTACGAGTGTCCCGGATATGTCACTAAACAATCGGATGCTGAAGTTCCAGTAATGCTAGAGCTTTGGGGAATACGGAATACCTCTTCATTGCCATCGCTCCCAGGTCCACTCTGGCTAGGAGTGGTAGCACCTGATAGGGTCCTATTTATGGGATAAATAGAACTAACCTGTGTATTATACTCAACTGAGTGGTTTGAAATAGAAGTGTTTTCACTTTTAAACTGCGTACTTCATTTAAACTGTACTTGCGCTAAACTTAATTGTTTAGTATAGGACTCTTTTGACATTTGACTGTATGTAAACAAAAACCATACTTATACTAAACTGAATTATTTGAATTGGAACTGTTTTACAATTAAATTGTGTACTTATGCGAAACTGAATTGTTTGAAATAGAACCGTTTTCACATTTAAACTACGTACTTCATTTAAACTGTACTTGCGCTAAACTTAATTGTTTAGTATAGAACTCTTTTGACATTTGACTGTATGTAAACAAAAACCATACTTATACTAAACTGAATTATTTGAATTGGAACTGTTTTACAATTAAATTGTGTACTTATGCGAAACTGAATTGTTTGAAATAGAACCGTTTTCACATTTAAACTACGTACTTCATTTAAACTGCACTAACACTAAACTAAATACGTATATATTTATATAAAATGAACAAAAGTGAGGTGTAGACCCCTTGATGTTGTGGGGGTATTTCTACCACATCCTATATATATATATATATATATAATACGTAATGAAGTTTTTTTTGTCTTTGACATACTGCTCAACAAAGGCATTCTTGACTTGTGCAAAACAAGAACCAGGTCTATTCAAATCAATAAGTAAATGTCAAATTGTTTTTGGCATTGATTTTGATTTTTCCACTTTGAATATGATTCAGCCACCCGCATCTTGTTTCAAATGTGTGTCTTTCCCGGAGTTTAAAGCCTACAGTCAAGGCTAACAATGACGCAGACATATTTCTCAGCTAGGTGTAATTTAGAAATGATATTTGTTTATTCAGCAAAACATGATTAATGATCAGACGTCATATATTTAAACGATTGTATTAATATATATTAGATGTGTGTGAGCTAAAGTTTTCGGGGAAAAAAACGCTTTCTGCAATTGTATTAGTTTAGTTTGTTTAAGGGTGTTTCAACACCAATATGTTCCTCTCTTTCAATGTGTTTTGCAACAACTTTCTTTTTTATTCCGTCTTCTACTGACCTATTTTAAAGAGAGGGTATATTTAAACACACACACACACACACACACACAAGCGTCTAATTGGGTACAATAAAAAGTATCACCGTCTTGAGGAAGAATATTAAGCTAGAAGCAAGCATTTTCACTGTATGTATCTAACGATTAAACATTATCCTTCCTTTAAAAGGAAGCCCATTTGGCTGGAGCTGTAGACTATGCCGAGAGGTAAGACCCCGCCATTGAGTGTCCCGGATATATAACGCTAAACAATCTAATGGTGAGGCTCCATTCCTGAAGATTTGGGTAATGTGGAGTAACACTTAATTGCCATTGCTCCCAGGTCTACTCTGACTCGGACTGGTAGGACTGGATAGGATCCTATCTATGGGTAAAATAAAACTGTTTGAAATTTCAACTGTGAGCAAACAAATGACATATTAAATGGAATTGATCGAAATAGAATTGTTTCATCATTTAACAGTGTGTTAAAGAATGACGGCTTAATTGAATTGGTAGTGATACATACCAATTGTAGAAACAAGTTGACTGTGTACAAAAGAATGTTTAATGCGAATTGAATCATCATTGTTCAATTGCAATACTTGTAACCACTTCACTTCCTGCAGATAAATGATTGATATTTAATTTAATTTATTAGTGCAAGATGGAAATAATTGAAGCAATTTCAAAATGTAATTCCCGACAAACTATATCACTTATAAAATGTATATGTATATACATTTAAATGAGTACAGACAAATGACTGATGTTAAATTGTTACTGATACATAGCAATACTTGAACCCATTTAACTGTGTGCAAAACAATTACCTCATGCCCGTTTAAAAATGTTAACAAAATGTTTTTACTAATTATATATATTTATTATGTATCTCTTTAAAGAAAAAAACCAAAGACCGGTTAATTTAGGATTATAAATTTATTTCCATCCTGTTTTTCAGCTTCTGGCGTGAACCAAAATCACAAAGAAAAATATAACAGGACTTCTTCATATCCAATGGATAAATAAAACAGAATAGACACGTGGGGTGGAGGGGGAGGTTGATATGCCATAAAACCCAACTAAAATAAACCATTCTTGCCCAGTCAGCTGGGGCTGTAGAATACACCAACTGCACCTCTGCAGAGGAGTAAGATCCCCAACAACGAATGTTCTGGATATGACACAAAACAATCTGATGGTTAGGCTCTACTAATGCTGGAGCTTTGGGGAATGCAGAGGGCCACTTCATCGGCATCGATCCCAGGCCCACTCTGGCCTGGAGTGGTAGCACCTGATAGGGCCCTACCAATGGGTCAAATAGAACTAAACTGCATACTTATGCTAAACAGAAATACTTGAAATAGAAATGTTTTTGAAAATTAAACTGCGTACTTATACTAAACTGATTCGTTGGAAATGAACTGTTTTTGTATGCTAAACTGAATTGTTTTAAACAAAACTGATTATTTGAATAAAAACGGATTTGATATTATATAACCTACAAAGGTTGATATTCCATAAAAACCCAACCAACCAACCAGTTAACAAATCCTTTAAAATATCCAACCAAAACAAACCAATGATTTGGAATATTGTCACAATTAAGTTCATAAGGTTTCCGTTCCATTCAGCTTGAAGCTGGACAGAGGAGACATTATTTTATGTTCACCGAATATTGTATTAATATTCTTCCTAGTCAATATATTTAGCTACACATTTTTTAATCCCTATACTACTGGTTCGTTGGTAAGAGAGAATGTACACACTCACTCACTCACTCTCTCTCTCTCTCTCTCTCTCTCTCACACACACAGAGAAATAAAGCGTCAATTTAGGAAGAAATTTTAAAATAAAACCAAAACTAAATCTAAGATCGAAACTCGAAGACAAAAAGATAAATAAACACAGTTTTACTTATACTATGTTAAAACTTAAAGCTTAAAAGAGAAAACAAACTTTTTTTGTGAGCCGCTGTAGTGTCTTTTCCTTCGAAGAATACCATGTCACATCAGTGACAGGAGCACTGACGATAACCAACTAACCTCATCACTACGAGAGGCGTTTGTTGATGATAAAAACAAAACGAAACAACAACAAAAAAAAGCAACAATAAATTCTCCATGCCTATTTGTCAGGGAACTTCGTGCTATCATCACGACTTGATGATGATTATGATGCTGATGGGCTATTTCATGCCGAAATTTGATCCATTCATGAAAGATAGTAACCATGAATATTTTCATTGCTCTACTGCATTTTAAAAATGCACTTTTTAATTGTTTGTAGTTCTTTACTTGCACAGTTATATTTTTCTAAGCGTTCATTTCTACCATCAAAACTTTGAAAGCAATTATATGCTTTTAAGAAACTAGTAGTAAGTAACCAATAATAATTTTTAATAAACAATTCCTGCTTCAAGTAACCACTCTTACCACAAATTATTTGCATAGAGTTAAATTTTCTGAATTTCTGAGACAACGCTTGATGATTTTTATCATTAAGGGTTTTCGGACTATTATCTTCATCTTTATAGTTATGGGGAGTCCTCGTGGTGTAATGGTTAAAGCGATGGACTGCGGAATCGTAGTAAGTGAGTTCGTACTCCAGTCGTGCTATTACGTTCACTTTGGGGCAAATACCCTTGGGAATTGTATGAACTCCCTTATCCTCCCAGCTATGGGTTAAATAGTACCACTATTGTTCTTCTGGGAGAATGGCTTTGGCATTAAATAACCTACAAAAGTTGATATGTCATTAAACAAAGAAACCAATTAATATTTATTATTATTTCTACAAGGTTTCGGACGATATGTCCGCCTACCTTCTTCAGGTGTTTGTCGAACTCGGAAACCTACACGGAACTTCTAACTACGCCCTTTATTGAATCCACGGGGGTCGCCTGTTCTGATTTCGTTAGCTATAACCGGGTACAAAAAATCTGTATATGAGCACAGGTAAAAATCATAGTAGTAGTAATCCTTGTCAAGTAAGAACATTAAGTTTATATATTCCAAAAATTCACTCAATACTGTCCAGCGTATCGGTTGTAGGCGTTGGTATAAGCTTCTAAGGAGATAATCATCCGGAGGTTGCAGGTTCAATCCTGACTGCAGGCGAGTAACAAAACAGGAATACTTAACACTTATACCCGGTGATGGCTTACAGAGTTAGATTGTTTCAAGTATCCCTACTCAATGCTAATACTTTGTTAACAGATCAATTTTACGCATTGATGGAATCCAAATAGGTTTTATCACTCTCAGTCAGAATGGCCATGGGAATATGCTTACGAAAGGGTCAAGTTCAAGTATAGTTTCAAAAATGTTACCTCTTGATCTCACAGATAAAAAAAACCCTGATCACATACATATTTACAGTTTGGTTTCCACGATTATTTATGTGCTTTATAATTCAGGCCGGTCTTCTTCATGAGTTTCCAAATTGTATTTGATAGGGAAAGAGAAATTCTTTATATTAACTCGGGAAAATATTAAAGTCTATGGAAAATGGCTTCCAAAATGCTAGACTCAAAACGTAGACTTTTTTTATAGGTTGCTTCAATCGAAAATGACGTCTAACTTCACCTGTCTTGGTGTGGACGTTGGTAATATGTGGACATCATATCACTTCGCGCTTCACAGAACTCCAAGACTAGAAACTTCTCCCAGATGTAGATAAGTGTCATATTCAGGATACGATAGTCACTCTAAAAGTTTAGAAAACTGATATGTAGACATATTTTGCGGCTAAAAAAAGTGAGAAGAATAATCAGATAATTAAGAATTTAAAAAAAAAGCAGAAGGAAAAAAAGAAAGGTAAGGAGCAATAAGAGTAAGGAAAGAGATGAAAAAGATAACGAAAAAAAGCATGAGAGATTGATAGAAGGGGAAGATATAATGGCACACACACACACACACACATTTTCGTTTGTGCGCGCACATACACACGCAAATGCATACATCACACAAACACGCATGCATATATATATATATATATATATATATACTTGATACTCTGAACGAGTCGGATGCAAATCAAGGCCATTTTCAGAAGGAGTTTTACAGGTTTGAATTCAGTTTTCCTTCTCCTAGACTGGTTGTAATATATATATATATATATATAAACACCACCAGTCAAAATTATTGAACCAATCTCAAAAAGAAAAATTATCTTCCTAAAAGAGTTATTTTCATTGTAACAGGTTTTGTCCCTCTATGGTTTTATTCATTATACTAAATAAAAGTCTTTCATCAAATACAAACTAAACTAAAAAAAATACACAAAAACTTCTTAAACTTTCGATTCATCAAAATGACACCCTTTGACCATTATCACTTGCGTCACTGATTCTCAGCATTCTTTCCCCCAGTGACGGAAGATAGACTGAAGATAGCTTTCCTGTAAGAGTGGCCAGAGGTGAGCCGTACTTGTGGGTTGTTTAGCTCTGACTTTTAATACCACATTGGGATTTAAGTCCATTGATTTCGCCGGCCAAGACATCAGTTGAAGGTTCTCCTCTGCTTTTAATGTTCCTCTGACAGAGTTTACTAGTATACTTTATGTCATTATCTTGCATGTGTACAAGTTTTTGAGCCTCAAGCCGCGTTTCAGACGGAACGGTGTGATGCTGCTGTACGCTTTGATAACAGTTTTGATTCAATTTGCTCTGCACCAGGTACAAATCTGATTTTGGAATCGGTAAAATCGCCTCACACCATTACGTTTCATGCGATACAGGGGATTGCAGCTCTTTCACCAACTCTTCGCCATACATAAGCCCAAAGATTTCGAACTTTGATTCCCTTAACAGTGTTTTCCTGACAGCAATTCTGCCATATATATTTCCTCGCAGTGGATGTTGACAAATTTTTTTCTCGTCATTGGTTCAGTTGTATAATACTGTTTGGGGTAGTTAGCATTATTCCGCGCACGCCAGTTGCTCTGATGAATTGTCGGTGTATTGTACAGCCCCAGCCGAATAGGCAAATTGCGTACAGTTATTGCAGATTAATTGCTTATATCACTATTAGCATGTAAGGACCAATTATATCATGAAGCTTTTCTTGTTTGTTGCCCAGTTGGCTGGGGTTGTAGAATACACTGACTGCTTCTCTGCAGAGGGGTGAGATCCCCCCCCACGACGAGAGTCCTGGATATGACAGTAAAAAATCTTATGGTGAGGTTCCAGCAATACTGGAGCTTTGGGGAATACCCTTTTATTGCCATCACTCCCTGGTCCGCTCTGGCCCGGAGTGGTAGCACCTGATAAGGGTCCTATCTATGGGTTAACTTGAACTAAACGTTTGTTGGCGTTTACTGTTTTTAAACATTTAAACTGCGTATTTATGCTGAACTGAATTATTTAAAATAGAACTGTTTTCACATTAAAACTGCGTACGAATGCTAAACTGAATTGCTCGAAATAGAACTGTTTTGACGTTTAAACTGTGTACCTATACTGAACTGAATTACCTAAAATAAAACTGTTTGACATTTAATTCTGTGTATTGCCCAGTCGGCTGGGGCTGAAGAATACACCGACTGCACCCCTGCAGAGGGGTAAGATCCCCACCCAATGAGTGTCCTGGATATGATACTAAACAGTCTGATGATGAGGTTCCAGTAATACTGGGGCCTTGGGGAATATGGAGCACCCCTTCATTGCCATTGCTCCCATGTCCACTCTGGCCCAGCGTGGTAGTACCTGATAGGGCCCTATCTATGGGTTAAATAGAACTAACTGCATAATTATGCTAAACTGAACTGTTGGACTAAACTGAATAGCTTGAAATAGAAATGTTTTTCAAAATTAAACCGTACTTACATTTAAACTGCGTGCATATGATAAACTGAATTATTTCAAATAGAACTGTTTTTTGACTTTGAAACTGTATTTACACCAAACTGAATTGTTTAACAAAGAAGTGTTTTGAATATTAACCGTGTGTAAACAAAATCTCTACTTATACTAAACTGAATTAGCCGAATTAGAACTGCTTGACTAAACTGAAGAGCTAGAAATATTTTTCACAATTAAAATGTACTTACTTTTAAGCTGCGTACTTTTGCTAAACTGAATTATTTGAAATTGAACTGTTTTTGACTTTGAAACTGAATTGTCATACATAACTGCTTGAATAATGTGAAATGGAAATGTTTTTGAAAATTAAACTGTGTACTCATGCTATACTGAACTGATTATTTACATAAAAATAGATTTAGCGTTAAATAATCTACAAAGGTATATATGCCATAAAACCCAACAAACCAAACCAATTCTCTTGTTTGCTTCTTATTTCTACGTTGGTTTTGGCGAATCTTTTCTGAGACGATTCTGTGATCGGAAGATACTACTTCTCGAAAGGAATATCCCACTCAGTTTAAAGCGTTGTTTATGCATTCTTTATAAATGTATAATCCAGCCGTGCTTTAGAGCTTTTTGGGTTGGTGAAAGACCATAGTGTTTCCTCCCTTTCTTTCGAACTTAGTGTTTTAAAATATAAGCCTGTCTTTGAGTGAAAACTTTGCTAGATATTAACCATGTTTACTTAGTGAGTTGTGAAATCAGAATTTATTATTTCCGTCTTGCCTTTATAAGCATTCATGTCTCCACCAATGATCAGAAAGTCTATGTCTTAGGACGAAGAAAAGATTACTCGTTATAGAAGCTGGTGATGTCCATTTCATCATTGGTATTGTGGGAACTCTTGCAAAAAACACTTTTTATGTAATCGTATCAAATAAGTGTAGCACACATCGATCTAGGTTGAATTTTCTTTGTACCATTTACTAATTTTAAGGCAAGAGAACAGATTAACATTTCTACACCTCCAGTGGCGGAATTAATGTTTTTTTATCAATACAGATTGCTACACAAACAAATATTTATCCCTTATGGGGATCATGGTAATCTATTTCTTATTCTTTATGGTAATATCTATATTCCTTTATGAATATAATGTCTGTATTCAGTACGACTGCTGCGCTGTAAGTTCAGCCTGTTGTTTATTGTACTTAGTGTTCTAACAATGAAAGTCGGTATGTTGATAATGCTTTTGCAACTGAGTCAATTTGGTTTGGGCTCTGTTGCCAGCAGATCACGTTTTTTGTTTACACGCGTGAAAGGCGATGCGGTCTGGATATAGGGTTTGGAAAGGAGTTCCGATAGTCCTTCGGTAGTTATTTTTCTCACCAATAAACAGAACCATTAATGATAGGTAGTAGTCGTTTCCGGACTGAGCTAGTTGGTACTGGCCGTTGACCTATAAAATTCCCTTATAACGCACAAGGTGAAGCACACCGTTGAAGGGGTTTGTATTCATCTGCCTTATTTCATATCCAACTTATATCCCATGGTTTCCATTACCATGCTCTAGTATGGCTCGTATTGCATTCTTCTTCATAGACTGTTATGAAATAATCTGGTGTAGGAGTACAAATGCTGAATTTGACGTCTACGGGTATTTTTTGGTCGCAAAGTTACACATCTCCAATGCTGTACTTGTAGAGTTTCGATAATTTGAGTTTTCCTTTAGGGAAAAAGTTTTGAACTTATGCCTTTAAATTTCTAAATTAAACTTTCCCCTTTTTATTTTAATCAGGTTTCAAGGATTTATCTTATGACATTTTTTTATTTCTTTCCCTATTTTCTAATAAAACATAATATTGAAATATTTGCGTAAAAAAGTAGTATAATAAACCTTATCGCTCTTTTGAGAGGCATAATTTTTTCGCGAAATTACACCATAGTAAAAAGCAAAAAATCAATGATTGTGGCTTACCTAGAATTGTCTTTGGTCTATCTTTATGTTTCTCTTTTTAATAGAAGACACCTTACTGTAAACATTTTCTGAACCCCTTTTTTTACATATGGTGTTGTTTTTTTATGGGAGATAGCGAAGGGAAGGTTTTTATGAAATTAGCGCCATATTATTCCCTATTTTCTGAAAGTACACATTTTTTTAATGTTTGCACAAAAAATCTAGTATAATAAACCTTAACACTTTTTTCAGCGACACACACACACACACACACACACACACACACACATACACACACACACACACACACACACACACGTGCGCGCACACACATAGATACACTCATAACTCACAACTCATTCCCCCTCTTTATCTCTCATCATATACACACAAACACCCACAGAATATATATATATATATATATATATATATATATATATATATATATATATATAAGGATCTACTAGTGAGTAGCACTCACCCCTACACCTCGGTGTTGTTGCTATTGAAAAGGGAGGTTTCTGGTCACCCTATCTACGGTCACCAACTCTACTTTACTTACTAGTGATGTAATGTTATCGTCATGGGAAATGGAACCAAGTTCAAATCCAGAACAAAGCTGTTTACATTAGCGTTGACACTCTAAGAAAAGATATCAATCCCACTGTTCTTCTTTCAACTATGAGTAAATTGCAGCGCATATTGGGCTCTTTCAGCTTGGTATGTCAGCCGACCTAAGAGAAGGAAAATCCTGAATCCAAACCTGTGAAACTCCGCTTAGAATTGACCATGTGTCGTATCCTGTTCATGAAAAGGGGATTGGGTTAATACACCTCTCTCTCTCTCTCTCTCTCTCTCTACACACACACACACACACACACACACACACATATATATATATATATATATATATATATATATATGAAACATGAAGAAGGATTATAAGAGATAAACTCAGGGAAAAGAATGAATAAAAGAAGGGCGCAACAATACTCTCTCTCTCTCTCTCTCTTACACACACACACACACACACATATATATATATATATATATATATATATATATATATATATATGAAAGTTTGAAGGAGACAGGAAGAGGTAGTATAAACGAAGGATAGTGCAAAGTTTAATCTGATTGTTAATAGTTTGGCCTACAGTTAATATCAAGAGTTCAGTCCTAACAGATGAAACACCGATATGACCTTGTGTAATCTAAATCGCGATTCTATCTTTCGCCAACTGTGACACAAATTTTAACAAGTGTCGTAGACAAGTCCCCGATTACAGCAAATTTAATTCACACGAAGGTCCAATATTATGGCGTCTATGTGGGCATTTTGCAAAAGTGCCGCACAAGATAGATAAAGAGAGTGAGAGAGAGAGAGAAAGAGAGAGAGAGGGGGACGAAGGTGGTAGTTATTTAGAGTAAAGGAAAGAAAAACCGGAAGTGATAGACAGGGTGAGACAGGGATGATAATTGTTGATTCAATGTGTGATGAAATAAAAAGGTTAGGGGAAGCACACACACACACACACACACACACACATGTATATATATATATATAAGTTAATATTGCGTATACAGAGTCAACAGCGGTTTTTGATTGTCAATTTCTCACCTATACAATCAACAGATCAATTATGACAGTGCCTATGTTATCCTAAATTAGATCTGTTAAAAGAGATTCCGTTTCTCTTTTAAGCTTTCTACTTCATAACCATGCCAATGCCTTCTGGGAAGTCCTTGTGACATAATGGCTAAAGTTTTGGAATTCAATCTCGAAGTAAACGAGTTTGAACTCCGTTGCGCTATTACGCTCACTTTCCGACTAATATCCTTTGGAAAGGTAAGGGAATACCTCATCCTCTCAGCTATAGGTTGGATAGTGTCAGTGCTGTTCTACAAGAGTGACTTAAGCATTAAATCAACTACGAACGTTGACATGCCAATAAACAAAGAAACTAAACTATGTCACCACGTCTTAATTTATTTTTGAAGATACCTGTGGTGTAATGGTTATCGCTGTAGGAAATGGACACAGCGATACGAGTTCAAATCCTGAACGAGACTCATTGCATTTCACATAGCACTAATACCCCTGGGAAAGGTATGAATCCAATTATTCTTCCTCCAGCTATGGGTAAATAGTAGGGCAGACTGATTCTTTAGCCCTCGTGAGGCAACTAGTCTAGGAGAAGGAAAACTCTGAATTCAAACCTGTTAAACTCCGCTTAAAAATTGACCTTGTGTCATATCCTGCCCTAGAGGAGGGGTTGGTAAATATGGTCAATTTTTTTTTTTTAGTTTTTTGCTTCAAGTATCTATACGGTTGTTTTTCTTTCGATTTTCGGTTTAGAGATTTTTATGGTTGCTTTTCTGTTTGTCCTTAAGTTATTTTTGTGGATATTACTATTATTGTGTTCTGTTATCAATCTTTCTTTGCTCTCATTTGAATATATTCCAAGTTTTTAAATTGTACCATCAATGCAATCCTCCATGCTGACCCATCATCTTCCTCCGGATTTTCTAGATACATAGAGTCTACGGCATCATTAAAATATAAGGCCTTCTGCCTCTTCACCAATTCCCTCGTCCATCTGTTTGAATTCGATTTTAAGAGTCTCCAGGATATAACACTAAACTACCTGATGGTAAAGTTCCAGCCCGGGAGCTTATGGAAGCGGGAAGTACCCCTTCATCATTATCATTTCAAGGTTCACACATACCTGGCTTGGTAGCACCTCTTCGGGTCCCATCTACTTTTCAAGTAATAGAGTTCAATCTTTTACTAGGGATTATAATTATTATTAAACTGTATTAGTTACATTAAATAGCAATGCTTGAAACAATTTAACATTGTCCAAACGAAACATTAGAATTAAATTAGATCAGAATACTTGATATATAGACTAACTAAAATTAAACAGCAATACGATAAACCTCTTAAATGTGTAAAAACAAGCGATTTATATTAAATTGTTATTTGGGCTAAATAGAAACACTTGAAACCATTCAACTGTGTACAGACAATAAATTGTAATACTTGAAACCATTTAAGGGTGTGCAAATAGAACTATTAATGTTAGATATCATTGCTTGAAATTATGTAATTGTGTTCAAATAGCACCATTAGTGTTTACAATTCTTGAAACCATTTAACTGAGTGCTAACAAATGAGCTCTGGCTCGATCAAAAATAATATCACAAATTCTTCACTATTTGTTTGCAAATTACTTATGGTTCATAAGTATAAACATGATTTGGCATTAAATAAACTACAGGGTGGAACGATAAAATTGTCGTCCTAAAGAAAACAACACAACAGCTTTATTTAAAAACTATTCAGGTAACTTGATTATGTAATAGAGATGACATCTATTCAATGTAGCCGCCTTCAGCCTCAATCACCGCCTCGATACGGATCCGGAACTAGAAGCATGCATTTCCCTCAAGCGCCGGCGGGAGCTCGGCGAATACTAGGTGGATGGCGGCGATCAGGCTGGCTTTGGTATTGTGGGAGATCATGTTGGTGATGTTCTCGACGAATGACCAAACGATGTAGTCCAGCGGGTTCAGGTTGGTGGAGGAGGGGGTCCAGTGAGAGAAGGGTACAAAGCCATAGCCCTCCTTAATTAAACGGAAATGGAATCATGTCGTCTTTTCTAGGGCGACAATTTTATCGTTCCACCCTGTACTAGGCGTAATATGCCACAAATCATAACCAACCCATCAACCAACCAAACGAACAACCGACCATTTTAAGAATGGTTCAGATTTCTTACAAGAAGCACTATCCAGGTATCTATTCTTTTGATTAAATTTCTGCTGCGAAAATGTTCTTGTTCTTCTACGTTACTTTTTTCTTTCACGTCTTTTTGCCCAGTCGCTTGGGGTTGTAGAATACAACGATTGCATCTCTGCAGAGGGGTAAGACCTCCTAAACGAGTGTCCTGGATATGACACTAAACAATGCTGAGGTTCCAGTGATGCTGGAGGTTCCAGTGATTCTGGAGGTTCCAGCGATGTTGGAGCTTTGGGGAATGCAGAGTACCCCTTCATTGCGATTGCTCCCATCGGTCTGGTCCGGGGTGGTATCACCTGATAAGGGCCCTCTTTATCAGTGAAATAGAATTAAACTGCATACTTATGCTAAACTGAATCGTTCGAATTAGAACAGTTTGACAAAACTGAATAGCTTGAAATAGAAATGTTTTTTGCAATTAAACTGTGTACTTAGATTTAAACAGCGTACTTATGCTAAACTGAATTGTTTGAAATGGAACTGTTTTTGACATTGAAACTGTACTTACGCTAACATGAATTGTTTAAAATGGAAAACTTTTGACATATATCTCTGTGTAAACAAAATCTATACTTATACTAAACTGAATTGTTTGAATTAGAACTGTTTGACTAAACTGAATAGCTTGAAATAGAAATGTTTTTGATAATTAAACTGTGTACTCATGCTAAATTGAATTGTTGGAAATCTTCATCATCATGTCGCACTGGTTGCACAGATATCCCTGACCCTCTCTCGCCACTCCTCCCTATCGTTCATCGCCCTAGGTGGGTCTTCAGGACAACATTCCGTATCCTCACATAGCTGCTGAATGTATGTTCGTGCTAGTCGTCCTGCTTTTGCACGGCCATGTGTGGGGGTCCATAAGAGTACATCTCTTATGAGTTCGTCCCTGCTTCTCCAGCAGTGTCCTGCATGACTGGTTCGTCTAACTTGAATAGTTTTCGTGATAGGAGGCAGGTGGCCGTACAGTTGGAGTCTTGTGGGATGTTTCCGCCAGGACTTGTTCAAGATTGCACGCAGCATTCTTGTGTGATTGCCATCTACCTTCTTCTCCAGTCGTTTTGTTAGAGTCCATGTAGTGCATCCATATAGCAGTATCGATGCGACCGCTGCCTGGAAGAAACTACGTTTCATTTTATCGGTTAGGTCTGATTTTCATATAATCTATAGCCTATTGATAGCTGTCCATGCTTTCGCTAACCTCGTGTCGATGTCCTTTTCGGTTGATGCGACGCTGCTTCCTAGGTAAGTGAATATGTCTACTAGTTTAAGAGGGGTTCCGTCTAGAGTGGAGATGTCCCCCGTTTGATTATAGCACATAGGTTGATATGCCATAAAACTCAACCAACTAACCTTACATGTTTTTTTTATTGCTTGATGTTATTTTTTGTTTTATTTTTCTCTCATCGTCTTGAGTCACTTCTAATCGGCTAATTCTATTCTTCCTGTTATTTCCCATTATCTTTTTAATAATATCATCGTAACTATGGCAGGTTTACCTTTTTACTAAAGATGGTTAATTTGGTGATATTTTACCGACTATCGATTTGTCCAATATATAAAATTTGTTGAATCTTTCTGGATACTAATGAATGTTCCAATGTATAATTAATCAGCCCATATAACGAAATAATCAGTGGTGTGATAGCTTTAACCCTTTCCTCGAGAGACCTGCCAGATCTCACTGACCAAGCTAGTGCGTTTATTTATAACCAAATCTAATAATACGATTTAGCTGAAGAGAGATACACTCGATATAATAAATCTGTTTCAAATACTTGAAAGTTCATGGCTTGTAGAGGTGATACTTTTGCAACATTTTATTTGTTTCGAACCTACTTGATAATCAATCGTTGATTTCTAAAAAGCTTAAATTAACGGGGATTTATGAGGATTTTGGGTTGTTCGATCTCAGACTGAACATAAAGCTGGACATTGGACCATTTTCTGGCTTTTCGTAAGAAAATAAATACATAGATTAGTGTGGATTTAACTTAATTATTGGTAGATATGTGATCACAAACCCATGATTAGGTTCTAATTTAAACTTTTTAGATCAATAATATACAGTTGTCTCTTTTAAAAACTTTCTGTTACATGTTTAACAATCGAGGTCCGTCTGAAAAGAAACGAAGTGTTTGTGCTTTTTGAGCTATGAATTAAAGGGAGATAAGCGGATTGTGTTATAAAAATGATAGCTTGGGAGTACATATAACTGTAATCATAGCTTTCTTCAACGATTGCATTTTTTTCATCCCATGCTTTTGTTTACACCTCTTTTCCGGTGGTTCAGCTATGAACTCTGAGAAACGAATAAATCTGAAATTAGGAAAAAAAACAAACTCCAACACAAGCACTTGAAAAGCTTCAGCAAATGATAACACTATGTCGTGCACACGTATTTTTGAGCGGCACAAATACGTTCAAAGGGTTCAAAGAGGGTCGTGAGGTAGTGAAAGATGACGGCTGGACCGAGAGTCCTTCAACAAAAAGGACTTAAGTCAAGTCAGGCGAGTAAAGCAGGTACTGTAGCGGTCGTCATTTGACTAATCAAATGATATCAGTGTAATGAAAACAGGACAAGAGATTCTGTCTAGTAATCTTTTATTCAATTAAGAATCTTACTACTCGTCTAACTTGACAAGCGGAAATGTACAGCTTTCATAGCTTGGATTATCAAAGAGAAGATAATCCATATTCACAACAAGCAGGTCTGCTAGACTTGAACAAGGGGTAGGGGTCGGAGGAGTATCACGAAAACTTTGATAATGTCTGAAAAGAAACGGCTCTGGGTAAACTGAGCATCTGGCAGTTCCTGACCAATAGGAACAAACCAGAACAACTTTCCTATTCATGTAATCTCGCTCCTCATGATTGTTTTTTTGTTCTTCAAACTCAAGAGGATTATCAAGGGGTCTATAACAATGGAGTTTGGGGTATACCAGAAGAATCATTCCAGCAGTGCAAGGAAGCATGAGAAAGTCACTCTAGACTCAATGGGAATGACTTAAATGTTGAAAGCATTATGTTTATCGTTTGCAATTAAATCAAACTGTTCGTGACACCAGTTCCGTTACTTTTCAAACAGATCCCGTATACAAAACAAATCAATATCGGTAAAATTCAGTAAGTTCACCGGGGGAAAAAATTCTCGTGATTAACTTTTTGTGATTTCAACTAATAAAACCCACCAAACTCACCACTATTTTTTGATTATCCCCTCCCCTAAAAAAATCCCCCCAAAAACCTAATTATTTCTTATTTGTAAAGTGGGATGTCACATTCACATTTTATTTCGTAGAAAGATCACCCATTTCCAGAACAGTTAGCGTGGTAAAAGACAAAAAAAACCCCAAAGAGGTCGAATTATTTTTTTTTAAATTTCTTAATGGCGTGAGGGTTCTCTGTTTAAGACGAGTTTCAGATGTGGGTAATCATTCTACTTTGAATTAGGATGTGAAATTTAACCCTTCTTATGAAATGTAGACAGTTTTTTTTGAAAAATAAAAATAATTGCTGTGTTTATCCGTCTAATTAGTTCAAATCCCCCCACCCAAAAACAGTTGCTTGAACATTTTTCCCGGTAAAATTGAATGGGTGAATGCGTAAAATACCTTAATATCATCATTTATTTTCCCCTTCCAACGCAGCCTCATCACTTTTTTCTGTTGTGCTTGATTGGTTTTAAATGAAAAAAAAGCACAAACTTTATCCATCAATAGTTGTGAATTTCTATTTGTAAGGATTGTACAGAAAACATTCTCATTTTTTATTATCATATATTTAAATCATCAATGAGCATTTTTGATATATAGTTGAGTGATAAGTTCAGAACAGCAGTTAGTTTAGGCAAAACAAAGTTAGTTTACGCTAATGCTCTGGGAAAAGGCATAAATTTCTCTCTCACCAGCTATGGGTAAATGGTAAGAGATATTTGGTGAGAATTCAACAAAAATGTTCCACACATATCGACTACTTTTATTTATCGCTGCAAATGTGATTACGATATTTCGATGTTATTTTCATCGTAATTTTTTTACAACTTTATCTTAGTTGTTGGTATCTCGACATATTAACCTTCGCTGATTATTTAACGCCAAAACAATTCTTGTTGAAGAAAAGTAGTTAAAGTAGTTAAAAGTAGTTAACCCACAGATATGGGGATTAGGAACTTCCTGCCTTTCTCAAGGGTATTAGTTCGAAAGTTAATCTAATAACTGGACTGGAGTTCGAAGTCGCTTACCACGATGTCACCGTCCAGCACGTTAACCCATGCGGAGACACTCACTCACTCAAAATCTAACTAAACTTGTCTTTAAAACCTTTACATAGATATCGTCTTGAAGAGAGGTTCCCATCTCATTTTGAGCCATGCCCCACTTTGGCATTTCTAAAATTCTTATGCCCACCCTCAGTTATATTCAACTTTTACATATTCAAAATTTTTACTGGAATTCTTGTTGTTGCATAGCCATAATCTGGATATGTGAAACATACATGTGTGAAACGTTCATACTGTTCATAATGTGTACCATAGCCATGATATGGCTATGTGTGAAATGGACATATAATGTTCCTGTATGTATAACATCGAACATAGAACATAGGAATCTCGAAATTCGAAAAACACGTAACGACTTCTCAGTTCAGGTACGAAACCTTTTATTACCTTTGAGTTAAAGGTTTCGACATTAAGAGAGAGAGGCACAATCTTTCTATCCTAGCTTTTCTCTTTTGCCCCCCCCATCTCGTGCGACACCTGCCCAAGGTCTCTCCGTGCAAGCGAAAGCCAACTGTCTTCTTCCGATGCAGGGCTCAACTCCACTAACTGACTTTTTCAAAATCTCCCCAAATCCTCCGCGCACTTCCGGTGCGTGACGTCATTCGGAATTGCTATCCCCATTTTCCATCTCGGGCTATTTTGACATCTCATAGTGACACGTCCGCTCCGCGCGCGCACCTAAACACCTACATTAATGATGTACCTAAGTAACCCATGTGCAGAGCCGAAAAGTTCTCAGCCTAACTAAACCCAAAGGCATAAAACGAAATCCCTCGGCCATTATATTACAAATGTTTATACGCATAGGAATCCGAAAACACGAAACTCTGACGACTCTCTTGGTTCAGGTACGAAACTTTTATTACCTTCTTTAAGTTTAGGTTTTCGATACGAGGAGCGAGAGACACAATTTTTCTATGCTGACTGTTCGTCCATCATCAGCTCTCAACTCACTGACCTAATCAACGCGCGAGCGCACCCCGCAGTTCACAAACTGCACTGGCCTCGCCCAGGTCCGAAAAATCAACTCGCTTCGTCTACGTCCAAATCTCAACTCACGGTTTTTATTCAAAATCACTAAGTATCCCAGCCCATCGCTTCCGGGCATGACCTCATTCACATCACCAGTCCTATTTCCTATCTGGGGGTTTTATTGTGAGATCTGTGATTGTCACATCCTCCCTGCGCACACGTGAACACCTGCGTTAATGTCTGCACCTACCCATGCACTAAGCCGAAAAATTCTAAGCTTAACTAAACCGAAAGATAAGATATATAAAACGAAAAATGATAATATAAAAAAATCCTTCCGCAATTATATAACATTGTGAAGGAAACTTAAAAGGTCATTAACTTGGTCTTTAAACAAACCCCACCAAAATATTGCATGCTCCACTACCGTAACATAGCCATACATGAACATGTGAAACGTTCATAGAATGTCATAATAAATATATATAGAACATAGGAATCCCGAAACACGAAAAACACTTACGACTTCTTAGTTCAGGTACGAAACTTTTTATTACCTTTGAGTTAAAAGGTTTTTCGACATAAGGAGAGATACACAATTTTTCTATGCTGGCTTTTCCATCTGTCCCCCCCACCAAAGGTGTGGCACCCTCCACAAGGCCACTGCGAGCTCGTGAAAGTCACCCTTCTGCGGACTGCAAGACTCAACTCACAGACTTTCTTCAAAATCCTCCGCGCGCACTTCCGGTGCATGACGCCATTCACATCCCCAAGTCACAATTTTCTATCTGGGATTTTTATTTTGACATCTGTGAACGACACATCCTCCCCGCACGCGTGTTAACACCAGCGCTTAAGTTTTCACCTAACTAACCCATGTACTGAGCCAAAAGGTTCTCAGCCTAACTAAACCCAAAGGCAAGATAAAAAAATGAAATCGCTCAGCCATTATATTACACTAGTTGGGCATGTGTCCCACGTTGGGAATTACTGAATTCTTGAACGTCATAAACCGAATAATGACAATTGAATATCGTTGCCTGGTGGGCAAGCTTATATTACGTGGTTATACTGCAGAGTGTTATGACAAAGCCCTCTAAAAATAGTGTCCAGAGTATTGTATTTGTCACTGCCTCCCGCCAGACAGGACTTGACACAAGGTCAAAAGCCCGAAGGCCGATTAAAGTTGGGATAAAGGGGAGGGGAAGGTCGGGAACGAGACGAGACTCGAACCCTGCTGGTCTGTGCTGCTCACCGACCCACTAAGTGTAATGCGTTTCTAATGAGGCAAGCAGTTTCACGAATCCAAATTTGCCGGATTATAGCTTAAACAAGACAATAAGGTCTAGTGCTATACATAGGGGACAAAGGTTGCAGCTCACCCACCCGAGAAAGGCCCAACCGAAACTGGGAGCCTTTCGGCCTCGAATCTGCCATTGTTTGATACCCCTTCCGACACGAATGCCAGATGGAAGAATAGTGTCCTGGGTATGACACTAAACTTCATGCAGTAGTGAAGATCAAGTAATGGAGCTCTGGGTGATTTGGAGTATTCCTTCGTTGACATCGCTCCAGGTTCACTTTCACACAGAACGGTAGCATCTGAAAAGGTTCTATCCATATTTACCAACCCCTCCGCTCGGGCAGGATATGACACAAGGTCAATTTTTAAGCGGAGTTTGACAGGTCTGAATTCAGAGTTTTCCTCCTAGGCTAGTTGCCTCACCAAGGCTGAAGAACCCTGTCTGCCCTACTTTTTTTCCAACCCCTGCGCACAGTCAGGTTAATTTTTAAGCGGAGTTTAATAAGTTTGAATTCAGAGTTTTCCTTTTCTTAGACTAGTTGCCTCTCCAAGGCTGAAGAACTCAGTCTGTCGTACTATTTACCCATAGCTGAAGGAAGAATAATTGGATTCTTACGTTTCCCAAGGGTATTAGTGCTATCAATGAATCATTTAAACTGTGAGCAAACAAATAACTTATGTTAGACTGATTTTTTTTTAAACAGAACTGTGGTATCATTTAACTGTGTGTAAACAAATGGCAGATGTTTAATTGAATTGTGAGTAATACAAAGCACTACTTGGAACCATTTAACTGTGTGCAAACAAATGATTACTCTCAAATAGAAGTATTAGTGTTAGATAGCAATAATTGAAACCTTTTCACTGTCTTGAAACAATAGCAATACTAGTGTTCAAACAAATTAGTTCTAACTCACTTAAAAATGAAATTACCTACAAACTATATGAGCAAACAAATGACTGATATTAAAATGGGACTGTAATATAGCAATACTTGAAACCATTTAACTGCATGGCAAAATACTCTCAGGCTAGTTTAAAAATGTAATCTACAAAATGTGTTTACAAATAATATGTATCTAATATATTCGTATAAACAGGATTTGGCATTGAATAACCAATAATTCTTGATATGCCATAAAACCTACTCAAACCAAATCATATATATCTAATATATTTGTTTAAACACGATTTTCTATAAAATAACCAACAATTCTTGATATGTTATAAAACCCACTCAAACTAAACCATATATATATATATATTTGTATAAGCACGAGTTGGCATTAAATAATCAGCAATGCTTGATATATCATTAAACCAAACCAAACTATATAACTGTGTGTAAACAAATAATTAATCCAGACAAATCCTACGATTTCAAAATATTTGGAGTGGAACGGTAAAAGTAAAATATTTACAAATAAATATAATGTCAGCATTAAATGACCCATAAGATACTTATACGCCGTAAAATAAAAAGAAAAGCTTCAGTCCCCATTAAAACGGAACACTTACCTCGAATCACATATATATTTATTTAACCAGATCACAACAGTTAGGATGTCACACAAAGTAAATCTTTAAGGGGTGTGAAGCTGATTTGAATTCAAAGACTTCTTTCTCTTGGACTGGTCGTCTTTACAAGACTAAAGAACACATTATTTTATTTATCCATAACTTGGAAGAATGAATCCATGCCATTCTTAAAGCTTTAACTTGAAGTGAAACGCAAACAGTCTCTTCAAGGTTTTAAATTTGGGTCTCTGATTCTATTTCCCACAACGATAACCATAACGCTAAGCAGGTCTCCCGATTAAACCATATAATTGTGAATAGATTGTTAGGATAAGAATTTGGTTATATTTTTTTGTTTAATGGAATATCAATCTTCGTTTGTTATTTAATGCCAAAGCCATCTTTGTTTAAGAACAGCATGGATACAATTGTTGGATTTTGACTTTGACATGCCGAATTGGATTGTGTAGTTGACATACTAGCAGGGGCTCTGACGCTATAGCAGGACATAAAAGGATGTGTAACTATGTCTTAAGGTAAATAAAAAAAGCGGTGGAAAATTGCTAGGGCGTCCGGAAAATTATATCACCACTGAAGATTTTCAACCGACGAAGAACGAAGGAGTCGGCAGAAGAGTCACAAGACATCACACCACTCTGGGCGCTGGCCTTGCACCAGACTGCCCTGGGTTGGAGAAAGGCTTGAGCTTTATGAGACTTGCAGAAGCAGAGAAGCAGGTTGAAATTAAGATGATTAAATGCCTCGAGATAATGCCAGACTAGCGGAAACAGAGACGTGAGTAGACACTAAAGGTGATTTGACCTTGATATGACCTTGTACGCGAAAACGAGAAACGTGAAGAAACAGACTCGCTGAAGACGAAAGCGGTTAGGATCTCAGAAGGAAGACGATTGGTGCCTTGAGATGGCCCTAAAGTCGAGAAACGTGAAGAAGCTCAGATGATCAAATATTTTGAGTTGGCCTTGTAAGGTCTCACGAAAGTAGAATAAAGAAGAAGCGTTTCACTGAAGATTCGTATCTCGCCTTATGAGCTCATCTCTGCCATCCTCGACTTTCTCCTGTTCTCCACTATATCGTATATTACAGGTAATAAAAAGAAAAGAAAAAAATGCAGATTGTATTTTTATACATAAGCGTTGAAGGTTGTTCATTCACAGCTACACAACACAATTTAACTCATAGCTGGGGAATAAGTAGGTTCTATAACTTTCCCAAGGGTATTACTTCGAAACTGAATTGCCTTGTCGGCTAGTGCTGAAGAATACACCGACTGCTTCTCAGCAGAGGGATAAGAACCCCTCAACGAGTGTCCTGATTATGACACTAAACAATCTGATGGTGATGTTCCAGTGATACTGGAGCTTTGGGGAATGCAGAGCAACCCTTCATTGCCATTTGATCCAAGGTCTTCCTCAGGCCCGGAATAGTAGCACCTAATAGGGCCTTATCTATAGGTTAAATAGAACTAACTGCATACTTACGCTAAATTGAATTGTTTGAATTAGAACTGTTTGAATAAACTGAATAGTTTGAAATGTAAATGTTTTTGACAATTAAACTGTACTTACATTTAAACAGCGTACTTATTCAAACTGAATTATTTTGAAATGGAACTGTTTTTGACATTGAAACTGCACTTACACTAAATTGAATTGTTTAGTATAGACCTGTTTTGACATTTAGCTGCGTGTAAACAAAATCTGTACTTATACTAAACTGAATTAGCTTAATTAGAACTGTTTTGACAATTAAACTGTGTACTCATGCTAAACTGAATTGTTTGAAATAGAGCTGACCATTTGCATAAAAATGGATTTGGCGTTAAATAACCTACAAAGGCTGATATAAATAATAATTGATTATTAAGGATTATATTTAGATACTTGAATCTGCATAGCCATTTCAAATGATTTGTATTAAATAGAAATAATTACTTGATACCAAATAAAGATGTAATAATAAACAATATTTGATATAGATAATGTAACCATTACAACTGTACGCAAATAATTTTTCTTTGATCGGAATATTTGGTACTATAAGTAAGTAAGTAAGTTGGCGACCATAGTCGAGGGTAACCCGAAGGCTCCCTTTTCGATAGCTACTACACCAAGGTGTAGGAGAGGGCGCTACTCCTTCCCTGGATTTGATACTATAATTCTGTGTAAAAAATGACAAAAAATAACTCATAAATTAACACCACACAAATATATGAATATGAACGCAATTCCCAAACATATAAGCATAACATTTCCCTAGATGAGTGGAAATGCCATTAATTCTTATGAATCAATCAATCTATTGAACATCAAGACTTCAGATCTTGAAATCCGCAACTGTTTATCTCCTTTTCACTTTGTTGATGATAATAATAATAATAATAATAATAATAAGGAGTATAAGGCGAGAGACGACTGAGATGGCAAGATGATCCACTGGGAAATGTGCAGGAAATTTCAATTCGACCATACAAACAAATGGTATATGCACAACCCGGCACCTGTCCTAGAAAATGACTCGCATAAACTCCTATAGGACTTGAACATACAAACGGATCACCTAATCCTGGCCAGAAGACCAGACCTCACAATCATCATCATCATCATATCGTGCTGGCAGCACGGATATCCCTGACCCTCTTTCGCCACTCCTCCCTATCGTTCATCGCCCTAGGTAGGTCTTCAGGACAACAACCTGTATCCTCACATAGCTGCTGAAATCAACAAAAAAAAAGAGAATCTGCAAAATTGTAGACTTTGCTGTCCCAGCGGACCTCAGAATAAATCAGAAGGAAAGTGAAAAGAAGGATAAGTACCTCGACCTTGCTAGAGAATTGAAAAAGCTGTGGAACATGAAAGTAACGATTGTGCCTATTGTGATTGGTGCGTTAGGCATAATAACTAAAGGATTATTAAAAGGCCTGGAGGACTTGGAAGTTGGCCGACGGGTAGAGACTATCCAAATGACAGCATTGCTAAGAACGGCCAGAATCCTGAGACGAGTACTGGAGACTTGAGGAGACTTGCTGTCACTAAAAAAAACCATCAGCTAAAACTGATGTGAAAAATTCTAAAGGAGTAAATAATAATATAAACCGTAGACTGGTGCTCTTTTGAAAACAATTGATTCTCGTATTTGAATGCAAATAGGAAGTTGTTTTTTGTAATTAAAGAATCCATTCTGGTCTTTTGTAATATTTATAGATAAGAGATAGTTTTCTTTTTAGCTTTTATTATCAAATTGCTGAGTTATTCTAATGAAGCCATCATCTGTAGTTAAACTCGCAAAGGCCTTGATCTTTTACTTTTAAAAAATATGTCTGCATCTTTATATTTGAGTGTGATATTTTATATGACAGCTTTGTTCAATAAAAAGTAATACGCTAGTATCGATAATTTTCAGCATTTAATTTTTAACATTTAACAAATCTAAAATGTTTAGTTTTTTTAACGAATAGATGCGTTAGTCTATCCGTTTGTTTTATTCAATATGGATATTTTTAATTAAAAATATTTACCTTTTTTAATAAAAAGTAAATATTCTTTCGTTTAAAATAACTTAAGGGAAAACAAATTGGATTTTATACAATTCATTCAATGAGCATACTTTTCAGTTCTAAATAAATTAAATCAGTCTCTTTTGGTTAATTTCGACAGGAATTCGAACTCGCCTCCGCAGTTCAACCCTTTTAGCCACTTCGCCACTTTATCGTTAGCACCGCCACTTTTTGACGTATTAAGTATAAATCAAGAGAAGATCATGTACCTTATTCCAGTTTCATTTATTTCAGATTTTACGAAGCGTTTATTTTCAATGTTAGATTCTGTTTTGAATACTCTGTAAGAAATGCATGACTTTCATTATCTCATGGCTTAATGTGGTGGCATACAATATCCAACTCTTTGCCAAAAAAATAGCTGATAAAATATATTTCAGGACTTATATGGGAAATAGAGATATCTACGATGCTAGACAGACTACCAATATTTGCACCGAGTCTAACATTATAATATAATGTTATTTGGTTTGGTTTCTTTGTTCAATGGAATATCAACCTTCGTGGATTATTTAATACCCTTGTAAAAGAAAGGCGGTGATACTATTTTACGCGTAGCTAGGAGGATACGGGTTTCATATATTTCGCAGTGGTTTAAGTTCAAAAGGGAACATAATTGTTTGAGTCGAATTCAAACTAGCTTATTTCGTGGTTGCAGTCCAAAACTTTTAGCCGTTTCGCCACAGAGACTAGTGTTATTTGTTAAGGTGGCGGTTATATACAATCAAGTACCTGACCACTCTGTCAGTGGGGATAAGAATTTGTTAACTCTATCCCCAGCAAAGGAGTAAGGCCGCTTATATTGAATGTCATAGTATGACCCTAATCTGCATCTGATAACAAGGCTTCAGTCCTGGATGTCTTGGGAGTGTAAATGATTTCTGTTACTCTCATGTCTATTCTGACTCGGAGAGGTAGTAGTTATCAGAGTCCTATTTAGGGGTCTCTTAGATCTGTTTGATTTCGATAGGACAGTGAGCACCCCCCCAAAAAAAAGCGACAACGAACTCTTGACATGCGGTAAAAATCTACCAATCTATCAGTTAGACGCTGTATACTACAAGTACTTGTAATTTTAAACGTAAGCAATAAAGAAATAACATCTTATGCCGAAACAAAATTTGTGTTACATAGTTTTATTTTAGACACAAAAGCAAAGTTTGAAGAAAACGATAGCCAATTTTTATATTTTTCCAGCTTAAGCAATTGAGAAATTATGGAATAACATGTCTCCTATATGGTATGAAGATTGATTGAGCTTCGTCGCCAGAAAATTTTGAAGACTATGATTTGCAAATGAATAGTTAATTGAAAACTTTCTTAAGCGAGCCAGTGGTAATTTTTTGTACATCCTCAGAAATAAGATATGTAATAATTACGCATTGAATTGCGAGGCATATTTCCTCTTTCAAGGGTGTGTCCTCCAATCACTGAATTGTCACGGCAAAGATACGACTGAGCCTACAAAGGAATGCGGCCCGAACAACGATAACTGTACACTATGACTGATCCCTGCTTAACAACAGGGATATAAGAGATAAATATACTTTAGCCCAAAGAAACAAAATCGATGCACTTCAGGAGATATCAGAAAAACTGACTCGGAATGAAGAATATGAGAACTTCGTCAATGCCCGCTTACCAACTAAATGAAGAGCTAAACCCAGAGTCGTAGGGGAGACATTAGCGGTTTAAAAAAAACGTGCAGACGTAAAAATCGCTTCCCTATGCAATTGGAGGAACCTAACCAATATCATTATTCAGAAACTAAAGAAAGCACAAAATGAACCTACATATACCTAAAAGAACAAACAAAATACATCCAAAATTAGATCAATAATATTAGAGACTCTGTTGAAGATAGGCAACCTAGGATGGCATAGCAAACGGTAAACGAAGTGAGCAGATGAAAGAGTGCTGCGAAAGCTTATCTGAAAGCTTCCAATCAAGAAAAACGAATACACCTGTGGAAACAACATTTTGAGAATTTCCTCGGAAAACCTCCGAAAGTTACAGATGAAACAATCACAAAAATTTTTAGTAATCAACTAAACATAAAACTAGGACAGTTAACGTAAGAAGAACTCAACTCAGTACTAAGAAAAATCAAAAATAGGAAAGCAGCAGGACTTGATGAAATACTCCCAGAAGTATAGAAGACAAAGGAATTCGACGACATACTGCTCCAATACTGTAACGCGGCCAAGATCCACACAGCTCTACAAAAAAAACTCAAATTGAGAAATACATAGGAAGAACCAAAATGGCTTTCGGAGGAATCGATCACAAATTTTGACTATTCGTCGAATTCTAGAAAGCGTACGTCCAAAAATCCTCGAGGCAACAATATTATTCGTCGACTTCTTCAAGGCATTTGACTCTATACACAGAGGGAAGATGGAGCACATACTTCTCGCCTACGTCCTCCCCAAAGAAACTGTCGCAGCCATAATGATGATATATAAAAACACGAAAGTAAAGGTCCGCTCACCTGATGAAACACAGACTACTTCGACATTATTGCAGGTGTGCTGCAAGGAGACACATTAGCCCCATACCTGTTTATTATATGCCTAGACTACGCGCTTAGAACATCCATAGATTTAATGAAAAAGAGCAGTTTCAAGCTGACCAAATAAAGAAGTAGAAGACACCCTACACAAATTATTACGGACGTGGACTACGCTGATGACATAGCGCTTATAGCAAATATACCTTCCCAACCCAAATCCCAGCAACATAGTCTGGAACGTGCAGCTAGTGGCATAGGCCGACATGCCAATGCAGACAAGTCAAAATACGTGCTTTACTGAAAGAGTTGACATCTCCACACTAAAGGGTGATCCTCTGAAACTAGTGGACAACTACCTCAGAAGCAGCGTCTCATCAACCAAGAATGACATCAACACGTGACTAGCAAAGAAATGGACCGCTATCGATAGGCTATCGGTCATATGGAGGTCAGAACTGACCGATAAAATAAAACACAGTTTTTTGAAAGTATCGATCGTGTCGATACTGCTATATGGATGCTCCACATGGATGCTAACCAAACATATGGAGAAAAAGCTTGACGGCAATTACACAAGAATGCTGCAAGCTGTATTGAACAAGTCCTGGAAACAACACCCAACAAAACAGTAGCTATACGGCCACCGACCTCCCATCACGAAAACTATCAAAGTTAGACGAACCAGACACTCGAGATACGGCTGGATAAATAAGGACGAACTTATAAGCGATGTACTCCTGTGGACCCCTTCACGTGGACAAACAAATGTAGGACGACTAGCAGGAACCTATATACTACAGCTCTGTGCCGATTCAGGATGTAGCCTGGAAGACCTCTCGGTATCGAGAGACGATAGAGACGTATGGCGAGAGAGGGTCAGGGAGATTTGTGCAAGCAGCGCGACATGACTATTATGATGATTGCTGTCAAATGCAAATAATTCTATTTAATGTTAATCAGACGTTTGCCAGCAGTTAAATGGTTTCAAGTATTCCTATTTAACAGGAATAATTAAATTTAGAATTGATCATTTGTTTGCCAAGAGTGAAATGGTTTCAGTTATCGTTAATCAATTTAACATCAGTCATTTTTTGCCCATTGTTAAATGGTAAAGGGAGGTGCCCGTGGTGTAATGGTGATCGCCGTAGGAAATGGACACGGCGACACGAGTTCAAATCCTGGATGAGACTGATTGCATTTCACATAGCACTAATACCCTTGGGAAAGGTATGAATCCAATTATTATCCCTCCAGCTATGGGTAAATAGTAGGGTAGACTAGGTTCTTCAGCCTTGGTGAGGCAACTAGTCTAGGAGAAGGAAAACTCTGAATCCAAACCTGTTAAACTCCGCTTAAAAATTGACCTTGTGTCATATCCTGTCCGAGCGGAGGGGTTGGGTAAATATGGTTAAATGGTAAAGCATTTCTATTTAAACAATTGATGGGATGCTGGCAGGTGCTACCATTCTGGGTCCCAGTAGACTTGAGATTAATGGCAACGAAGATGTACTTTACATTCCCAAGAAATCCAGGACTGGACCCTCACCATCTGATGGCCGACTGTCATATTTAGGACACTCGTTGGAAGGGTCTTACCACTCTGCAGACATGCAGTCAGCGTATTCCACAGCCTCAGCCGATTGGGCTGCATCAGAGCTTACCAAGAACGATTACCGATAGGTACGGATATGAGAGAGAGAGAGAGAGAGAGAGAGAGAGAGAGAGAGAGAGAGAAAGAGAATCAGGGGAATCCGTGCTGTTGGCACGCTTTAGTAAGGATGATGATGATGATGATGAGAAAAACTTTGATAATGTTTTTGTCAAAGAGAGTGCTAGTCAAGTTTTGATGGTCGAGAGTAATAAGAAAACAACATTTGCTGAAATTGTTGATTTTCTGATGCAGACAGAAAAAGAAAAAAAGTTTTAGATTTAAAAACTAATTTATCAAACATTTAACAATTTACAAAAATCAATCAGCTAATCTTATCGACAACAATTCTTAATCATTGATTGAACAATATAATCAAGATAATTTTAACATTAGGGTAGTAGGTAGAATGGATTTTGTAAAAAAAAAAAAAAAAGAAATTAAGCGAAAACCTTTCAATTTATACATTTCCGGCTGTCGCTTCGTTAAATTAAACCCCATCTACGTAAACAACATAACGAAAAATAGCTATGGGCTATACTTCATTTGATACATTCTGTTGATAAAATGATTCGTTGAATAGTTCAAAATGAGAAATCCGAGAATATATGTTAATTGTATCAAAAACTACCAGATCTATTTCATTATACCTTGTCTTCATCACAAAGTTTCAACCGTTATATTCTAAAGATATTGGAACATTGTAATAGCATAAGACCTAATCTCTTGCATTTGACTACTTTTATGCTATTGTGACGCAAGATCATATGTATCGAAAGCCTTTTGAGAATCACACTATTCAGAATCTTTATGGGATCATCCGTAATTCCACCAGTGAGCCAGAGGAAAAAAATATTCATTTACCTATCCTCCCCGCTTAAGGATACGAAACAGGGTCAATTTTTAAACGGAGTTTAAGTGGTGGGAATTTAATATTTTCCTTTTCATATGATATATAATTAAGGAATGATTTTTTTGTATTAATCATTTTCCGTTAATTATATTTTATCATTCAGTTTGGTAAAGCTTTGAATTACTCGGCTTTTAGTTCAGGTGCATAGTCATTGGATGCAATTTTACGCTCGTGCGCAAAGAATATGACAATTACCATAGTCATAATAAACCCCCAGACAGAAAATGGGGCTGGAGTGTAGATGACAACATGCCCGGAAGAAATGGTCCTGAGAATTTGAGGATTTTGAAAAGAGTCAGTTGAGGTTGGACCATGAAGGCATAGAGTTAAGTTTACTACCGTTGCAGCGGCAGTCAAGTTTTCCGGGTCTCGACCGGCGGAGATGAATTGAGATCTTAAACTCTTAAGATGCGCCGCGCGTTGGGATGGGGTTACGATAGTAAGAATCGTATCTCTCTCCTCATGTCACCATGACCCGAAGTCAGAAGTTATTAAACGCGTTCGTACCTGAAGCATCAGGGTCCACCTGTATTGTATCTGCCTGTATTTGCATATATATATGAAAGTATACAACACGTAGACCTATTTCATTATCAAAGTAAAAAGAATCAAGTCTTTCCTACAAGTTACTCATAGTTGAAGGGAAAATATTTTGATTCATACCTCTCAAATGCGAAAAGCAAACAACCTAATCGAGCATTTGAACTTGTGTCGCTGAGTCCATTTTAAACGACGAAAACTATTACACTACACGTACCTAAAAAAGTATATATGTGTGTGTGTGTGTGTGTGTATGGTTATGCAGGAGTCGTTCATTTAAGCATGTTTCATTAAATAATAAAGACAAATTGTGTCTGTATAATTTAATTAAGATCCTTTCAAGTTTTCTGATAAGTGTCTTTGTTTCAGGTTGGAATTGGTAGAAGGATTTACCAAAATTGTCCCGATAGCTTTATGAATTCATTAGTTATCCAGTTTTTATCCAACTCTGCGTTCCCATATTTTCGTTATGGTATAACCTTTCAAAATTGTTTATAAAAAAAATACAAACACACCTTACACGATTATGGCCTATGAAGGGTGCGAAAGCACTCAGGACAATTTTGGGAAATTCATCTACCAATTCCAACCTGAAACTCAGGCACTTATCAGAAAACTCGATAGAATCTTAAATAGATTTTACAGACGAATTTTGTATTTATTACCGAATGAAACATGCACACACACACACACACATATGTATATGATTATATACACACTCACGCTCACTCACGTTCACATATATATGGAAATATATATATGTGTGTTGGCAAAAATACATGTAAATATATACATACCTAGATATACAAGGGAGGTTTGAAAATATTTGTCAATGGATTCCAAACACTGCAACACTGATGAAAAATTGAGTAACTCACAAGGGGGTTTATGTTGAAAAATTAGCCTCATTTAATCACATTCTTTAAGCTTATCTTGGAAAGCCTCTGTATTTTTCAGCTAACACTTTTATATATATATATATATATATATATTTGGGGCGAGTGTTCGCCAATGGCCCGGGAGACCTGGGTTCAATCCCAGGTCGAGTCATACCAAAGACTTTAAAAATGGAACTTGATACCACCTTGCTTAACACTCAGCATTATAAGGTACGGTTCAAGGGTAAAGTGGAGCAATCCTGGGAATGGACTAGCGCCCTCCCCTACACCTTGGTGTAGTAGCTATCGAAAAGGGAGCCTTCGGGTCACCCTCGACTATGGTCGCTAACTTTACTTTACTTACTTATGGGGCGAGTATAATAGTAAAATCTTTAATTGAAAAAATAATCATTATTAAAGTAACAAAAAAGATTACGCGTTACATAGCGATCCTCAGACATTAGCAAAAGAAAGAAATATTTCATTAAAGTAATCTTTTCCGGTCGTCTGAGGATACCTAAATAAAGCGTGAAATAATTAGCTACTATTAATATAGATCGTCATTGAATTTACCAGCATGCTATTTTCCCCGAATACTATGGCCTCTGCTCGTGAACGAAGTCGAAACGATGGAGAGAAGAATAAGCGGATTCTTACGAAAATGGCTGGGATTGCCAAAGAGCTTAAGTAGTTCAGAGCTTTATGGTTCCACATGCACATTACAGATTTTATTCAACGATCTCGCTGAAGAATTCAAGGTAGCAAGAAGATAAGCTAAGTTGCGTAGAAACTGTAAGGACCCAAAAACTGGTAGCAATCAAATATTTAAGTTTGCAGATGAAGGAATTAGAGTGCAGGCAAAGGACTTCAAGAGGCTGAAGAGAGTTTGAAACAGAAAACAATCATTAGTACAACTTAAGAATGGTCGTGCAGCTCTTTGATATTTCCCCAAAATGATCAAAGAAAACAAAACACTATCTTATCCAAGGTTAGATCGGGGTTGGAAGAGACCCGCGAAAGCTAAATATTTGGGGCTAGTCAGTAAAATCTCTGGACTAAGTGGCAATATCTATGCAGGAGAAAGATCACCTGGTCAGATTTTGGGTCGTTTATGACGTGCTGTTGTTTTTTTTATTTTCTTTTAAATTAGAGTTTTTCAAAATTTAAGTCATCTATCTTTCATGTGGTAGTGAACATGCTCTGGTATCTCTCTTTCTCTTTCTCTCTCTCTCTCTCTCATTATATATATATATATATAATGAAAAATGTTGCAAGGAAAAGTATTCGCTTCAGCTATAAAAAATCAGGTTAACAAGCAAGAAAATATCAAGTGCTTTGTTTTAAGTTTTATGTGGTTTGCACTATCATCACACATAAAATGCCTGAAGAATTGATTTTAGAGTCACGTAAATCGTTTTGAAGGCGTGTTCATACAATAATTGAAAAAAAAGATGGTGGCCATATTCAGTAGATGTTCTGTTTTGTCTCTATTTTCTTATTTTGTTGTTTATTTATTTAAATTTGAATTAATATTGTTTTATAATAGAGTCGTTTATTATTATACTAGAATATCCCTAAATTTGCTTCCGCACCCTAAATATATATATATATATATATATATATATATATATATATATATATATATAAGCAGTACAAGATACCATCAGAGTAATTTTCTCCGCTGAGTTTATTTGTGACGCAAGTCAGAATCGAAATCACTAACAATGGCCTTCTAATCACCTTTGTTAACCATACGACAATGCCATATTGTTTAAAAATATTTTTGAATAAATCAATTCGTCGATATTAAATTGTAATTATGTTTTTAATGAGGGATTCAAACAATTTAAATTTTGCCTAAAAAAATAAAAACATTGTTTTTCCTAATCCTCATAATCGTTTTAAATCAAATAAATAATTAGAATTGTTGCCTACAAATGGTTTTTTTTCTAAAAAATCAAAATTCCCTCCATCATGTCCTTCACGAGAAAAACAGATAACTCTTTAGAGTTACCTCTGTTTTTTCTTGTTTTCATTTTCTTTGCTTTTCTTAAATCAACCAATTCAAAGCCTTACACAAGTAACACGAAACGACGCGGGAAGCTTTCAGTTCATATTGTTTCAATTGCCGCCATTTTAAATTACTGTCCATCGTTGTGAAAGTTGCGTTTAATCAGTTGAAAAGACCGCAGGCGATATACCATTCGATGCAATCTGCTGATGGTGCCAGAAAAAAAAAAGTAGTTACACGAACATTGTATTTCATTGTCGTCATTATCTTGTGGAAGTGTTGTGTAGTTAAATGCTCTCAATGTGTTTTGTCACTGCCTGACATCTACGCACAATCAATTCCAATTTATAAATGGCCATGTAATAGGCTACTTTCCCTCAACCTGATCCAAGCAATATGACATCGAAAGATTTCCGTTTCTTCCCGAGGTGGGTGCAAGCTAAATCAACTGTCGAGGGAGAAAAGCGCTTTCAGGCTCGTTCATCAATCTAATGCACACTGCGAGCAGAGATCTCTTCGATTTGCCCTTCGATTCCACTTGGGCTTATTATGTTCATTACTTTCCTCTTAATTACACTAGCAGCAATGACATTAACACCGACAGCTAGAAGGAAAGAAAGAAAGAAATAAACAGACACATGCATGTGCAGAGAGAGAGAGAGAGAGAGAGAGAGAGAGAGAGAGAGAGAGAGGGGGTGCATATTGAAGTCTCTAATCGGCTATACCACAAACAGAAGCATAGGTCAAGAGAAGCGATAAATATATATTTGTACTCTACTGATACCAGCAATAGGTTAATGCAACGGTTATCGTCGGAGGATATGGAATATTCGACCCGATTTCCACTCCTAGACGAGGCTGTTTGCATTTCACTTTGCGCTCATGTCTTTTGGGAAGGTATTAATCCATTTGTTTCGCCCCCCCCCAGTTATGCTAAATGAAAACTTGGTTCTTTAGGTTTGATTAAGCAACCACTTTAAGAGAAGGAAAACTCAGAATTCAAACTAGCATTACTCCATTTAAAGATTAACCTTGTGTCACATCCTGCCTGAGGAGGAATGGGCGGTTATGGACATACAATTGATAGGTATGGGGTGCAGATATGTCAAGTAAAAAATGTCGAGCCAATCGATTTCTGGAAACGAACAAATATGAATTAGAGCTTGATAATGAGAATCACTTACCTTTTCCGAACTGAATTTATTTCAAAATTTGACCTGGAAACATGATTATAAATTTTAGATAAGTTTGAAAACAATTTAAAAGCATGCGTTCAATTCAAGTAAATTCCTTTTTCATAAGTATATATATATATATATATATATATGTGTGTGTGTGTGTGTGTGTATGTATTGTTTGGCTTATTTGTTTTATGTAATTCCAGATCCCTCTTGCTTCACAGGTTGAGATGAAAGAATGTGATAGCCGATTTTCTAAATGAACGTTTTAGACAACGTTTATGAAAGAATAGCCTCATGTCATCGTATAGGAATGATATAGTGAAGGATTTTTAAAAATCTTTTTATTTTTCAGATTATCAGAATATTTTTCGTAATCTTTTTCTGTGTTCAGCTCAATGTACAATCTTATTAAAGAACAATTTAGTCAAGTTTTACTCTGAGTCAAAAAAATGCCAACAGAGAATCTTCAGCTGTTTGAGCCTTGTTTGGATCATTGTTTCTACGATTCTGTCTTGTAACTTTTTTAGACAGGGTTGTGGCTGATGATAAGTGGATCCAACTTTACAACGTTAAACTCCGTCGTCATTTGTTCCCCCGTGGACACAGACTTGCTCACCAAACCAGATGTGGACTTCATCTAAAGGTCATGAATATTTGGTGAGATATTCAAGGAATTGTCCATTACAATCAGACAAGGATCAAATAATCCCCTATAAGCTCTACTGCAATCAACTCCTTCATTTGAAAACATTTTTGGACAAAAAAAAACTCTCTTTTTAGTCAACAGAAATGCTATAATCTCCTTTACCATAATGTCTGACCTCACACAGATCTATTGACTAAAGCTCCTTCAGAGAAGATCTGTTCTTCAAAGTCTACTGACCTTGATCTTTCTTACCTGTTTTGGGGATTACAGAATCATTTGGATGGTCCTAAGTTGACATCAAGAGAAAAGGTTGAACACGAGTTAATCTCGTACTTTGCTTTAAAACTGTAAGCATTTTAAAAGCGTAATATCTATAAGCTGGTTGACAATGGAATAAGGTTCGAAGAAGCAATGTAAATTATGTTAACGATTACATATTTCTATCGGCATGGTTTTTTCGTTTAATATATATATATATATATAGTATACTTAGTCCAGTTAAACCGGAGTTAGGAGTAATTCCATCAGGACAAGAAATTATTCATGAATGAATATTTAAATTTTCCTGGTAAAGAGCTCAATGTACCAATAATACAGAGCAATAATTTCTTTAAGAAAAAACAACGAAACCAATCACAAAGGATTATAAATTTATTTCCATCCTGTTACGCATTTTTGAAATTTCCAAAAACACGAAAAGTCCTGTTAATTTTTTTTCGTATGTTTGGAAATTTCAAAAATGCGTAACAGGATGGAAATAAATTTATAATCCTTTGTGATTGGTTTCGTTGTTTTTTCTTAAAGATATATATATACATATATATATATTCTAAAAACGAACATTGCATTCGTTCTATATTGATATTTAATGCCGAAATTTGATTTATTTTTAAAACTTAGTTATTTATCGTGAATGTATTCTTAAAGTTCCATAGCATTCTTTCAAATTAGCTTTCTTTTCTAAATTTGTCTATAAACATTTGAACACAGTCGGAAGATATCAAGTATCTTATCTAATAAAAATAATCAGCAAAAAGTTATATAGTATGTAGTATTCTTATCTAATACTAATTTTTTCAGTATTATTTAAGGTATCAAGTACATTTATCTATGACTAATCTATACGAAATTATATTTGGTATCGAGTATTTTTATCTAAAACTAACTTGTACACAATTATATAAGGTTTTAAAAATTCCTATCTAATAATGATTTATTCACAAATGTATATTTTATCTAGAATTTATAATAGTAATAATTTATACAGGTCTATATTTTTAAAGTAATTGTTTTGATTTAATAATGTAATTTACTTGCACGCAATTAGATTGTTTCAAGTATTCCTATCAAATACCATAAAATTTTCAAGCAATTTCATAGTTTCTAGTAAATATTACTGATAAACCTTCGTAAACTCGTGTACCTTCAAGGTGGGTTGTTTAATTTGTGACTACGGCGTATCAACCATTGTAAGTCATTTAATACTTAATCCTGTTTATATATATAGTAGTTTACAGTTTACAATTTTTAAATGTGCAAGAGCTCATTTGTTTGCAAATAGAAAAATGGTTATAAGAATTGCAATCCATTACTAATAATTTTGTTTACATGCAGTCAGAAAATTTCATATATTTATGCCAAACATTAATAGTTTTATTTGCGTATAGTCAAATGTTTACAAGTGTTTTATCCAACATTAATAGCCTTATTTTCACATAGTTGAAATTTACTAAGCTTTTCACTTAGATGTGGCCCAAGGATTTATGAATGAGGCACCGAAGGAAACTGGAACTCACTTGTGAAGGCTTGCTAGTCTAGTATGCTGACCTTTATACTCCTCGAGGAGCCCTGCCTTATTTTCACATTCTTATATGGTTACATTTATCATTATCTTATACTAATAGTTTTATTAGCACAAAGTTAAATGTTTCCAAGTATTGCAATGTGATACTAATGATTTAATTTAACAATAATTTATTTATACATAGTTAATTGGTTTCAAGTACAGAAAACAGTTAGTTCTATTTGACCCATAGATAGGACCCTATCTATTTCACCCATGGATGGGATCCTAGTAGGTAATACCGCACTCGATTGGAGTAGATCTGAGGTAAATGGCAATGAAGTGTTACTCCACATTTTCAAAAGTTCCAGGACTGCAGTCTCACCGAGAGAATCTTTAATATCATGTAAAAAACACACGCTGCTAGGAAGTTATTTCCACTGCAAATATGCATTCGGTATATTCTACAGACCCAGCCGAATTGGCTGAAGTCCACCTTCAAGTAACAATTCTTTATACAAACAATTTACAAACAGCAAAATGGTTTCAAGTATTCGTATCTAACATTTATAACTTTATTTGTTTATAATGATAAATTGTTTACTTAGAGTTATGATTTCACGTATTCCTATACGATACAAATAATTTTGAAGCAAATCCATTCGACTAATTGATGGGAACCTGACAATTATTATAACTTGGGTTCAAAGTGGACCGGGGAAAAATTTTAATGAAGGGGTACGTCACAGTTCCCAATACTCCAGAACTTGATACTCACTAACAGATTTAAGTCAGTGTCATAATCCATCTAACGCATAGGTGTTGGTTTATATATATATATATATATATATATATATATATATTGTTATCCACAGACGGACTGTTTAGTTAAATCACAACTCCTCAGTGTGGCTAGACACGCGAGAACCCCGAAGCAGGATCGAAACCAGGAAAACTTTACGTCAGCTTGATAAGATAACCTCACAGGCAAGTAATCATAAAGTAAGCGAGAAAATTTAATGTGCATGTATTAAATGTTGCCATTTGTTTACATTTAACGTTAACGGAGACCAGAGTGTAAAATTCGTTCGAAGAGCTTCACAATACGCGAGCGGCAACCGTTAATTCTTTCGCGAGAATGCTCAGTCCCCGTAGAGCATACACACACACACACACACACACACACACACACACACACACACACACACACACACACACACATACATATATATATATATGATGGTGTGTGTGTGTGTATGTGTCTGTATATATATATAATTTGTATATATATATATATATATATATATATTATATGTACATTTATATGTACATGTATATATATTTATATATATATGTACATTTATACATACGGGGATGTATGTATCTACATATGTGTGAGTGTCTGCATATATATGTATCTATACATATGCAGATGTATATGTATATATATATATATATATATATATATATATAGAGAGAGAGAGATGTGTAGCTGTATGCATTTATATGTATACGTAATATATATATATATACATGTGAATGCATATATATATACTAAATATATACGTATATATATATATGTATATATACAAACATACCTGTGAATGTATATATATATATATATATATATATGTTTATGTATATGTAGGTATATGTGTACATATATGTTTATACCTATATATACATGTGTGTGCGAGTAAATGTATGTGCTTGTGTCACTATATAACATATATTTCACGTTTTTCTTATTCTCTGTTTACCTAGAGATTCCGTCATTAATGGGCCAATCTTGGAGAAACTTGGCATATGAACTGCCTTGAACCCAAGAGGCGTTATAAAGGTAGTTGTATGCTGGACTAGACTGACTTTGCTTCTGGCGGCGACTGGAATATGTTGGCTCAAAATTGATTGGTAATGAATATTACCATGCATCAAGAAAGCAAATAAAATTGGCATTCATAGGAATACCCTCTCCCTACATCAAGAAAGGTAATCAAAACTTTTTAGACTAAAGCTAATCAGAACCGCTTTAAGTGTACTGGAAAAAAATGGTATCCGCAGCCAGGGGATTCTAAATTAATTCAGGAAACAACTTTTCAAAGCATTCGGTGTACGTCCTGCTCATGAAGGGACGCATCAAATTTCTTTTAGCCTTTTATAACATGAAATATAAATTGATAGATACAAACAGAGTGAGATAAATAGATGGATAGATGGATAAGAACAGACTGAGATTGATAGATTTCCCAATCATGTATTATTATCATTTTCATTCTATCCGAGTTTTCACAAAGGTTTTAATAGCTTTTTTTCATTTTACAAGTTCACTTATTATAATCATTTTCACTCCTTGATAGTTTTTTCACGCCAGCGTTTGCTGATGGTCACTCAGACTGGAGTCTGAGTGACAAGTCTCCTCAAGTGTCCTGGACCCTTCGCAGTATTCTCGCTAATCTCAACAATGCTGTAGTTTGGATTGTCTCCACGCGTTCTTTCATTTCCAAGTCTTCTAGTCATTTTATCAATCCTTTGATAACTATACAAGGGGGTTCAATTAGAATTGGTATAACCGTCACTTTCATGTTCTGCAGTTTTTTGTCAATTCCCTAGCAATATCTGAGTACTTATCCTTCTTTTCGGTTTCTTTCAATTTTACTTTTCAGTCAGTCGAGACAGCAAAGTTCACTATTTTGTAAGTTCTCTTTTTATGTTGATTATTATAAGGTCTTGTCGTCTGGCCGATATTAGGTGATCGTTTATATCTCAAAATCCCAGAGGATTTTGTTCGTCTCCTTCTCCAGGACGGATTCTAGTTTGTGCATATACCATTTGCTCATATGGTCAAATTTTTGGTTCATTGCACTGTTACCAGTAGATCACTTTGCCCAACCAGTCGTGTCTAGTCTTATACTCTTTTTGTGTTAATTTGCTACATTCGCTTATAATGTAATGGATCGTTTCGTCTCTCTCAACATAAGAGCAACAAAATAGCAGAACTGTGTCACGTTTAAGGATTATCAAAGGTACTGGAGGACATGGAAATAAGAGGACGAGTAGAGACCATTCAAACTACAGCATTATTGAGAACGGCCAGAATACTGAGAAGTCTCAACTCGTTCTCTTATTTCCAAGTCCTCTTGTCCCTTTAATAATCATTTAGAGACTGTACCAAAAGCACCAATCACGATTGGTATAATTGTTACCTTCATGTTCCATAATGTTTAAAAATTTCCTAGCAAGGTCAAGGTACTTGTCCTTCTTTTCACTTTCTTTCAGTTTTATTCTGTGATCAGCCAGGACAGCAAATTCTACAATCTTGAAATTTCTCTTTTTTTGGTTGATTATTATAAGGTCTGGTTTTCTGGCCGAGATCAGGTGATCCGTTTGTATGCCAAAGTCCCAATGGAGTTCATGTGTGTCATTCTTTAGGACAGATGCCGGGTTGTGCATAGATCATTTATTCCTATGGTGAAATTTAAATTTCTTGCACATCTCCCAGTGGATCACCTTACTCACCAAGTTGTATCTAGTCTCATACTCCTTCTGTGATAATTTACTGCATTCGCTTATTATGTGATTGAGTGTTTCTTGAGAATTGCTCATAGCAGCGTTAGTTGATGGTTTCTCATTGGAATTTGAGGGACAGTAAATCTCAAGTCTCCAGATTTCTTAGGATTTGGGCCAGTCTTAATAACTATTCGACCGGCTCTCTTTTTCTGTTGACTGTCACTAGATCTGGTCGTCTGGCTGATATTAGGTGATCTGTTTTTATCTCAAAATCCCAGAGAATTTTGTGCGTCTTATTTTCTAGGACGGATTAGGCATTGTGCATGTACCATTTATTCGTATGGTTGAATTTTACCTTCTCGCAGTGAATCACCTTGCCCACCTAGTCGTGTTTAGTCTTATAGTCTTTTTGTGTACTCTATCACCACTTAATCTACATCTGCTATTTTGTTAGGACTTGTTTTTTTTATTTGATTATTATTATTACTATTTACTCATTTAGAGTTTTTCACATCAGTGTTAGCTGATGGTTTTTCACTGGAGTCTGAGTGACAGCAAATGTCCTCAGGTCTCCAGGACTCGTCTCAGGATTCTGGCCGTTCTCTACCCGTCCGCCAATTTCCAAGTCCTCCAGGCCTTTTAATAATCCTTTGATTATTGTGACTAAAGCACCAATCACAATTGGCACAATCGTTACTTTCATGTTCCACAGCTTTTTCAATTCTCTAGCAAGGTCGGGGTACTTATACATCTTTTCACATTCCTTCAGATTTACTCTGTGGTCCACCGGACAGCAAAGTCTACAATTTTGCAGATTCTCTTTTTTTTTTTTGTTGATTATCATGAGGTCTGGTATTCAGGCCGGGATTGGGTGATCTTTTTGTATCAAATTCCCATAGGAGTTTATGCGTGTCATTTTCTAGAACAGGTGTTGGGTTGTGCATATACCATTTGTTAGTATGGTCAAATTTAAATTTCTTGCACATTTCCCAGTGGATCACCTTGCCGACCCAGTCGTGTCTCGCTAATTTGCTGCATTCGTTTATTATGTGATTGTTTCGTATCTGTCACCGCATAGCCTACATTTACTGCTTTGTTGTTTCTTATCTATTATCGCTTTGATATGATTGGTCCTTATGGCGTTGTCCTGTGCTGCTATTAAGAGAGATTCTGTTTCTCTTTTAAGGTTTCCTTTTCTTAGCCAGAGTTGTTTTTTCTCCCATTTTGTTTCCTAGTTGTTGTCATTCTATCGTCTATCGTGTTGTCCGCATCATTTCTGATGGCTATAATTAGTCCTCGTTCGTGTTTTTTTTTTATCTAGTCTTCTAGCCGTTGTATCAAAGCGTCAACGATGTCTTCGATGCTGGCGAGTCATCTTCCTCCCTCTTTTTTTTTTTTTTTGGTATATATAGTCTGTGAACGTCGTCTCTGAGATTATTATTATTATCATTATTATTATTATTATTATTATTTTTTACTTTGAGAGTTTTTCACAACAGTGTTAGCTGATGGTTTTTCACTGGAGTTTGATTCACAGGAAGTCTTCTAAAGTTTCCAGGACTCTTCAATAATGCTGTCGTTTGGATTGTCTCCACTCATCCGCCAACTTCCAAATCCTCCAGGGCCTTTAATAACCCTTCAGTCACTGTGCTAAAAGCACCAATCACAATTGGTACAATCGACTCCTTCATGTTCCATAGTTTCTTCAATTCTTATCCTTCTTTTCACATTCTTTCAGTTTTATTCTGTGGTCAGCTGGGACAGCAAAGTCGACAATTTTGCAAATTCTCTTTTTTTGTTGTTGATTATTATAAGGTCTGGTCTTCTGGCCGCGATTTTTTGTTACGCCTTCTTTCGGATGTCTGCCTTTTACTATCTTATTATATCACCCTTTGAAAAAAAATTGAGAAACTTTGTGCAGAACATGTACCCTATTAATACCCCAGCTTTGGGATTATTAGTACTACTTTTGTTTTTCAACAAGGATATATTTGGCAAAAAATATCACACAAACTTTGATACGCCATTAAACAAATAAAACAGATCACAGCAATTATGAATACAATATCCATATACATATAAATTTTGCAATTCGTCCCATAGTTCTGTAAATACCCTCTTAAATTATTTTTCTAACCTTTTTTTTCTAAAATCAAAAAATCTAATCTTTTTTTTTCTTTTTTTATACTATTACTCAGCTTGCAAAAACATTCAATTGGTTAGAAGAATGACGTTTTGAAATCTGTCAAAAGAGTAAATTTCAAGTTCAAGAAGAAATAATGAAAAAATTCATAAGAAATTCCATCAATTATTTTGAAAGGTTCAATTCGATCCCCCTGTATTATTGTTTACATTTTTATTATGTTGGTTACTCTTCTCTGTCTGCTCTCAAATCTTGATATTGTTCTCTATTTTCTAAGTCTTGACAGCGAAGTACAGGCAAATAGATGGCAAAGTTCAAAATTCCACATGAGGTCTTGTTAAGGTTTTATATAGTTTTAAATCAATATTTGCCTCACTTGAAATACAATCTCTTACCATCTAACCTATCATTCCATTCGCCCTCAAAACAGTCGACAAAATATTAATGTATCATCAAAAGCAATCCCTAATTAGCATTCTAAACATATTTATATTTATATATTTATAATGGATTTTTACACTTAAAAACAAAACAAAAGATGAAATAAAACAAAACACAAAATATGAAATAAAACAAGACACACACTATCAAAAGGGCAAATAAAAACACTGCAGGGAACTAGATTTAGTGATTGTTGGTTATTCTACACCCGTGTTTAATGAAAAAGTACAGAAAAAAGTCGACACTATTGATCAAAGATTATCGAAGATTTTAATTGACTCGGCAAGATACTCCCTAAGACATCATTCTAACTGCATAAATTGATAAGCTGTGCACACTTCTCTCTTTCAATTTCAGCCTAGTCAGCAGGGGCTGTAGTATACGCTGACTACATCTCTGCAGAAGGGTAAGACCCCTCTCACACAATGAGCATCCTAGATATAACACTAAACTGTATCTGATGGCGAGGATTCAATCTTGGAGTTTTTGCGGATATGGAGTACCCCTTCATTAGTATTATCCTCATGTATAATCAGACACGGTGAAATAACACCTGTAAGGGTTCCATTTATGTGTCAATTAAAACTTTTTAACATTGAACAGTGTGCAAACAAATGACAGATGTTAAATTGAATTGTTAGTATTTCATACCAATAAGTGAATCCATTTGTGTGCCAACGAATGAGTAAAGTTGAATAGAATTATTAGTATTAGATAGCAATACTTGAAACCATTGAACTATGTGCAAATAAAAATGTTTGTTGTTGATAAAAATACTTGAAACCATTGAAATGTGTTCAAACAAATATGCTCTGGCTTGTTTAAATGTTACTTACAAAGTATTTGTTAACAAATCTTATACATTTAGTATGCATATGCATAGACCGGATTGGGCCTTAAATAACCAATAAGAGTTGATATACCATAAACGAACAAACGAACGAATGAACCAACTAACCAACCGTTTCAATCTGAAAAATAGAAATAAGTAAAGATTCATGTCTATCATTGTGAGTACAAAGAACATCAAATTACAATCTATCTATTTATAAATCTTTCAATCTATCCGCGCGCACACACACACACACACACACACAGAGAAACAAAACTCTCACACAGGTCGACTTAAGGTAGTTCATATCAGTACCAATCTACCCACATGCATAAACAACACACACATACGCGTATTGATATTCCACTTCTTAACTCAGTTCGTATCATAGTTGACTGAGGTTTCAGACTTCCCTTGAATTATCGGAAGTAATGGCTCTTACCCTTCCTTGAAGTCCTCTTTCAAGCCTCTTTACACACACACACACACACACACACACACACACACACACACATATATATATATATATATATATATATATATATTTATATATATATATATATATATGTGTATATATATCAAGAGGTATTTTAAAAGGAAAATGCCCTGTGTATGAAACTAAATTGCATTCTTTTGTAATAATGATATAATTATTTTCAACCTCTTTAATACATTGGCTTTTAAAACATGTATATCGAAAGTAAACATGAAATATTTACCTGTTTAAAACGATTGTGAACTAAATTTAATAGCTTTCAAATCATCCGTATTTAATTGGAATGCACCTTCACGAAACAGGGAGATGATTCCTCTACCAATTCGCTGATCGGTTATGTCATCAGATGACACGACCGATTCGCTATCTGCCCAAGTTGTGTTTTTATCCAAACAGCAGATCAATCGTTAATCTGATTCGCCGGTCGATGAGTAGATGAATGAGGCCACACCCTTATGAAAGCAAAATAAGGGAACAAAATACAGCGTGTTAGAATAATATTTAGTCCAAAAAATAAAAGAAATGTGTCTTTAAAAATGGTAGGTGTATTCACCCATTCCAGAGGTGTGAAGTTTTAGTCAGAGATCTAGTTCTTTAATTAACTGTCTTTCAGTTTATTGGCGTTCAAAGTTAGGCCCAAGGCTTCATAATTTATTGTATAAGCGTTAGGCTTTTCAATTATCACTTTAAATAGTCTGCCACAAAGCAACCTAAAATGGCGGTTATATTTGCCTTTCTCAGTCCTTAGTATTATTTCGGAAGTGTTGCATTAAGATAGGTCATCTTCACTTTCTATACCCAGAGCAGTCTAGTGCAAGATCAGAATTCAGAATATTGTGAAAACAGTTTGCCGGTTCACTTCTTTAGAGTGGTGTGAAACCCTTTGCTGTTATATATATCTTCCATGTGAGGTGTGAGATGGGGAATTCATTGAAAATATCAATTTTCTCCAAATTTGGATTTCAATAATTCATTCCGTTATCTTGGCTTGCTGCGTCTTCAATATTTTATTCATTCCCACCCTCACCCAAAAGGGGTGGTATTTTTCAATTTGGAATTTCTACTAACTATAGACTTGCATGATATTGCATCAGAAATGCTTTAAAAATATAATCGAAAAAAAAAAAACAACAAACTTTTCCATGGCTTTGGATTTAGAAAGAGAAATGTTATATATTTTCGTTTCCAACAAGTAATTGTTGTTAGCCACCTGGGTCAAATCTACCATAGATTTGCTTTGTCAGCTATGGACTATCAAAACAATAATTCCCTTGAAATTTCTGTTGTTAGAACAATTCAACAATCTTTCTGGCTGCTTCCAGCCGAATAATAACAAATATATTTTTCTACTTTTCCGCACAACATAAATCACAATACAACCCCAGAAAAATATCTTAAAATCTATTTCCGTCAATTTTCAATTTTATGTACTGACTTCATTCTTCAAAAATCCAAATCGGTTGAGGGTCTCTGATTACATTTAAGTTGTAATTGTGAACAAATTATTTGTATTAGAACGAAATAATTACTCATATATACAAAGGATTATAAATTATTTGTATTGGATATGAATTCCTAATTGAAAATATAGGTTGTTAGTAAAGACTATTATTTCATAGGAATAGTTAATGGAGCTGTATAAAAGTCGCAGAAAAGAGCGATTTCGGCATTAAATAATAAAACCGACGTTAAGAGGCTATTAAACCAATCAACATGCACACATATTAATTTACATTAACACACACAGACATACACAAAAAAACAATTTTATATAAGAAGAAATAAAATAGAAAAAAATAATCTGTCTTTGGAAAATTCATGTTATCATTTATTAGCTAGTTTCGCTCACAAACACGCACAAGCAATATATATATATATATATATACACTGATGAGTTCTGCTAAAACGAAACTGATCTGTCAGTGGATGACTATATATATATGCATGTATGTATATATATTCGTCCCTGCTTCTCCAGCAGTGTCCTGGATATCTGGTTTGTCTAACTTGAATCGTTTTCGTGATAGGAAGCAAGTGGCCATACAGTTGGTGTCTTGTGGGGTGTTGCTGCCAGGACTTGTTCAAGATTACACGCAGCATTCTTGTGTAATTGCCGTCTAGCTTCTTCTCCAGCCGTTTTGTTAGCGTCCAAGTAGCACATTCATATAGCAGTATCGATGTGACCGCTGCCTGGAAGAAACTGCGTTTCACTCTTATGGACCCCCACACATAGCCGTGCAAAAGCAGGACGACCAGCATGAACATACATTCAGCAGCTATGTGAGGATACGGGATGTTGTCCTGAAGACCTGAACGATAGAGAAGAGTGGCGAGAGAGGGTCAGGGATATCCGTGCTACCAGCGCGACATGATGATGATGATGATGATGTATATATATGAATGAGGTATGAGGTTTAATCAGACGCATATATTGTATAAAGAAAACGGAAAAAGATACATATAAATAGATGAGAAAAATATCACTAAATATTAATTTATATCCACCGATTCGTTTTGACTGAATATTTAAGATTGGACATTACGAAAATTTCGAGTAGAATCTGTTTTAGGTCATCTTCAGGGTGGAAATTATGAATCTAAAATATCAATTTGAACAAATATAGAAAAATATTCGAAAAATATTTGAAAAATATTACATAAAATTTAAACAAGTAGAAATATAGAGTCTATAAAAAATTCGGTTTGTTTTGGTGGAGAATGAAGGAAAGAAGAAATAAGTGAAAGAAGGAAGAAAGAATAAAGAAAGGGGAAAGCGTGAAGAAAAGGGGAAATACTGTGGACATATAGAAATAGGTTGGAAGCGGATGGAAATGTCTGTTTATCGTTTTTAGTGTAAGTTAAAATCATTTAACATAATTTTCGTTTCGTTAGGTGAAATTTTATAAAATTCTGGCGTTTTTACTATAGTGTTACAATGTGAAATAACGTAAGATTCTATGATTCTATGTTTGTTTTTATTATGAATGAATGCGATGATGTTTGAATGATTGAAGTCAAATTAGTGTTTTGTGGAAATGTTTTGACTAAGGCATTACTAATTATAGTAAAGTCATCTTTAAGACTACAATGATTTTATATAAGGTAAACAATTAGAAACCTACAAAATCGGATCAAGGAACACAAAAGAGACTTTATATATATATATATATATACATATATATATATATATATATATATATATATATATATATATATATATATATATATATATATATATATATAAACAGTAATAAACATTTACATCGACTAGAGGGAAAAAAGAAGGGAAATAAAAAAGACAGCGAAAAATCAACCCATTAATCTCAGAGATGTCTTCGAGTGTATGTATGTATGAATGTCTGTATTTACCAACTCCTCTACCCGAGCAGTATATGATAGAAGATCAGTTTTTTTTTCGCTGGATTTAACAGGTTTGAATTAAGAGTTTTCCTTCTGCTACTCTGGTTGCCTAAATAGTCTAAGCTAAAGAGCTCAGCCTAGCATCCTATTTACCCACAACTGGAAGTAGAATGATTGGATTCAGACATTTCTCAAGGATACTATGTGAAATTCAATTAGCATTGTCCAAGAGTTGAACTCATGTCTCCGTGTCCATTTCCTACGACGCTATCCATTACACCACATGTGGATGTACACCAGAGTGTATACGCGTGTCTACAAGTGAACTCATATGTATACACATAGAATACATACATATATATATGTACCCGACAAAAAAGCAACAAACATTGACTTAATATCTTCACGAGCAATTAACTCCAAAAGGATATTCACTGAGAAAAAAACATGAAACAAAATAAAATCGACATAACCTACCAAAACAATGTTTATTAAATAAGACACAGTCAGAAATTACCAGTTAAATCGCCTGAAGAGGACATAAAAACCCGAAACACGTGCAGCATATAAATATATGAAGTAATATTAACTATAGTAATAAGTACCAAATGAAAATTCATTTGCAGACCTATATATATATATATATATATATAGATATGTGGTAGGTATAGTAAATCCGAGATGAGAAAAAAAAGTGGAAACGTATATATATATATATATATATATATATATATATATATAAACATCGTAAAAGTCATCTGTGTAGAATCTTGCATAGAAACTTTTTTTAGGTGGGTTTACTAACAGATTCAGTCACATACAAATACACGCATGGATATCAACATATTAACACGTATATTTTCATTTAAGTGGAAATGAATATCAACATATTAACACATATATATTCATTTAACAAGAAATAACATGAGCCGCTTCTCTTTGTGGATATATAGAATAATTAATTTTCTGTTTTTTTTTTGTTGTTGTGTACACTTACATTTACGCATGTGTATACGGAATCACACACACACACACACACACACACACACACACACACACACACACACACACACACACACAAATGCATATATTCGCCCAAAAATACGATATATATATACATATATATATATATTCTTTTAAGAGATATCTTACAAAGTAATCATTAAGTTTCTGACTTCTTTTGATATGTCATTTGATCACATACTCACGCACATATTTGCCCTCACAAAGCCATTAACATACAAACATACACATACATACGCCTACATATATATATATATATATATATATATATATATATATATATATATTCACTTCAACAAGATTATATCATAATAAAGGACATAAAAGTCACCTCTGGAGAAGCTTATATAATAATAATAATTTAGAATGAAATTCATTTTATTGTGCGTTTGATTACACACATGGCAATATACATATATATATATATATATGTGTGTGTGTGTGTGTGTGTATGTGAGTGTGCTAATATATATATATATATATATATATATATATATAAATATATATACATATATATGCATATATATAATTTGTCCATGCATGCAAACACACACGCACACACACGAATACAAAAACAAACACACACATACATACATACATACATACATATATATATATATATTCACTCGAACATCATTATAATACAAACAATATAAAAGTTATCCACGGTGAATCTTGCATAATATATTTGTGTGAAATTTATTTTTTTGTATGATAAGTCACCTCGTATATATATATATATATATATATATATATATATATATATATATATATATATATATATATATATATATTCCTTTAAACTTGTTTATATAACTATAAATAACATGAAAGTTATCTTTGAGCATTATCTTACATGCTAATTGTTTAGTTTTGAATTTATTTTGTCATCTCTTTTCTCACACATGCGCAGGATCACGTATACATACACGTACCCAAAACTACATGAATACAGACATACATGAATACATACATACATACATACATACATACATACAGATAGACAGACACAGGCATTAAGATATATACAGACATGAACGTTAACATATACTCACGTCAAGAAGGTTGAAATGCCATTAAAAAACAAACGAAACTAAAACCTACACACATGTAAATATATCTTTATTAGAAGAAAAAAGATGGGCAGCTTCTCTTTGTAGAGAGGCTTGATATAAAAGCATGTTGGTGTTATTTTTTTCTCTTTTTTATTCTTTATTTTTTTTTAAGTTCCCAGCTTCCAGCTCAAACGTCTTTGCATTTGCCTTCTTTAATGTTTCCGTTTTGCTTTCAAGTTTACTGACTCCCTGCCGGTCAAAGAACAACATAAAAGAGTTGAACTCTTGCAATTTCTTTGCAATGTCAAAACAGCATTGATCTAATCAATGTTTTATTTTATAGACTGTTCAAAGATGAAGTCTGTGCCATTAAGAATCGAAATATTACCTCCACTCATTTCCTTTCTATTCACGTTTAATTTGCAAATTATTTTAAATGACCTTAACCAATGGATGATCATATTTCAAGCTTCTAATCACACCCACCTTCCATAACAATATTATTAGGCGCAGATGATATAATGGCCATCGGCGGGGAAACTGGAACAAGTAAGACGATTTCAAATACCAACTTTTTCTGTTTGCGTTCACTTCACGCCCTGGAAAAGATATGAATCCATGGAGTTTATTTTCATAAACACACCACCACGGGCAGCTTTGGCCCAGTCGGATGGGGCTGTAGAATATGCCAACTACATCTCTGTAGAAGAGTACCCCCCACCATAACGCATGTTTTAGATATGACACTAAACGATCTGATGGTGAGGCTGCAGTAATGCAGAGGCTTTGGGGAATGAGGAGTACCCCTTCATTGCTATCGCTTCCAGGTCCGGAGTGGTTGCATCTGATAGGGTCCTATATATGGGTCGAATAAAACAAACTAACGTACTTACAAATGACATTGACGGCAAACTTTGAATGCAAACAAATAACTGGTGTTAAATTTTGACTTTTATATAGCAATACTTGGAAACATTTAACTGTGTGCAAAAAAAGAACTCAGGCTCGTTTAAGAATATTATCTATAAAATGTTTACAAATCATATATATATATATATATATATATATATCGTCATCATCATGTCATGCCGCTAGCACAGATATCCCTGACCCTCTGTCGCCACTTTTCCCTATCGTTCATCGCCTCAGGCAGGTCTTCAGGGCTACATCCCGTATCCTCACATAGCTGCTGTATGCATGTTCTAGCTGGACGTCCTGCTTTTGCTCGGCCATATGATGGGGTCCATAGGAGTGCATCACTTATGAGCTCGTCTCTGCTTCTCCAGCAGTGTCCAGCGTGTCTGGTTCGTCTAACTCGGATAATTTTCGTGATGAGAGGCAGGTGGCCGTATAGTTGGTGCTTTGTGGAGTGTTGCCGTTAGGACTTATTCAATATTGCTCACAACATTCTTCTTCTCCAGCCATTTTGTTAGCGTCCAAGTAGCACATCCATAGAGCAGTATCGACACGACCGCTGCCAGGAAGAAACTGCGTTTCATTTTATCGGTCAGGTTTGATTTCCATATGATCGATTACATACATGTATAAATATATATATATATATATATATATATAAAGAAGATTTAGCATTTGATAAACTACAATGTTTGGTATGCCGTAAAACCAAACCAAACCAAACCAAGCTAAACGGACAGGATATGATACGGGTCAATTTTTAAGCGGTCTGTTTGAATTAAGTGTTTTCTTTTTTTTTTTTTCTAGAGCTTCTACTTTAATCAAGACTAGAGAGTTTAGTCTACCCAATTAATCCACAGATGTAATGAACAGAGTTGATTACTGTCTTTTTCAAGGGTATAAGACTGCAAAGAAACGCAAAGAATAAAGTCCGGAATTTGATCTTGTTTCACCGTGGCCACTTTCACTGACGGTAGCCTTCGCACCCCACACACCTCCAGCTTCATATAACATGTGTACAACATTCATGGGGATAGAATTATGCACATTAATGGTCAGCAAGACTACTTATTAATTATTGTTCTACAGTGAAACATTAAGGATAATAACATTGAAGAAGATCATCTATAGCCAGAATTTTCCGTCTTTTATCTATATTTGCAAAATTTAGCTTAGGAATGACGATCAACAGCTTTTGACTCCTGCCTGATATTAAACATCAAAAAGACATGCGCCGTGAAATTACAACGCATCCAGGAGTAAGAGTACGTGTGTATTTAGCTAAACCCTTCACCAAAAGCAGGATGTGACATAAGGTCAATTCTTTGTAGAGTACAGCTGGTTTGAATTCCCAGTTTTATTCCTCCCAGACTTGTTACAGTACCAAGCCCTTAGATTCTAGTCAACACAAATGTTTATCCATAACCAGAGTGAGAAGCGATGGATGCCTTTTCCCAGAGTACAAACGCTAAGTAAAGCACAAATAGTCTCCCCCATGATTTGAACATGAATGAACGACATTAACCGTTACGTCACGAGCGACCTCTGATCCATTGTAACATCCCAGCTGGTATCTTTCTGGCATTTACCCTCGGACAAGACTCAAAAGTCGCTGATCGTCATTCCTGTCCACGTGACGAAAGAAGTCGACAAATAAGCGTTTATAATTTGCCCGTGGTGTAATGGTTATCGTCGTAGGAATTGGACACGACGATACGAGTTCAAATCCTGGACGAGACTGATTACATTTCACATAGCACTAATACCCTTGGGAAAGGTATGAATCCAATTATTCTCCCTCCAGCTATGGGTAAATAGTAAAACAGACTGGTTTCTTCAGCCTTGGTGAGGCAACTAGTCTAGGAAAAGGAAAACTCTGAATTCAAACCTGTTAAACTCCGCTTAAATATTGACCTTGTGTCATATCCTACCCGAGCGGAGGGGTTGGTAAATATGATAATTTTCCCTCCACGTTTACTGTTTGATGTTTTAATTTGCTCATGCCGGCCTTTTCGGTGAGTTTCAAAGTGTCATTTCTTGCATTTCAAGGGAGTTGAAAAATTCTTTTGTGTCTTTCTGTCGACGTCCCTCAAAATGGCCTTCTAAATGTTAAAGTCCACCAAACACGTCCGATTGTTTCTAGTTCGGAAAAAAAAAATCTAACTAAAGAAAATTAACTTTTCCCTTTTTCTATTAATGTGGTTTTCTGAGGACAATCAATCAGAACGCATCCTTAAATTCGAATAGATTGTTTCCCTCTTTTACTCAATTCACGCGATGGCTCCCTCAGAGGTCAGTCATCACCACCCTAGGTGTTTGACTTCAAGAACAAACCGTGTTTACAGGTTTTTATCTTGAAAACGCATGGCATTACAGCATCGATTCTCCTCGAAAGATTGGTAAAAAGGTAAAGCTGATTGGATTCTCCAGGCTTGTTTGCCAATCAGTTTAGGAGAACAGCTCTGAATTTAACAGTATTGAGCTAGAGGTCGTAAGCTATTCCGATTTTGTCTTTAAACTTGGTGTCTCGACCCATCGACGTGTAACCTTTTTTTTTTTTTTTTGAATATCTGTTATTGGAGAGAGGATACTTGCTGCATGAGTAATCGTTGGTCTTTCATATTACCAAGTCTAAATCAACAACTAGATCCTAGCCCAGAACCATGGTCCCATTATACAAGGTATGGCAGAGAAAATTATATTCTTGAACATTTTTCAGCGTATTCCGAATTAAATTTTTATCATCACACGCACACACTTCGCTTCAAAGGAAAGCAACGCATCGCCTGTTTCTCAACTTTTATCAAATAAAGCTATATATAGATTCTCACACAAAATTTTAGCACAAGTTTGAAACAGACTACTGAGGAGTAGAAAGAAGAAGACAATATTTACATCTCTGCCCATGTATGCATGGAAATTATGCTGTAGATGACGAGAAAACTTCTGTTTGTGACGAATGACGCTCTAAAAAACACTAAAATGTATTTGGTGGTGAGACTCAAGTTCTTGAGTTCATTAAAGTGTTGTCTCATTCCTTCGTTGTCATTACTCGCAAATTCTCTAGGGCTAGAGTGGTAGTACCTGTTTGGATGGGTCAAATAAATATGATAAAATTATTAGCTTTAGATAGGACTATGGAAAACCATAATTCTTTAAATGTTTTTTTTTAAACTTAAGAATGATTACTTGAAGTTATAATTGTTTAAAATGATTAGTATCATTAGTTCTTTGCAATTATATAACTAATTACAAAAAGCAATCCCGAAAAAAAAAAAAAAAACTTCGCCAGTATATAACCCAACAACAGTTGATATAGCGTAAATCAACAACCCAACAAAGGAATGATAATAATAAAAAAAATTTGAGGTACCCGTGGTGTAATGGTTATCGTCGCAGGATGTGGAAACGATGATACGAGTTCAAATCCTGCACGAGCCTGATTACATTTCACATAGCACTAATACACTTGGGAAAGGTATGAATCCAATTATTTTCCCTCCAACTATGGGTAAATAGTAGGACAGACTAGGTTCTTCAGCCTTGGTGAAGCGACTAGTCTAGGAGAATGAAAACTCTGAATTCAAACCTGTTAAATTCCGCTTAAAAATTGACCTTGTGTCATATCCTACCCGAGCGGAGGGGTTGGTAAATAGGATAATAAAAAACATTGCAATTCATTTTAAACTACCAGTATAATTTAATTAAGAAACTTTTGGTTATAATATAGTGAATGCAAGTAAATAACAAATTCTTGTTGATGTCTTGCCTGGTACACGACGCAATCGCCAACATTTTGTGTAGTTTGCTTATTAATCGTTGACAGACATATCGTTTTTAACATCTTCGTTTTTGGCATGAATACAGCGATCTCAAAATATGTACTGCTCACGTTCTATTGCAGCAATAAATAAATAAAATGCCCGTGGTGTAATGGTTATCGTCGCAGGAAATGAACTCGACGACACGAGTTCAAATCCTAGACGAGACTGATTGCATTTCACATAGCACTAATACCCTTGGGAAAGGTAGGAATCCAATTATTTCCCCTCCAGCTATGGGTAAAGAGTAGGGCAGACTAGATTCTTTAGCCTTGGTGAGGCAACTCGTCTAGGAGAAGGAAAACAACTGAATTCAAACCTGTTAAACTTCGCTTAACAGCCTCCAAAAACTATCGAAAAAACCCAACAAACACAAATGCCTTAAAACTAAAAACGGCACAACATCAATTAGCAGGCATATATATAAAGGAACAGACAGAATACATTCAAAATCAGAGACTCGGTAGAAGATAGACAATCTAGAATTGCCAGGCAAACAATAAACGAAGTGAGCAGAAGAAAGAACACAGCCAAAGCAAAACTTAAAGCAGCAAACCAACAAGAAAGAATAAAACTGTGGAAACAGCACTTCGAAAACTTACTTGGAAACCCACCAAAAATAACACATGAACCAATCACCAGAATAATTAGCAAACAATTAGACATTAAACTTGGACCGTTCACACAAGAAGAACTCGACTCAGTTCTCAGAAAAATTAAAAATAGGAAAGCTGCAGGACTGGACGAAATTCCCCCGGAAGTATGGAAGACCAGACAATTCGACGACATACTGCTCCGACACTGCAACGCAGTATACAATCAAAATCCGATAGATAGATGGACGAAGGGATGCATACTCCCCTTCCCTAAAAAGGGGGACCTCGGATTAGCCAAAAACTACCGAGGCATAACACTTACATCCATAGCTGCCAAAATCTACAATGCCCTACTACGAAACCGAATAGAACCCAAAATCGACAACATACTTAGAAAAAACCAAAATGGCTTCCGAAGAAATAGATCTACGACCTCACAAATATTAACCATCCGCAGAATCCTTGAAGGTGTACGGGCAAAGAACCTACAAGCGACATTAATATTTGTCGACTTTACCAAGGCTTTCGACTCCATTCACAGAGGAAAGATGGAACAAATCCTACTAGCGTACGGCATACCTAAAGAAACCGTAGCGGCAATAACGATTCTCTATAGAAACACTAAAGTAAAAGTACGATCACCAGATGGAGACACAGAATACTTCCACATTGTAGCAAGAGTACTACAAGGGGACACGCTGGCTCCGTATCTCTTTATCATTTGTCTAGACTACGTACTTATAACATCGATTGACAAAATCAAAGAGAATGGCTTCGAACTGATGAAGAAAAGAAGCAGAAGATACCCCGCAACAACAATTACCGACGCCGACTACGCCGATGACATAGCGATACTGGCAAATACACCTGACCAAGCCGAAACACTTCTGCATAGTTTGGAACGAGCAGCAGCAAGCATAGGCCTCCATGTTAATGCACACAAAACGGAATATATGTGCTATAACCAAACGGGGGACATCTCCACTCTAGAAGGAACCCCTCTTAAACTAGTAGACAAATTCACGTACTTAGGAAGCAGCGTCGAATCAACCGAAAAGGACATCGAAACGAGGTTAACGAAAGCATGGACAGCTATCAATAGGCTAACGACTATATGGAAATCAGACCTAACCGATAAAATGAAACGCAGTTTCTTCCAGGCAGCGGTCACATCGATACTGCTATATGGATGCACTACATGGACGCTAACAAAACGGCTGGAGAAGAAACTAGATGGCAATTACACAAGAATGCTGCGTGCAATCCTGAACAAGTCCTGGCAGCAACACCCCACAAGACACGAACTGTACGGCCACCTGCCCCCTATCACGAAAACTATTCAAGTTAGGCGAACCAGACATGCAGGACATTGCTGGAGAAGCAGAGATGAACTCATAAGAGATGTACTCTTATGGATCCCCACACACGGCCGCGCAAAAGCAGGACGACCAGCACGAACGTACATTCAGCAGCTATGTGAGGATACAGGTTGTTGTCCTGAAGACCCACCTAGGGCGATGAACGATAGGGAGGAGTGGCGAGAGAGGGTCAGGGATATCCGTGCTGCCAGCACGATATGATGATGATGATGATGATGATGATGAAACTTCGCTTAAAAAATTGACCTTGTGTTATATCCTATCCGAGCGGAAGCGTCGATAAATATGATAAATAAATAAATCATCATCATCATCATGTCACCCCATCAGCATGGATATCCCTGATCCTCTCCTGCCACCCTTCCCTATCGACCATCGCTTCCGGAAGGTTTTCAAGGCTACATCCTGTATCTGCACAGAGCTGTTGTATGTAGGTTCTAGCTGGTCGTCCTGTCTTTGCTCACCCATGTGAAGGCGTCCACAGGAGTACGGCGCTCATGAGTTCGTCCCTACATCTTCAGCAGTATACTGCATGTCTGGTTCGTCTAACTTTGATAGTTTTCCTGATGGCTGTAAAGTGGCCGTACAGCTGTGGCTTTGTGGGGTGCTGCCTCCAGGACTTATTCAATAAATAAATTGATGAATAAATAAATAAAACTGTACTGCATAAATTTATGCATGAGCTGTTAGATTTCCACAAAAAAAAAACTTGAATAGTATTTCTTTTAATCTTTGCATTTATCTCTCTGTGTCTCATTCTTTTCATATCCGGTTTAGTTCGGTTTCTATGTTAAATGGCATGTCAACCTTCGTGTGTTATTCAATGCAAAATCGTTAATGCAGAAGAAGAGAAGTAACCAACAGCTGGATGGTTAAGGGGATTCCAAGTGAATTAGTCCCAAAGTGAATGTAATGTAGTTCGAACTCGCTTACTAAGATGTTACATCCTAGCTCGTTAGCCACTACACGATTGAAAATCATCTAACTATCAATCGTGTATTTTCTTATACCAATATGTTTATATCTATACCAGGTCCTTTCATATACATTCATCTTTCCATTGAGTGAACTCGTTCGTCCTCCGAGACCATTGATCTGCACCAGAATCTCGATACAGGTGTCGTCTGAGAAATAATGCGGAATAGATGACAGGTAATTTTCCCATGCAGCATGTCTAATGTTGGAAAAGAACAACGACTGATGCAACTAAGCACCAGTTTCCTCGTACGAATTGCCTGAGTGGATCTGAACACAATTTAAGGCTGGCTAAAAAATACTGCTGCTCGTGTAACACTATGTAGGTGATCCGCCAAGCAGAAGATTCCTTTGTCTGTTTTGGCGCGAAACCAGACAAAGGGTTTTGGACCCGCGATCTCGACGTGACCGGAAGTAGTGAGGGGACGCCAGTCAGAGAGTGAGACAAAGGGACTGAGAAGTGGGCAGTTGGCGAGGGACGACGGGGAGAAGCAGTGGACACCGGACACCGGAGCAGAGAGGCGAGTCCAGACCAGTGAAAGAAGATCGAGTCAAGATGAGTCGGCATTCCAATTGCTTTGTGGAAGTTTCGCTAGAAATCCATGCTAGCTTTATTCTACATATGTACACAGGAAATTCAGTGTTGCATAACCCCCTTCCTGCACTTGAGTTAACCCCAAGCATATTGTTCGTTTGTTCTTTTTCTCCTGTTCCCTCGATTGTAATTGATGTAGCGGTAAAGAAATGTGTGTTACCCCTTTCGGAACCACTAGTTGATCACCGGCCGTAAAGAAGTGGAATGGTTCGAAGAGCTGATATTAACGATGGGGCCGAGAAGGGGAACGTCACACTCGTTTTGAATTCAATTTTCCTTTTCTTCGATAGATGGTTGACCAAAACTATACGGCCAAGTTTCTTCAACACTTTTAACAATAGCTGAGACTGGAAATGTTTTTCATCCATCCCTTTCCAAAGTCCCAAGTACGAAGAGAAGAGAAACAGCATCAGCTGCAATTTGAATTCCTCTTACCGATTCCAATTTCCCTGATAGGAATCTTTAAAAGGCGCACTCATCGAAATTCATAGCAGAATGCACCGTATCTGTGTAGAAATATCGTATGTATTGATGAATCCATCTATTTATCCAACCCCTCCGTCGTGGACATTCTCAAGCAGAGTAAACGGTGAGTCCTCGCAGTATCATAACTAAATATACCACAAAATGATTCGAACATCCACCGCACTATTTCATTCACTTCTAATCTCTCCTGGCTATTTGCCTAGTCGGTTGGGGCTGTCGAATACACCCGCTGTACCTCCGCAGAGCGGTAAGATTCCATCCATAACGAGTGTCCTAGATATGACAGTAAACAATCTGATAATGAGGTTCCAGTAATGCTAGAGCTTTGGGGGATCCGGAGTACCCCTTCAATGCCGTCGCTCCCAGGTCCACTCTGGCCCTAAGTGGTAGCACCTGATAGGGTCCTATCTATAAATCAAATAGAACTAAACTGCGTACTTATGCTAAACTTAATTACTTGAAATAGAACTGTTGTATAATTAATCTGCGTACTTACGCTAAACTGAACTGTTTGAAATAGAACTGTTTTAACTTCCGAACTGTGTACTTATGCGAAACTGAATTATCTGAAATAAAATTGTCTTTCCAGTTAACTCTGTGTATTGCACAGTCGGCTGGGACTTTAGAATACAACTACTGCACCAGTGAAGAGGGATAACACCGCCCCAAAGAGTTTCCTGGATATGACACAAAACAATCTGATGGTGATGTTCCAGTAATGTTTGAGCTTTAGAGAATGCGGAGTACCACTTCATTGCCATCGCTCCCAGGTCCACTCTGGCCCGAAGTGGTAGTACCTAAGAGCGTCCTATCTATGGGTTATTAGAACTAAACTGCGCATTTATGCTAAACTGAATTCTTTGAAATGGAACTGTTTTAATATTGAAACTGTACTTACGCTAATCTGAATTGTTTGAGATAGAACAATTTTGGCATTTGACTGTGTGTGGACAAAACTATACTGATACTAAACTGAATTGTTGGAATTAGAACTGTTTTACTAAATTGAATAGTTTGAAATAGAAATGTTTTTGACAATAAAACTGTGCACGCATGCTAAATTGAATTGTTTAAAATAGAACTGATTATTTGTATAAAAATCGATTTTGCGTTAAATAACCTACAAAGGTTGATATGCCATATAATCCAAACAACCAAACCAATCTCCTGGCTATAAGTTTAACAGTATTATTGTTGTTCTTCCATAAGGATGGATTTACCATTAAATAACTTACCATGCTTGATATTCCATTAAACAAAGAAACCAAAACGGAAAAAGAGTAAAGGTGGTTTGAATTCCGATTTTTATTTCTCGTAGACTGGTTGATTAAAATATACTTTGGAAACCCGTCGGCACAACTATTTACCCATTACTAGCTCTAGGAGGAGAATAAATGTATAAATGCCTTTATCAAAAGCATAATCACGAAATGAAATGACCTTGTTCAGGATTTGAACTCAGATCGTTGATTCTATATCCTCAGATGATTACCATTTTCCTAAGCGCATTTCTTATATAGATGATTTTATGTGGTTAATTTAAATTATTAAATATTTTGTTGATATACGAAAACATTTTGAGAGAATATGGTGGCTGACAAACATTCAGATTTCATTTAAAGATGTTATAAATGATAATCTTACTGAAATAATTCAAACACAGTTCCCCCGATATATATATATATATATATATATATATATATATATGCTTATGTATATAAATGCAAGAAGATTTTACTTTTATATGTTTTAAACTATGACATTTTGGAAAAACATCCATGGCTAGAAAGAAAGATTTTGCGTATAGAGAATACTTTTCAAGCTTTACACTTTTTTCCAACGTGTCATATCAGTTTTTAGATTAATATATATATATATATATATATATATATATATATATATATATATATATATATATATATAAAATAAAAATGTTACGTTGAAAAAAGTTATTGACGAAAATGTTTTTTACATTTTTCAGGAAAAAAAATGACGTTTATCATTTTTATAGTTTTAGTTTTATTTGCAAAGAAGACGCAAGATTTAATCTGGGATTGTTATCAGTGAAATGACTTTTCGTTGAGGTTGTTTGCCGATATTGAGAAAATAAAGTGTAAACATCCTTATTTATTTATTCTTGTGCATTTGATCACGTAGCTTCGACAAATGTCAAATATTCACTGGAAACTCTTATTCATTTACGTTCCATACATAATTTACGATAACATGTTTTGGTCAGGTATGTAACGTTATTTTCTTTTCAATTTTATATCTAATTAGCTTTTTCTCAGTCTAGCACTTAGAACTCTCAGTTGCTTACAGTGCTTACTGTTCCTGAGAGGTCACTCATCTCAGAATTGAACAGGCTCATCCTAGCCTAACTTCTACTACTTGACTGTTGTTATTTATTAATCATTAATTGGTTGAACATAGACGCCTCTGGTTGCTGAAAATAACTGTTGTTCCTGAGTAGTCACCCATCTTATAAATGAATGTTCTTATTCTGGAAGTAACACCTCACAAAACAGCAGCTTTACTGCCACTTACCAACCATCTCAGAAACCATCCAAGTAAAATGAACAAGAGATACTTAGAACTCCTGGAAAAGTAAAGACGAACACATGAGTGATGTTCTTTTATAGATGCGCCAGTGTTGGCCGACCAGAAGGAACTTACATACACCAGCTCTGAGCAGACACTAGATTCCGTTTAGAAGACCGACAAGTAGCGGTGAATGATAGGGACTGATGGCAAGACAGAGAGTCAAGGAAGTCGTGTGATCAGTATGACTCTATAATGATGATTTTTTCTTAACTACGATGACTTCATGTGGCCGGGTGCTTTCCCTCTGCAATTTTTGTCTCGCTATTTAGAAATTGAAAGAAATTACTTTCTTTTTTCGATTATGTTTAAACTTTTCCCCTATTACTTTTCTCCAGAAAGTTTTTTAGTAAGGGATCTCTCACTGGAGTCTGAGTGACAGCAAATCTCCTTCAGTTTCCAGTACTCTACACATTATGCCAGATGACTTTAGCAATACAGTCGTCTAATTGGTTTTGATTCTTCCAGTGATTTCTAGTTTCTCTATTCCTTTTTCCAGGCTCGTGGGGCCCATTTCGTACGTACCAACTACAATTTGTAGCACCATCACAGTCATTCCACAGCTTTTTAAGTTCTCTGGTAAGGTCCAGATACTAAGTTTTTCTTTTCGCTTTCTTTTATTTTCACTCTGTTGTCCAATGGAATGGCAAAATCCACAAAATTGCAAATCTTCTTCATTTTTTTTTTTTTTGTTAAAGAACACTAAGGCAGGTATTCTGGCTGAGATTAGGTGATCCGTCTCTACCCCCAAATTTCAGAGAATTTTATGCATTATATTGTCTAAAACGGATAACTCTTTGTGTATATACCATTTGGTAGTATGGTCAAAATGTAATCTCTTGCACATTTCCTAGTGGATCCCTTTTCCCACCCAGTCATGCTTGGTTTTCTATTCCTTTTAGTCTAGTTTGCTGCATCCGTTTATTCTGTAATTAAGGGTCCCATTTTTTCTCATACTAATTTACACTGGCTATTCTGTTGTGCATTATTTCCGTCCTTGCGAGTATTAACACCAGTTTTAACTAGCATTCTTACACTAGAGACTGAGTGATTGCAAATCTCTTCAGATCTCCTGGTACTTTTCACTATTCTAGCCTTCTCAACCACGTTGTGGTCTGTATGGTGCCGATATTACCACTTCAATCTTTTTAGCAAGACAACTACAATTTGTACCACAGTTAGTTTAATTTTCCACCAATTTTTCATCTCTCTTACAAGATATCAATATTAGGAAGACAAACTAGAAACGGCGTGCAAACAAATGCATGCAAATTATTTCTATAAAACAGGAAGAATTACTTGAAGCCATGTGATTATGTATGAAGAATACTTACGAATGATTCAAATTATTAGTTACTAGAATCAATCTAATTACTTGAAAACCTCCTGAATTTGGCGTTAAATGACTTAGAATTAGCTTACATTGCGTAAAATATCTATTTATCTATCTATGATGATATTCGAAATAATCCAGAACAGACCTCTCTGTAGATGAACCAGATATGCTCATCCAGTGGGATAAAGGCATTATGAGTATAAAGAAAGGAATAGGTTGTTAAAAAGTCATTGCTTGTGTATTATGTTACTCCTTCAGAGTTTTTTCACAGTAGCGTTATTTGATGGAATTTTAGTGGAGTTTGAGTGACAGCACGCCTCTTCAAATCATCAAGATTTTTGCCGATCTTAATAATGATACAATGTTCATGGTCTCCACTTATCCTCCGATTTCTAAGTCTTCCAGTCCTTTTACAAAGGCTTAGGGGATTGTTCGGAGCATACCAATTACAATTGGTATTACCGTAACCTTCATATTCCATATTGTTTTAGTTCTTTAGCAAGGTCTAAGTACATATCTCTGTTTTCGATTCTTTTCAGGTTTTTCTCTGTGATTCACCGAGACGGCAAAATCTACTCTTCGGTGGTTCTCTTCTTTTTGTTTATCATTGGTCAGGTCTTTTGGCTGCGATTAGTTGATCTGTTCTTGTCTTGAGATCCCATTGGATTTGGTTCGTCTCATTCTCCAGAACGGATTCTGGTTCATGCATATACCACTTGTTCGTATGGTCAAATCTCAATTTCTTGCATAATTCCCCGTGGATCACCTTCCCCACCCAGTCGTGTCTACTCTTAAAGTCTTTTTGCACTAAATTGCTGCATTTGCTCATATTATTATTATTATTATACTCCTTTTTTCACGCCAGCATAAGCTGTTGGGCTTTCACTGGAGTCAGAGTGACAGCAAGTCTCTTCAGATCTCCAGGACTCTTCTCAGTATTCTGTCTGATCTCAACAATGCTGCAGTTGGAATGGTCTCGATTCGTCCTCTCATTTCAAACTCTTCCAGTTCTCTTTCCAAGCTTTTCCGCACCTTTCCAAGCGTTCTAATTACGATTCCGGTCAACCTCAAGCTCTACAACGTTCTAAGTTCTCTTGTAAAGTCTAAGTACGTGATTCTCTTACGACTTTCTTTTATTTTCTCTCTGTGGTCTACTGGGACGCAAAATTTCTTTTATTATCACGAGGCCTCGTGTTCTGACCAAAATTAGTCGATCCATTTAAATTTCAAAATCTCAGAAAAGTTTTATTCGTCTCATATTATAATTATCATCACTATTATTACTTTAATCCTTGAAAGATTTTCATACTAGTGTTCCTTGTTAGTCTTTCACTGGAATTTGAAAGACAGCAAGTATTTTCAGGTCTCCAGGATTCTTCTGAGTATACTAGCTGATCTCAACAATGCTCTAATTTGTATGATATCAATTCTTCCTCATATTTCCAACTTTTCCGGTCTCCTTTCCAATCCTTTGTGGTCCGTTCTGAGCGTACCAAAAACAATTGGCATCACCCTTCACATTTGTGTTCCATAGGTTTTTAGTTCTTTGGTAAGGTCCAAGTATTTGTTTATACTTTCGTTTAAAATTTCTTTTTTGTTTTCACCCTGCAGTCCTCCGGAACGAAAAAGTTCACAAAAGAGTTGGTTCTCATTTTTTTTTTCTGTTAATTAGTACCAGGTCTTGTCTTCTGGCCGGGATTAGGTAATCCGTTTATATTTCCTCATCCCATTGAATTTCATGCGTCTCAACTTCTAGAACAGATAATGGTTTTAGCAAATACCATTTGGTTGTATAGTCAATAATCAATCTCTTGCTCGATTCCCAGTGGATAACCTTTCACACCCTGTCGTGTGTCATCTTGTGCTCCTTTTGTGTTAGTTGGCTGCATTCGTTTTTTAGTAATTAACTGTTCCATCTTTGTCACCACATGCTATTTTCTTGCGTATTATCGATTTAACATAATGAGTCCTTATGGCATTTTTTGTGCTGCGATTAGAAGAGATTCAGTCTCTCTTTTGAGATTTCCCTGCCGTAGTCATGTCAAGATCTCGATTGCAAAATCGTCAGTTTGTTGTATGAGCTATCAGCACATTTATTTTTCTACCCATTTGTTTCCTAGTTTTATTTATTTCCCTTTTTATACTTCTGTTGTCAATGCTGTCAACTGCATCTGAAATTCGTCTTTCTTTGCTCATTTTAATATAGTACTCGAGTCCGTGTATTGATGCATCTACGCAAAACATATCAACTAATGTTGATATGTTTTAAACTTAAAATCTGAGAATTTTCTGTGTCTTATTTCAAAGAACATATCATTTCATTACTTGCAAGCTTTTTCACACCAGTTTAATCAGGTGGTTTTTCTTAGAAAACTGCCTGAAAGCAATATCCTCAGATCTCTTGGACACTTCTAAGTTGATCTTAACGGTACCGTAGACAGAATTGTATCGATTCTTCTTCTGATCTCCAATTCACTAAGTGTTTTTCCAGCTTATTAGAGGATGTTCCCTTGGATGCATCTACTGTTGTTATCACTGTCCCATCATTTTCTAGTTGTATTACTTCTGTACCGATTTGCTGCATTCAGTTATTATGTGATAAAATATTTCATATCGATAACCCTATCGTCTATACTTTATATTTTCCAGCATAATATTTGCTTTGATACAATTAATCTTTTTAGCATTTATTTTATTGTTATTAATAGAGATACAATTTTCTTTTATTAGGTTTTCCTTTCGGAGCCATGTCTAGGTAATTTTTGTGAATTTCGATTGGCACTTTAAGTATCTGAATCGTTCGAACCATAACACTGGTAAAATCACATTGGATACTTTGAAATGTTTCTGGAGAGCTGAGGAGATTTACTGCCAAACAGGCACATATAATCTTTGTAGTAAACTAGAAATCCAAGAGCTAAGAATCATAACGCAAACTTTCTCACCGCTGGTCTCATACGTCACTTTTGTCTCTCAAACCTTTAGACATGGGCTCAGTCGGTTTGAGTGATAGTGAGTGGAAATTATATAGTACTAAAAAAAAAAAAAATAAGGTTAAAAAAAAACGAACAACAGCAAAAATATATATACAGTGTGTAAATTGCGGTGTACAAATCAATTTGTTTAATAAGTCGAATTAAGATTTTTTGCCCCAAATCCTGGGTTAGATCTCTATCGCCGGAATAAGTCAGCCACCGAACATACAGTAAGCTAAGATAAGGAGAGGTTATTATAATTTATTTAAGAGGTCATGCCATATAAATACGTAAAAATGCGCAAGTGTGCATATTCAATAAACTACTAATATGTCTGATTAACCTGCCATTTCTCCTGTAGTATATGAGAAACGTAATTTTTCTCGGAAATTCGAATTACAGAACAGGAAAATCTTTCTATTTGAGATTATGTTCTTATAAATTCACAATCTATGGACCTTTCATGCAATTGTGAGGTTCAACAAGATACTGTTGTTGTCTGACTGGCTGCCTAGATGCTGTGCCGTTCAGGTTAGTATTTAAGGTTTGGTTTGGTTTCTTTGTTTAATGGCATATCAACTCTTTTTAGGTTATTTAATGCCAAAGCCATTCTCCTAGAAGAACAGTAGTGGTGCTATTTAACCCATAGCTTGGAAGATAGGGGGTTCATACCTTTCCCAAGGGTATTTGCCCGAAAGTGAATGTAATAGCGCAACTGGAGTACGAACCCGCGTACTACGATTCCGCAGTCCACCGCTTTAACCATTACACCACGAGGACACCCCCGTTGGTATTTAAGGGTATGATATCAGCTGTTAGAAGTGTCATATGATACTTAATTTGAATCACAGTTTCGTCATTTTATATTAATCTTTGTTAATTTGTTAATTATGTTCACCAAACATAATTATAAGTTGAAAATATTTAATTTGATTTGGTTACTTTACATAATGGCATATTAAACATAGTGGATTATTTAATATCAAAGCAATCATTGCAGAAGAACATTAATGATACTATTTTACTCATACCAGGGTGATAAGCGTTCAAGAAGTGCCGAAGTGTTCAAGACGTGTCCAAGTGTTCAAGAAGTGCCTAAGTGTTCAAGAAGTGTCTAAATGTTCAAGACGTATCCGAGTATTCAAGAATTGCCCAAGTGTTTAAGAAGTGTCTAAGTGTTCAAGACGTGTCCATGTGTTCAAGAAATTGCTTAGTTTTTAAGAAGATATCTAAGTGTTCAAGACGTATCCAAGTGTGCAAGACGTGTCCGAGTATTCAAGATGCGTCCAAGTGTTCAGAAGTGTACAAGTATTTAAGAAGTATCTATGTGTTCAAGAAGTGCCCGAGTGTTCAAGAAGAGTCAAAGATGTGCCCTAGTGAACCAGAAATGTTCAGTTCTCAGGTGAGCATTTCTTTTTTTTATAATATTTCTGCAGCAGAGTTTGCTTCCAAGAACTTTCTTGTTCAACTGTACACCTTTCTTGCTTTTTCTTTCATCTCCGTTTCCTTGATTGTGACCTCTTCCAATATTCCTTGATATTTGCAATTTTCTATTTCTTCAAGTGCTCCGATGCTTTCCTGATTGGACATATCTATTCTTTCAGTTGTCTCTGTTTTTACTTTTTTTTCTTTTTTCTCTTTTTCATTATAAACATCGTGCATTTTCCATATCAATTCCATTCCTATATCTTGGTTGAATAAATTAATATTTTGTGGAAGGGTTTCTAATTCTTTTTTATTCTTTGCAAATATCTTAATATCATCCATGCTCATGTGGGGGTTTATCCTTTCTAGCAACTTCGTAATTCTGTAGTTGCTTTGAATTTTCTTAGTATATAATTCAGTGGTACCATTGTTATAACAAATAGAAGTGGTGATAATGAGTCTCCTTGGAAGATGACACTTAGGCTTTTTACTCCTTGTAGAGTTTTTTTCTCTTGCTGCTTGTTTTTCTCCGGTTTTCCGTAGATATAGTTATTGCATTTATGATTTACTGCATCTCTTCATGAGCTTTTGAGATGTAGGTAAGTGTCGAAGACCCCTTCCTGGCTCATTCTGACTTGGGAAGGTAGGTAATGTTTGTGTCCCATCTAAGCATCAAATAGTTCAGTTTTAAAAATATATTTATATTTGATAATACCGTATTCGAAAAAAAATTAAAAAAACCACAAAAAATTTGAATATAAATCTACCATAAACGTGGTTCTCAAATAATCAGACATAGAATAACCCAAGACGGTTTCATATGCCATTAAAATCAATCATTCATAAGTCCTTTTCTTTGTTTAATTTAGAATGGTAAATTGATATATCAACTTTTTCGCGGAATATCATTTTAGAATAGTGTGTGAATTAACGATAAACTTAATAGTATATATTTTTTCAAATTATTTTTTGTACATGCCATAAAAGCAAGGAGACACAGGAAGAAATACTAATTGTTAATAAATTATTTTTTTGTTGGGAGTGAAGTAATCCCGTGTCGAAATGGTTAAAGTGCGTGACTGCGATGTCATAGTACGCGTGTTCGATCAACAGTCGAGCTATTACATAAACTTTCGGACTAATACCCTAGGGAAAGGCATGAAACCACTTATCTACTGAGTGATGGGTTAATTAGTACCAGTATTGTTCTTCAACAAGAATGGCTTTGACATCAAATAACCCAGTGAATTTGACATGGCATTAAACAAAGAAATACCAATTTTTGTTTGTTTTCATATCAGATATTTGACATATATATTTCTAACGAAACAACAAAAAAGTCGTTTTCGTTCTCTGTGGAGAAAACAGGAAAACTTTCACTTTTAAATTTGCCAATAAGAGAAAAAAATAATCGAACATGGATGCTGTCAGCCGAGGTTAAACGAAATGAAGTCATCGCTATACACCACAATGAATTATTCAGTCACTGACCGGCACTAGCCAAATGGACACTGGTCAACGGGTCATCAGAGAACAATTCGATGTTAAGGCACGGCCGTTCACTCAGCCTATGATGAAATGATTAACAAGCTGAAAAAAAAAAGAAGTTAATATATTCGGATAGAGGTGTTATCCAAGTGTTGTTTAGACTTGGAGGAATCTGTAACTCGCCCTACACAGCCACTAGCTGTATACTTAATATTTGCATACGATAACATGATAAAATGCATTATCACATCCGGCTATGCGCTACACCCCATAAAGCGGTATGATGTTTCAAATTCCTGTAACATTAGTTATTTACTCTGTTTTTATATCAAGTTTTTTTTGTATGAAAACAAATAAACAAACAAAAAGAAAGAAACTTTTCCCCTCTTGTAGAAGCCGAGAAAGTCCCACATAACCTCTTTCCAGTTGAGAAGTAAAACAATATTATTCATCGAAGCAGAATGGCTTGTATTTCAACGTAAAAAATATACTAGCTAATGTACCTGAAAATATTTGCCAAACCCTAGAAACAACAACAACAACAATAACAACAAAAGCAAAAATCAAACAAAGAAAAAAAAAGGACCACATCTTCTATAAAGTATCGCACCAAGTTAAAAACTAATTCAAAATTCTCATCTTCTACAGACTGTCTTGTCCGGTTAAATGTAAACAAGAAAAATAAACAAGTCACATCTTCTGTAAAATATCTCATCTTCTTTAACAATCTGTGTTCTGACATTATGTATATGCAGGTCTCGATATTCAAAGGAACCAATGTGACTACAAAAATCTCTTCTAATAAAATTGTTGTGTTCTTTTTTGTTTCAGATTTGATAATCGTATACTATATCAACTACTAATATTTTATCACCATGACTTCGACAAGGGAGGAAAAATATTATACGTCACTACTTATTTCGAGACAAAATCAAAACTGTCTCGAAAAAGATGCAACCCATTAATATGATAATGATTTATTACTGAGACAAGAATCTCAAAATATAGATTGCATGTCCTAGAAGCTGATATGATAACAATTTTAAAAAAACATATCTCTAGCTCAAAGAATGCAGTTTTGAATGATGTGTTCGTAATGACCGCCATTATGGTTGTCTCAGTAATAAATCATTATCGTATTTAAGGTTTGCATCTATTTTAAAACACAATGTATCTACCGAAACCCTTCACCAAGTAGATGATGCAACATCATACAAAAGAATACAGCTAGTTTGAGTTTTCGTTCGTCGAGATTGGTTGTCTTACAATGATTAAAGAACAGTGTGCACTACTATTTACACGTCATCGTCAAGTCGAGCCGATAGCAAGGAGTTCCTTGGTTCTCTCTCTCTCTCGCCATTCATCCTGATCATCAATTGCTCCCAGGAGGTCTTCTTAGCCGAATTTTGTATTTGTTCTGAGCTGATATAAGTTTTTGATAATCGGCCAACACTGGCAGGTCCATGTGTAGGATTTCATGCGAGAACGTCGCTTCTGCGTTCATCTTCGCTTCTCCAGCAGTGCCTCGCGTGTCTTGTTCGTCTAATCTAGATGGTTTGTGAGATGGGAAGTAAGTAGCCTTACAGCTGTTGTCTTGTGAGATGCTGCTTCTAGGTTTTTTTAGTCAGTGCACGTCATCTTCTTGTAGTTCCCATCAAGCTTTTTCTCTATCCATTTTGTTAGCATTTATATGGTTCCTTCATATAGTAGAATGAAAACAGTCACGGCTTGGAAAAAATCCCGTTTTGTTCTATTGGATGAATAAAATTTCCATTTAATCAATAACCAGTCTACACTTTCAGTAGGTGTATGTCAACATATCTTTCAGTAAATGAGATGTTGCTGTCGAGGTATGTGAACTTGTCCACTAATTTTAGAGGTGTGCTACTCAGTGTGGAGATGGCTCCTTCTTATTTAAAACGCGTGCACTCTGTTTTGCGTACAAGTACGGGCCAATACCCTCTCCGGCTAGTTCTAGGTCATTTAGTAGATATTCTACTTGGGCTGGTGTATTTGCGTGTAGCGTTAAATCGTCTGCGTGCTCTGCATCGGGCATACTTTCTGTGAGATAACCGTTTTCTTTTATTTGATCTATCGACGTTCCGAGGAGATAGTCTAGGCAGAGTATATAAACGAATATGGTGCTAATGTATGTTTTTCTAAGACTCCAACGACAATATCAAAGCAGTCTATATCTCCATCAGATGAGCGAACCATTATTTTCTTGTTTTGGTGGAGTATCATTATAGAGGTAATGATTTCTTTGAGAAGACTATATCTAAGTAGTATTTGCTCCATCTTTCCTCTGGGTATAGAATCGTGTGCTTGGGGAAATCAATGAACCATAGTGTTCCCTCGAAATTCTTTTCTCGTGTTCCAATTATTCGACGATCGTTAGAACCTTTGGGGTTGTGGAGCGGTTTCTTCGAAAGCGGTTCTGATTTTTTCTTAGAGTTTTCTCGATTTCGGATCGTATATAACTGAGAAGAACGGCTGTATTCGTCTCTACCTCCTACCAGACAGAATTTGACACAAAAGTCGGCTTAAAGTGGGAAATAGGGGAGGAGAAGGTCGGGCTCGAGCTTTGCTTGACTATGCATGTTATCGGTCCACTTAGTGCAATGTGGGCCAGATGAGCCAAGCTGGACATCGACCCAAACATGGATCCAGGCACGGATGCCTGATTATAGCTTACACTGGACAGCAAGATCCAGTGCAATACAAAAGTGACAAAGGTGTTAATGATGCAGCTCACCCACCCGAAGGTGGCCTAGCCGATACCAGCAGCCTATTGGCCTCAAGTTTGCCTTTGCTGGACAATGCCCGCTGGGGTCAAAGCCAATAGCAAATTAATGCTGACGGCTTCGTCTCCGAAGCCATGACTGAGAAGCAGGGCATTATAAGCCTTAGTAGCTATAGCAATAAAACTAATACTTCAGGAATTCTTAGTGATTTTAAGGTCAACTTTATTGAGGAAGAGAATGATGCAATCTTTCGTTCATTTCTTTATTAGGTTATATTTATAGACTGCGTTGCATAATCAGAGAATTATGTTCTAAAGTTTTCTTGTTTTCCAAACTTCTGGTGGTATTTTGTTGGAACAGGCTTTTTGGTTTTAATTTTGTTCCACAGTAAACTGCTTTAGTTTTAATTCTACTGGCTATCAACGATTTTTAGATAAGTTCATTGGAGATGTCATGGTTTCCAACCAGATTCTTGAAATGCTCTTTGTACTACAGAAGTCTTTCTTCTGAGCAGGTAGCTTTTAAGTTTGCTCTTAATGTGCTCTTTCCTCCACACTATTTATATACTGTCTGACAAACTATTCGTGATTGCCTATCTTCCTCTTAATTACTAGTTTCATCGATTTCGCTTATAATGTATTCGATGTGCTCATTTTGATATGTGTTGGTGTTGGGTATCACCCACCTCTCTCCACATAATGAGGTAGCCCATCTGCCATACATATCAGAAGCTACTAATACAGGGCAGTCGAGAAGGTGAAGAACCGCTTCGTATAACGGAAGCCAATACTATCGTTGGACTATATCCTTATCCTGTATTCACTAAATCTATGTTCTTGTCTACTAACAGTCTCTCTATTGTATATACTTTTTCCTGAGAATATAACTCTATTTCCTCACATATCGTGGTTTTTCCTTTATTTAATACAACAAGCGTTCACTAACAAGAACGCAACAGTTGGCTAGTTCTTTGGGGGCTTTCTTAAGTTTCTAAACGTTTGGATTTATTGGAATTCTTTTATTGAGTAAGCATGTTTTTTTTCTTACTACTAGTGAAATCCCATTTAGCTTTAGGTTTGGTTGGTATGCTGTCTGCTGCTTCTATGTGGGCAGTGACGAAGTTTTCATATTCCTCAGTCAGAGTATGTCTTTCAGATATTTCTTGAAGAGATCGAATCTGTTTCTTACAGTTACCGTATATCTATTGTTTATATCTCTGGTGTTAAGCGATAACTTGTCGTAACGTTTAATTTTGAAAGTTTTCTACTTATTTCTCCGCTGACTCTTGCGTATCCTTACCTTGACAATTCTGTGATTCGAAGATATTCCTTAAAAAGAGGAGTGTTTTTCCATATAGTTCAGAACGTTATTTATCCTCTTCTTGTTTATAAATACATAATCGAACCATTCGACAATATGAGGTATTCACTGGTACTAAAAACTTATGGAGAGTGTAATGCTGTTTTTATTTTTGAAAATATAATTTTATCTTTCTAACAGCATGAAAAGGTCTTATTGACTTTGAAAGAAATTCATAAGTCAATTTAAAAGGCCAGTACTAACCAAACGTTTAAATTGTCAAAACAAAAACTTAAAAGGCTTGGAGTTTTATCATTTTAAATCATGACATCTCTTGCCTAACTGTTAAGGTTAAAAGTTCAAACCTTTGTATATATTAATCAGATATTTGCTTTTTGTTTTGAGTAATGAGAAAAGATAAACTCCCCCACAAGGCGTGGGTTGGGACCTTTAATTAACCAATGCTCTATATTGAGATTTGATTGGATGACCAAGTAAAATCTGATACGTGTAAGGGATTGTTTTTGCGAAGACATCGATCAGCGCATTTAATTGGTTGACAAATCAAAAAGTAGAAGAATACGAAATGATCTGTGATTAGTTAGCCGATTGGGAATGTTTGTTCCCAGGAGAATCCTCAATAAAATAAGATGTTTTCAGGGTTAGAAGAGAGGAGAGATCCGATGTACATACCGAGGACTAGAGACTCATCATCATCACCATGCCGTGCCGCTAACATGGATATCCCTGACCCTCTCTCGCCACTTCTCCCTATCGTTCATCACCCTCGGCAGGTCCTCAGGAGTACATCCCATATCTCCACATAGCTATTGTAAGTATGTTCGAGCGGGCCATCCCGCTTTTTCTCGGCCATATGTGGAGGTCCATAGGAGTACATCACTTATGAGCTCGTCCATGCTTCTCCAGCAGTGTCCTGCATGTCTGGTTCGTCTAACTTGGATAGTTTTCGTGATGAGAGGCAGGTGGCCGAATAGTTGGTGCCTTGTGAGGTGTTGCCGCCTGGACTTGTTCAATATTGCTCGCAAAATTCCTGTGTAATTGCCGTCTTGCTTCTCCAGCCGTTTTGTTAGCGTCCAAGTAGTGCATCCATACAGCAGTATCGATACGACCACTGCCTGGAAGAAACTGAGTTTCATTTTATCGGTCAGGTCTAATTTCCATATGATCGATAGCCTATCGATAGCTGTCCAAGCCTTTGTTAGCCTTTTTCGGTTGATGAGACACTGCTTCCTAGGTAGGTGAATTTGTCTACCAGTTTCACAGAGGTTGCGTCTAGTGTAAAAATGACACCTGTTTGACTATAGCACATATATTCTGTTTTGTGTGCATTGACTTGGAGGCCAATGCCTGGGGCGGCTCGTTCCAAACTATGCAGTAGTGTTTCGGCTTGATTGGGTGTATTCACCAGTATCGCTATGTCATCGGCATAGTCGGCGTCGGTAATTGTTTTTGCGGGGTACCTTCGGCTTCTTTTCTTTGTCAGTTTGAAGCCGTTTTCTCTGATCTTATCGATCGATGTTCTAAGCACGTAGTCTAGACAGATTATAAAGAGGTATGGGGCTAGTGTCTCCCCTTGTAGTACTCCTGATACAATGTCGAAGTATTCTGTGTCTCCATCCGGTGAACGTACTTTCACTTTGGTGTTTCTGTAGAGAATCGTTATTGCTGCTACGGTCTCTTTTGGTAGGCCGTATGCTAGTAGGATTTGTTCCATCTTCCCTCTGTGAATAGAATCGAGGGCCTTGGTACAGTCGACAAGTAGTAATGTTGCCTGTAGATTTTTTGCCCGTAGGCCTTCAAGGATTTTACGGATGGTGAATATTTGTGAGGTCGTGGATCTATTTCTTCGAAAGCCATTTTGGTTTTTCCTAAGGATGTTGTCGATTTTGGGTTCTATGCGGTTTAGTAGTAGGGCATTGTAAATTTAGGCAACTATGGATGTAAATGTTATACCTCGGTAGTTCTTGGCTAATCCGAAGTCACCCTTTTTAGGGAAGGGAGGATGCACCCCTTCATCCATCTTCCTATCGTATTTTGATTATAGACTGCGTTGCAGTGTCGGAGCAGTATGTCGTCGAATTGTCTGGTCCTCCATAATTCTGGGGGAATCTCGTCAAGCCCTGCAGTTTTCCTATTTTTAATTTTTCTAAAAATCGAATCGAGTTCTTCTTGTGTGAACTGTCCTAGTTGAATGTCCAATTGCTTACTAATAATTCTGGTGATTGGTTCTTGCGTAACTTTCGGTGGGTTTCCTAGAGGATTTTCGCAATGTTGTTTCCACAGTTTTATTCTTTCTTGTGGTTTGCAGCTTTCAATTTTGCTTTGGCTGTGCTCTTCCTTTTGCTCACTTCGTTTATTGTTTGCCAGGCTATCCTAGATTGCCTATCTTTCACTGAGTCTCTAATCTTATCTATCTTATTTTGTATGTATTCTGTCTGTTCTTTTAGATATATGGTTGCTTATTGATATTGTGCCTTTTTTAGTTTTCGGGCATTTGTGTTTGTTGGGTTCTTCCGATAGCTTTTGGAGGCATTTTTCACTTTTCCCATGGGACTCTATATTTAGTTCTAGGTTTTGTTGGAATAAACTTCGCTGCGGCCTCGAGGTGCGCATTGACGAAATTCTGATATTCGTCATTTGGTGTACCTATTTCTGTCTTTTCTTATAGTGTCTCGAATCTTATGTTTCTTAATTCTACAACATATTTATCTCTTATATCTCTGTTGTTAAGAAGGGCCCAGTCATAGGGTTTGGTGGTCGCTGTTCGTGTGGCGTTTTTTGTTGGCTTAGTCGTATTTTTGCTGTGACTATTCGGTGATCGGAGGACACACCCTCGAAGAGGAGTATGCCTCGCAATTCATTGCGCTATTTTTCCATTTCTTGTTTATAAAGACGTAGTCTATCTGTGATTTACTATTGTTCGCGCATGTGTAGGTCCATAATTTCCCCTCCCTTTTTTGATAGTTTGTATTGAGGCATGTTAATCTATTTTCTATCATGAAATCTGTTAGATGATGTCAATTCCTATTTGACGTGTTGAGTTGGCTGTATTTGTTGTTTCCGTTTTTCCCGATTTGGGCACTCATATCCCCGCCAATGACTAGCACGTTGTGTTTCGGAATGCTACGCACTAGAGAGGATAGCTCATCGTAGAAGGCGACAAGTTCATTTTCTTCACTAACATTGGTAGGGCTGTAGCAGGAAATGATTGTTGCTCTGGGGTTGCCATTAAATACAGCTGCCATCATCCTAGGTTATATTCTCTCAACGCTATTTAGTGTTTTTAACGCTCTTGGACCTATAAGCATTCCTAACCTTCCTACCGTGGAATTGACAGAGTTTTTCCATGCTGATACCGTGGCTAACGTCCATCCATTGCCAGTTTCGTGATATTTGATATCTTCGGTGTGCGTGTATATGTGTTCTTGTATGCATATTATGCCTATCTTATGTTCTGCGGCCGATGCAGTCAGCTCTGGTGGTTGACCTAGTCTATTCAAGGTTCTAACGTTTTATTCTTTGTAAAATGCCTCTTGAACAATGTGTTTTAAATGAAAAGACAGTTTTACCGTAAATCCAAACTGAATATATGAGTCTGGTCTAATGTGTTAGTATACACGGCAAAAGGTTTTGAATCTTTTCTAAAAGCTTAGAATTCTCACAGCTTCCCCTCCCCCATAGTAGTTTAGAAGACCCCCCCCCCAAAAAAAAACCCCAGCCTAAGTGAAAGTTTTAATGCTACGACCCCCCCCCCCCAAAAAAAAAACACATGTTAGGACCAGTATCAGAAAACAGGTGATAATATACCCCAAAACTTTTATAAATATACATTAGTCGTGGACTTTCCCTTAAGTTAAAACATAAGGGAAAAGAAAGCCCCCTCCCCCTTTTTTTTCTTTTTTTTAACGTACACATGGGAAGCATTATGATGGACGTAAAGGTATGGGAAGAAACCCTTTGATGGCCAAACGCAATGCCTAACCTGGTCCTGGACGTGCGAGTCTTGCGGTTTAACGCTCAGGATCGTCAGTTCGATCGGGGAACTACTGCTGCTCATCTATAAGAGTGGCGTCTATAGATGAGAATAAAAAACAGCCATCAAAAGATAACCATGACCCACACTCAAACCACATACATAAACCGCATCGCTCTTCGCGCGGGTAAAAAAGGGGCGCGTCCTGATGAGGTTGGAGCCCTGGCCTCAGTGTTCGAAAAATCAGCTACAGAGCTCAAACAGCAAAAACTACTAAAATGCAAACAAACAATACTAGAGAATAAGAAGAGAAATTTCTCCAAGAACTAAAGCCTTTCTCGCAAAACACTGAGTAAAATAGAAAGACTTCCCCAGCCAGATATCTCATTTATCTGTCAATCAAATATAACAAAAAGTGACAATATATATATATATATATATATATATATATATATATATATATATATATATATATATTATTGTTACATCATTGTATTCCAATAAATAATTGTCAATCGTTAAAGTAGAATTTTTCTTGTTCTTGACTTGTCAACACCAAGACATCTTGTTACAAATAACCACCTCCACCATCAGAAATACTTAATAGATCGTGTAATCTCCCATCAGTGAAGTAGGCACAAAGGGAGTTGATATACCAACTTGCTGAAAACGAATGTGGTAGTCACGGATCTTTTGTCACAAGCAAGTACCGTGACTTACTTAGGGCCACGCCGTGAGTTAGCATTATTTGGCTAGGTGTAGGTCCACAATTTGCTTACACCTTTTTTGGTGGGACATTGACGGAGTTTTTCTTCTCAGATACCATGACAAATGTCTTCCTAGATATTTAATACATGACATATTTTCTTCTGTGTGGCCTACTCAGATAACTTTGCAAGTCTAATATTCCAGCACAGATTCTAGTTCTATTTACAATTAGCTTATATTGACAAATCTGAGTTGCTTGCACGATTCGCTGTGGATCACTTTCCTCAACTAATCGGGTCTACTCTTGCACATCTTATGGACTACTTTGCTACATTAGTAAGTTGGCCGACTGTACTCGAAGTTGACCCAAAAGCTTTCCTTTCAATAGCTACTCCCCTACACCCCAAAATACGAGAGAGTGCAACTCCTTTCCCTGGATTACTCCACTTACTCTTAATCCATACCTTATAATGCTGAGTATCAAGCAAGGAGGTATCAAGTATCATTTTTTTAAGTATGAGGTATAACTATACCTGTGATTGTGTCCCGGTCACTCGGACAATTAGTATATACTCGAACAGCTTTTATAAACTTGTGTATATATATATATATATATATATATATATATATATATATATTAGATTTTTATATATCTAATCCCATGGAAGTTTGTTTAGCAATTCTTGGAACCATTTAACTGTGTGCAAACGAATGAATAACCTTGAGAAAAATGACTAAGCTTAAATAGCAATACTTTAAATCATTTAACTAGTTGGAACAAAACTATGAATGCTAGATAACAATACTTGAAACCATTTGAAACAAACTTCCACGGTACCTGCCTTGTGGGCAGAGTGTTCGCCAATGTTCCGGGAGACCTGGGTTCAATACCAGGTCGCGTCATACCAAAGACTTTAAAAATGGTACTTGATACCTCCTTGCTTAATACTCAGCAGTATAAGGTACGTATCAAGGGTAAAGTGGAGCAATTCAGGGAAAGGAGTAACGCCCACGGTGTAGTAGCTATTGAAATGGGAGTCTTCTGTTCGCCCTCGACAACGGTCGCCAACTTTACTTACTATTATAACATAATAGCTCTATCACAGATATTGAGCACTCTCCAAATTATATCGCACTTCGTTCGCCGCAAACCCACAAAGTGAATTAGTGACAGCCAACACTGTTACAATATATATATATATATATATATATATATATATATATATATATATATATATATATACTAATCTAATATCAACCAGTATTAACGGTACCAGAAAAAAATGAAAAAAAACCCGTCAGGAACAAGAGATAAAAGTATCTCGAATCACTGCCCGGGGGAAAAAGAAAAAATTATTGGTCAAAAAGAAAGAAAAGGCCAACCTCGTCCGACCCCTTGAAAAAAATCAAGGGATACGCAGTCAGTTGGTCAAAAGAAAACTAAAAACCTTCCGCGAATCCTGCAATGCTACAATTACAAAAGTGCTCAACACGAGTGGAGACAATCATAAAATTAACTTAAATCGCGAGTTGGAAATCTTCTACTAAAGTTTCACCTTATCGGATCATCAGGAAGTCTAACTCCAACGTTGGAGTTAGACTTCCTGATGATCCGATAAGGTGTAGAAGATTTCCAACTCGCGATTTAAGTTAATTTTATATATATATATATATATATGTATATATAATAGAATAAAAATCCTGTTCTCTTTGTTTTAGATGACAACTTTTTATTTCTAAAATAGAAATGTGTTCTAATTTATGCTGGACATTGTATATTTAATATTAAAGAAAGTACACCACCATAGAGAATTCATAAAAGATTGTATATTCATGATTTTATATGAAGTTCTCAAAGGTTCACAAAACACAATATTTCTTCTGAAAAATGTTTATTTTCTGTATTGGCCAAAGGCTGGGATGTTAAGTTTGGTGGCCATAATCTTTGAAGTTTAGTACGATGAGGCGTCTTTCGTATGATGAATCGAACAGCAATCCCAGCTTGGAAGAGGGTAAAACAAAGAAATCGAGGCCCACAAGCAGGATGGAGAAATAAATAATAAAACATTGGAAACATATAAAATAAGTATAATGAAGGAAAGGAAGAAGGTTAAAAAATGAGAAATGGATGACGAAAGCAGAGTTAGAGGTGAGTAAAATAAGGAAATAAATATGTAACATCCCCGTCAAGAAAAACCATAGGAAATGAAGGGAAAACAAAATTGAATAAATAAACAGGAAAGAAAATACAGAAATGAATATTGAAAAGCCCTGTTTGTGAAAACCTATAAAATACGTATAAAAGGGGAAAATAGATCATGGAAAATTAATGTAAAATAAGAATGAAAAAAAAAAAAAAAAGATAAACAGAAAGAGAAATGAATGAAAATTTCTGCGTTGAAGAGAAGAGGGAAGCGAGTTAGAAGATACAATAAGAAGAAATGAAAAATAAACTTGTGCAAACAGATGTAGACAAGAAAGAATAATTAAATAAGAGTGAAGAATAACACAGAAAGAAAGATTGCAAAGAAAGAAATTCAGTATTGGAGATACAGTTAAGAAATCAAGAAAAAAACAGGAGAAGGGGAAAAAAAATAAAATATAAGAAATCAACGTAAAACAAGAGGCTGGGTATATTGATGAAGGATGAATACAAACAAATAAAAAATAATGATTTAAAAAGGAGCTAAAAAATGGGGTAAAATAAAGAACTGAACAGAGCGGCAAAAATAAATATAATAAATGAAAGAAAAGAAAAGTAAAGTAAAGAAAGAAAGAAAAAGAGGTAATTTACAAAGCTCTTTGCTTCGATGTGGCACGCGGCCAAATGAATGGGGCACCCAATGAGACTCGAACTCACTCGAGTAGGTTCGCTAGTCTAGCTTGCTAACCTTTACACCACCAGAAGTGCCCGAAAGAATGAAAAAGAGTATGAAGGAGGAAAAAGAAAGATTAGGAAAAGAAAAGGAAGCGAAAGTCACAAACCCTAGAAACAATGCAAGGAACAAAAGAAAGAAAAACGAAGAAAAAAAGTAAAGAAAGAAAAAAGATAAAGCGAGAAAGGAAAAAAAGAAAGGAAACTTATTTGAAAAAAAGAAAACAATGAAATTAAATGAACAGATAGACAAAGAAAGAAAGAAAGAAAGAAAGAAAATATATAAAAAGAAGAAAAAATAATGAATAAATAAAGAAATAATAAAGAAAAATATGAAAGAAAATAATCAGCAAAATAAATGAAATGGTTATTTAAAGAAAAAGAAAGAAAGATTTGATAATAAATAACTATCAGATGGTTGGCTGGTTGTTTGGGTTTATGGCATATCAACCTTTGTAGGTTATTTAATGTCAAATCTATTTTTATACAAAGAATCAGTTATATTTCAAACAATTCAGTCTACCATGAATACACTGTTTAACTGTTAAAATATTTCTATTTCAAGCTATTCAAGCTAAGTTGGCAGTTTAGTTCTATTTAACCGATAGATAGGGCCCTGTTAGGTGCTACCATTCCGGGCCAGAGTGGACCTGGGAGCAATGGCAATGAAGGGGTGCTCAGCAAAGCCCCAGCATCACTGGAACCTCACCATCAGATTGTTTCGTGTCATATATCAGGACACTCGTTGTCTGATTGGAGGTGGGTCTTAACCCTCTGCAGAGGCGCAGTCGGTGTATTCTTCAGCCCCAGCCGACTGGGCAAAAAACTATTAGAAAGAAAAGGAAGGAAGGAAGGAAGGAAAGGAGATTTCAAGTAAGAAAAATGTATTACGAAAATCAGAGTTAGATAAGGGCACATTAATGTGACGAAGCAGGCTCTAAAATAAGGGAAAGTAATCAATCATTTAAAAGATATGATAAAGAAGAAATAAGAAACAAAGAGAAAAAAAAACGAGGGAAAATAAAGACAAATGCCAAATGTTAGTACTATGTTTGTATATTAACCCAAGAACAACAGCAATGTAATAAAATATAGGGTGTCTCAAAATAGAGCAGTCACATGGGACCCATACATGTGCTAATAACTCTATTAATATGGAGGTGTCCGTGGTGTAATAGTTATCGTCGTATGAAATGGACACGGCGACACGAGTTCAAATTCTGGACGAGACTGATTGCATTTCACATAGCACTAATACCCTTGGGAAAGGTATTAATCCAATTATTATCCCTCCAGCTATGGGTAAATAGTAGGACAGACTGGGTTCTTCAGCCTTGGTTAGGCAGCTAGTCTAGGAGAAGGAAAACTCTGAATTCAAACCTGCTAAACTCAGCTTAAAAATTGACCTTGTATCATATCCTGCCCGAGCGGAGGGGATGGTAAATAGGATAGCTCTATTAATAATTATGTTGTGTTCTGTTTTGTTTCAGATTTGAACAACAACTATTAATCCCTGATCACAATGCCTTCGACAAGAGAGGAAAAATATTTTGCGTCACTACTTATTTGGAAAGAAAATCATCCATAGCTGTCTAAAAATAGATGCAAACCATTAATATGATAATTATTCATTACAGAGACAAGAAACTAAAAAAAAAAGCTGATACCATAACAATTGATTTGATATCTCTAGCTCAAAGGATGCCCTTTTTTTACTGGACGTGTTCCAAATAACCACCATTGCGCTTGTCTCAGTAATAAAACATTATCATAATAATGTTACATCTATTTTGAATCAACCTGTATTTTAAATCTTAAGCCCCGAAAGCCTTTCTTTATACCTGTAGAATTTACGGTATTCATCTGGCCAAAATAAAGATGGCGCTGAATTCTTGCCACGGTGTATTTCAACGCAAATACATTTTCAACTTTAAAACCGAACATTTGGTGCAAATGTATTTGAATGCTTACGAGCCACCATATATTTGCAAGGATTGTAAAGAAAGAGATTGTTAAACAGAAACAGAATTTATTTTGTCACTAACCAAATGCAAAACGAAGTGAACGAAAGAATGTAGGCGAGAAACATGAACAATTGCAAAAGAAAAGCAAGGAGAACGTGTCCAACAAATCTTTAGTCATTTTTATTTTATTCATTTTGTTTTATTCTTTTATTTTTCTTTTCATTTTTTTTTGTTTAAGGGGCAGGCAGGGCGGGTGGACGAAACAGACGACGAAAAAATCGTTTAGGAAGGAATCGATAAGAGTGATGAGCATGCAAAGAGGGAGAAATTTAAAGAGAACAGGGAAAGAAATATCAGATAAAATGAAGATTGAAGAGAAGAAACGAAGAAGACTCATACAAAAGAGGAATATATGAAAATGAGAAAAAAAAGTATACACAAACTGATTAGGTGAAAGAATATCGATAAAAAAATTAAAAAAAATAGAAAAGGATAGATCTACTTTGTAGCTGAAAGAGTTGTGCATTTCTCGTTAGCTTCTTAGTTCGATGTTCAAAAACCAGAAAATAAAAAAGAAATGCGGGATTTTGATTTTTTTAAATTGATTTTTACGGCCAGTCAAGCCGTATAGGGTTATTTTATGCTTAGAAGTTATAGAATCACATTCACTGTATTTTGGCATTTATATTTTGTGCGCAGTTTCTTCTTGGTTAGGACATTCAAGTATTCCTATCTAATACAAATAATTTTCTCTCCGTTGTATCATTTCAAGGGCTCCTATGTAATTCTAATAATTATATCATCATCATCATCATCATCATCATGTCGCGCTGGTAGCAAGGATATCCCTGACCCTCTCTCGCCACTCCTCCCTATCGTTCATCGCTCTAGGCAGGTCCTCAAGACAGCATCCCGTATCCTCACACAGCTTCTGAATGTATGTTCGTGCTGGTCGTCCTGCTTTTGCACGGCCATGTGTGGGGGTCCATAAGAGTACATCTCTTATGAGTTCGTCCCTGCTTCTCCATGGTTTTAAGTAATTATTTTCATTTAATAAATAGACATTTTTTACGCACACGGAATATATGTGCTATAATCAAACAGGTGACATCTCCACACTAGACAGAATCCCTCTGAAACTAGTAGACAAATTCACCTACCTAGGAAGCAGCGTCTCATAAACCGAAAAGGACATCGACACGCAACTACCGAAGGTATGGGCAGCTATCGATAAGCTTTCGATCATATGGAAATCGGACCTGACCGATAAAATGAAACGCAGTTTCTTCCACGCAGCGGTTGTATCGATACTGCAATATGGATGCACTATGTGGACGCTAACTAAACGGCTAGAGAAGAGGCAATTACACAAGAATGCTGCGAGCAATATTGAACAAGTCCTGGCGGCAACAACTCAAAAGGCACCGACTATACGGCCACCTGCTTCTCATCTCGAAAACTATCCTAGTTAGACGAACCATACATGCAGGACACTGCTGGAGAAGCAGGGACGAGCTCATTAGTGATGTACTCCTATGGACCCCCACATATGGCCGGGCAAAAGCAGGACGACCAGCTAGAACATACATTCAGCTGCTGTGTGAGGATACAGGATGTAGCCCTGAAGACCTGCCAGAGGCGATGAACGATAGGGAGAAGTGGCGAGAGATGGTCAGGGATATCCGAGCTAGCGGCACGTCATGATGATGATGAGGATATGATTGTTATTTCTTTTAATAGTATGTCTATCCACGCGAGTTATCTAATCCCAAACACATCCTTTTACAAAATACCAGTGGTACTATTTATTCCATTGTTAGTGGGATAAGGGGGTTCAAACCTTTGCCAAGTGTGTTAATCCGAAAGTGAATGGTATTTGAAATCGCTTACTACGATGTCAAACCATAACACTAGTTACTATATTGCTTGGATTTCCCTGCAATTCTATGGTTTCAAGTAACTAATAATCATCTTCAGTAAACAATTTTAGCTTCAAGTAACGTTGTACGTTCATATTTACATTTTTGTGTCGTTGTTATTTATCATATTTGACCGGCTCATTGGCCTAGTTGGTGGTGTTCACCAATGGTCCGGGAATTGTTTAAAATAGAACTGATTATTTGTATAAAATGGAGTTGGCGTTAAATAACCTGCAAAGGTTGATATGCCATTAAAGTCAAACAACCAACCAAACCAAAACTAAAGAGTAAATATTGGAAGTAAGAAAGATATAAAAAAACAAGGAAAGAAAAGAATAATGTCTATGACACTTTTTGGTAAAGTAATAAATAGCAGGCTTCTTTCGCAGACCACTATTCTTGTTGGAAGTGTTCCTTACGTGTTTGGCGTTGTGCCAAATAAATCTATTTGACTTTAGGCCTTCCAAGTATGGGTGCAGATTTTTGTCTCACATTAGTGCCAGATAACAGTGTTAAACATCAGTTGAAAAACAGGAAATGAAATGTTGATTATTGTAGTAGACAGGCTTTCTTTTCTTGAAGGACTGACGCAACACTACCTACCTGAAATATCCTTGCCTATTTTCTCCATATTTACTCAAGGTTCGTAAACATCGAGAGGGAAGAAGTTTTAAAAAGCTGATTTCAACGCTGACCTACATTCCAACTTTTCCTTTTAATTAGAAATTGGATGCACCGATGAAAACCGGTTTACGCTGGAAACCTTTATATATTGCGGATATATCACCTAGTGGGGTCAAATGGTTTGAAAGTTTGACCATTGTCAGTGAATTCAATTCTCATGTTATGATACATATTTGTAACCTTGGGCAACTTTAGAGGTACTATTTACCAACCCCTCCGCTCGGGCAGGATATGACACAAGGTCAATTTTTAAGTGGAGTTTAACAGGTTTGAATTCAGAGTTTTCCTTCTCCTAGACTAGTTGCCTCACCAAGGCTGAAGAACCTAGTCCGTCCTACTATTTACCCATAGCTGGAGGGAGAATAAGGGGGTTCATACCTTTCCCAAGGGTATTTGCCCGAAAGTGAACGTAATAGCGCGACTGGAGTACGAACTAGCGTACTACGATTCCGCAGTTCATCGCTTTAACCATTACACCACGAGGACACCCCCAACCTTAGAGGTGCCCGTGGTGTAGTCGTTACCGTCGTAGGAAATGGACACGGCGACACGAGTTCAAATCCTGGACGAGACTGATTGCATTTCACATAGCACTAATACCCTTGGGAAAGGGATAAATCCAATTATTCTCCCTCCAGCTATGGTTAAAACTTAGGACAGACTTGATTCTTCAGCCTTGGTGAGGCAACTAGTCTAGGATAAGGAAAACTCTGAATTCAAACCTGTTAAACTTAAAAATTGACCTTGTGTCATATCCTGCCCGAGCGGAGGGGTTGGTAAATAGTACCTTGGGCAAAATTAGGCAAAGTAAATGTCGAGACTTAAGCTAAGTAAGTAAAGTTGGCGACCTAAGTCGAGGGTGACCAAACGGCTACCCTTTCAATAGCTGTTACACAGAAGTGTAGAAGAGGGCGCAACTCCATTCCCTGGATTGCTCTATTTTACCCTTGATCCTTATCTTATAGTGCTGAGTGTTAAGCAAGGCTGCATCAAGCACTATTTTTTGAGTCTTTGGTATGACTCGACCTGGGATTGAACCCCAGTTTCTTGGACCAATGGCAAATACTATTCTCATTAAGCTAAAGTTACGCTGAAGTAACCTGTTACCTCCAGATCACTTAAGTTAAGAAACGATGAACCTACGAAGTGCCTGGTAGTCAATTAGCAATTGAGTGTACTGAAATCTTGGGCTTATTATTAAGAAAAGATTTGTAAATAAATATGGCCTTGTATAAAACTATTTTACACACTTTTCAGTTTTATGTTATTTAATATTAGACCACTATTTCTGTGCTACTGGTCATGGTACCACTTCGATGTGATGTCATGTTACGGCATCACTTTAGAGGTTGTAATGATTCCCCTTAAACTATCAACCTTGCCGTGGTAACCTGACAATGGTAACCTGGACGTGTTAACCTCACTGACAAAAAGAATTCAAACACAAAATGCTTCCGTTTGTTTGGCATGTACGACGTTTATTGGTCGGATGAATGCATTTAATATTCAGACCTAAATAGCGATAGGTAAAAGCTCTTGCCAGCAGAAGAAAGACAAAAGAGAACATGTAAGAGAGGAAACAGAGATATCTGCTCACCGGCGGTTTTGTGCTGCTTTGTGAGTGCGGGATTCCTGCCTCTGTCGTATCTCCTTGGGTCTTCTCTGCATGCCCTTTGAGTCTCCTTTCTTTGTGTCTCTAAGAATCCGTCCTTATATGTATATCCCTAAATTACTTAATTTATAGAATTATTTGTATTGGATAGAAAGACTTTAAAAAATTTAACTGTGTGAAAAAATTCAACCCAGGTTCGTTAAAAATCTATCAACAAAATGTGTTTACAAAGCATATATTAAATATATGAATATGAAGATAATTTGCCATTAAATAACCAATTGTTGTATAGTGGCTCGTACCACGTGACTTCCGGTATTGCGGAAGTAATAAAGACGTCGTATTTCTTAAGCACGCGTGTTCTGCCAGATCTCCGTCAGAAGTAAGATCAACTTCAGACGTAACACCCGCACCGTGAGACTTATAATATTTTTGGACTGTACCACTTCTGTTGATAAATGATTAACTCTTTATTTCACTGTGTATCTCTTCCTTACCACGATACAACATCTACAATAGTCGATATACCATAAAAGCCAACCAAACCAAAAATATAACTATTTTACCAAAAAATCTAATTGGTAAGTAGAGTTAATTTTTGAAATTTTTCTTAATAGTAAATTTCAAGTTTGATGGAACATAGTGAAAAAATGTCTCCCATGAATTTCATTATTTTGAAAGTTTTAATTAGACCACCTCTCATTCTTCTTTTCAGTAAAGTAAGTTAGTTAGGTCCCTTTAAAATAGCTACAAAACCAAGGTGTAGAAGATTGCTCCACTTACTCTTGATCAGTACCTTATAATGCTACGTGTTAAGCAAGGAGGCATCAAGTACCATTGAGTCTTTGGCATGACTCGACCTGGGATTGTACCCCGGTCTTCCTGACCAGTGGTGAACTCTTTAACCATTATACCAATGAGCCGGTACAAAGGTCATCATCATCATCATGTCGCGCTGCCAGCACGGATCTCCCTGACCCTCTCTCACCACCCGTCTCTGCGTCTCATCAGTGTCCCGCATGTCTGCTTCATCAAACTTGGATAGTTTTTGTGATGGGTGGTAGGTAACCGTACCGTTGCTATTTTGTGGGGTGTTTCCTCCGGGACTTGTTCGATATCACTCACAGCATTCTAGTGTAATTGCCGTCAAGCTTTTTCTCCATACTTTTAGTTAGCGTCCATGTAGTGAATCCATATAGCAGTATCGACACAACTGCTGCCTGGAAAAAACTGCCTTTTATTTAATTGGTCAGGTCTGACTGCTATAAAACCGATAGCCTATCGGTAGCTGCGCATGCCTTTGCTAGTAGAGTCTTGATGTGTGCCTCTGTTGACGAGACTCTGCTTCCGGGGTTGGTGAACTTGTCTATTAGTTTCAGAGAACTACTATTTAGTGTAGAGATGTCACCTCTTTGATTAAAGCACATGTATTCCGTCGTGACTGCGTTGACATGGAGGCCTATGCCAACAGCTGCTCGTTCCAGCTGCGTCTTTCTTTGCCAGCTTGGAACCGTTATCTTTAATTATATCCATAGAAGTTCTAAGCACGTAGTCTTGGCAGATGATAAACCAGTAGGGGGCTAATGTGTGTCCTTGCGGCCACACCTACTACAATGTCGAAGTAGTCTGTGACTCCATCCGAGTAGAGGACTTATCGAATCTTTTCCTATTACGTCAATTTTTTCTCTTTTTTTTAAATTTTCGTCGTTGCTGATGAAAAATGCGAAGCCAGGAGAGTCTGAAAAAATATCATCCTTCACTGAAAACTTTGCTCTATTTAAAGTGTTATTTGCTCCATTGTTTGTATTTGTGTATATTTGTTTGTATATATATATATATATATATATATGTGTGTGTGTGTGTGTGTGTGTGCGAGGGTACCCTCATCTGTTGTTTTTTGGCCGTGTTGCGTGAGCAGTCCACGTAGGCGTATTTGTGTGGGTGTAATCGGACAAGTGAAAGACAAGTGGTAGAGGACAAAAAATACTGTTCCTTTTTTTTCGCGGTGGGGTGGATTGGGTTTAGAAATTGGAAAGAGTGACAATTCATTCTACCAGACAGACGAAGAAAATAACACACAAGTCAGACGTTTGCCGGCTCATATCAACAACACGTTGGGTAGATCGCTATCTACTTTCAACCCAACTGTCATCTCTTTTGTTGTTGTTGTTGTTGTTTTCCTCTTTCTATTTTCACACATCATTTCTATTTTACTGTTTATATTTTTTTTTCGTCTATATTATGTTACAGGCTGTGAGGTCGCCATCGAAGACGACGTTCCACTTGCAGAGTAGTCCTGTTGATGGTTGATAAATCATACGACACTCGTATATCCTGCCTCAACTGCTGCAGAGGGAAAAGGCTTAGAGAAATATACATTGCAACACAACTAATAAAAAGTGGAACAAATACATATTACATTATCACATTTTTATATAATGATAATAATAATAATAATAATAATAATACAAGACTGGATACGATTCGGTGGAGAAGTTGGTCCCCTGGTAATTGTGTACGAAATTGACATTCGACGTAAGCATCAAATCGTATATGCACAAACCAAAACCTGTTCTGAAGAATGTGACACAGAGTTCTCTGAGATTTTGAGAGACAAAGATATCTTCTAATCCGTGTCAGAAGACCAGAAGACTAAACGTAGTGATAATTAACAAAAAAAAAGTGGGGGGAAAAGAGAACCTGCTGAATATTGGACTTTGCCCTTCCGGCAGACCGAAGAGTGAAAGTCTAAGAAAACGAAAAGATAGACAAGTACTTAGACCTTGCCAGAAAACTGAAAAAGTTATGGATCATGAAAGTGACGGTGAAACCAATTATAAATGGCGCACTTGGAACGACCATCAAAGGTTTAGAAAGAGGACAAGAAGATTTGGAAAACGGAAGACGTACTGAGACCATCCAAACTACAGTATTGTTGAAATCCGACCGAACCCATAGAAAAATCCTGGAGACCTGAGGAGACTTGCTGTCATTGAGACTCCAGGGAAATATCATTAGCTATCGTTGCTATGAAAAACTCACAAGGAGTAATATTATTATTTGTATCATGATTGTACTAGTGAGTTTTTCACATCAGTGTTAGCTGATGCTATTTCACTAGAGTTTGGGTGACATCAAATCTTCGCAGGTCTCCAAGACTCTTTTCAGCATCCTGACCGACCTCAACAATGCAGTAATTTGGATTGCCTCCGATTTCCAACTCTTCCGGACTCCTTATCAAGCCTCTGAGAATCGCTCAAATTAGAATTACTGTCACCATCAATCTCATATTCCACATTAGTCTAAGTTCTCTGGCAAAGTCCAAGTATTTGTCTCTGTTTTCCTTTTCTTTTTTCACTCAGTGGTCATCTGAGACTGTAAAGTCCACTATTATTATTATTTCTATTCATTTTACTCCTTACGAGTTTTTTCACACTCAAGTTAGCTCATGGTCTTTCAATCGAGTTTGCGTGACAGACTCACTGTCACTAGAACTTTTCTGAATATTCCTTCTTTGATATCTCCACCCTTTTTTCAAGCCATTTAAGACAGTTACTTTGAGCACCAGAAACATTTGATTATTATCATTTTACTCCTTGTTAGATTTTCTCAGGGGTCTCAGTGACAGCAAGTCTATTTAGATTCCTTCCAGATATTCTAGACAATCTCTACAATACTATGATCTGTAAGGTTTTGATTCTTTTCTTTCCAAATCCTTCAGCCTTTTCCTCAGTCATTATTATTATTATTATTATTATTAGAGTTTTTCACATCAGTGCTAGCTGATGGTATTTCACTGGATTTTGAGTGACAGAAAGTCCCCTCAAGTCTCCAGGACTCTTCTCAGTATTCTGGTCGTTGTCGATAATGCTGTAGTTTGGATGGTTTCCACTCGTCCGCCAACTTCCCAGTCCCTCCAGTCCCTTTAGTAATCCTATAGTTACGGTACCAAAAGCACCAATTACAATTGGTATAATTGTCACCTACATGTTCTACATGTTCCTTGGGAATTCTTCACATCAGCATTAGCCGATGGTCTTTCATTGGAGTTTGAATGACAAGTCGTCTCTGGTCTCCAGGACTCTTCTAAGTATTCTGGCCGATCTCAGCAATGCCGTAATTTGATTTTCTCCACACGTCCTCTTTTTCTAAGCCCTCTAGTCTTTTTAGCGAACCCTTGATGACTGAACCAAGAGCACCAACAACAATTGGTAAAATCGTTACTTTCATGCTCCACAGTTTTTCAATTCCCAAGCCAGGTCGAAGTACTTATTTTTTCTTTTCACTTTCTTTCAATTTTACTCAGTGGTCAGCCGAGACAACAAAGTTCACAATTCTGTAAGTTCTCTTTTTATTTGTTGATTATAATAAGGTCTAGTCTTCTGGCCAAGCTTACGTGATCTGTTTGTATCTCAAAATCCAAGAGGAGTTTGAGCATCTCATTCTCAAGGACACATTCTGGGTTGTTCATGTACCATTTGTTCTGATAGAAAAATTTTAATTTCTTGCACATTTCCCATTGGATCACCTTGCCCACCTAGTCATGTCTAGTTTTATACTCTTTCTATACTAATTTGTTGCATTCACCTAAAATGTGATTGATCGTTTCGGCTCTATCACCACATAACCTAATTATCATTATTATTATTATTATTAGTAGTAGTAGTAGTAGTAGTAGCAGTAGTATTAGTTTTATTATTATTTTACTCCTTTGAGAGTTTTTCACAGCAGAAATTAGCTGTTGATTTTGCACTGAAGTTTGAAAACAAGTCTCTTCAAGTCTCCTGGACTATTCCCAGTATTCTAGCCAATCTTAATATTGCTGTAATGGATGGTCTCAACTCCTCTTCTCATTTCCAAGTCCTGCAGTCTCTCTAATAATTTGGGGGGAGATTGTTCTGAATGCCGCAGTTACAACCAGTATCACCGTCACCTTCATGTACCTTAATCTATTCTAGTTCTTTAGCACGCTCTATGTACTTATCTCCCTTTTCGCTAGATGTTTGCGAATAATTTATGCCATCTGTAATGGGTGGTTTTCACGAAATCTCAGTGACAACATGTCTACTCGATCTCCTAGATTCTTCTAAGTATCAGAACTGATTTTTGGAATTCTGTAGTCTGGGTCATCACGATTCTTCTTCTAATCTCTAGTTATGTCAATCTGTTTCCCAGGTGATGGGAAACGTTCCAAACACTCAAACAAAAGTTGGTATCACCGTCATTTCCATGTTCCACAACTTTTAAAGTTCTCTGATTTTAATTCTTTTCCGAGTTTTTCACATCAACGTTAGACGATGGTTTCTCACTGGATTTTGAGTGACAGAAGACCTCCTCGAGCCTCCAGGACTTTCCCCAATTTTCTAGACGATCTTAATAAGGCTGTAGTTGGGAGGGTCTCCATTCGGCTTGTTATTTCTTAGTCCTCCAGTTCTTGTACAGAACTTTTGGTGACTCTATCGAGGGCACCAATTGCAATTGGTATAACCGTCATTTTCATGTTCCCCAGTTTTTTCAATTCCCTAGTAAGGTCGAGGTACTTATCTTTCTTTTCTTTTTCTCTCAATTTTTCCTCAGTGGTCATCCGGGATAGAAAAGTCGGCAAATTTTCTTTTTTTGTTGATTATTACAAGATCTGGTTATCTGGCCGAGATTAGGTAATTTGTTTATATCTCAAAATTCCTGAGGAATTCGCGTGTCTCATTCTGCAGGAGAGAATATGTTGTATTTTGACCTTCGGCCCGAGCAAACATGCCATTACAAAGTGATGGACCGAAAGGAAGTGACACATTCCAATGGCCAGTAATCGAAAGAGATCGCGTGGATGGATTTGGCTGATGAAATGGGACGAGGTAAAAAATTTCCATGGTACACTCATAGACTGACGCACCGGAAGAGAGTGACCTGTGAACTGCATGACAGTTATTTCCGCTTGATGATCAAACATGCAATTTCAAAGATCGAGTGGGCGTTGAACTATTATATAACTCAGTCAAGACAGAAGTCAAGACAGTTGCAGTTACGGAGACGGAGTTATAGACGAGATGTGGTAGGGAAAGCCACACCTGGCTGAGGGGGCCCTCAGGAACCCCGATGGAGTTTGGGGACCAGAGAAGTTGCTGATAAGATGCAGTAAAGAAAGCCTGCACCCTGCATAGTGGACTCCAGGGCCTCCGGTTGAGCATCAGGAGAACGGGAAAGACACAACGTTGACGGCCATAAGAGTGGGGGGTCAAAATATTTCAGTTCTGTTCGGTCTCCAGCTCCCTCTCACAGTAAAACCCCACACAACCTTTTCGAACCCTTACAAATAAAGTGAGAAGTAAATATTTTGTTAAAGAAGTCTTCCTGCATCTTTATTATTGTGTCGTTATGATGCTGTAGATGACAATATAACAAATACCCGTGGTGTGATATCAACAGTAAGCGAGTTTGAACTCTAATTGCAATATTGCCATTAAATAAAGAAACTAAACCAAAACAAAACTGAACCCAAATCCCTTCAACTAGGGAAAAAAACAAACAAACAAAAAGCTCTGAAATGGATGCTGAATATTTTGATCCCCACTGATGGGCTGTATAAACATATGAGCAGACAGCAACACATGCATATTTTGCACGCACATACATACATACATACATAGGCGCCTCTGGTGGTGTAATCGTTAGGAAGCTCGACTCGCAAACCTACACGAGTGAGTTCGAGTCTCATTGGGTGCCCCTTTCATATGGCCTTGTGCCACATCTGAGCAAAAAGCTTAGTAAATTTACATACATACATGTTTATATATGTAAACGTGGTGATTTTCAGAATCCTCGCAAGTTGAATCACATAGCTGAAATGAAATTTTTACTTTTTCCCGGTAATTTTTGTGTGCAGTGCACTTGGTGAACCTCTTCTGCATAAAACAGGCAGTATGTTTTTCATCGGTGACTGATAAAAATACACATGGACATTTTCGAATGGGAAAGTATACTTTTATTCTATGCAACTGATAGATAGACTGATTATCTCAGGAAACCACACACAGGTACGTTGACATAAACACCCACATATATATAAATATATACAAACTCTCTCTCTCTCACACACACACACACACATACACACACATATATATATATATATACATGTAAAAAGATATACACACAGCACACACGTACCCAATACTCACAAAACACACACACATGTATATATTCATATCAAAAGAAGCATAACACACACACACACACACACACACACACTTTCACTCACTTACATACACACACACATATATATATATTTGAATATAGTAATACACACCGAATAAACACAGTATAAACACGCATACAAATATATGCCACACACACACATATAAATATGGAATCCTATACACAACATACACACACACATAGATGTCTTTAAACATGTAGAAACACATACACAACAAACGCAACACTCATGGATTCATATGGAAACACACATAACGCATATATATGTGTATATACATGGAAATGCACACAAAACACACGAACATGTATATATATATATATATATATATATATATATATATATATATATATATTCATCTGTAGTTAACCTCAGTATTCTTCTCTTAATTCTCCTATTGTCATATTTCTCTGATGAGGCTTTTACAAATCCTTCGATTTTAATCTTTCAAATAATATAATGTTTACATAATTCTGATAACTTTCCTCTCGAAATAGTTGAATAGTTTTGTTAAATTCATTTCTATAATTTGGTAAGGAAGTTATTTCTTTTCCATTTTCTCATTGTTCAATTATTCTTATTTTCCCGGCCTTCAATGCATACTCGTTTTTCTTCATTGTTTATTTACTCATTTGTCATAATGCTTGTATTGTTTTTGATATATTTTTCGTTTCTTTCTTTTTTTTTTTTGTTTTATTGTTATTTATTTCGCTTTTGTTTATTTAAACGACATTTTTTTCTTCTCTGATTCTGTTTTGCATTCCTTTTGATATTTCCAAAATGGCTTTACTTCCTTTTTCTTTTCCAGAATTGTTATTCTTCGTATCTCATTTTATACTAATTTTCTTTCTTTATCAGTCATTCATTTGGTGTCATTTCCTTGGTCATTCAACCTACATTTCATGATGTGATAGTAGCACCACCATTTGTCTTCTATGTCTAATCACGAACAGGAATTAAACGAAGTAGAAATTCGCTCTCCTTTGAAATCACTTGCTCACCTTGAACTTACATATTGAATAAGAATATCTTATGGCTATATATATATATGTGTGTGTGTGTGTGTGTGTGTGTGTGTGTGTGTGTGTGTGTGTGCGTGTGTGTGTGTGTGTGCGTGTGTGTGTGTGTGTGTGAAGCAAAATCTTATCTGACGATCGATAAGAATTTTAAGTGACTGCAAGCTTTTGCTGACCAACCTTGCTTAGGAATCGGTTTTATTAGAAATGATTTCTTAAAAACAATATGAACCTCCGACTATATATGAAATATTAATCACTCTCTCTCTCTCTCTCTCTCTCTTTCTCGCTTTCTCACTCTTACTCTCTCTCTCAAAGTTGGGAGGGGTTCGATCCCAGCTTCAAGCCACACTAAAGAGTTGTGATACAACGAAACAGTCTGTCTGTGGATGACAATATATACGTTCCCCCTTGGGAGTTGAGCCCTCTAGCGAAGGAATTTACGACTGCTTCTCGCATAATGCAAAGCTTTTTGAACGAATTGAGCACTCTGGTATCTTGTAAGGCAAAAATATAGACCAACGAAAGCTACTACTTAATGCCTTATAATTCGCGAGCTGAAGTGTTTCGCTTGTTGGCTGAGCGGTATGATACAAAGTCTAACGTTGAGTTGGGCGGGTTTCGCTCCGAGCTTCAAGCATCCTAAGTATTTATCCACACTGAAGAATTGTGATACAACAAAACAGTCTGTCTTTGGATAACAATATGTAAAGTAGGCGGCCATAGTCGAGGGTAACCCGAAGGCTCCCTTTTCGATAGCTTACTACACCAAGGTGTAGGGGAGGACGCTACTCCTTTCCCTGGATTGTTCTACTTTACCCTTGATCCGTACCTTATAATGCTGAGTGTTAAGCAAGTAGGCATCAAGTACCATTTTTTGAGTCTTTGGTATGACTCGACCGGGGATTGAACCCATGTCTCCCGGGCGATTGGCGAACACTAATCGTTAGGACAATGTCCGGTTGTTATATATATATATATATATATATATATATATATATATATATATATATATCACCCTGTCAAAACATTTTGGCTTACCACTCTTAGAAAATGTTCTTTTGTTACGTTTTAATCCATGTAAAATATCAAAGATCAAATTTAAGACAAAATTTATTTTTTGGGGAAATTATCAGAGAAAAAAAATGGCATAGAAAAGCGGGAACCATGTTATCTAGAATAGTAATGCGAAAATTTATGAGATGTTAATTGAAACTGATCACTTTAATATTTACTTGTTCAGTTATTTCTCGTCGTTTGAGAGCAAATCGGTCGAAAACTGAGAAAATCTTCTGTAACAAGACCATACGATCTGCTCATACGATGGTCTCCACTCGACCTATTTCCAAGTTATCCAGTCCCTGTACCAATACTTTAGTGACTCTACCGAGCGCGCCGATTATAATTGGTAATATTATTATCATTATTATTAAGCATGAAGTGTTACTTTAAACCATGAAGTTTTTTATATGTACTAATCAAACCTTCATCATTCCCAAATTGATGGGCCATACGTAGAGTAAAGAGACCGTATTTGCGTAATATTATAGTAGAGTTAGGCAACATATAATAACTAAGAATATCCGTCTTAAGTGTATAATGTTCACAGTGTAATATTTTTAGAAAAAATAAAAATCCTGCACTTTCCTTTAGATGATCATTACTATATCTCGCATAAGCAGGAAGAGACTCAAGATCATCAACACAATTTTTAAAGCAAAAGAAGATTATGGAAGTTCATTTTTTAAGCTGTTTAACAGGTTTTAATTTAGTTTTCATTTTCCTTGAATGGTTGCTATACCAAAGTTAAAAAGACCAGCCTGTTCTACTATTTACCAGTACCAATAAATACTGGAAGCTAAAAGAGTACAGGTGGTTTGAATTTAGAGTTTTCCTTCTCCTAAACCAGTTAGCATACCAAGGTTAAAGAGGCCAGTCTGTTCTACTATTTATCCATTAACAATGAATCCTAGATACTAAAAGAGTACAGGTGATTTGAATTTAGAGTTTTCCTTCTCATAAACCAGTTGCCATATCAAGGTTAAAGTGCTCAGTCTGCCCGCTCATTTGCCCATAGCTCGAGGGAAAATAGTTGGCATCAAAGACCATTTCCAAGGTATTAGCGCTATATAGAATGTGCCTGTGGTGTAATGGTTATCGTCATAGGAAATGGACACGGCGACACGAGTTCAAATCCTGGACGAGACTGATTGCATTTCACATAGCACTAATACCCTTGGGAAAATGATAAATCCAATTATTCTCCCTCCAGCTATGGGTAAATAGTAGGACAAACTAGGTTCTTCAGCCTTGGTGGGGCAACTAGTCTAGGATAAGGAAAACTCTGAATTCAAACCTGCTAAACTCCGCTTAAAACTTGACCTTGTGTCATATCTTGCCCGAGTGGAGGGGTTGGTAAATAGGATTAGCGCTATATAGAATTCCAAAAGCCTTTCCCAGGATTTAACTTGGTTTCTGTGTCCATTTCCAAAAAAAAAAACATTTCACGAAAACGCATCAATTGATGAGCAATACCGTATGCATATGGCATTGATGATTAATAAAGATTGTGTACACACCAGAGAATTTTCTAATAAAGAAAATGATTTTCTTCTAAGTAAAATATATGAGGATTTTTATTATTTCTATTGTAGCGTTATTAAAATAAAAAGAAACGGGTCTTTTCAGATATTATTTATTGATAAATTATACGCCATGCAACTCTGCATTTTAATATAAAAATATGTACCTATAGCAAAATATGTAAAGCACTTATTGATATTGATACAATAAACTTTTTTATTACATTGCTTCTCTACTGTATTTATATAATATTATAGAGATAGGTTACAAATAATAACTAATAATATCTATCTTAATAGTATAATAATTACCGTGTAATATTTCTAGAATTAATAAAAATCTGTCATTTTTCTTTAGAAGATAATTACAATAGATAAAATACTGGCAGTGATTCCCCGTGGCGTAGTAGCTAACGAAATTGGCATAGAGATCATAGTAGCCGAGTTCGATCTCCAGTTATGCTATTGTGTTCACTTTCCCACTTATGCCCTTGGAAAAGCTATAAAAACCCTTACATGTCGTTGTATGGGTTAAATGCTGCTGTTCTTGTACAATATGTTTTTGGCGTTAAATAACACGAGTTAAACAAAGAAACCACTCGACAATTTTAGTTCGGGAGGAACTTATTTAAGGATGATTCTTTTTTCAAATCATGAAGATGGAAATATTATGCAATAATCCAGTATTGAAAAAATACAATGGAATTAACTTGTAATTTGCATTACTGAAGGCTGCATATGCGAATCGGTTAAAAGTGTTTGTGTAGATTCCATCAAGCGGTTGGATATACCTAATCAAACGGAAACATGGTAATAAAAAAAAACTGTCAATTGAAACAATAGAAAAAATTGTAAGATTCATTCAATAAGTCAACCCACAGATCAGTGGGCCAAAAAACCCCAAAAACAAAAACAAAAAAACACAAACGATTTTTTTTCTAATTACATTTCATTCAATTAAACTTTTACACTTCTATTACAAATATTGACTTCTGTTTCAATACACTTGGTTTTCTTTTGTTTTCTGGTAAATTTTCTATTTTCAAGACAGCCAGAAAAATGATAATTTCTTTAAAATGTCCTCGTCATTACGCTAAGAAAAAAATTGATTTTTCTGGGTCCGTTTTCCCCATGATGCTATTATTAATGATAGGTTCTGAACTTGAACCAGGAAATTGCTACGACTGAAGCGGTTTGAGGGTCAATAGAGACTTCTTCTTTTTACCTAAAAACAGGTCTCGAGTACAAAACAAACACCCGTAGTTCCCTGGAGAAAGCTGAACTTTTAAATTGAATTCGACAGCGTCATACCTTGAGGGAACTGACTGTTTGGTCTTCGGGCTACGGAGAAATAGAACTGACAAAACACAGCTTGAAATTTCAATCGATTGAATATTTAGCAGAACTATCCTTCTTGTACTACTGAAGGTAAAATATTTAAGAAACAATAAAAAAAAGTCCGCTAACTAAGCAAAAGAAAACCCGCAACGATAACGAAAATGGTGCCTTCTGGTAAGTTCTGGGTAATTCTATAAGACATATTGATATGCTGCATCAGAAATATTTGAGGGTTTTTGAATACCAAAAATATTCAATTATTTTTTAATTACTTATTAGTATCACTGGGCCATTAGCCTAATCAGTAGAGTGTTCGCCAATGGTCTGGGAGATTGGGGTTCAATCCCAGGTCGAGTCATAGCAAAGACTAAAAAAAATGGTACTTTATACCGCCTTGCTTAACACTCAGCACTATAAGGTACGGATCAAGGGTAAAGTGGAGCAATCCAGGGAAAGAAGTAGCGCCCTCCCCTACACCTCGGTGTAGCAACAATCGAAAAGGGAGCCTTCAGGTTACCCTCGACTAAAATCGCCCACTTTACTTTTACTTACATTTAAATAAAAGCATCTGTAATCTAACAAATGGTGAACATATGAAGGTATGTTCATGTATAACTATAAATATAATCCTATTATCACTGCTTACTTCTAAATGTATATATATATATACATATATATATATTTATATCATCACTGTTTAATTCCTAATATATATATATATATATATATATATTGTAACACTGTTGGTTGTAACTATCTCACTGTCTGGGTTCATGGCAAACCATATACGATATGATTTGGAGAGAGCTCAATATCTGTGAGAGGACTATTATATAATAATAAGCAGAAAATTTATATTAGTTTTCATATATATTTAATTGCATGGAAGCTTTTCTGCGGCCTCAGGTTTCATGACATTTTATGAACGACAATCACCAGGAAGAGAACGAAAGATAATGAAGAACACAAAAAATACAGTCAAAAGAACATTAGAATTGTTTACAACCCATCATGTGTTCGAGTGTGTGTGCGTGCGTATGTCTGTGTGTTTGTGTGTTTTATATTTGCGTATTATTGTGTATGGACGTATAAGGGATCTTCGGTATATGTATGTATAAAGGTACATGTTCCGTGCGATAAATTTGAGGTTGTGTCCTGGATGTATGAGAAGCAATGTGTAGCCAAAATGGCGACATATTGACAGAGAAAAAAATTATTTGTTTCTTTATACATTTATGTGTGTTTGCGTGTGTGTGTCTGTGTGTGTGTGTTGCAATGATTTTAACTAAGGAACAAAATATCATCACTGTATTACGAAGAAAATAAAATTTTGATTTGTAAGCATAATAAGCGAAGCAGCAGGGTGCGCAAGAATCGTACGTTGAGGATATGTGGCGACCTATTTCTCACACTCATAAAAACATGGCTAACATAATGGCAACAGGTTATGGAAGTGTATGAAGATGGATATAAATATTCAATGAAGGAAGGTGGTACTTACGGTGCGTTGGGTGTGTTGTAGGGTCAATTGTTGGGGGATTTTTAGTAGTGGAGGTGGTATTGGTAAAATGAATGGGTTATGTGTATGGTTCGAAATGTGAGAGTAGATGTTTGTTCTCATGTCTGTATTTGGATAGAATTTCTGATTTTTTGTTTAGCAGGGTGTTTTGTGATGGGTGGGTGATAATTGCTTGTTTTTCGTGGATGCAAAGACGGTATTTTTGATGATTTGCTGTAGATGGGTATTAGTTTTAGTACTTCTCAGATGATGGTGGGTGAGATGTTTATGTCTATTAGGCGCCATATGTTGATGGATTAAGAAGTGTTAAGTGAGTAAATCCTGTTGGTGAAGGAAAGTTTGGGGTTATATATTTTTTGTTTTATGGTACCCTCCGTTGTACCTATGCATTGCTTGGCTGAGCCGTTAGTTTTTACAGTTGCAATATACACTACGTTTTTCTGTAAACAGTTTCCTTGGAGGAGGCATTTTTCTTTATTTCTACAGTTGATTTGTTTGTTGGAGTGTGAGGTGCTGTGGATGGATTCGATCTTTGTGTTGTGGCTTTTTATGATTTGAGACATGTTACTCAATCATCACTAAACACACACACACATATGCACACACACACACACACACACACACACTAATATATAAAGAAGCTAATAAATTTTTTCTTGGTCAATCTGTTGTGACTTTGGCTACACATCGCGTTTCATACATCCTAGACACAGCCTCAAATTTATCGCACGACCCACGTATCTTCATAAACACACATACTAAACATCACTTATACATCCCTAAACCTACACGAGTGAGTTCGAGTCTCATTGGGTGCCCCTTTCATATGGCCTTGTGCCACATCTAAGCAAAAAGCTTAGAAAATTTCCATCACTTATACATCCATACACAATAATACGCAAATACAGCCAGTACAAACATAGGCACACACACACACACACACACACACACACACACACACACATAAAGAGTTGTAGACAATTCTAACGTTTTTTTACTATTTTTCATTTTTTTCGATTTCTTCATTATCTTTCGTTCTCTGCCTGATGATTGTCGTTTATAAAACATGAAATCTGAGGTCATAGACAAGCTTCCATGCAATTAAATATATATAAAAACTAATATATATTTAATTACTATATATATATATATATATATAGTAATTAAATATATATTAGTTAAATATATAAATATATATTTAAATATATATATATATTAAATTTATATATATTGTAGACTGAATTCTTGAAGCTTAATATGCCAACCAATCTAGAAAAAGGAAAACTCTGTACTCAAACCTGTTAAACTCAGCTAAACAGGAAAAACCTTGTGCTACATCTTGGTCGTTCGGAGGATTGATGAATATATATATATATATATATATATATATATATATATATATATATCAGTTATACGGCTAGCTTCCTCCCATCTCATAAAATTTCCAAGTCATACGTATGAGTCATACAAAGCACAGCCCAAAAAGTAAGGATAAATTCATGAGTGACGTTTGCTTCTTAACTTCAACACATGGACACGTTAGAGTTGTCTAGACAGCAAAAATTTACATACATCAGCTCTATGCAGACACTGGATGCAGTTTAGAAGACCTACTAATAGAAAAGAATCATTGGGACTAGTGGTGATGGTGGTGATTGTGTGTTTGTATGTGTGTGTGTGTGTGTGTGTAAGAGAGAGAGAGAGAGAGAGAACCAGGGAACTCCGTGTTAACTTTATAACTTGATCATTATCTATACATAGTTATATAAGATTTTGAGTAATGTGGAAGTTGAGGAGCGGGTTGGTGAATCACGACCATTTTAGGCTTTTAGCTTGCACTGACGGACGACCTTGAGCTCTTTCTCAAAATTCTTTGTATGTTATTTTTATAAAAAATTTGTTGACTATATATATATATATATATAGAGAGAGAGAGAGAGACTATATATAGAGAGAGATACTATATATATATATACGGAGAGAGAGAGAGAGAAAGAGAGAGAGATGAAATACACTCATATTGTAAAACATGCCCACAGACTCACGTATATATATATATATATATATATATATATATGTGTGTGTGTGTGTGTGTGTGTGTGTGTGTGTGTGTGTGTGTATACATATATATATAGTATTTGAGATGTAAGATAAAAATATAATAAAAATAACTGTTTTTTTCTACACTACTGAATATCTAGAATAAAACAACCACTTAGTCAAATGTAAAAGTGAATCTTCTTCACTAGTGCAATCTCGTCCCTTATCAATTTAAATAATAAAATCTTTTATAAACAATAAACTTTCTGGTGAATAGCAAAAGGAACAACAAAATTATAGGAACCTTGATTCGAAAGAAAATCAGCATCTTACTTTTAAAAAATCCTCTACGAACGGCATCTTCTTGTTGACTCTCTCTCTCTCTCTCTCTCTCTCTCTCTCTCTCTCTCTGTCTCCTTGCTTCTCTGTCTCTTTCTCTCTGTCTCTTTCTCTCACTTTCTTTCTCTTTCTCTCTCTTTCTCTGTCTCTGTCTCACTGCTCCTCTGTCTCTTTCTCTCTGTCTCTTTCTCATTCCCTCTCTTTCTCTCTCTCTCTCTCTCTCTCACTGTTTCTCTGTCTCTTTCTCTCCGTTTCTTTCTCATTCTCTTTCTTTCTCTCTCTCTCTCTCTCTCTCTGTCTCACTGCTTCTCTATCTCTTTCTCTCTGTCTCTTTCTTATTCTCTCTCTTTCTTTCTCTTTCTCTCTGTCTCTCTCTCTCTGTGTCTCTCTGTCTGTCTCTCTCTGTCCCTATATATATGTATATATTTGCATGTATGTATGTATGTTTCCTTATCTGTGTGTTATACTTTACTAAACACCTAATAATACGAACGAAATATTAGACTTTGCTCAACTTGTACCGATCAGAATATCATGCTTTATACAAAGGAGAACAGAAATATTATAATGAAATTTATGAAATAGCTTGAAGATTTGTTTATACTGCAGATATTTGCAGCCTCAGCATATATATTTTATTTACTTATCAAATCGAGATTTTAAAACTTTTGCCTTAAAGAAAACCCTTTGCGGATTCTATTAGGTATATCTGAATATTCAGCATAACTACCGTTGCACTTTGGGACACAGATAAAGAATGACTTTTGAATTGCTTATATTTCTTGATAATACTTGGTGCATCCGAGACACAAGAAAGCCTAATAAAAGTCGTTTTATGTGTGTACATATGTGAGTGCATATATATATATATATATATATATATATATATATATAGTAAAACACAAACGTATATATAGTAAAATGCACACACACACACACACACATATATATGGGGGTGTCCTCGTGGTGTAATGGTTAAAGCGATGGACTGTGGAATCGTAGTACGCGAGTTCGAACTCCAGTCGCGCTATTACGTTCACTTTCGGGGAAATACCCTTGGGAAAGGTATGAACCCCCTTATCCTCCCAGTTATGGGTTAAATAGTACCACTACTGTTCTTATAGGAGAATGGCTTTGGTATTAGATAACCTAAAAAGAGTTGATATGCCATTAAACAAAGAAACCAACCAACACACACACACAAACACACACACACACATATATATATATGTTTATTAAAGCAAAAAGCCTAAATAGTTTGCTACCGACAATTTCACGATTAATTTATCACCGGGCAATATATATATATATATATATATGTACATATATATATATATATAGTTGTGCTTAATAAGAATTGGTGGATATGTTGCCTCTCTGACAATGTCAATATTTAACACCAATAATTTTGAGGATTATCATTGATGACATTTGGGATATTCATACAATTATTAGGGGAGCTTATTTTCTTTCATTTTTATCTATCAAAATTTTAAAATTCTGAGTTTACAAGACATCCGTTACAGATCTAATGTGTAGATTCTTTTAGAGACATAGAAACATGAAAAAGAAAAGGTTTATGATATCCGTTACAGCTCTAATGCGTATATTATCACTACAGACTTATGTCAATAAAACAGAATGGTTATCTAGCATCCGTTACAACTCTTATACGTACACTTACAACAGACATATGCAAATGAAACAGTAAGGTTAAATGACATCCCTTATAAGTCCAATGCGTTCTTTCTTAGTACAGACATATGTACATGAAGCAGAATGTCCGCCGAACGGGAGAGATCTGAATCGAAAATGAATCTATATGATAAGAAGTCATCTTTTCGACTTTAGGTGTTTGGAAGCTGCATATACACTGTCGAATCGCGGACGGCAGACAAAAAATAACGGGAAACTAAAAATGAATACATGAATAAAAATCAAAAAAGTAATGTTCTCTTAGCAAAGGAAAGTCAATATCATCGTCTACAAAGTCTTTCTCTGAACAATAACGATCAATTTATGCTGGGTGAGAGGAACAAACGGTACATTCAATTTGTAAAGCGAAAAAAATTTTTTTTTTTTTTAAAGAGAACGTAAATAACAAAGGTAAAGAAAAAAGAGGGAAAATAATGCCGGAGTTCCGTTGCCTCTGCATCAGTAAAACATTGATGATTGGTAAGTGCTGCAAAGCCAGTTTGGATGATTTCAAGACTCATTCTAACAACTCAAAAATAAAATTATAATATTAAAAAAAAAGGAATAAGCCAAATCACACACTCGGCGTGGGGTTAGATTGCATCGACTATATTCTCAGTAAAACATGCACGAATAGCGTGTCCTGGGTTTTACTGTTAACTGAATCCGGAGGTATATTTTCAGTTCTTCAGTCCTGGCGTGTGTCGAGTAAACTTTCATTACCATTACTCCCATGTGGCGTTCTTAGTATAACATATATCATCGTTGGAGTTGACTTCAGTCTTGCAGCTGTTGTGAAAGTCAGAAGTGACTTTTGATGTTCTTAAATTAATATCAATCAAATTTATATGCCATCACATTACATACATACAGTTGCCTGTAATCTTCATAATAAACTACTATTTACATACCTTTATGCACACTTGTATATAGGTCGTAAAAAATTCGCAAGTATCCGTGCTTCATAGCTAATAATGATCATGGAGGTCTTGAGACAGGTGGCTTGGTTTGGTTCGGTTTAATGGCATATCAATCATTATAGGTTATTTCATGCCAAATCCATTTTATTCATATAAGCAGTTAAATTTAAAAACGGTTCCTTTCAAATAAATCAGTTTAATATAGATACTCAGTTTAAATGTCAAAAACAGTTCTATTTTAAACAATTCAGCTTAGCATAAGTATACTTTTTAAAAATTTACACACAGTTGGATGTAAAACAGTTCTATTTCAAACAATTCAGTTTTGCATTAGTACGCAGTTTAAAAGTCCAAAGAGTTCTATTTCAAACAATTCAGTTAATTATAAGTAGTCATTTTAAATGTCAAAAACAATTCTATTTATAATAATTCAGTTTAATTTAAGTATAGTTTTTTGTTTACACACAGTTAAATGTAGAATAGTTTTATTTCAAACAAGTCAGTTTAGCATAAGTACAAAGTTTAATTCTATCTGACTCATAGACAGGACCCTATGAGGTGCTACCACCCTAGGCCAGATTAGACCTGGGAGCGATGTCAATAAATGGGTACGCCGTTTTTTTCAAAACTCCAACATTTCTGGAGCCTCACCATCAGATTGCTTAGTGTTATATTCAGGACTCTTGATGGGGAAGTTTTACTCCTCTGCAGAAACGCGGTGGTGTATTCTGCACCCCAGCCGACTGGGCCAGAGACAGGTGGCGTAGCATTTATAGTCTTAGTATATGGACACCGCAAATCCGAGTTCAAATCCATGACCAAATTGTTTGCATCTCAATGCCAGAGGGGGTGTCCTCGTGGTGTAATGGTTAAAGCGATGGATTGCGGAATCGTAGTACGCGAGTTCGTACTCCAGTCGCGCTATTACGTTCACTTTCGGGCAAATACCCTTGGGAAAGGTATGAACCCCCTTATGCTCCCAGCTATGGGTTAAATAGTACCACTACTGTTCTTCTAGGAGAATAGATTTGGCATTAAAATAACCTAAAAAGGTTGATATGCCATTAAACAAAGAAACCAAACCAAATCAATGCCAGACTAATAACCATTGAAAAAGGTATTATTCATCTTTTTTCTCTCAGCTATGCGTAAATAGTCAGAAAGAGTGGGTTCCTTAGCCTTAGTGTAGGACGACCACGCCGAATTCAAACCAGCAGTAAATCACTTAAAAAATTGACTATGTGTCACATTCTGTCAGTGGTGGAGTGGTTAGAAAAAAATGATGTTTATTTAATATCTACGGCGAATTTTAATTAAAGTATTTTTTTTCGAAAATTGGACTAATTGGACTAAAAAAAAGTTTTAAAAAATATTCCATATTTTGCTTCCGCACCCTGCTCATACATATATATATATATATATATATATATATATATATATATATATGTACGAAGTGTCACATAGCACCCAACCCCTCTTCCCCCTCCAGTGGTTAACACTTTTAAAACGTATCTTATGAGGAACTAGTAATGGAGTACGAGATCAAGCGTATCATGTTAACGCCAGCGCAGTAGACACATTTTGAACACTTTTAAATCGTTCCCTTGTAATCATCCATGTATAATACTACAATCTGTACCGCTATAGTTGTATGTTTCATAACGTCTAAGCTTTGTGGATCTTGATCGTTTCCTTCTTAATTGGGCCGAGGATTTTTCGCATATTTAGGGAAATAATAAAGTGAATGTTATAATCTTTAATAAAGCTCATTTTTACGAAGCAACAGTATATTTTTAACATAGTCTTCTTTTCTTATCAATATATTTACTTTAGTTGCTGGTGTTAGTCAAATAGCCCTTGGAATACACAGCCTTGTCAGTGGTGCTTAGAATACAACTGATTCCTTTGTTGATGGGTAAAACCTCACCACAAGTGGTGTTCTGGCTATGGTGATGAGTCTCTTGTTCTATAACGCTGGATAGTTTGATATTAACCCTTCCATGCTATTACTCCAAGTTCACTCTAACCTGGAGTAGTTATACCAGTAAGAGTCCTATCAATGGATTGAATAGATATGTTTGAAAACTAAAAGTATTAGACAAAAATACTTCAAACTATGTGATGGTGTATGAATTATCGGTTTTAGATCAAAATACTTGAAACTATCTAACAGTGTGCAAATAAACGATTGTTATTATTACAGGGACATTGGCCCAGCGGTTAGAGTGTTCGCCAATGGCCCGGGAGACCTGGGTTCAATCCCAGGTCGAGTCATACCAAAGACTTTAAAAATGGAACTTGATACCACCTTGCTTAACACTCAGCATTATAAGGTACGGTTCAAGGGTAAAGTGGAGCAATCCAGGGAATGGAGTAGCGCCCTCCCCTACACCTTGGTGTAGTAGCTATCGAAAAGGGAGCCTTCGGGTCACCCTCGACTATGGTCGCTAACTTTACTTTTACCAACCCCTCCGCTCGGGCAGGATATGACACAAGGTCAATTTTTAAGCGGAGTTTAACAGGTTTGAATTCAGTTTTCCTTCTCCTAGACTAGTTGCCACGCCAAGGCTGAAGAACCTAGTCTGCCCTACTATTTACCCTTAGCTGGAGGGAGAATAATCGGATTCATACCTTTCCCAAGGGTATTAGCGCTATGTGAAATGCTATCAGTCTCGTCCAGGATTTGAACTCGTGTCGCCGTGTCCATTTCCAACGACGATAACCATTACACCACGGGCACCTCCTAAATTATTACTGAGTAATAGTTATGTGAACCCATGAAATCGTGAATTATCTATTATCATTAGATAGGTGTTATATACCTACCTATGAACATTAATGGGTATGTCCCATTCCTTATAAATACATTTAACACTATTGTGAGAGTGTGCAAATATCCTAACTGCATTTGGCGGTGGTGTTTCATTCGGTCAAGACTGCCTGACGTGGGTGGCAGGGGAGCCCGTCATTCACGTCATGCGACCATCCCTCCTTGAGCCTTAGGAGGCCGTTCCCCAAAGCAGTGACCCTTCTCGGAGGGGCTAGGTTTATCGCCTGGTACCTGGGGCGCTTCTTTTTAAGGGAATGTCGGCGGGACCTGAAGCACTTTTGGAGCCGCTAGGCGTGTCTGGGCTTTGGTTCTGCACTCGGATCCACCTTTAAAAAGCCCTGTGTCAGACTCGACCAGTTGGTGGGACGTACGACATATAGGTAAAAGATACTACGTAGTCAGCTTCAGCAATTGTTACCTTCTTCACCCGGCTGGCAAGTATTGTATTTTGTTAATGTTATTAGGATTTCTATTTAATTCCCACCCTCTATTTTGGTTATTTCTCATTCAGTAACGGTTTTTGTTTGGTTACAACAATAGGAATACTTCAAAGAATTATGACTTTGCAAATTATTTCTATAAAGAATAGTTACTTGAAATAACTAGTGAGCTGAAAAGTTCAAAGGCTGAAATTTTCCTATAATGACGTCATATCTGCTATTGTGCATCTCTCCTTAGCTGCCAGCCCTGTCGGCTGAGGATGTAGAAAGCAGAGACGAATGACTCCCCCAACGAATGTGCTGAGTTAAAGCATTTGATGGCGAGGCTCCTGCCGTAGACTTTTGTGGAATGCGGCTTACCACACCACTGCCATTGCTACCATGTCCACCTTTATGCGCAGTGGTAGCACCTTATACGGTCCTATTTATTGATAAAAGAGGGCCAGGTTTATGGGTCAAAGAGAATTGTTTGGCATTTAAACTGTGAGCAAACAAATGACTAATTCAAAATTGAATTGCAAGAAATAGAATGGGTTGATCATTCATCTGTGTGTAAACAAATGACTGATGTTTGAATGAATTGTTTGTAACACTGAACAATACTCTGAACCATTTAACTGTGTGTGAACGAATTAGTAATGTTAAATACAATAACTGGTGTTAAACTGCCTTTGAGATTTGAAAAAGAAATCAATGGCCGAGAGTGAGGGAAAATTTACTTGCCCCCAAATCATTTTACTCGAGCCTATCCATTTTCAGTCAATGATATTCTATGACTTTAAAATAAGGCCTGGCATTCTAGGAGTAAGAAATAAGAGAAAAAAATACTATTAATTACTTGTATAATTTGTTTTTCGATGCGTGTCTGACAGAAGTATGTTTTTTTATCTTTCTTTCAAATGTTCAATTTTACTTTCGTTAGCGGGGAGCGAATATAGGTGTTGAGTCAAGGATATTTTTTCCAAATGAATTCCTAAAAATCTATGAGCGTCTTTAATCTGGACAACAGAGACATTTTGTCTCCTCTGTAGACGCGCTAATTATACGAATGTATCCAAGATAGATAGATAGATAGATAGATGTGCTGGTTATTCTAAATTCCATTTGTCAGGTCTTCTTTTGATGATTGTGGTATATTTTGTGAATGCGACCCCCTTTTCTTTATGCAGACATTTCAACGGTCGTTAGGCACCAAGCATAAAGAAGATTTGGCATTAAATTACCTAAAAGGGTTGATATACCATTAAACCCAACTGTTTTAACCTTACAAAAGGTAACTGAATGAGAAATAACAAAAACGGAGGTGGAGAATGAAAGCTTTATGCATCAACAAAATAGAATACTGGCCAACAGCGTGAATAAGGTACCCACTACTACCGGGTAATTGAGTAGAGTGTTTGGTTTGGGAGACCGGAGTTCAATCCCAGGTTGAGTCATAGCAAAGACTCAAAAAATGGTACTTGATGCCGTCTAGCTTAGCATAGCATTATGAGGTAAGGATCAAGGGTAAAATGAAGCTATCCAGGGAAAAGAGTAGTGCCCTCCTCTACACCTTGATGTTGTAGCTATTGAAAAGGGAGCCTTCGGGTCACCCTTAACTAAGGTCACCAACTTTACTTTCTTTACTTACTAGTGGTGACAACCTACTCAGCAAAAATACCCACCCTCACAATATTGCCCAAAGTGATTATGAGGAATGGGATAAACCCATTACTGTTCACTGCTAGGATATATAATCCCAATCTACCCAACCCTCCTTAGCTGCAATACTTTATTCATTTTCAGTGTCAGTGATTGCTGTTTTAAAAACAAGTTTGTTTTTTTAATTATAATTTTCAAGGATGCCTGACTTACAGCACTTGAAAGAATTGTAATCACGCAATTCATTTTATATTCAGCTTCTAAGACTTGGCATCGTGTTGTGCCAAGACGATTTTTGTAAAAGTCAAAATATTGAATATTTAATGCGATCGTCCTGGAAGACTCACAAAATCAGAGGCACTTTCGTACATACTAAACTATCCCACCTACTACAGCATCACTTTTCATCACGTGTTTTCTTTTTCAAGAACAAAGAATCTTTGATTGTTGTCAAGTAAATTAGACTAATCGATAATTAGAGTGTTTGTCGTAGGAGCGGGGTCTTGACAGATTAGAACAACAAGTGATGCCATGTTTATCGCGATGACTTTTTTCTCTATCCAATAATATTCAAATATAAAGGAAAACATTATAGCCATAATATACGTATTAGAAATTATACGAGATTATGTATCTCTGTCTGTCTGTCTGTCTGTCTCTCTCTCTCTCTTCCTATATATATATATATAATGATCTCGTATAATTCATTGTACTTCTGTGATAGATATAAATGCTATATTAGAGTGAGTAAAAAACATTGCAATATTTTGGTAGTGCATGAGGCACAATTTGTCAGCTGCAGATGCTTTTGTAATACAAGTAAGAGCCTTTGTTGTTATTTTTTATAGTAAGTTGCTTCGTTGCAAGATTTACGGGTCGACCACAGAACGATGGAAAAGGAGGGGCATATATGAAAAAAGAGATTCAAGGGCAAACACAGACAGAGAGCGAGAAAAGCTATAAGGAAGAAGCAAATAGGAAGGGGGACGGGAAGGTCTCCAAGTCTTGGTCGGGATGACAGTAGACGCCTGGGTTAAAAATAGAAATGTATCAGCAGCAAATCGGCGACGGGTTCTGATTAACTGGAAGAAACTGAAACGGGGAGTGGTAAAGGGAGAGGCGGTATAATAAATAGGAAAAGGGAGAGTTGGACACGAGACGCAATGATGTGAAGACGGGCCAAAAATTATGGCACCCATTTATTTCTCTCCGTCTATCTAAAGCAGTTAATGCTCTGTTTTCTTTCTCTCTTCAGCGACTACAAATGAAGGTTAGTGACGAATAAACTTTTGTATCAGCGAACCAAAACGGTGTTTTGTGTGTTCGTCTCTTTCTGATGGCGATGTGACATGCCTTTACCGAGCATTGACTGAGATTTAAGGATCTTGAAACCCAAAATAAATTTCTTGAAGGATCAGGCTATCATATAGTGTGTAACTGCGTCTCAATCTATCGCACAACAAAGGTTTTTGGTTGCTTCCGTAAGGTTATGGCCCAGCTCGAACTTGTAAATAAATTTCTGAATTACACAATGTATCATTTTTATCTGTGCGGGGTGAAACAAAGCATAATGGGACAGCCCACCAACTACTACGTGCTGCCAACCACAACATCTACCTACCACGGGTTGTACTGCTTCGGTTTGTGATATACATGCCACAAGCATGTAGCATATATTGCAAAACTTCTGACTCCCCAAAGAATATATATATATATATATATATATATATATATATATATATATATATCCATCCAATAGCCATTGGGTATTTATCATCAGAAAATATCATCATCCTTAGTCCTAATGATGGTTCATTAGAACCGAAACGTAATAACGTTGACTTTCTTTACATAAAGTTCTTCTTTTTCGATTACCTTGTTCTTCATCTTCTCTCTCACATGCTGTCTGTCTGTTTCTCTCTCTCTCTCTCTCTCTCTCTCTCTATATATATATATATATATATATATAAGTATAAAGCTGCTGGATTTGGCTTCTTTTTCCGGCTCGGGTTACTAATTGAATTTTGTGACTTCGTGATTTAGCGTCTCCATATATCATGTGACTTTGTGATTCGGCATCCCCATAGCTCTTGTAACGATATCGATCGGCCCCATACATCTTGGTACTTTGTGATCCATCGTCCCCATTCCTCTTCTGACTTTGAGGTCTATCGTCCCCATTTATCTTGTGACTTTGTGATCTGTCGTCCCTATACATCTTCTGACATTGTAATCTATCGTTTCCATTAATTTTCTAACTTTGCCATCAATCTTCTCCATAAATCTAGTGACTTTGTGATTCCGTGTCCCCATACATTTTGTGACTTTGCAATTTATCGTCCCCATACATCTTGTGACTTTCTAATTTAGCTGCCATGGTTTATTCACCAAATTTCTACGATAAAAATAAAAAAAATCGACTGATGTTTATCCCAGGATAAAATTTCTACTCTAAACATATTATTTTGCTTTTCCACAGTTACAGCTCGTATTCATATTTGGATCTTGATTTAGTTAAGTGTACCTGAGCAGAGACAATGTCGCCAGAACAAGTATACATTTCTGTTATTAATTGAAAGTAAATTAAATGAAAAGGAAATGTCATATTAAGTTTTAGAAAGACAAATTAGATGCTTATATCTAAATTTGTCGTTACTTAAAGTATTCAAAATATCCAGAAATAAGTCTTTCGAATTTACTACTTGATATATAGGGTAGACGTTTTAGATGTTTTAGTTTATTTCATTGGAAGTGATTTAAATAAGTTACAATACATCCATTAGTTAATGCTTATTGCACAATTGATTTATTATAACAATATTATTCATTAGGTTTACTCGTTTTGAATTACACTTATTTTGAATATTAATTCGATAGAATAGTCTGAAGAATATCTATTAAAGTATTTATGAATTATCAAAATTTCTTCTTTGTTGTTAAACCAATTCTAGATATTTATTATCTCTTATGGCACTTATTCGTGACATTCTTTCTTTAATTTGGAACGTATTCTAAAGATTGTTCTTTCTTAAGGCAGCCATTTCTGAGAAAGTTGTGGGATAGTAGCAAACGGACACGGAGAAGTTAGTTCAAATCATGGGCGAGGCTGTTTGCATTATCCCATAGGGCTTATACCCTAGGGAAAGGTATGAATCCATCTTGAAATCAACTTAAGAATTAACCTTGTGTAACACCCTGCTAGTGCAGAGAAGTTGCCAAGTATATATATATATATATATATATATATTGTTTTCATGTAAAGATTAAGAGGGAAAATACATGAATGTACGTTTTTCTTTGAAGGCACAAATTTTGCTTATATTTTTCTCTCTCTCTCTCTCTTTCTCCCTCTCTCTATATATATACATATATATATATGTATGTGTGTGTGTATATATATATGTGTGTGTGTGTGTGTGTGTGTGTGTGTGTGTGTGTGTGTGTGTGTTTGAGTGTGTAAAAAGATAAATGAACGAAAGATATATATTTGTAGTTAATGATACATTTATCATTTATTTATTTATTTATCTATTTTTGCCAAAGTGTTTCAGCTTCAAAATTTGTCCGAATACAAAAGCATTCTAGTGAAAAATTATTTTGATTATGCGAAGAAAATGAAATAATCATGTGAAAAATCTTTCTTGCAAGTCAAAAGTCATAATCAGGACTAAATGTTTTAGTTTTACGAAGATAAGTAACGCAGGGAAAATGTATTCGAAACTGATTACGTCATGAGCTTGACGCTTTTTTTTTTAAAAGACCACACCATTTTATGGTTTGAGAACAAATTTCAAATGTCTAAAAAAAAAAAGCTAGTATCATAAATGGACGTTGAAATCTGGCAAAAACATATTCCTCTCTCCATAAACACCATTAATAAGAATATAGAAATTTTTGATAAATGCAACAAAAAAGTAAATATTGGGTGTTAATTTATTAGTGAGGTCCACACTAATAAATTAATTTCTGGCATAAGAAACAGCTCCTCTATAGCCAAAATATTAACACCTCTCTTAGGAGCAATTAGTTCTTCCCATTTAGAAAATACCAGCGACCTCCTCTGCAAAATATGAAATATAACCATGGAAAATAAACTCATAGCTAGTCTTGAAATTCAGTCCTTATACACTAACGCACCTGTTAAAAATGTATCCAAAAATTAAAATTCCCCTTTGAAAAATGTCATAGGTTCCCTCCACTTATCTGTCACCAAAATAATCCCAATAATTAAATCATGTACTAGCCACTTTTTTTCAAATATTTGCTAGCAGGAAAACGTTGGCCTTCCTATGAGATTGCCTTTAAGCGGTATTTTAGCTTGCATTTTTCTAGAGTTTTTAGAACTCAAAGCTTTCAATTATACTTTACCAAATATCTTATACTTTAGATACATTGGCGAGATCTTAATCATTTACCCAAATAAACACAACATTCCTTCAATCACATACAGACTTAGCCAAATACAACCAAGCTTAAGCAATTCTTTACCTGTTTTGAACATCCTATTAAAAAATAATTCCATAAGTTAGAATTCAAAGGCTACTACAAGGAAAAAATAAAAAATGATTACATACATTTTTATTCGAACCATAGCAATAAAACAAAAATTGGCTTTTTCTTAGGCTTTTTTCCTCAAAACCCTAAAAATTTGCTCTTCCAATTTTTATTATTATGAATTTGATCCCTTCAAAAACTCTTTTTCTTTACTACAACATTCTGAATCTTTCATTCACTATGCTAAATCAAAAGCCATTAAAATTCATAAACAGATATCCTAAAAAAACAAAACAACGTAGTTCAAATATTAACCCTATACGGTAGCTCCCTTTTCAATAGCTACAACACCGAGGTGTAGGGGAGGGCGCTACTCCTTTCCCAGGATTGCTCTACTTTACCTTTGATACGTAACTTATATTGCTGAGTGTTAAACAAGGAGGTATCAAGTACCATTTTTAAAGTCTTTGGTATGTTGCGACCTGGGATTGAACGCCGGTCTCCCAGACCATTGGCGAACACTCTACCCACTAGGCCAATGAGCCAGTTTAATGCTATAAAAAGAGATGATGTTACCTCAAAATCCCAAAACTGCTATCATTGAAAGAAACTTTAGCTACTTATGTAAAAGAACTGTTACTCACATAACAAAAACAATTAAAAAAATAACCCCAAAACAAATTCTTTCCTTGATGTAGGTGTATATAAAATTTGTTGTCTAGCATACAACAAATTATATATCAGGGAAACTTCAAGAAACCAGAATAAAAGAATTTATGAACATAAAAAAGATTCTAAATTCGGAAACACAGCTAAATCTTTAGTTTCACATAATTTTTCAACCAACCACACATTTGACTTTTATAACACTGCCATATTTGCTTTCATTCATGACTGAGATAAATGCAGAATAATCGAAACCAGTTCTGTAAGACGTTTTGTCAAAATCATACAAAGACAAGGTTTTTTTTTAATAAAATATCATCTTCGCTAGCAAAAATTATGCTAAAATATTTCAACATTTCATAATAGAAGTATTTTTAGATGTTGTCTTTTTTCAAAAAGATTCCATCTCATGACGTAATGAATTTCGAATATATTTTCCCGGCATAACTCGTCTTCGTAAAACCAAAAAAATTAGCCTTGACGATGACTTTGGACTTGCCTAAAAAAGTTTTTCTATTATGATTGTTTTATTTTATTCTCAAAATTATAGTAATTTTCAATAGAATGCTTTTGGATTTGGGGAATTTTAGAAACCGAAACTTGATGGTAAAAATAAATAAATGAATTATAAATCATCAACAACACCAGATATATATCTTTCGTCCAGTATCTTTTTTCTACGTATATACTGTATGATTCATTTTACTCCCTCTCATATATATATACATATACATATATATATATATATATATATATAAACACAGACAAACAGTGTACATACACACATATACATAACTGTGTGGGCGCGTGTGTGCATATGTGTGCGTATGAGTCTGTGAGACATTGTCCAGAAAGGAATGAGAACGCGCACATACCAACGATTATATATATATATATATATATATATACGTTATTAATTTTTGATGCGCGGGTTTGTTAAACGTGTCCAATCAGGACTTGCCAAACGATACGGTAGACTATAAAAATTGAAAGGCCTAAAAATATAAAATAACTTGAATGAATATGAAAATAACAAATTTAGTTCCACTTCGCTAAAGAAATTCTGTTCTGATCGTTCTTTATCTTTTATGTCTTTATGTCGGGTCATATACTATCTATCTATCTATCTATCTAATTTCATATCTATGCCACATTTTTATATCTGTTTCTCTCAGCTGGAGTGTATCTTTCTATCTCACTTTGTCAATCTATCAACACACACATGCACTCATTGTTCACATCTATCTATTTACACATATGCAAGTGCGCGCGCGCACACACACACACATTGTTTCTATCTATCTATCTATCTCATTTTTATCAATACCCCTAGTTCATATGTATTTATCTCAGTTTGTGTGTATCTTCCAATCACGCTTTGTTAATCTGTCAATCCACACACACTCACACACACACTGTCCATATCTCTCAATCCAGCTATCTCATTTCATATCTATTCCACCTGTTCAGGTTAGTCGGACTTAAAAAGGACTGACCGTATCCTCTGCTTAAAGGTAATCCCCCCTCAAAAAGGGTGACCGAGATATGACACTAAAATGGTTGTGAACGTCGATTTTTGGAGCTCTTGGGAGAATAAACTATCTGCTTTATTGCCATTAATCCCCGGTCTGCTCAGACCTGGAGTGGTCACACCTGTTAGCGGGATGGGTCTAATCTATATCAAATAGATCTATTTGCAAATTATGTTAATTAGATAGGAATACTTGATATCCTATGTCCGTGCGGAAAAATGAACATTAAAAAAAATTAAAGCCAAAGCAAAAAACACATAATGAAATGAAAAATAGCTCGAAAATGTAAATGAAAATGTTCAATCTACCTAATTCTGTAGCATAAAATTACCCCAGACGTGTTGATATGCTGTTAAAATGAATCAATCCATCTGTCTATTCCCTTATGCATCTCTGTTTCTTCGTCTATCTATCTATCTATCTATCTGCGGTAGGCAGTCCCTATAGCGTAGTGACTAATTTGAAAGACTGTTATATCATAGTAAGCGATTTTAAACTCCATTCTCGCTATTACGTTCACTTTTGGACTAATACTCTCGGGAAATTCATTAACTCCCTTCCCCACCACATTTATGAGTTAAATTATACCACTATTGTTCTCTACTAGTATGTCTTTGGTATTAAATAATCTCCGAATGTTGATATGCCATTCAACGCAAAGCCGATATCGAGCTAATTGTATCTGTGAATTTCCCAGGAAGCGAAAATATGTATTTTCCTGAGTTTATATCCAATTCCATGAAAAAACATTCTTAACAGCGTGGAACTATCTACCGGACCAAATAAACAGAACATCGTCATTAATAACGAAGCAAATAAGACATGATTAGATACCCATGAATCGGTACATATACATCTATATCTATATATCTATATATATATATATGGGGTGTGTAATTGAATCAATCCTTACAAAGTTTTTCTTGTGTCTTCGTCCTCCTGATCGATTAAGCATAGTTCATGTGTTTTAAACAAGAAGAACCATTTACTACTTAAAGTTCACATACCTCGGTAGCAGTATCTAATTTACTGAAAGCAATGTCGGCATATGCATAGGGAAGGCGAGGACGACTATTGACTGATTGTCGATCAAGTAGAAATCTGATCTTCGATGTAAGATAAAACTTTAAGCAAAGCCTGGTAGCGGCCTCGCACAAAACAGCAGTTGTACGGCTACTTGTTTTTTGAAGGACATTTAATGCCAAATTCTTTTTATACATATATTAAATATATGATTTCTTAACACATTTTGAAGATAACATTTTTAAAAACCCCTGAGTCCGTTTTTTTTTTTGGCACACAGTTAAATAGTTTCACTTAACTTCAAACATTTCAGTTTAGCATTAAGTGTTCAGTCTTTTGTTTACACATAGTTTGTCATTGTTTTAAATACAGTTTTTTGTTCATATTCAGTTAAATGATCTTTTTTAAACGATTCAGTTTAGTTTAAGTACACGGTTTTTGTCTTCACACAGTTAAATGATCAAACAGTTCTATTTAAAACAATTCAGGTTAGCATGTCAACAAAGTTAAATGGTTTCAGGTATTGCTATGTATCTCTAACAATTCAATTAAATTTAAGTCATTTGTTTACTCATAGTAAAATGATCAAACAATTCAGTTTAGTATAAGTACAGTTTTTTATTTACACGGAGTTAAATGTTAAAAAAAAGTTAATTTCAAACAATTCTGTTTAGTGTGATTACACAGTTTAGTTTTATTTGACACACAGAGAGGACCCTATCCGGTGCTACCATTCCGGGTCCGAGTGGACCTGGGAGTAATGGCAATTAAAAGTTACTCTGCATTACTGATTCCCAGCATTACTGAAGCTTTAAAATCAGATTGTTTAGAGTCATATAAAGGACGCTTATTGGTGGGTTACTTTTTTACCCGTCTGCAGAGATGACGTTGGTGTATTCTGCCGTCCCATGTCTTTTCTCTTACAGACTATCCAAGTAAGACGCATAAGACATGCTCGACACTTCAGGGGAATGAGCAACGTTCTTCAGTGGACTCCCCCGCATGGACATACCAGTTTTGGCAAACAAGCAGATTTGCATGCTTTAGCTCAGTGTGTATACCGGGTGCAGTTTAAAGGACATGCCTGGAATGATGGACGATAAGGAGGGATGGTGTGAGAGAGAGAGAAGGAGTTAAAGAGTCCAAGTCATCTGCATGACTTAATAATGATCACACACACACACACACACACACACACATATATATATATATATATATATATAGCTACTTACTTACAGTGCAGTGAAGAGTCTTTGAATTCATATGCAACCAGCGCCATTATGTTGCAAGGTTCTTGTCTTTTGTACAGCGTTTGCACCCACAAACAGAGAACTACTACAGTTCCTTGAACCGTGTTATCATCAGTAAGTTGTTATTCTTAAATCACAGGGACTATATACATCTAAAAAAATCGGAATAATTGCGTTAGTTTTTATAAAAGATACACCATCGCTCATAACGTTAGAAGATTCTCTGCGGGAACGTGTGACGCGCGAAAGAAAAAGCGAGAAAAAGAGACACACAAAGAGGGGGAAATAAATCAAAGAAGAGAGAGAGAGGGGGAGAAGGAAGAGAAAGACTGAAAAAAGTGAAGGAAGGGAGAGAAAGGAAGAGAAAGGTTGGGAAGAGTGAGTGAGAGAAATAAAATTGGGAGCGAGGTTAAAAGAAAAGAACATTAAAAAATATCAAAGGCAAAATGGCGGATTCTTACCGAAAAGCCATTATCTATTGCGAGTAAAAGAAAAATAATGTCTATTTGGGAAAACATTGCTGGTCTTTGCTTGGCTGGATATCGCTAAGTTTTCAATTGAAGGAAAACTTTCTTGAAATCGGGTCCGACCATCTTCAACACGCGTGCTAATGCTGTTTTTATTTACAGCTGTCTCGAAATACTAAGCGAAGAAAAAGTAATATTACTTCTCTTAGAAGCCAAGTTCGTGGCCTCTTTTAGGTTTCATTTTCTCCTCTTTGCAGTCGTAAGAATCGTGCCATCGATCCCTCTTCATTCACGCAGATTGAAGCCACGGAGAACTGGCGGGGGTCACTTACGGATTGGATTATAGTCGGGACATAAAGTGTCCAATGAATCGAGTGATGTTTGTTAGTAGAACAGGAAACATGTATATATCGCAAAGTGGTTGGCTAATATTTAGTAACTATAATCATTGAAATCCACTTTGACGAGGTAGGCTCTTTCGTGGAGTTGACGTCATTGTTGCATTTGTTGTGAAAGTCAGACGAGACTTTTGTTGCTCTTAAATAAATATTCATCAAATATACATTCATACGATCACATTGCATACATACATACATACATACATACATACATACATATACAGAAATGTTTATAATCATTATAATGAACTACTGTTTATACACCTTTAGGCTCAAATGTATATGGGTGGTAAGAAGTTCGCATAAATCAGCGTTTTATTCCTACTAATGATCAAGAACAGTGGAAACTGTTAGCATACCAGTCATCATCTCTGGATACGAATACGGCGACCCAAGTTCAAACCCAGGACGAAACCGTTTGCATTTCCCTTTCGCTCAAATGCCCTTGAGAAGGCATGAATCTATCTAATATCTCCTCAGCTACAGATAAGTAGAGTGAACTGACTGCTTTAGCCTAGATTCGTCAACCAATCAAGGAAAAGGATGTGTGAATGTAAGCCAGTTTTACTCGGATAAAAAATGACCTTTGACCCAAAGAAAAAGTTTCGGATAAATACATACTAATGATCCTAGAACAAGCGTGTGTGTATGTGTGTGTGTGTGAGAGAGAGAGTATGTCTGTCTGTCTGTTTATGTGCCTCTATGTATATATGTGTGTATCTGTATATGTACATATAGATTGATATGTATGCATGAAAAATGTTTTGGATAATGATACCCGAGAATTTAGTTAAGATATTTGACCGAAAAATGAAAAGCAAGTCATAAAAAGAAAAAAAAAAAAAGCTCCAACAAAAACTTACGTCATGTGTTTCTCTGATACAGCTTCATCCAACCTTTCTTTTTTTTTCAAATGAAGAAAATCGTTATTACAATCGTCATGGAATCACAGGCTGAAAGCGCATTATTAGTGGGTTTTTTTAATTTTAAATAGGAAAATTATTTGCAAACCTATACGATTATTTACTCCGAGTGTTTTACACCGCAGTATTATCTAGTGGTTTCTAACTCGAGTTTGAGTGACAGCATGTCTTCAGAACACTTCTCAGTATTTCGGCCGATCTTACTAATGCGGTAGTCTGGATGGTCTCTATTTGTCTTCTTATTTCCAAGTTTTCCCATCTCTTTACCAAACCTTTGGAGATTGTCCCAAGTGCACCAACCACAATTGGTATCACCGTCACCTTCATGTTCCATAGATTTTTTTTATTTCTCTAGCAAGGTCTAGGCACTTATCTCTCTTTTCGCTTTCTTTTATTTTCACTCTGTGGTTTGCCGGGACGACAAAGTCCACTATTCGGCAGGTTCTCCATTTTTTTTTTTGGTTGACTACCAGTAGATCTAGTTATCTGGCCGAGATTAGTTGGTGCATTTGTATCTCAAAGAACTTTGTGCGTGTCATTCTCCAAGACAAATTCTATGTTGTACATTTACCATTTTTTTGTATAGTCAAACTTTTTTTATAATTCGCAGTGGATCATCTTCCTCAGTCAGTCGTGTCTAGTTTTATACATTCTTTGTGCTAATTTACTGCATTCACTTATTGTATGATAGACAGTTTCGTCTCTATCACCACATAACCAACGTTTAAAATTTTGTTGTGTCACGTCTATTTTTGCTTTTACACAGTTAGCCTTTACGACATTGTTTTGTGTTGCTTTTAAAAAATATCCAGTCTATCTCTAAAGGTTTCCCTTTCTTTATCTCTAAAGGTTTCCCTTTCTTCTCGAGTGAGATTTCCCGTATTTGACACTTGAGATGTCGTAACATTTGTTTTTCTTTCCATTTTGTTTTGTCGTTATAATAACGACAAAACAAAAGTGAAGAGCAAAAAATTTTATGACAAACGTTCAGTTAATCCTTGTGTTGTTTGTGTTGTTTCCGGTCGCTGTGATTAGTATTGTTTGTTTTTTTACATGTAGTCTTCGAGTCGTTTTATCGATGTATCGACGCTATATTCAGTGCTGAAGAACCCTCTTCCTCCTTCTTTTCTTGACACATAGAGTCTGTCTATATCATCTCTGGGGTGTAAGGACTTACTCTTCGTTAGCAATTTTCTTGTCCTCTGAACCATTGGTTGAAGATCTTCCCTTGTCCAATTTAAGAATGGTTCCGAGTATCTTAGGTTCGGGACAGCCCTTTTATGAGGTTTTGTTTCAAGTAGTTTACTCGTTTTCCTGAGGTATTTAAAAAAATTCTTTCATCTCTGCTTGTTTTGTGGTGTCTGCTTCCAATATTCCCAAGTACATGTAAGTTTCCTTTCTCTTGATTTAGTACTTCTATTCATTCCGTTATATGTCACTTCTCGCTTTTGATTATTAGCATGGCACTTGTTTCTCTGCCAAACTCCATCCCTATATCAAACTTGACATTCTCACTTCCTGTGTTAAGGTTACCATTTTTTTTACAAACAGATGTCGTCCATATACTATAATTATTTTTTTCTTGTAATTTTTGAAGTTTGTATGCGTCTGTGCTTTTCCTAAGTATGTGACTGAGTGGCATCATCGCAATCACAAATAGTAATGGTGATAGCACATCTCCCTGGAAGATTTCTCTCTTGATTTTCACCTTTAAGATTATTCACTAGCCGTTACTTACTTTCTTCAAAATGTCATTGTTTTCTCGATAAACTTTATATTATTTTACTCATTTGAGGTTTTTTCACACCAGCATTTGCAGATGATTATCCCCTGGAGTCTGAGTGACTGCAAGTCTCCTCAAGTCTCAAGAATTCTGAGTATTCTGGCCAATCTCAACAATACTATAGTTTTGATGCTCTCCACATTTCCAGATCTTCCAATCCCTTTACCAATCCTTTTGTGACTGAACCGAGCGCGCCAATTATAATTGGCATCAGTATCACTTTCATGTTCTGTAGGTTTTTCAGTTCACTAGCAAGGTCTGGGGTTCTTACCTTTCTTTTCGTTTTCCTTAAGTTTTACCCGGTCGTCAACCGGAACGGCAACGACCACTATTCAGCATATTTTTCTTTTCTTTTTTTAAAATTTTACTATGACTAGGTCTGGTCGTTTTTCTTGCCAGTTTTACACACCATAACAAAAAAATTTTCAAAATAACATTTTCAACTACAGTCACCGAACTAGTTAGTCACTTTGTGTTTCACTAAGTTAATCCCATATTTACGTAAGTATGTGAGTGAGGGGGCATAATTTAAAAATTACAAAGATATCAGTTGGTAAAGCGTGGGAGATAATTACGTTTCCTAAGGGTAAGCGCGTGTCTTTTTTTGAACTTTCTTAACAAATTATCAGAATGAATAAATCTATAAGCTCACCAAACTTAAAAGTTAAAAAAAAGAATTGATATTTGTTGAATGAAAATCTCACTCTCCCTTTTTGATTCGAGCAAAACTTCCCCATGAAAACAACAACGTGTATCCTAAAAAATGACCTTGACATTGCTAGATTAAAATCGATTAAAAACTTTTAACAAATTCACTAATTGATTTACATGTTTCATAAATAACCGTCCAAAAAATCCTTATTGCAGAGTTGTTGCTTTTTTTTAAAACCTTGTAAACATGTTATTTTGTGCCTTGAAATAAGTTTATTACATTATTACACGGTTACATTATTTCTCCATGAACAACCTGCTTTTGGGTATATAAAAAAGCAATCTTTTTCCCGAAAAAGCTCATACTTACCTGGCCTTTGCTGGGCCGTCTGGCATTCGTGTCGGATGGGGTATCAATCAATGGCAGATTCGAGGCTAAAAAGCCCCCAGCTTCGGGTGGGCAAGCTGCAACCTTTATCCCCTATGGAGAGCACTAGACCTTGTTGTCTAGTTGAAGCTATAACCCGGCATACGTGCGCGGATCTAAATTTGGATTCGTGAAGCTGCTTGCCTCATTAGACCCACATTGCACTTAGTGGGTCGATGAGCAGCACAGACCAGCAGGGTTCGAGTCTCGGCTCGTTCCCCTCCCGTTTATCCCCACTTTAATCGGTCTTCGGGCTTTTGACCTTGTGTTAAATCCTGTCTGGTGGGAGGTAGCGACAAATATCTTACCTGGATTAGAAGAAACAGGGATAAGTGAGGCTGTTCTTCCAGAGAGAGATCCATCGATTGCACTCCGGTTGTGTTGACCTCTGCGATCGTCCCAAATGTGGACGACTCGGAATCGCTATTTCTAAAAATAGACTAGATTTACTATGTCATACAAACGATGGACTTTTACGCTCGTCTGAGTGACGGAAAATCTCTTCTGGTCTCGAGGATTCATCTCATAATTCTTGCTGATCTCAACAATATTGTAGTTTGGATAATCGGCTCGTTCACCGATTTCAATCTCTTCCAGTCCCCTTTACCAATTCATTAGTGATCATTCCCAAGCGCACCAGTTACAGTTTCTATCACTGTCACGTTTATTATTATAAGTATTATAATTATTTTACTCTTTTTGAGAATCTTTCGCTCCAACGTTAGCATATGGTCTCTCACTCCAGTTTGTGTGACAACAAGTTTTTTCAGGACTCTTCACAGAATTCTGGCCGATCTTAATAATGTCGGCGTCTGGATAGTTTCTGATTCTTAAGTCTTTCAGTCTTTTTATCAATCCTTTGATGATTGTTTCAAGTGTGCCAATTAAAATTGGTATCACCGTCACTTTGGTAGTTTTTTTTTCGTTCTTTTGTAAAGTCTAGATATACATCTCTCTTTTCGCTTTCTTTTAATGTCACTCTGTGGTCGGTCGGGACGGCAAAGCACACTATTCGACAGCTTTTCTTTTTTGTTGAAACCCGCGTGGGTGTTTTTAACTTGAACACCTGGCTTTAGGGGGCCTATCCCTTGGGCTGTATAATTTTAGAAGGGCTGAGTTTATTGCTTGACGACTGTGATGTCGATATATATATATATATAGAGAGAGAGAGAGAGAAAGAGAGAGAGAGAGAGAGAAAGAGAGCAAGATTGAGAAAACAAGATAATGAGAGAGAGAGAGAGAGAGAGAGAGAGAGAGAGAGAGAGAGAGAGAGAGAGAGAGATTAACAGATATAAAGATGGTCATAAAATCATATCTCGAAATTTCGTACAGATATAAATGCATAAACTATCACCTATCAAGTGGTAGGCACCAAACACTGGATGCGCTTGTGGTGTGACGGTTATTTTCGTAGGAAGTTGAATCAGGTAAGCGTGTTCAAATTCTGAACAAGGCTTTTTGCATTTGGTGTAGTGCTAAACTGATCTCTCTCCAGCAATGTGTAAACGGTTGTGCAAACAGGGCTCTTTAACATTGGTAAAACAACCTGTCTTGGAGAAGGAAAAACTCGAATTCATTCCAGTTGTACACATTGAGATGGATGAGCTTCTCTTGGTTAATCATGTCGAAGATATGCTACGTGCGTAGAGCTTACATGATTAAACTAGGTTTTGTAGAGACTGAGAGTGACAGAAACTGTCTGGGATTATTTTATGCCTGGAGTTTAAGGTATCTTATATACGGCACCACAATGACCACACAAGGTTTTAGAAACAGTGAGTGGGAAAACACATTTTAATTTTTAAAAAATCTCTTCTAATATATAAGGATTTTTTATGATTCAATTTGGAATATTATATAATCAAAACAGTTGTTAGGTCTTACCAAACACTTTAGTATTGAAGTTGTGCGATCGAAAATGAGATTACGAAAACTTTGCAACCAAAATGAAATTGCATGAATAGAAATATGCGGTCTACTTATTTTAGGACTCTAATGATATGTGGACATCAGAGTATAATAATGACGACCTTTCATCAACGCCTTTTCACTTGATTTAGATTGAGTGAATCTCCTTAAAAAAAAAAGAAAAATAATTTCTATGAGCTTCTTCTGTGCCGTGCGTGATACAGATTTGATCTTTATTTAGATAAAATAATTGGAGGGCCAAGAACGCTGCGCCTTCGCGAGTATGACAGCAAAAAGGCTATTAAGTCATAGAGAGTCAATCAAAACGTCAACATCACCACGTTTTTGCTTTGGAAACTCTGGCATTTGTTCAAAAGAATAAATAAATAAATGAAAAAATAGATAAAAGAGATGATAACGACTCTTTCGTTTTTTTTTGTTTTTTTTCCCTTCTTCTATTGAAGATGTCTTGAGACGAAAAGATTTTTCAATTCTGAGAGATTCCTAACTTCATACCAAGATGCCATTTCTTTGCTGTTGCATGTCTCTTCTTTGTGACCGGAGCTTTTGAAGGAAACCTGACTGGGAAAGGCAAAAGAACAAAATACTTACGTGACAAGTTACGACTCCAATAGTTCCACGGATCTTGCATGTACACCGCGGACAAGAATTATACTTAAAATAGATACCTCAAGTGTTCCTATTTGCGTAAACCAAGTAATACATACGTTAATCATTATATATATATATAAGTATGATTCCTCGTGTCGTAATGGCTTTCATGCAATACTTCGGTCTCTAAGTGAGTAAGTTCGAATTCCATTCAGGCTAAAGGGTGCGAAAGCAAAATATAGAATAATTCTAAAACATTTCTTAGCCTGATTTGTTTAATTTAAAGAAAAAGGCGATAAATCTAAACTTTCATGATTATCTCTAATATTCAACCAATTTTTCATTAAAATTCATCTGAATATGAGTGAGAAAAAAAAGAAGCGTCAAAGAATCTATGATTTACTCATCGCCGAAACCAAACCAAAACATTTTCTGAAATAATTGGAGTTTCTTTATGGCCTCAATCAAACCCGGATCTTAACACCCTTCATTACACTATATGGGGTGTTTTCAAAAACAGAACAAATGAAACTTCCCATCCAAATGTTGGTTCACTTAAGACTGCTACTGAGGAAGAATGGAATAAAATGTCTGAAGAATTTTTTGAAAGTATGCAAATCGTTTTGAAGTCGTATTCATACGATGATTGAAAAAAATAGTGTCCATTTTGAGAGAATTTACTATTTTGTGTCTATCTTTTTATTTTGTTATTTTATTTTCTAAGATTAAAATTAATCTTTTGTAATAGAATTGTTTATTATTATACTAGAATATTCTTAATTTTGATTACACATCCTGTATTACGTTCATTTTCGGACTAATACCATTGTGAAAAGTATGGTCTTCTGTACTATATGTATATATATATATATATTATTCATTATATATACATAACAATTAATACCACCATAACAAATACCACCCATCTATGATATATATATATATATATATATATATATATATATATATATATATATAACTCAGCCCGGAAGCCCTTGTAGTGTAAACGTCATCGAAATAGGAAATCGACACGGCAAACACAGTTCAGATCTTGGATATAAATTCAACTTTTCTTCCAAAAGCAGTGAGTAAATAGTCAGTCAGACTAAGCTCTTTAACCTTGGTATAGGAACTGATTAGGCGAAGGAAAACTCTGAATTCAAACCACTTGACCTTGTGTAACATCCTTCTGGAGCAGAAGGGTTAGTAAATACGCACACACACACACACACACATACACACACACACATATATATATATATATATATATGCAATGTCACCATATTCATATGAAAGGCGTGTACTGCAATAGTTAACAACCATATATAAATCTGATCTTTATGAGATTTCTTCTAAGTTGGAGCCGTGTCAGTACTATTCTATGGTTGAACAACTTTTATTGTATGGAAATGCTTGGAGAAAAAACTCGATAGTTATTTGAAAAAGATGCTGTATGATCAGTGCAAATTCTGCGATTGCTTCTAGAGGACTTGCTAAGGGCAATGGCTAATAGGGAGGGATTGTGTGTGTGAGAGAGAGAGAGAGAGAAAGAGAAAGAAGGGGAGAGAGAGAGAGATAAAAAGAGTAAGTTAAAGGGATCAGTGCAGTGATCAGAGAAATTATATATATGTATATATATGTATGTAAACACACACACACAAGCACACATACACACAGACATTATATACACACACACACACACACATATATATATATATATATATATATATATATATTTCTGATAGAACGAAACAGTCTGTCTGTGGATGACAATATATATATATATATATATATATATATATATATATATATATTATTTAGGCATTGTACTTTGATTCGCTCGTTCTCTGTACAAAGCTTTATTTTGACTTGGAATTCTCTCAATGTGACAGAAATCCAACGAAGTTAGGTGGTATTATAGAATATGGGCAAATTATGGCTTATTAGTAATTGACTTCAAAGTTATATATATATATATATATATATATATGTGTGTGTAGAGAGAGAGAGAGAGAGAGAGAGAGAGAAAGAATTATATCTATAATTATCTATGTATATAGTAATATGAAAAGTAAGTAAAATTGGCGACCTTAGTCCGTTTTCAATAGCTACTACACCGAGGTGTAGGCGAAAGCGTTACTCCATTCCCTGGATTGCTCCATTTTATTCTTGACCCTTACCTTATAATGTTGCGTGTTAAGCAATGGTGGCATCAAGTACTATTTTCTGAGTCTTTGGTATGACTAGACCAAGGATTGAACACCAGTCTCCCCGACCATTGGCAAACACTCCACTCTATAGGCCAGTGGCCCGGTAGAAAAACTGAAAAACAAAGTAATCCAAATTGATGAATTTACTGTGAAAGAAAGTCGATGCTATAACGTTTCAGTTTTAATAAACCATCACCAAAACTTTAGAAAAGATGATACCGAGTGTAGTTTGATCAACTATGGGTGTTTAATAAAATATAAAAACAAGGGAGAAAATTATATATACAAAGAATGAAAGAACGTATGACTGTTCAATCAATATAACAGCATTCATATTCTTTTAAAAAATTGTGTGATTATTTTGAGCAATGATGTTAAAAAAAAGGAACCATTGAGAGATATAATGGATTGGGAAGAAGAAGAAGAAGAAGAAGAAGAAGAAGAAGAAGAAGAAGAAGAAGAAGAAAGAAAGAAAGATGAAGTAAGAAAGAAAGATATAAAAAAGGAGGGAAAAGGGAGATAAAAGAGAAGAAAGGAAAGAATAGAGAGTGTGACAAAGGAAAACGAAGAGAGCAGTGGATGGGAGGAAATACACACACACACACACATATATATATATATATATATATATATATATATATATATATGTATAGTAATATATATATATATATATATATATAGTTATACAGGTATATATATTGGTGTGTGTGTGTGCATATAGTTGTATATGTATACAGTTCTCTCTCTCTCTCTCTCTCTCTCTCTTTCTGTCTATCTTTCTGTATGTGTATATTTTAGTAGGTTTACTTGCTCCCGATAAACTCCTTGGTGTATCTCTCTTTATATATATATATATATATATATATATTTATATATGTTTGTTGCGTTTAGGCAAATCAATCTATCATTATTCTTTATATATATATATATATATATATATATAAAGAGAGATACACCAAGGAGTTTATCGGGAGCAAGTAAACCTACTAAAATATACACATACAGAAAGATAGAGAGAGAGAGAGAGAGAGTGAGAGAGAGAGAGAGAGAGAGAGAACTGTATACATATACAACTATGTGCACACACACACCAATATATATACCTGTATGACTATATATATATATATATATATGAGGGTACGCTCGCGTGTGAATGAGGTATAGACATATGTTTGATCGTCTCCGTGAGTAAAAATAACAACATCAGTTATGTTTCTCACCAACCCAGCTACATACGAGTCTGTGTATCTATATATGAATGAGAGCCATTTTCATTCGAGTAACTCAACTGATTTAAACTGGTCGAATAGAGATACATTGTTTAATTGGCCTTTTATTATCTGTTAATAAACTCTAATGTGATTGTAAATCAGTCTGCTTCGTGTAATAACTTTCAATGACCGTTTGAAATGACTGGAAATTGAGTCATTGTTCACAAGTCAAATCAGTGGGAATATAAACACCAGTTATAGTCAGACCAAAAAAAAAAATGACTAGAGTGCGTTTTATGGCGTTCGTTTTTATGCTTATGTCTACGAAGTTTAATTGTCTTGTTGAAGCAATGACAAAATCTCAAAACATCACTCAATGTGGAACGCTAAATCCGTTCCGGAGTTGATAATAAATTGGGTAACTTCTGTTCTTTTCAGTAGCTTGTGTGCTTGGCCGGTTCTTATAATTCTTAAGTAACAAAAACTCTTGATCTAATTAAAAACATTTAATGATTTTATTTACTGCGCTCTTGTATTTTATTGTCGATAACTCTGAAAAGAGACGATGACATACGAGAAATTATTCTTTCAATCGAGTCATTTTCAGCCGAATTCTTCTCAGGCCTGCCATTCTTTTCAGGACAATGTGTTCTTTATTGATCATTAATAATACAAATTGTTTATGATTTGTGATTTTTTTATTACTAATCTTGGTATGACAATGTGTCCTGCGTATACAAGACTTCTCTTTATATATACATATATCATCTTTGTCTTATAACAATAGTTACATTTGCACACATACACATACACATAGTCGTCCTGCGTAATGTAAAGCTCTTCTCTCCGGTATCCGGTAGCGCAAAAATGTAAACAAACGAAAGCTAATACATAGAGCAGTATAATGCCGGAGCTGGTCTATGTCGCCTAAATGGTTGAGCGGCTAGATACTGAGTCTATCGTAAAATTAGGCGGGTTTCGATCCCAGGTTGAAGCGTCCTGCGTGTCTAGCCACACTGAAGAGTTGTGATACAACGAAACAGTCTGTCTTTGGATGACGAGATAAAGAGAGAGAGGGGGATAATGTGCTGGATAGCAATATTTTAGTTTGAGAGTTCAAAAGCGGGAAATAAATAATGAATGGATCGTTAGTTTTCATTAAAATACATCGTGGCTTCAAAAAGTATTGAGACTGAAACCGGAAACAGGAATGAATAATTAATGAAACGTTAATCTGGCTGGGATTTTTTTTTTTTTTACTGCATATCAACTCTTCTTGGTCATTTAAGACCAAACCCTGTTTATATAAATGTATATATAATTTCTAAGCAAAATTTAGTAAGTAACTTTATTGTTATACACATTTTTGAGTTCATTTTTTAAAATTAAGTTAAATAGTAACAAGTTTTCTAACTAATAAATCTTATTTATATGTTTCCTTTCCTCCCACACAGAAAAATCCCTTTAAATATTGTGGTTTAGCATGTGTAGTTTTATTTATCAAGTATTCCCATCTAATATAAATGATTGAGCCCGGCGGACCATAGAATAAATCTGAAGGAAAGTGAAAAGAAGGATAAGTACCTCGACCTTGCTAAAGAATTGAAAAAACTGTGGAGCATGAAAGTAACGATTGTGCCAATTGTGATTGGTGCGTTAGGCACAGTAACTAAAGGATTATTAAAGGGCCTGGAGGACTTGGAAGTTAGCGGACGGGTGGAGACTATTATCCAAACGACAGCATCGCTGAGGACGGCCAGAATACTGAGACGAGCCCTGGAGACTTGAGGAGACTTGCTGTCACTCAAACTCAAGAGAAAAACCATCAGCTAATGCTGATGTGAAAAGCTCAAGAGGAGTGAATAATAAAAATAATAATAATAATAATAAAAAGACCAGACCTCATAATAATCAACAAAAAAAAAGAGAATCTGCAAAATTGTAGACTTTGCTGTCCCGGCGGACCACAGAATAAATCTGAAGGAAAGTGAAAAGAAGGATACGTACCTCGACCTTGCTAGAGAATTGAAAAAGCTGTGGAACATGAAAGTAACGATTGTGCCAATTGTGATTGGCGCATTAGGCACAATAACTAAAGGATTATTAAAAGGCCTGGAGGACTTGGAAGTTGGCGGACGGGTAGAGACAGCATTGCTAAGAACGGCCAGAATCCTGGAGACTTGAGGAGACTTGTTGTCACTCAAACTTCAGTGAAAAACCATCAGCTAACACTGATGTGGAAAGCTCTAAAGGAGTAAAAAATAATAATTTGTATATGATTGAACAGTTCAATTTACCACATAAATGGGACCCTAAAAGTATTTCCAATCAGGGTCCAAGTTAACCTGGATGTAATAGCAATGAAGTAGTACATTATCCAGAACTCCAGTACTGGAGCGTCACAGTCAGATACAGCTTATTGTCATACGCAAGACACTCGTTGTGGTTGGGGTCTTACCCCTTTGCGATGGTGCAGTCGGCCTATTCTACTGCCCCAAATGACAAGTTGAGAAATTATACAATTGATCTCTTTAAGATTTCGGTCATTGAAAGCATATAGAGGTATGTATTTAAAAGAAGGTATTATTTTTGCTGCTTTGGTTTGGTTTCTCTATTCAATGGCATATCAATCTTCGTGGGTTATTTAATGCCGAGGTTACCCTTGTAGAAGGACAGCGGTGGTGCTATTTAACCCCTAGCTGTGGAGTTATGTGGGTTCATCACTCTCCCCAGATTATTAATCCGAAAGTGAATGTAATAACCTAAGAGTCTCTGTATCCCCTTCTCTCTCTCTCTCTCTCTATATATATATATTCACCAGTTCCATTCATCAAGGCCTCATAAAGATCAGTGAAGCATGGGAAAATTAAACTATTCTATTTTTTGAGATAATTGCTCAGCTACATACATACATACATACATATATATCTAGCTATCTCTATCTCTATCTCCCTATCTATCTTCACACACACACACACACACACACACAAATATATATATATATATTTGTTTGAATGATAAAGACACATATCTACATAATTTAGTTGGGATCCTTTCAAACTTAATGACAAGTGTTTAAATTTTGGGTAATACACACACGCACACACACACACACACACACACACGCACACACACACACACACGCACACGCACACACACTCATATATATATATATATATACACACATATATAAGTAATACTCAAATGTGTAGTACTTGTTAGAGTTCTATGTGTGGGTCAAATTGATCAGGTACTTTAAACTATATAACTGTGCAAACATATGGTTATTAGGAATCGTTAATTCAAACTACTTATAGCATTATATGCGAGGGATATTTCCATGGTGTAGTGGCTAACGTGGTGAACTGCAACATCGTTGTAAGTGAATTATATCTTCAGTCGTGCTATTATTTGACCTTGGAAATGTTATAAACTCCCTTATCCCTACTATGTGTTAAATAGTAAGTCTGTAGTCCTAGGAGTATGGTTTGACATTAAATAACCCATGAAGTTTGATATACCATTAAACAAAGAAGCACTATTTTTCCAGATTTTTCAGTCCAAAATTTTGGTTTGGTTTGGTTTGTCTTTTTTTGTTTACTGGCATATCAAACTTCGCGGGTTATTTGATGCCAAAGCTATCTTAGTAAAAAGTAGTTGTAGCACTGTGTAATCAGTGGCTGGAGGCAGGACTGATCCAACTCATCGAATAACCAGTCAAAATTTTCTAATAAAAAAAATGTCAATTTTCAGAAGAATCGTATATCCTATTTAAAGAAATCAATAACTTTAAGAAAATATACCATAGTGATAACACCTTAAATTTCTTTAGTAAATGGTATACCATCTCTCATGCTTTATTCAATGCAAAAGCCATTTTTTGTAGTAAAACAGCCTTGATACTATTTAACCCCAAGCTTTGGTGGTGGGGGGTGATAAGGCTGTTCAAAAACTATCCCAAAGTTTTTAGCCCGAAGGTGAACATAATAGCTCGACAGGAGTTCGAACTCACTTACTTTAAGGCTGCATTCAAATCTTAGGAGTTCGTATTATATATGACAACAATAGGATTAACTCATTTTCTGGCCATGTGTCTCTGTATATCACAGACGAGATCATGAAATCAAGTTATATATATTATCCAAATAAACGCATTTTAAACCATAGCAGAGAAATATCCATAGGAGTGCGTATGTGTTTATACTTTTGTTTCTCCTAATATGATCTTATTCTCGTGTGAAGCTTGTAGCCTTTCTGCAAGAAGATGACCATGCATTTTCCCTAAATATTCAATAAATTTCTTATTTCAATGTATAACATAAACTGCATAAATTCTTAAAAAGTATATTCATACTGATTGTAGGGAATGAATAAATAAATAAATTACAATTAAAATTAAACTAGAAAAAATAAATAAATAAAAAGAAAACTATTAAATTTGCAGAAACTCTCAGAAGTCCCTTACAGAAAAAGGGGGATGACGCATGCGTAAAAAGAAAAAAGGCATTTCCTCTTGACAAAGGTGACGAGTCGTTCTTTTCTCTTTCAGGCAGTGTCCGTCGAACCAACAACACCATTTTGCTGTCGGGTATTTTGGGCACCACGCATACGTCTTTGGACGTAGCGTCGGTTAGTCCTTTTACCCAGTAGTAGCACTCTCTCAGTCAACTTGATGCTGAAATATACATGGCCCAACAACTGAACTATAAGCTAATTCTTTACCGGACTTTGACAAACATTCAAAAGGAAACTAACCCTTATGGAAGCCCCAAATACCAAATGTGAACCATACATACATGAAAACGATTTAACGTATTCTGACACCTTAACTGGAAGATTCACCATTTCAATGTATTCAGGAAAAACTCCCTCATACATGGAATGGCTTATTGAACCCAGTAAATAAAGGAAAGTATAAAAGAAACGTCTACGTCTCTTATCTGTTTCTGTCTTTTCTTTTTGTATATTTCTTTTAGGACTTTCTTTGGGCAAGGCATTGTGCCGTCCAGTCAACGTGGGGTAAAATAAGATAACCAAATTATGGAGTCAGATATCTTACGGCAACACAGTCTTGCCCTTTGCTCCTGACGTTCAGAGCCTTCAAACCCCACACAAATAGTTGAACAAATTCTAAATTTAGGTTAAATTTAGTTGTTGCAAGTTCTAATTAGTTAGTACGTATTATTCATGTGCATTTTTTTCTAGAATTTGTCGTCCAAACGATAGGGTGCATGTTATACATGAATGTGTGTTATGCAAAAATAATTACGGTAAAGAATCTTGTATTTTTCGAGATTAGATATACTGGTACAATTTCTATTCACAATATGCCTAGATTACGTTCTACGAACGTCACCATTACAAATGACAGAAAATTGTTTCAAATAAAAAAAAAAGACAAGAAGATGATATCCTATAAAAACCATTACTGACACAGACTGTTGTATATTGACCCTTGACCGAGCCGTCAATCAAGATATGCACCTGTGTAAATAAGCGGAAGAAGAAACGGAAGCAAGCGGGAGTTATGAAAGAATATAGGCAGATGCCGGCAGCAGTTGAGTTTGTTGGAGACAGGAAGGCCAGAGTGATGGCCAGCTTGCAAGACTGAGGGCTGTTGCTCTCAGTAACCCATAGTTGTGCAAACCCTGCCAAGATGCGGCAGATAACACAGCGTACTCTGTTCAAGAGAAAAGTTAGGTCAATATAGCAGTCTTTTCCTGTCTCCACTCATCTATCACACATAACAGAAACATCAACCTTTTCGAGAATAAAGTGAGAGATACATATTTTTATAAAGGAGTGTGTTCGTTCGTTCATTGAAGTTGTAAATTATGTTTGATTATGTTTCCGTTTATATATGCATGTGGCTATACAACACTGACAACACAGATGATCTAGCACTTCTTGTTACTATTCCGACTTAAACTGAATCTTCTGCATAATCTGAAGCTGAGAGCTAGAATAACCTGTCTTTCACTCAGATAAAACAGAGTTCATGTTTTAATTTAGATAGCAAGTTACTGAAATCAGTTAATTCATTTACCTTGTCATCAATATCTCATCTACTGAAAGTAATAACAACATGCACATATGATAAACTTACTGCTAATGACTGGTTATCGACCACATGGAAATCTGATCTCTCAGGTAAAAGAAAACAATTCTCTTAAGCTGTAGCCATGTCATTACTACTTAATGGCTGCACTGCTTTGACTATTACGAAATGCTTGGAGAAAAAGTTAAATGATATTTATATAAGACGGTTGCGAAATATTCATGTTGCCTTTGTCAATTATAATTATCACTTACAGGAAAACTATGAATCACTTCATGATTGTAAGAACTTCTTTCTTGGTGATCTGCTCGAAATAGGAACTGTACATCGATTCTGCGTGCAATTTTGAACAAATCTTGGAAGTAGGACCCAATAAAGCAGCAGATGTTGGTCATTTACTTCCCACCTAAAAAACAAAACAAAAAAGCAAAAAAGATCCCAGAAAGGAGAGCGATATATACTGGACACTACAAGAAAACACATGATGGACACTGCTAGAAAAACGAAGGATGAACTTGTTACGTTCTGGTTAGTGAACGCTTGTAATATTAAATAAAGGACAAACCACGATATGAGAGGAAATAGAGATATATTCTCAGGAAAAAGTATATACAATAGAGAGACTATTAGTAGACAAGAACATAGGATTCGTGAATGCAGAATAAAGATATAGTCCAACGATAGTATTGGCTTCCGTTATAAGAAGCTGCTCTTCACCTTCTAGTCTGCCCTGGTATTAGTAGCTACTGCTATATTTGGCAGAAGGACTTGTTCATTGTGTTGAGAAAGGTGGGTGATACCCAACAGAACTCATATACGATGTTCTCCAATGGAGCCCTATAAACTGAATGTAAGTTTTTGCTGGTCAGCCAAAGGTGGTATCACCTTTCGCTGACCAGCAAAAACTTACATTCACCAACTCTGTAGAGACACTTCAAGCCGTATAAAGGACTTTCTAAAAGCAATGGTTGATAGGGACGGATGGTTAGATATAACCAAGGGAATCCGTGCAGTTGGGAGGCCTTGGTGATGATCATATTAATGATGATTGGCTATCTTTTTTCTTTTGATAGTTGCTGTTTGAAATTTCTATAAGGCCGAAATTGTTACAATAAATATGTCTGTCTGTATATCAGCACGCAAGCGATTAAAAACGTCAAATTAGCATTCATATCGACGAATCACTAAATACTGTTTAAAGTTTTCTCCAAAATTAATCAAGTGAAAAGCAGAGAGAAAAAAATAGCAGTTGAGGGGGTTGACGTGGCGATGAACACAATGTATTGCGGGATAGTTTTTGCTGATAAAAGATCAGGCAAAAGTTCCGGCACGTTTATTACAGAACTTATATTAGGAAGCGCCACCTACTCTCAAATAATGGCGGGAAAAATCGCTAAAAATAACCCTGCCTAATGCAATTTTATTTTTAATCAACATTCCTGCCTGGATGTTGTCGACGTTGCTGGGAGACAATCTGATAAAGGCTAGATAAAATATATTAGTTTCTCCTTTCAAAGCTTAGATGTCTGAAGTAGATAAAGTTATAAAATTAACTGATTGGATAGAAAAATCTTTTTTGTTCTCTATTATTTAAAAAAATAAAAACAAAAAACCAAAAAAAAAAAAAAACAAAAACATAATAAAACTGAAAGAGGCTAAAAGAAACCAAAACAAACAAATAAACAAAACAAAAACAAGAAGGAAAACAGTGTAATTCCGAAAACAGACTCTCGTATTTGTGGCATTGGAAACATCTTATGTACACACACTCACACACACACACTCCTATATATACATACATATATATATATATATATATGCTATTGTATATCTTAGGACGCTGTATGTATCAATTTATTTACTTAGAAACTTACATGCTTACGTAAACGTTGTCATAATTATATTGATTAAGTTAAGGTTTTTTAAGTAAAAAAATGTTCGATATACTCGAAATAGACTTTGTCACATGCGCAAGATATACTATATATCTATCTAAGAATAATAATTAGGACTGAGGAATGTATTCAGTGAAGCATTGAAAACCTCCGTGTTTCTTTGTGTGTGTCTACCAGTCTGTTTATTTAATGGTTTGTTTGTCTATATTCCCGCCCTCTGTTTCAGTCTTTTTTGTCCGTTTGTCAGTACCTCACTTTCTTTCTCTCTCTCTCCCTCTCTCCCTCTCTCTCTCTCTCTATATATATATATATATATATATTTGACTCCAAATCCATCATTGTAGAAAAACAGCTTTGATACAATTTAACCCATTGCTGGCAGAAGGTAGGGACTAATTTAATTCAGTAAAAATTTTATATAAAAGATATTGAAGCGATGTCAGTTTTCAGAAGAATTGTATATATATCATGAATGTCTTTAAGAAAATATATCATCGAGGTGACATCTAATTTCATATCAAATGATATGATATTCTTCGGGGTTAATTTAATGCGAAAGCTGTTGTAGAAAAACGGCGATGATACTATTTAACCTACAGCTGGGGGGAAAAATTCAACTCATTAAATAACTAGTAAAAATTTTATACTTTATAAGAAAAAAATTATATATATATATATTTATATATATAGGCCGTAAGTTGAAAATTTATTCCCTCCACCAAGAAAAGAAACTGCATTTCTTAGTAATTCTTATTAAATTTTCGATAAATTCTTCATTTTGAAATGTTTTGATGAATTTTTTAAAATTCTAAATTAAGCAAAATTTGATGTATGATATATCAGGTGAATAAGCAACAAACCAATGATGTGGAATAACACATCACTTCGATATCAGGCTGAGAAGAATTCAATACCTGTCATGTATATATATATATATATATATATATATATATATATATATATGTCGAAGGATTTAACGGCTGCCACTCGCGTAACACATTGCTCTTCTAACGAATTGAGCACTTCCGCCCCCGATGGCGTAAAATGTAAACAAAAGGAAGATAATAAATATACGTTAATTTCCCGAACTTGCGTTGAGTCTGCTGCTGGCTATAATGTTATGCAATCAGGCTGACGAAAAGTTAGCCGGGTTTCGATCCAACCTTGAAGCATCTCGCGTGTATAGCCACACCGATGAGCTGTGATTCAACAAAACTGTCTGTGGATGGTTTGCAATATATATATATATATATATATATATACTGACCCATTGTTCACAAATGGTTTGAGACACCGGGGTTCAATCTCAGGTCGAGTCATATTGAAGACTCAAAAAATGTTATTTGATGCCTCCAGGCTGAACAGGCAGCATTATAAAGTACGGATCAAGGGTAAGTGAAACAATCCAGGTAAAGGCATAGCGCCCTTCTTTACACCTCGATGTAGTAGCTATTGAAAAGGGAGCTTTGCTACGTCCTCGACTATGGTCGACTACCTTTTTTCTACTATATGTATATATATGTTTTTGGTTCACACCAGAAACTGAAAATACGGGATGGAAATAAATCTATAATCCTGAATTAACCGGTCTTTGTTTTTTTTCTTAAAGAAAAAAAAAGAAGAATATATATATATATATATATATATATATATTTATTTATTTATTTATTTATTTCTTTGTTTGGTTTGGTTTTTTAGCATATCAACCATTGTAGATTATTTAATGCCAAATATGGTTTATGCTTATAAACAGTTCTACGTCAAACAATTTAGTTTAGCATAAGTATGCAGTTTAAATGTCAAAACAGTTCTATTACAAACAATTTAGTTTAGCATAATTACAGACTTTAGTTCTATTTGACCTATAGATTGGATCTTATCTGGTCCTACCACTGCAGGACCGAGTAGACCTGAAAGAGATGGCAATGAAGAGGTACTCCGCATTTCCCAAAGCTCCAGCACTACAGGACCCTTACCATCAGATTGTTTAGTGTCATATCCAGGACACTAGTTGGTGTGAGTCTTACCTCTCTGCAGAAATGCAGTCGGTGTATTCTACAGCCCCAGCAGACTGGGCCAATATATATATATATATATATGTGTGTGTGTGTGTGTGTGTGTGTGTGTGAAGAAAAATTGATAAGATAATCCAAGTAGGTGGAGAGATTTATTGAGAAACTAAGTCGACACTATAGCGTTTCGGTTCTAATGAACCATCATCAGGACTATGAGGGATGATATTAGTGATGTTAAATCAACGTGCAAAGTATAAAAAAGTAAGGAAAATTTGTATAGCAAGAAAAAGTTGGCCGTTTTATTTATTAATTTTCCCTAGATTTTTATACTTCACACGTTTTACACATCCATCGTTGATTTAACATCACTTCTACTTGAATCATCTTGTTATCAATTTTTCTTTACATATTGTCTGATTACAATCCATTATTTACTTCCATATATATATATATATATATAGAATGTCTCACAATAATGTATACATAGATTGATTTATAATAAAATAAAATGTTTTTCCGATATACTTTAGTTTTACAATCCAATTTAAAGAAGACAAATATATGGCGCAGACATCACTGATAAGATGAACAGACAGATTTGCAAACATTACTGAATTATCGCGGGTGTTCAAACTGATCATCATTCTATTTAAGGTATTGCTGATAAGGCAGATGGAATTGCAAATTTTATGAATCCTTTCATTTGAATTCATTCAATTTCAATTGCTGCTCTCAATTTATTGATTGTTGCTATAGAGTTAAGTGGCCTAATTAAATTCAACGAATGCATCAAGTGAACACTTTACAACACGTATACTGCGATTGAACACAGTGTAAACTTCCCAGGGATTACAGTGTCGTGACGATTATCAGTAGTGGTTATAACTGGGTCATTATCTTCGAAAAAAGTCACAGGTCAAAGAGTGTATACAATTTTTTAGATACTCTCTCTCTCTCTCTCTCTATATATATATATATATATATATATAAGTAAAGTTGGCGACCATAGTTGATGGTAACCCAAAGGGAGCCTTTTCAATAGTTACTACACCAAAGTGTCGAAGAGGGCCTTACTCCTTTTCCTGGATTGCTCCACTTCACCCTTGATCCTTACGTAATAATGCTGAGTGTTAAGCAAGGTAGCATCAAGTACCATTTTTTCAGTCTTTGGTATGACTGGACCTAGGATTGACTCCATGTCTCCCGGACCACTGGCGAACTCTCTAACCATTATGCCAATGTCCGGTTGTATATATATTTCTTATCATAATGCATATTTGCGGAAAGAGCTCACCAGTATATGTTTTATCTCATCAGTGCTCTTTTAATTTTATATCCATAACTGAGGTTCTCAAATAATTTTATGTGGTTCATATGTGAAAAGAGGTTTTGACAAATCGATTATGAAAACCTTATCAATTCGTCATAGATTTATACTTTGCTTTCTCACACATATAAAAAGAAAACAGTTTTAATCAGAAAATCTTTGGTCGTCGATATCCAAACCCAATGTGCGAAAGATTAGTAGTGAGACTATTTAACTGTGAGAAGATAAAACTGCAAATCAATGATATAGAGTAATACCAAAAAAAATCTGTGTGCCAACAAATGAATAATACTAAATTGAATTATTCGTTTTTGATAGAGACACTTGAAATCATTAAACTGTGTACCAACAAATGATTAATATTAAATAGATTTATTGACGTTAGATACGTATTAAGTTTCTCATAAATTTGTAGAAGGCCTCCAAAATTGAATGAGAAGTGAGAAATGTTTAAAATCTGAATATTTTTCTCGTTTTATTATAATATACTAGCTTAAGTGGTGGCGGAGTGCCGGGGACTAACTTAGCAGAGTCAATGCGGTCGCAAGATGGCAGCAACAAAGTGGTTTCACTGGAAAGAGACAAATAAAGGAGGATGGCGAGAATGTTATTTATTGCTTGTGGATAGAAAGACAGAAATTTCCGTCTGCAGATGAGATCAAAAAATTACCGGAAAAAAACCCAGAAGTATGTAAGTTCCAATAACCAACCATATACAGAAAATACGTGAGACTTTAGACAATATAAAGTCTGTAATTTTGGACTGAAGGAGAGATCGACTGGTCGCTCAAGCGAAGTGGGAGATCTGCTGCTTTGTCAAGCGAAGGCAGAAACCCACGGGTCACACAAGCAGACCTGTCAGCTCCCCCGTGTGTATTCTCCGGCCGTCGTTCTATTTAACACAAAAGAAGAAATATATGTGCTATCTCTTTCTCTCTCTCTCTCTCTCTCTGACTGTATTCCTTCTTCACACAAACGTCATCGTCGAAGAATAGAAATATAAATCATATTTCTACGTATCAACGTGGTCTTTGTTGTTTGTCCAGCGGTTCAATATACGGCATTATGAGAAGTGCTAATGTGTTCAGTTCAGTAATGGTTCCTCTTTTTGAGTAGGGTTTAGATAGGGATACCTCTCATAAAACTAGAAAAAAAACCTATTCAGTTTTCTCTTGTAATTTCTACACAAAAAGTCCTATACAAAATTGAGAGGCGTGTAACAAATCTAATATCATAGTAAAAGGCTTACAACTTATAAAATCATCTTTATATATATATATATATATATCATCAATGTATATATATATATATATATATATCCTCGAGTACAGTAAGCAAACATACTTATATATATATATATATATAAGTTGGCCGACCATACTCGAGGATGACTCGAAGACTCCCTTTTCAATAGCTACTAAACCGAGGTGTTGGGGATGGCGCAACACCTTTGCCTGGATTGCTTCACTTACCTTCGATCTGTATCTTATTGTGCTGAGTGTTAAGCAATGAGGCAACAAGTACAATTTTTGAGTTTTTGGTATGACTCGTCCTGGAATTGAACCTGGGTCTCCCAGACCACCAGCGAACGCGCGCACACACACACACACACACACACACACACACACACACACAGGTACGCGCGTAAAACATTCTCTCTCTCTCTCTCTCTATATATATATATATATATAAATAATTGATATCATAATTTGCATAAAATTATATTACCGTAGCAAATTTTATACTCATAAATACAAATAATCAGATTTTGGCAGCCTTTTAATACCTGACCTTAAAGCAGCTGACACAATTTACAGAATAGAGGAGTTGAAAGGAATACGAAAAGTGAAAGTTTTAATCTGAGAGACTTGTTGGTTTGGTTTGGTTTATTTGTTTTACGGTAAATCAAAAACAGATGGGGTATTTAATGAAGAATTTTTATGTATTTATAAATGCTTGATTATAGCCATAAACGTTTACATTTTCAACTTTCCTGAGAAGTCATTCTTTTTATTTTAACCGTTCTTTTTATTTATCCATAATAATTTCTTCAACTATCTACCGGTAAATAGTAGATCAGGCTGGACTCTTTAGCTTTACAAAAGCAACTCGTTTTGTTGAAGGAAAAATTTATGTATTCCAACCAGGTGTAAACTGCTTAAAGATTAATTTTATGTCACGCCATACTCATGGTGTTAGGGTTTGGCAAATGTGTAATGTAATTGCGGAGGGATTTCCTTTTATATATCTTGCCTTTTGGTTTAGTTAGGCTGAGAACCTTTCACTTAGCGTATGGGTTAGTTAGGTGCAACATTAACGCAGATGTTCACGCGCGCGCGGAGAGGATGTGTCAATCAGAGGTGTCAAAATAAAAATCCAGATAGAAATTGAGACCAGGGGATGATAATGGCGTCACGCACCGGAAGCGTGGGCTGAGATTTGAGAAAAAGCAGTGAATTTAGTTCCTGTCTCCAATTGAGAGAGATGAGATTCAGAGCTGGGCGAGGCCAGACGAATTTGTGCGCTACGGGCGCCGCGCGTTGGTTGGGTTGAGAGATGACGATGTAAAAGCAGTTAGCATAGAAAGATTGTATCTCTCTATCCTCATGTCGAAAAACCTTTAAACTCAAAAAGGTGATTAAAAGTTTTGTACCTGAACCAATTTCGTGTTTTCGGATTCCTATATATGTTTATGAACATTTTATGAACATTATGTCTATTTCACATATCCCTATCATGGGTATGTTACAAATGCTTAATGATATTGTCATAGAATTGCATAAGGCTTTCAGAATTAAGTAAGCAATAATGCACACTGTATGTTTTTTCCAACTCCTCCAAGTCGAACAGGGTGAGACACAAAGTCATTTTTTAAAATAGTGTTTAACAGATTTGACTTTAGAGTTTTCCTTCAAGACCAGTTGCTTTGCCAAAGTTTAACAACCCAGTCTGCCGTAATCTTTCCCTGTGTTTGGAGGATAAATAGCAGAATTTATAGCTTTTCACGGAGTAATAGCGCAATGATAAATACAAATAGCGTCGTCCAGGCTACGGACTTGGGCCAGCGCATTCATTTCCAACGACGATAACCGTTGCACTACTAGCACCTCCTACATTAATACTTGCTATAATTAATAAACCTATTTTTTTCGATCGACAGAAACTATCCTCTGTATAATACAGAAAGTAAAGCAGTCCGTGATCAGGCAACTAAACGGATCAAGTGACATGTGACATTCCATGTTGACACTTACTGGCCAAGATCGAATGTGGGATAGTTGGTTGGCTGGTTGTTTAGGTTTTATGGCATACCAACCTTTGTACGTTATTTAATGCGAAATCAGTTTTTATTGAAATAATCAGTTCTATTCCGAACTCATAAGCACTATACTCCTGTTGACCCATTATGGATGAGCAAAGGCAGTACGACCAGTTAGAACCTATATACAACAGCTCTGTGCTGATACAGGATATAACCTGGAAGACCTTCCGGGAGCGATGGACGGTAGAGACGAATGGCGATAGAGGGTCAAGGAGATCCCTGCTGGCAGCGAGACATGATGGTGATAATTTCAAAAAAAATCAGTTTAGTATGAGCACAGTTTAATTGTCAAAAACATTTCTATTTCAAATTATTCAGTTTACTCAAACAGTTCTAATTCAAAAAATCCAGTTTAAAATAAGTATAGATTATGTTTACACACAGTTAAATCTCAAAACAGTTCTATATTAAATAATTTAGTTTAGCGTAATTACTGTTTCAATGTCAAAATCTGTTCCATTTCCAATAATTCAGTTTACCATAAGTACGTAGTTTAAATGTAAGTATAGAGTTTGTCAAAAACATTTCTATTTAAAGCTATTTAGTTTAGTGAAACAGTTCTCATTTAAACAATCCAGTTTATCATAAGTACGTAGTTTAGTTCTATAAAACCATAGATAGGATCCTATCACGTGCTATCACTCCGGGTCAAAATGGACCGGGGAGCAATGGCAATGAAGGGGTGCTCCGCATTTCCCAAAGCTCCAGCACCACTGGAAGCTCACAATCAGATTGTTTAGTGTCATATGCAGGACTCTCGTTGTGGGGCGGGGTCTTACATCTCTGCAGAGGTGCAGTCGGCGTATTCTACAGCTTCAGCCGACTGGGCAAGATGAGTTGTCGGAGAGGCCTAATCTGATCAATCGACTGGACATATTAAGCCTAAGCATCTCCAGGATTGTCTCGAACATATTCTCTAAATTAGCTAGCAAGCATTCAACTATATTTTACATTGATAGTCGTGCTGAGACTGGAATTATTGAAACCATTTAGAATGTGGGCAAAGAAAGGATTACTATTAATTAGTGTTAAATATTAATATTAATTAGCATTAAGTATTATTATTAATTAACCAGGGCATTGACCTAATGTGTAGAATGTTCGCCAAAGGTTCTGGAGACCGATGTTCAATCCCAGGTCGAGTCATACCAAAGACTCAAAAATGGTACTTGATGCCGCCTTGCTTTGCACTCGGCATTATAAGGTGTGGATCAAGGGTAAAGTGGAGCAATCCAGGTAATAGTGTAGCACCCTTCCCTACAGCTCAGAATAGTAGGGTCACCCTCGACTAAGGTCGCTAACTTTACTTTTTACTATTGATATTAACTAGTGTTATATAGCAATACATAAAACCACTGAATTGAGTGCAAACGAATGCCTAATATTAAACTGAATTTTTATAATTAGATGCTAATACTTGAAAGCATTTAGAATTATTAGTTTGTGTAAAACTTCAAATCATATAACTTTATGCAATCAAATGAACTCTGGCTTGCTTAAAAATGTTACCAAAAACAATTCACCAACAACATGTACCCCTCATTCATACACACACACACACACACACACACGTTTATATATATATATATATATATATATATATATATATATATATATATATAGTGTATTCAATATGTTTCCAGACCTTTTTGTACAGGCATTTAATATTGTCGTAGACTCTTGAAAATTCTGCTTAGTTTGTCCCCGGCACTCCGTCACCAGTTAAGCTAGTATATTACAATAAAACGAGAAAAATATTCAGATTTTGAAAATTTCTCACTTCTCATTCAATTTTGGAGACCTTCTACAAATCTATGAGAAAATTAATACGTATCTAACGCCAATAAATCTATTTGATATTAATCATTTGTTGGTACACAGTTTAATGATTGCAAGTATCTCTATCAAAAACGAATAATTCAATTTAGTATTATTCATTTGTTGGCACACAGATGGTTTTTGATATTACTGTATATCACTGATTTGCAGTTTTACGTTGTGAATTTAATAAGTTTCCAGCCTTTTTTTGTACAGACATTTAAAATTGTCGTAGACTCTTGTTCAGTATGCTATTGCTTATACATCTTATGAGATGACTAACCAATTTTTATAATTTCAGGTTCAAATTAACGGCTACAGCAGCAATTGGAATACATCCTACTAAATCCTGATTGTCACAGCTGGTGAATTTAAAAAATGTTATCTGGACGTAAGGACACTTTAGAAGAACGACATGCAATAAAATTCTGTTTTAAACTTGGAAAAATGCCACAGAAACGTATGGAATGCTTCAGACTGCTTTTGGAGCATTTTGCATGAATCGAGCATTAGTTTTTGAGTGGCATAAGAGATTTAAGGAAGGCATGAAGTCTGTGAGGATGATGAGAGGTGTGGGAGGAGTAAGGAAGTCAATACACCAGAGTTGATTGGCCAAAGGGTTAGGGCTAGGTTTAGGGTTACTATGTTGAGGTTTTAAAGGAGTTCAGAAAGTTCAAATCGGGTCAGAGGCATTTCAACCAGGACAATGCACTAGTCCACAACTCCATCCTTGTCACAGACTATTTGACCAAGATGGGCATGAAGACAGTTCCTCAGCCTCCCTATAGTCCAGACCTGGAACATGGGACTTTTGGTTATTCCCTATGCTCAGAAGCTGTTGTTATGAGATAATTGAGCAGATGAAAGAGGCCGTGACGAAGGTCTTTGACACGCTCACACAAGAGGACTTCCATGGAGCCTTCCAGAAGTTATTGGAACGGTACAACAATTGCATTGCAGCTGGAGGAGATTACTTCGAAGGGGACTAGAGTTTCATGTGTGTACTATCAATAAAATGCTTATACGAAAAAAGTCTGGAAATCTATTTAATGATCCTAGTATATATAAATAGGATCAGGCGTTGAATAACCCTCAAGATATGATAGGCCAAAAAACAATAAAATCAAGCGTTATGTGTAAATTATAACTGAGACATTCACGAAGTATTTGCCTATATAGCTCACGATTCTCAAACTCTACGTTTGATTGGGAAGAGACCCCGTTGTATTGGCGCCATCGTGTTGGACAGGAACATTGTTATAAGCGATTTCGAACTCCTGTCGCGCTATTACGTTCACTTTCGAACTGATTTTCCTTGTAAAGGTGTGAACCCCATTACTTTCAAATCTATGAGTTAAATATTTCCTACAATTCAATTTAGCATGAGTCATTTGTTTGCACTCATCTTAAATGGCAAATATCGATATGACCCATAGATAGGACCCTATCCTGTGCTACCACTCCAGGTCAATGAAGGGGTACTCCGCATTTCCCTTAGCTCCGTCATTACTGAAGCCTCACCATCAGATTGTTTAATGTCATATTCGGGACACTGCTGAGATGCGGTCGGTTTATTCTTTAGCCCCAGCCGACAGTGCTGTCTACAAGAATAACTGTAGCATTAAGTAACACATTAAGGTTGATATGCTATAAAACAAACAAATCAAACTTAATTATATATATATATATATATATATATATATATATATATATAGCCAGTCTACGTTTATATATATATATATACAAATATATATAAACTTATAAATAAACGTTTATTTATACATTTATATATATATATATATATATATATAAATCAAACCAGTCTACGTTTATTTCTTGGCTTACTGACGCAGTAACCTCAGTATGCTGTCTCAATCTGAGGAAGTCAGTTTTTTGGTGTATGTGTGTTGAAGTTTCAAAATTCTAACAACATTTATCAAGATTTATTTTTGTTGATATTATCTATATTAAAGATGTTATGATATTTTTTATCCATTCTCCCTATACTGCCAAAGCATTTGATGTCAGATTACAAAATTTAAAATGCATACGTACTCGACGTAAGGCAACATTTTGCAGTAAAAATATTCATAATAGAAAATAAGAGATGATTTAGACTCCAGATAGAGTCTCTAAGAATAAATATTAATAAACAGAATACGATGTTGCTGAAATCTACAATTAATCTTTTAAAATTTAAATATCTATCAAAAGAAATTGTTATCATTTTTTTCCTAATTAAAGTAAATATTCACTTTTGATTAAACTTTGACAATTAGGTTTGGGGGTGTCCTCGTGGTGTAATGGTTAAAGCGATGGACTACGGAATCGTCTTAAGCGAATTCGTACTCCAGTCGCGCTATTACGTTCACTTTTGGACAAATACCCTTGAGAAAGATATAGAACTCCCTTATCTTCCTAGCTATGGGTAAAATAGTACCATTACTGTTCTTCTTGGAGAATCACTTTGGCAATCAATAACCTACGAAGGTTGATATGCCATGAAACAAATAAACCAAATCAAACCAAAAGACAATTAGGTTTGTTTATAGTTGTAAAAAAGCATAATTTCTTTAGAGTGGAAATTTGAGGAATATACATATATATATATATGTTGTATAGCTGTAATACAAATATAAGCGGAAACATAATTTAAGAACTTCAATGCACGAACGAACGAACGCACTTCTTTATAAAAACATATCACTCATACTTTATTCTCGAAAAGGGTTGATGTTTCTGTGGTGTGTGAAAGATGGGTGGAGAGACATATACTTAGAAAGAGGACTTCTTCTTCCCATTCTTCTTCCAGGAGCTAGTGGGAGCCAATGCTTGCACCCCCTTGCAAGCTCGTCAGAGACGCCTCTGATCAGCTGAGTGTCCCTCGCTCTACTGCCCTGATCGTGCTGTCATCTTCCTGTTTACGAATCAAAATGTGACAGCTTGTCAAAGCACACGGTGTCTCTAGGAACGAACCGAAAATCCATGTTATATGTTTTATAATATATATTTAATAATAAGAAAAGTATGATATACGAAAAATCAAAGCCTTTAATAAAAGCACTATATAAAAATAGAGCTCTAATGCCGGGAAGCAGAGCAGTATAAAATCTAATATGATAGTTAACTCACAGCTTATTTATCTGGGGAGACTGGCATTTTCATGCGTTTTTTTTTTTGCCATAATCCCATCTCTGGTGAATGTACTTTTTTAATGTATGAAACTTAAACCAACGGGACTTTAATAGCTTATATATATATATATATATATATATATATATATATATATGATATGATATTTTAATATCAAAATAAAATACATCTTCCAAAAATATCTGCATCGTTGTCTTGCTTCACGAACGAAAATCCAGGAAGACGACATGTGCCAATGTTTGTTGCAAGCTCGTTGACAACCGAAGTGCCAGGCGTGTGATTAGCAAGGTTGGCTGCCGTGACAGTAGTTGATATTCAAATTGATATAATGGGTCACGTTTTTAGGTTGTATATGTGTGCTCTTTGTGTCCGTCTGAGTAGATCTTTGAGTTTCGTCAAATGCTGAGACAACCTGATTGACAATACGTTTCCAATCCTCTCGGTCAGCCACCAAAGTAGACCTGTGATGACATTAGATGGCCCTAAAATCTCAAGGAGACTCTCTATGCTCAGAAGACAGTGCGCCATGCAAAACTATCTTAGGCGGGTGGTAGACCTTCATTCTGGACACAGGGATTTCCCTGCACGTTTGTGTCCTCATCTGTGTAGCCTCAATGTTTGGAACTCGTACTTGTTTTTGTATCTCGACATTATGTATAGTCGGAGGTTGTGTATATAAATGACCCAGAACTGTTGTGATGATAATTTTTTTATGTGGATCTTACCACACAAAAAAGTCATCATCACAACAGTTCTATAAACATTGATATCATGGTGCGTTTTTTTTAATGATTGTTGTCTAACTCTTGCTTGTATAGTCTACCGAAAGCATTGCTTACTTTGGCTAGTCTGTCGTTGAATTATTTGTCTAAATGAGTGCATGAAGATCTAACAGGGGTGAAATGCTTTTAGTACTGTCTCACCGAGGAGGTAGTGGGATCTGACGTTGTGAATCCAGCCCTGGCCGATACATCTAGCTTAGCCAGGGAGTTTTTACTGGACTCAGATCCCTTGGCTTTCCTTGTAAGTCTGAGATAGTTGCCACCATTCGCCATGTTGTGAATTTTTCATAGCGGTGTTTTAGCTACCTTAGACAGTTTCCACTGTGGAAGTCGATCTAATTTTGGTTTGAATCCACGCAGAAGTAAAATCGCTGTTTGGAGAGAAATTCTTACAAGTAACAGTTCACAAAAATACACAAAAAGAAAGAAAACAACGCTTTCGATTTTTGAATAATACAATTTTCTCAAAGCTATTGTTTTTATCTATCTATTTACGTATTTACAGAAATGTGTAAAATACAAAAAGAAAGAAAAAGGTCTTACGAAACTTATTCGTTCCTTTGGAAATGTGACAGATCAAACAGAAGATGCAAGGGAGGCGACTATCATTTCTTGGTTATCTTAATAAAAATATTTGTTCGAACCGTCTTTTGCTTCGAACTCTCACTTCTGGACTAATCTTGATTTCGCCCAATATTCTGTGACTATCCTCAGTTCTCGGATGGGTTCTGCATTGAGCCCTTCTCTGTCTATCTTGATATCTCTTCTCTCGTCTTCATTGATCTGATCTGTACTGATGTGTGGGCGCTGCGCACTGCTTATATAAATTGGGGGTGGCGTCTCGACGATTTTGGGGCACGCCCACGCATAATGATATGCAAATCGCCTTGTTAGCCAAACTTCATTCACATATGGTCGGCGTTTTTTTTTTAGAGTACAAAAACAGATTTTAGTAGCCCCAGTTGATTCTCGCCAGACCAGCAACACTTGAAATGGAAAAAATCCACTTATGATGTCTCAATCTCTAACTTGAACATTTTCCCTATCTAGACCACATAGATTTCATTACTGTTTTTATCGCAAGATCCACTCAACGAATTTATCCCTCAATCTCAGGACATCGGTCAAAAGTTTAAAAAAATAAATAAATAAAATAAGATAGGAAATGAAATGATAAGAAGAAAAAATGCAAAAAATATAGGAATTTTCTCTACTTATTCCCTGTATTAACGAAAGAAAATGAACTTATTTCCAAATCAACCCTTTCGTCCATTTAATTAACACATTCGTTCTAATACCTTAGAGTCGTCAATTAATCAGTAAATCTGGTGGGAGGGGGGGTCTCTTTGTCACAGGACACAAGCAGACTAGTTTACAAGCAGACTAGTGAAGCACCCAAGTTTTTAAACTAATGTTGATATGGGGTTATTGCATAGTATTTTCCTTGGTATGGTTTGGAAAAAAGCATACCATTTACTAAAATAATATCATCTTGTTTGTATTAAAGGATACTTTATGAAGCCAGAATGTTCAGCTATTATCAAAAATGTTTTGCGACTTATCTTTAATAAGTTTATTTACTGCTAAAATAAAAATAAAGATCCCATAGAAAGCCTCATTTAAATGTGTTAATTTCATAATCTTTGTCATGTATAGTAAAGAGTTAAAGGTTTTGATATTTGTCTATTAGTCTTGTTTTCTTGATTACTTAATCATTTTACTGTCATTATAACCAGTAGTGTAGAATATTGAAATTTCTGCCCTTGTTCTTAAATCGTGCGCAAGAAGGACATAAGCAATATCGTTGTTACTTAACCCTGCATCCAGATAAAAATAAATACACAACAAAATTCTGTTTTTTTTTTTTTTTCTGCAGACTGCTTGGCGTGAATCAGGCCTCGAAAGGTGCGGGACGTTCGTTGCTTCATTCATGATAAATAATCAGAAAGCCAACCTTGTTTTCTATGACAAGACGAAATATCAAGTAACTCGAATTACACAAAACCAAAACTCTGTCAAGTACTTGATATTTCAAATAAGAAAAACTACCATATCCCTCTTTAAAAAATTATATTTTTCTCTTCCTTTACCATCTCTCTCTCTCTCTTTCTCTCTCTCACACACACACTCACACACATACATATGGGTGTGTGTTTATTTGTGTGTTCCTGGGAATGGAGTAGCGCCCTCCCCTACACCTTGGTGTAGTAGCTATCGAAAAGGGAGCCTTCGGGTCACCCTCGACTATGGTCGCTAACTTTACTTTTACTTATGTGCTCATGGTGGATTGGTTATAGTTATTGAAGAAGTACACATGGACTCGAGTTCGAATCCAAGACGATACTGTTTGCATTTTACATACCGCAAACACCCTTAGGAAAGCTATGAATCGAACTATTCCTACTTCAGCTAAGGTTAAATAGTACGGCAGACAACTTCCTGAAACCTTCGTGTGGCTGCTGTTCTAGGAGAAAGAAACCTCTGAATTCAAGACTGTTCAACTCCGCTTAAAATTGACCCTGTGTTACATCCTACTTGTGTAAACACCCCCACACTCATATAGCGTAGTTTTGTGGTATATTTATGAAAAGAAAGAGAGCACAATATTGTTGACAGATCATATATAGATCAATATTTGGATATTTGATATAGATAACGCAAGAGTATTCTACCAGTTTCCTAGGAACGGTATATTGATTATATATTCATGTGATTAGCAATATTCATAACGAAAAAATCGTCAACATCTGTAGTATGGGATATGATGATCTAAGTATATGTCTCTCTGTTTTATGATCTCAAACATGATTTACGAACTTCAATGAACGAAACGCTTCTTAATAATATATATATATATATATATATATATATATCATTTTGTTCTCAAAAAGGGACCACAGTTTATTGTAATTTGAGAGATAGATGGAGAGACATATACTCAAAGACGGGACTTCTTCTTGTCACATATCTTTTTCCGGGAGCCAGGGGGTGCCAACGCTTGCACCCCTTGCAAGTCGTATCGTCAGAGATGAACTAACTCTCTGCTCGGCTGCGTGTCCCTGGCTCGACTCCCGATTCTCTGCCTCTGTCTAAATCTGACCGCGTGGTTTTCACGTGGTCTCCCTCCGATTACACACCTGTTGGACCTGGTTGCCCTGACGCGCAATCATAAGCTCTGTTTACTAATCACAACGTGACAGCTTGCCAGAGCACACGGGGTTACTAGGAACGAACTGAAAATCCATATCATATGCTATATAACATTTCTCTCTTTCTCTCTCTATCTCTCTCTGTCTCTATCTCTGTCTCTCTCTCCCTATATATATATAAAGCCAAATGTACATTTCTCTTACACGCTTCTTCATATTTCATCCCAATCCTGATTTATAAGTTTTTCTTTATTTAAATGACATTGAACACAGGTAATTCAAATAGAGGTGAAGGAGTTTTGAGCACTCTGGTGAAGGAATTTATGGCTGCCACCCGCGTAATGCAAAGTTCTTCTAATGTACATTTCCCAGTAAATCCCATGAAACTGTCGTGAGACTACAGTTCTGAAACTCTGAGGAATGTGTAGTCATTGTTTTGTGGCTTCTCCTTGGTCCACTTTAATCCAAAAGTATATATATGTATATCTATACTTTCGGGTCATATAAACAACTCACATACTTTATATATATATATATATATATATATATATATATATCACTATGTTTCATAGCCACCATGGATCTACCTGACCTTCTCTTGCCATCTGTCTCTATCGTCCATCGCTCCCGGTGTTGCCGCTAGGACTTGTTCAAGATTGCTCGCAGCATTCTGGTGTAATTGCCGTCTAGCTTCTTCTCCAACCGTTTTGTTAAAGAAGAGAAATGTACTTTTCTAAAATTAAATATATATTCCAAAAATATAGTATAAATAAGTCGTTTAACAAGTATATAAAAATAATTATTCACACACACACACACACATAAAACAACCGTCAAAAATACTGATTTTTATGCATCTAAAAACAAAGGAATAAAAAAATCCGAAAAAAATTGTTTTAAATGTAAATAAATCCTAATTCAAATGTGTCTGGCAGGGCGTATCGAGATACCTATTTCTCAAACTAAATTAATCGATTAGGAATTATGGCAAATAGCCACCCATAAAATCTAGTTAAATACAACAAAAAACCATATATATAAAGCAGAATTACGATAAAATATGAAAAAATAAAAAAATTAAACTTCTAAAATTAAATATATTCGAAATATATAAAATGAGGTCGTTCAACAAATATATAAAAATAACTGTTCACACATTCGAACCACAAGCAGACTCCGAAAAGGACATCGAAACGAGGTTAACGAAAGCATGGACAGCTATCAATAGGCTATCGACTATATGGAAATCAGACCTAACCGATAAAATGAAACGCAGTTTCTTCCAGGCAGCGGTCACATCGATACTGCTATATGGATGCACTACATGGACGCTAACAAAACGGCTCGAGAAGAAACTAGATGGCAATTACACAAGAATGCTGCGTGCAATCCTCAACAAGTCCTGGCGGCAACACCCAACAAGACACCAACTGTATGGCCACCTGCCCCCTATCACGAAAACTATTCAAGTTAGACGAACCAGACATGCAGGACATTGCTGGAGAAGCAGAGATGAACTCATAAGAGATGTACTCTTATGGATCCCCACACACGGCCGCGCAAAAGCAGGACGACCAGCACGAACGTACATTCAGCAGCTATGTGAGGATACAGGTTGTTGTCCTGAAGACCTACCTAGGGCGATGAACGATAGGGAGGAGTGGCGAAAGAGGGTCAGGGATATCCGTGCTGCCAGCACGATATGATGATGATGATGATATATCCATAAACGCTTTCACTCATACACGCACTCGATTTTATGCCTTGAAATACGAAACGGAAGCAATGAATTTTTAACACAAACAAAGAAACGAAACTGATTCGAGAATATTACTATAAAAATATACAAACGGGAATGTTTGAACACAGGATTTAATATACAGAATTATCTTTTCTCTCCTTTCTATTTATTTATTAATTTATTTTCTGAGTGGGGGATTCTCCCTTTTTTGTTTGTTTTTCTCCCTTCCCTCTCAGCAGGAGGGAAGGGGATTTAACAGAAATCTCGTTCCGACGAGTTCCAAAAAAATAATACTCACAGCACACGATCCCTTTTGGATTAAAAAAAACAACCCCAGAACAAAACAAATACAAATAAACACGTATTCGTTTAAATTTATAAATTAAGGCTTTACAATGTTTCCCAACTGTAGCCCAGACTTTGATCACATCTCCTCCATATAGGTATGTACTAAGTATATATATATATATATATTTATTTATTAACATTTGCATATATGTTTATTCTAAGTATACACACACACACACACACACACACACACATATATATATATATATATATATATATTAAGTGTACATGTATATAAAGTTTACACACACACACACACATACACAGACGCATATATATATATAATGCTAATGTATTTGTACTTTAGGATTTTTGCCTAAGGAAAGCTTAAAGAACGTACCAACTGCACAAACAAGTCTACAAAAATCATTCGCCTTTGAAACTTAACCTTTATCTATTCTCAATCTTTCTTAGCAATTTTTTTATAACTAGTAATAGCAACTTTTGAGCCAACCGGTCTGCTTACGATCATTGATTGGTAAAAGCTGAAATTAAACCCTTTAAACCCCATCTTTTACAGGGTGTCCCTGGAACGTAGTCACGATATTATGTTCCCTTTTGAATTAATGATTTTAGGAAAGGTTTGAACTCCTTTGTCTATCCTGGGTTACTTACTTCCACTACTTTTCTCCAACAACGATATCTTTGGCATTAAGTAAACTACGAAGTTTGATATGCCATTAAACAAAAATACAAACAAAAATCAAACAGACCTTCTTAAACACTATATTTTATTTATTTTTAGACAAGTCGTTATAGCTATTGTTCAGTAATCAATAGGCCTACGAAGTACAATACATTGGCAAAAGCCGAAATTAAACCTTTTAAACACATCCTTTATTATATTCGTAATCTCTCTTTGTGCTATATTTTTCTTTTCTTTTCTTTGATTCGAGCAACATAATGTGTTTGCCACTGAAAGTTTTTTGATGAATGATTGCTAAATGTTAATTTTGACCTGTGCAACATTGTGAGCGAATAGTTATTGTTGCCGACCGTAGTCGAGGGCAACACGAAAGCTCCCTTTTCAATAGCTACTTCACTGAGGTTTAGGGGAGGGCGCTACTCCTTCACCTGGATAGCTCCACTTTAACCTTGATACGTACCTTATAATGCTGAGAGTTAAGCAAGGAGGTATCAAGTACCATTTTTGGAGTCTTTGGTATGACCCAACCTGGGATTGAACCCCGATCTCCCAGACCATTGACGAACACTCTACCCACAACATCAATGAGTGAATAGTACTAGGTTGTAAATAGCTAGGTTTTCAGAAGAAAATAAAAAAAGCTAGTAGCTGGAAGAAAGACGAGTTGACACAGTTCATCATCTCTTCCAGTGGTCAAGGTGTAACAAAGTATGCTTGATCTAGCACCCCATACAGAATATAACAGTTAACAAGTACATGCCGAGGTCACCAGATTCAATCAACTAAGTGGCGGCCCGGGCTGGCCGGACGATACCATCCACTTAAAGTGTAAATGGGCGTGGGCTGTTTTGTAAATCACAATAATAGAAGATGCGTTTCTCGATTCAGCCTCTTTTAGTAGATGGAGTACGAGGAGGCAAGCATTCATAAAAAAGGAGTTCAATTGAATTCTTCAAAGATATGAGAAGAGTCGATTCCTTCCAACAACAACAAAAAAAAAAAATGACTATCTCGCACGTTGTATCCGTCAAACATTTCCATTAACATCCATGACCTCAGAAACTGAAGGGAAAGAATAAACTAACAATGACCTTAACACTTGAGACGATTTGTGTTTTTTTTATTCTTATCCTTTCCCTCCCACCATCAAACAATTCACTCTCTCTGATGTTGTAGTAGACATTGACTGCCATACAGAATTGTTTTTTCACCTTTCAATAACCAAAGTTAGCAGGTCTAACATATTGTATGTTTTAGTGCAGAAATATACAAATGTATATAAAATCTGTTTCAGAATTCATACGGTAACATCTACAATAAAATCAACCTAAAGTTAAGCGTTCATTATTGTTTCTTAATCACTGCCGTTCAAGTCTCATTATTGTATGCAAAAGGGGCAGATTACTCAATGGGGGTAGTTTATTATAACGGAATATCTTGCTGGCAATTAAGTCGGCCATACTAATAACAAAGACTCACGACATTTTCAATTATATAAAGTAAATGAATTTACGAACGCATATTATCAATGGTGGTAGAGGTTAATTTTATCAGAAGTTCAAGAAATCCAATCCTGATAAGTGGATTACTTTCTCCCTCTCTCCCTCTCTCTCTCTCTCTTTACTGTTTAATGGAACGTTAGGTATATTCCTTGAAAAATACAGTAAGAAAATCAAGATCGCTTTCGACGATCTGATTATTTTGAAAAAGAAAGTAAACTAAAACAATCCTCTTGTTTTTAAATTTTTTTTTATTTGTCATAGACAAATAAATGTTTCCAACCTTCCAAAGAAACAGAAACATTCCATTTTGGAGTCTTCGTTCGTAATTAGATATTGCGTTGTTTATTGTATATTAAAAATTCTTCAGATAAAATTCAAGAACGCAAACTTTCAATCGCTCTAAAATAACCTCAAAGCGCAACTGATGGAGGAACCTTGGGACTTTCTCTCGGGTGATAGATATTAGATGGGAGTACATCCTATAATACAACCATGAAGTCTCTTGTATATCTAATATTTTAATCTATATTTATAATTGCAATTTTAAACTTATACAAAATTTCAACACAGGGTTCTTTACCTTACGGTCCACCGGCCATATACGGCCCTCGTTACCCATCCATGCAGTTCTTCACCTCACTTTAATTTTTTTCTCTTCGTATTTTGTTGTTGACTGCGACGAAGTACCATTACAACTGCAGAAGGAACTCGAGAAGTTTAGATATTAACGTTTCTTGCCTTCAACAGCTTTCATTTCTATTTGAACTGCGGACTTTCGACTGGAGGTTTTCCTACTTCATCACCAACATCAGGAATATTAGTGAGCATCTTTGGCGTTGCAAACTACCGTGAAGAGCTGTTCTGCCAAGAGTACGTTGCGTTCGTAAGTGTCAAATTATCACTTGTCAAATGGTCTCCTGTAACATCTTTCATTAAACCTTGTTTGTTTGTTTGGTTGGTTGGGTTTACGGCATATCAACCTTTGTATGTTATTTAATGCTAAATCCATTTTTATACATATAAACAGTTCTCTTTCAAACAATTAAGTTTAGCATAAGTAAAGAGATTAATTGTCAAAAACATTTCTATTTAAAGCTATTCAGTTAGGTAAAACAGTACTCATTCAAACAATTTAGTTTATTATATGCATAGTTTTTGTTTACACATAGTTAAATGTTAAAACAGTTCTATTTCGAACAATTCAGTTTAGCGTAGTACAGTTTCAATGTCAAAAACAGTTCTATTTTAAGCAATTCTGTTTATCATAAGTGCGCAGTTTACTTCTAGTTGACCCATACATAGTGTCCTATCAAGTGCAACCACTCCGTACCAGAGTGGGCCTGAGATCGATGGCAATGAATGGATACTCCGCATTCCCCAAAGCTCCAGCGATACTGGAACCTCACCATCAGATTGTTTAGTGTCATTAACATGACACTAGTTGGGAGGGTTATTAATCCTCTGCAGAGATGCAGTCAGTGTAGTCTCCGGTCCCAGCTGACTGGACAATCATTAAACCTTGATATTACATATCTGAGATGACAAACAAAATCGGCTATATCATTCATAAATTATAATTGTTACTTTTGATTGTAAACGTTTTTCTATTCTTTTAGTATTGACAACTTTCTAATTCCATTCTCCTTAGCATCTTTCTTAGTAAAGAATAACTGTTTAGCTTTTGTACTTCGTCCTGGTATAATTGTTAGCAAGCTAAACTCGAAAAACCAATGACTTTCGATTAGTAGACACGATTCTCCTAAGGTACTCCATACTTGCTGCTCTGTGCCATATCTAAGCGATAATTAGTTTTTTCCGACTCTTCGTGTGTTGTGATTGACGAGCGAGGTTAGCAGAATGTGGCAATTAAGTTTGATTCTCACTGATTTTAAGCAAACTTAGCTGAGTTTATTAAATGACTATCTAAGATTGATTTTATGCCCAGAATATATGGTAATCCGAAATATCCCTTGTGACTGTTGTGCTTTAGGCTAAGAGCTCGTCAGAAATCGAAAGTTATTATATTGGGCCGGTTATTTACTTAGAACTGCTCGAGGGAGTCACCTTGGCGTAGTGGCTAATGCATTGGACTGCGACATGGTACTATTTACCAACCCCTCCGCTCGGGCAGGATATGACACAAGGTCAATTTTTAATCGGAGTTTAACAGGTTTTAAATTCAGAGTTTTCCTTCTCGTAGACTAGTTGCCTCCCCAAGGCTAAAGAACCTAGTCCGTCCTACTATTTACCCATAGCTTGAGGGAGAATAAGGGGGTTCATACCTTTCCCAAGGGTATTTGCCCGAAAGTGAACGTAATAGCGCGACTGGAGTACGAACTCGCGTACTACGATTCCGCAGCTCATTGCTTTAACCATTACACCACGAGGACCCCCCCTAAATGACTGCGACATGGTTGCACGTTTGATCTCCAGTTGCGCTATTACATTCACTTTTGGACTAATATTCTTGAGAAAGGTGTTAAAACCCTTATCTCCCAAGCAATGGGCTAAATAGTACCACTGCTGTTCTTCTACAAGGATGGCTTTGACATTAAATAACCCTCGAAGGTTGGTATACCATTAAGCACAAAACCCAATCCAAACCTTAAATGAAGAGAATGAGGTGAAGCTTTGGTTTAAATGTTGATAGAAGAATTTTTGTGATTAATAAATATGACTGAATAAAGAAATCCTATTTGTTGAAATTAACATGTTTTGTCTAAACGGCTTCTTCGGATACAACGACATCGTTTTTAAAATCATAACGGAATTTATTGACGGAAACATGCTGAACGCCGATGGCTTGAAAGCTTTTAAATCTTATAACTGAAAATTAATTTAAAATCTCTTGTGATTGCCATAAGTTATAACCGAATATTATTATGGGAAAAGTTATATATAGTTTGTGATTCAGTAATAATACTATAAAATATTGCTAAAAGAAAAAACTCAATGTGAATGAAATGAGAAATAAATAAATTCAGACGGATATGTTTTCTTCATTTCATTCATATTGTTTTATTCATCGTTGTTACATCGAAATATATTCCCAGTCTGTTATAAACAGTAGCAAAATTAAACCAGAATTTTCAATTTGAAAAATCATTTCTAAAACAAATATACTCGAATATATTTTCTTTTCTTTTTTTAATCAGAACATTCCTGAAAGTATAAGAAAACAAATTGGTGGAAGATTGCCATGAGAATAGCGTTATTTACATTTTTATTCTTTTCTTTTTAAATACCTCAGAAGAAATGCTTTAGGTTAGGTTATTTGGTTTTAATGGCATATAAACCGTTGATGGTTATTTAATGCCAAATCCTGTTTATGAATATATCATATATGATTTTTAAGGGAATAGTTTGTAAATAACCTTGATTTTTTTAAAACTAGCCTAAGTTAATTTGTTCACACATGGTTAAATGGTTTCAAGTATTACTATTTATTGCTTGCACACAGTTAAATGTTTTCAAGTATTGCTATCTAATACTACTAGTTCTATTTAGTCACTCAAATAATTTCAAGTATTGCAAACAATTCTATTTCTATTTGCATGCATTTAAGTGGTTTCAAGTATTGTTAGTGATTAAATAGTTCTTCATAAGTGATGTACTCCTATGGACCCCCATATATGGCCGGGCAAAAGCAGGACGACCAGCTTGAACATATATTCAGCAGCTATGTGAGGATACGGGATGTAGCCCTGAAGACTGGCCAGAGGCAATGAAGTATTGGGAGAAGTGACGAGAGAGGGTCAGGGATATCCGTGCTAGCGGCACGACTTGACAATGATGATTAAATAGTTCTATTTGATCTACATAAGGGACCGTAACAAGTAACACCATTCCGGCTCAAAGTGGACCTGGGATTAATGCGAATGAAGAGGTACATTTCCTCAAACTCCATGACTGGTGTCTTATCATCAGATAGTTTAGTGTCATATCAAGAAACTCATTGGAAAGGGTTTTTACCCTCTGCTGAGATGCAGTCAGCGTAATCTACCGCCCGTGGTGTAATGGTTATCGTCGTAGGAAATGGACACGGCGACACGAGTTCAAATCCTGGACGAGACTGATTGCATTTCACATAGTACTAATTCCCTTGCGAAAGGTATGAATCCAATTATTCTTCCTCCAGCTATGGGTAAATAGTAGGGCAGACTAGGTTCTTCAGCCTTGGTCAGGCAACTAGTCTAGGAGAAGGAAAACTGAATTCAAACCTGTTAAACTCCGATTAAAAATTGACCTTGTGTCATATCCTGTCCGAGCGGAGGGGTTGGGTAAATATGGTAATCTATCGCCCAAGCCAACTGGCCTGAGTAACACTTTTGTCACGAAAATGAGACAGTTATTTAATTAAAAAACGGTAAACTAGACTATTTCTCCTATAAATTAGCTTAAAGAAAACGTATAAATTGTTCTTTTACATGTTCATCAATTCAAAAAAGAACAATGAGAAAAGAAAATTTCGAGAAAGAAACTTCTTTTAAAGGAACTTTCGTTTTTTATACCATATGTACCGAAGATTTTTATAAAATCTGATTATAAGCCCTTATTAGTATGCTTCATGTTAGAACAGGTATTTAGTCGAATTCCGATTCTCTAAGTATCAATATTATCTTTAGTTTATCTGTGATATACTAACGCAAAACGCAATAGAAGAAAATACAATATAAACTCATTTACATAAATAAAATCGTGCTGAATTCTGAAATCTATACAATTTACGTAGCAATGGTATTAGAAGAAATAATGTAGCAATGATTCCCAACAAATTAATCGATACACGTACTGTACCATAAATAAGAAGTATTCGGAAGTGATTGATTTATTTATGTTAAATCGTCAAGTGTAATTTTATGTTTCGAGATTTGGGAATCGCGTTTATTATACCTTAATTTTTATATTTTTGGTATAATTGTTTCTTAAGACAGGATGGCAGACGGTATACAAAGTGAGCAGAAGGAAGAGCACTGTCAAAGCTAAACTGAAAGCTAACAGCCAAGAAGAACGAATACACGTGTGGAAACAACATTTCGAGAATTTACTCGGAAAACCTCAGAAAGTTACACATGAACCAATCATGAAAATTATTTGTAATCATTTAGATATAAAACTACGACAGTTTAAGCATGAAGAAATCGACTCAGTACTAAGAAAAATTTAAAAAAAAAAGGAAAGCAGCAGGGCTTGAAGAAATACCTACAGATGTATGAAAGACCAGGGAATTCGACGACATAGTGCTCCGACACTGTAATGCCGTATATAACCAAAACACGATAGATAGATGGGCAAGGACATGTTTCATCCCTGTCCCTAAGAAGTGTGACTTCGGAATAGCCAAGAACTATCGAGGTATAACTCTTGCAGCAGAGATCTACAATGCTCTCAACTACGCAACTGCATAGAACCTGAAATTGAGGTGCTACTTAAGAAGAACCAAAATGGCTCCCGGAGAAATCGATCCACGACATCATAAATTGTGACAATCCGTCGATTTCTAGAAGGCGTACGAGCAAAAAAAATTGTCGCAACAATATTATCTGTTGACTTCTCCAAGACCTTGGACTCCATACACAGAGGAAAGACTGAGCAAATATTACTTGCCAAAGAAACTGTCACAGCCATAATGATGCTATATAAAAACACGAAAGTAAAAGTCTGCTCCTCGGATGGAGACACAAATTACTTCGACATTGTAATAGGTGTGCTGAAAGGAGATACATTAGCTCCATACTTGTCTATCATCTGCCTAGTCTACGTACTTAGAACATCTATTGGTATAATTAAAGATAGGAGTTTCAAGCTGGAAAAGGAAAAAAAGCAGAAGATACCCGCACAAATAATTACGGACGCTGACTGGTAAATACACCTGTCTAAGCCGAAACCCTGCAACATAGTCTGGAACGAGAAGCAGGTGGCATAGGCCTCCATATCAAGACAGACACGATAAAATACATGTACTTTAATCAAAGAGGTGACATTTCCACACTAAATAGTAGTTATCAGAAACTAATGGACAAGTATACCGACATCGGGAGCGTCAGACCTGACCGATAAATTAAAACGCAGTTTTTTCCCAAGCAGTGATCATGTCGATACTGATATATGGATGCAGTGCATGGATATTGAGATAAGACTACTTTCATAAATAAGAGACTTAGCGTAATGGTTATCGTTGTAGGAAATAGAATCAGCAATCCGAGTTCGAACCCTAAACGTGGCTGTTTGTGTTTTCCTTCACGCTGATGCCCTTGAAAAAAGCGTGAATCCATGTTTTCTTTCTCTCCAGCTATGAGTAAATACTAGAACAAATTGGATTTTTTAGCCTTGGTTAGGCAAGTAGTTTAAGAGAAGAAAAACACTGTATTTATATCTGGTATAATTCCGTTTAAAAACTGACGTTGTATCGCATTCTTCCAGTGGTGGAGTGGTTGGATAAATACTTGCACTTTAAACCTTTGTACATCCCCAACATAGTCTGTATTCATATATATATATATATATATATATATATATATATATATAGTTATGATACCCTACCTACGGTCAGTAATGAACTCTTCCGTGACAATTAATACCAGGCTCTGTTTTTATTCCTGTCGAACACTTGGCAATCGGACTGACTTCTAACACTTTCTACATGTGTTGTATTATATTTCGTTAATTAACTTTGTTCAACGCAAACCGAAGTTGTGTTATTCTTCCGGACCCTTTACTGGTCCACAACATATATATAGGGTGCGGAAGCAAATTATGAAATAATTTTTAAAAGGGTTTTTATTCTGATTTGTCCAAATTTGAAAAAGAAAACGCAAAAAATCTAAATTTTCATGATTAGCTTGGTTATTCAAGCAGTTTTCCATTAAAATCCAGCCCAACGTAACTGATCGATAAAAAAAATGACAAAGAATCTATGATTTGTTTAACGCCAAAACCAAGCCTAAAAATATCCGAAATAATTGGAGTTTCTTTAGAGCCTTCTTCAAGCCGAGACCTTAACCCCCTTGATCACGCTATTTGAAGCGTTTTAGAAAACAAAATAAATTCAACTTCTCATCCAAATATTGGCTAGCTTAAGACTGCTATTGAGGAGGAATCCAGTGAAATGTCTGAAGAATTTATTTTTAAGGCATGCAAATCCTTTGGAAGACGTGTTGAGAGAATAATTGAAAAAATTGGTAGCCATATTGAGTAAATTTACTGTTTTGTATGTATCTTCTAATTTTGTTTTTTATTTTTTAAATTAAAGTTAATCTTGTTTTATAATAGAACCATTTATTATCAAGCAAGAATATTCCCAATTTTGCTCCCTTGCCTTGTGTGTGTGTGTGTGTGTGTGTGTGAGGGGGGAAGACATGAATCTATTTCTTCCCTCTAGCAAAATTAGTAAACTGGCTTTTCTAGACTTGACAGAGCAACCAGTCAAAGAGGGAAAACATTGAATTAATACAAGCAAAAATAGGTCTTGGGTCATATCCTGGCCATACCGGAGGATTTGGGTAAATAAATACTATCATTAATACTTGAATTCCGTGGACAAAGAGTCAACAACCAATCTGTTTGTACCTGTTAGAATGATGGTTTACAGATGTTTGAAAGGGAAAGCTTAACGTTTTAGAGAAAGGTCTTGAATTCTCAGATGGATTTCATGTAATTTTCAAAGATGTAGGAAGGCAACCTAAACGAAAACAAACTCTGAATTCTCCAGAGTGTTCATGTTCGTCTTTCTATATCTATTTTTGTTTTTCGGGGAAATTTTTAATTTTTTTCATTTTTGGACTTTAGTGTATCGATGTGGTAATTGTTTTTGTTTTTTTTCTTTTTTTTTCAGTCTGTGAGCAAATTGATTTATACACATCGACTAGTTTTCCCGGCAAGCACTTTCACGCCAGAACTGGCCAGTATATTAAAAGAAATAAATAGATGAAAAAAAAAAAAAAAAATGAAAAATAAAAAAAAAAAAGGAAAGAAAAAGTCATGCGTTTGGTTATTGAATTATCAACTTAAAAAAAATATTATCAACTTAAAAAAATACTTCTACTGAACAATTTTTCTTGTGTGCTACGGTACTAATAAAATGGTTTGTTATTTTCAAAATGAAAATAAAAACGTTATTATACTCCACGCTCCTTCTTTAAAAATGTTTTTAAACAATTTTTATACATACTAGTTGGGGTACCCTTTACACTGGGTCAAGACGTGGGTCAGAGCTTTTTTTTTTATTTTTAGTAGTAATTAGATTATAATTCTGTTTAATTATTTTACATCACCTTAGATAAAAAAAAAAAAGCGTGGAAAACTTTTGTTTCCACCCAATTAAAACAAACTTCATTAACATGCATTACACTTGCTAAGGTGGAGTATCCTGGGTATTGCCGTAAATTAAATCTGGTGTTAAGACTCCAGTCTTAGAGATCTGGAGTGTGAGAAGTCACACTTTCGTTGCAGTTATTACTCGCAGGTCAAAGTATTGGAAAATTATTAGAATTACAAAGGAATACTTGAAGATTTATGTGTGTGGAAGCAGTTTTATTACTATTATAAGCTGATCGTTTTTCACTGGAGTTTGAGTGACAGCAAGTCTCCTCCCGTCTCCAGAAATCGTCTTAGTATTCTGGCCGTTCTCAATAATGCTGTCGTTTGGATGGTCTCCACTCGTCCGTCAACTTCCAAGTCATCCAGGCCCTTTAATAATCCTTTAGTTACTGTGCCAAAGCATCAATCCCAATTGGTATAATCGTCACCTTCATGTTCCATAGTTTTTTCTATTCTCTAGCAAGGTCGAGGTACTTATCCTTCTTTACACTTTCTTTCAGTTTTTTTTTTTTTTTTTGTGGTCGGCTTGGACAGCAAAATCGACAATTTTGCACATTCTCTTTTTTTTGTTGTTGATTATTATAAGGTCTGGTCTTCTGGCCGAGATTAGGTGATCCGTTCGTATGTCAACGTCCAATAGGAGTTTATATGTGTCGTTTTCTAGGACAGGTGCTGGGTTGTGTATACACCATTTGTTCGTATGGTCAAATTTAAATGTCTTGCACATTTCCCAGTTGATCACCTTGCCCACTCAGTCGTGTCTTGTCTTGTACTCCTTCTGTGCTAATTTGCTGCATTCGCTTATTATGTGATTGATGGTTTCATCTCTGTCACGACATAGTCTACATTTGCTATTTTATTGAGTCTTATCTATTCTAGCTTTGATATTATTGTTTCTTATGGCTTTGTTTTGCGCTGCTCTTAGGAGATATTCTGTTTCTCTCTTAAAGTTTCACTTTCTTAGTCATGTCCAGGTTTTGTCGTGTTGTTGTTTATTCAGAGTTTTTCACATCAGCGTTAGCTAATAGTTTTTCACAAGAGTTTGAGTGACAGAAAGTCTCCTTAAGTCTCCAGGACCTTTCTCAGTATTCTGGTCGTCTTCAATAATGCAGTTGTTTGGATGGTCTCCACTCAGCCGCCAACTTCCAAATCCTCCAGGCCCTTTAATAATCTTTTAGTTACTGTGCCGAAAGCACTAATCACAATTGGTATAATCGTCACCTTCATGTTCCATATTTTTTTCTATTCTCTAGCAAGGTCGAGGTACTTATCTCTCTTTTCACATTCTTTCATTTTTATTCTGTGGTCAGCCGGGACAGCAAAATCGACAATTTTGCAAGTTTTCTTTTTTGTTGTTGATTATTATAAGGTCTGGTCTTCTGGCCGAGATTAGTTGATCCGTGTGTATGTCAACGTCCAATAGGAGTTTGTGTGCATCATTTTCTAGGACAGGTGCTGGGTTGTGCATATACCATTTGTTGGCATGGTCAAATTTAAATTTCTTGCACATTTCCCGGTGGATCACCTTGCCCACGGAGCCGTGTCTAGCCTTGTACTCCTTCTGTGCCTATTTGCTGCATTCACTTATTATGCGATTGATGGTTTCATCTCTGTCACCGCGTAGCCTACATTTGCTATTTTGTTGCGTCTTTTCTATCCTCGCCTTGATATGATAGGTTCTTATGGCGCTGTTTTGTGCTGCCATTAGGAGAGATTCTGTTTCTCTCTTAAAGTTTCCTTTTCTTAACCATATCCAGGTTTTGTCGTGTGTGATCTAGTTTATTAATCGTTTAAAACGCCCACAGAGTTGTTTTCCTTCCCATTTTTGTTTCCTAGTTATTGTCATTCTGTTATCTATCGTGTTGTAAGTATTGTTTCTGATGGCTGTAATCAGTCTTCGCTGGTGTTTTTCTCTGTAGTCTTCGAGTCGTTGTATCGATGTGTCAACGCTGTCTTCGATGCTGGCAAGTCCTCTACCTCTCTCTTTTCTTGGTTCATATTGTCTGTCAATGTCGTCTCTGGGATGAAATGCCTTGTGCATGGTCATTAGTTTTCTAGTTCTTTGGTCCATTTGTCTAAGTTCATCTCTAGAAAGGCTCCTGAGTATCTAACGAGGGGTACAGCCCAAGTATTTATTCTTTTGATAGGGAAGAGAGCTTTTTCATGAGTAGTTTTCTAGTTCTCCTGAGATATTCTTTTTGAAATTTGTCTTTCATTTCCACTTGTTTGATGGTGTCAGCCTCCAAGATTCCCCAATATTTGTTGGTCTCGTTTTCTGCGAGCGTTCTGATCTTGTCTTGATTAGGTAGTTCCATTCCATCCGTTAGATGTCATTTGCCACTTTTCATTACGAGCCAGACGCATTTCTCTATGCTAAATTCCATTCCTATGTCTTGATTGTATATTCTAACTGTGTGTATTAAGGTTTCCAGTTCGTTTTAATTTTTTTGCAAATAGTTTTATATCATCCATCTACATTCGGTGATTGATCTTTTCTTACGATCTATTAAGTTTGGATCCGGCAGTACATTTTCTGAGTACGTAGTTTGGTGGCATCATGGCAATTATGAATTGTAGTGGTGATAGTGCATCTCCTTGGAAAATACATCTTTGGATCTTTGTTTCAGCCAAGCTTTTCCCCCTGCTGTTAATTCAACTCTCCAGTTTTTCATGGCTTTTTCGATGAACTTTTTTACTTCATGTAGTATTTTGTACATTATTATTATTATTATTATTATTGTTGTTGTTGTTGTTATTATTATTATTCCTTGAGAGATTTTTCTCACCAGAGTTAGCTCATGGTCTTTCACTTGAGTTTGAGTGACAGCAAGTATCCTCAACTCTTCAGGACTCTTCTTAGTATTCTGGTCGATCTTAATAATGCTGTAGTCTGGATGGTCTCCACTTTTCCTCTGATTTACATACCTACGCACCAACAACAATTAGTATCCCCGTCACATTCATGTTTCATATCTGATTCTTGAAGATACGGCAATTCCAGGACAACTCGGGGCAAAGATGAAGCAAGGCTAGTTCGAAAAATCAGCTTAATATCATAGTTCCCATATAGGACACATATAAGACATGAGGTTGACAAAACTACACTTTGATCTTAGACAAGACTGAGAAACAGAAAATCTGCCTACCTCTCTTGGACTCTTCTAACAATTAAGACCGATTTTAACTAACCTATGGCATCTATGGTCTAAATTATTCCTCTGATTACCAATTTCTTTAGTCTCTTTTCAAAATTATTGGGAATTGTTCCTAGTGCAACAACTATAATTGTTATGACCGTCACCTTCATGTTACACAGTGTTTCAACAACTGGGAAGATCCAGGTTTTTGTCTATCCTTTTTTATTTCTTTCATTTCCACACTGTTGTCTGCTGGAACAGTTACATCTACCAGATGGTAAGTTCTTTTTTTTTTTTTTTTTTTTGGTTAATTAACACGAGTTCCATACTTTTTGGACGGAATTTGGCGATCCGTTTGTTTTTCGAAACCCTATAAATTTTTAAGCATCTTATCCTCGAAAAAAAATTCTGGTTTGGCCATTTCTCATTAGGTAATATGGTCATATTTTAACCACTTGCATAATTCCCAGTTGATCATCTTCCACTTCTAGTCGTGCCTGAACTTCTACACCTTTTTTCTTCACATAATATACACTTGCTATTTTGTTGGATATTAATGTACATGATATTCTTATTGTTCCTATTTTTTTTCTATTCCTTGCAATCAACTGGACCAAACTGTTAGGCCTGTTGAATATACCGACTGCATCTCTACAGAGGGATAAGACCCCCCAATGAGTGTCCTAGTAATGACACTAAATAATCTAATGGTGAGGCTCCGGTAATGCTAGAGTTTTGGGGAATGCGGGGTACTCTTCATTGCCATTGCTCCCAGGCCAACTCTGGCCCGTAATGGCAGCACCTGATAGGATCCTATCTATGTGTCAAACAGAACTAAACTGAGTGCTTATGCCAGGAGGAATTGTTTGAAATATGACTGTTTTGACGTTTAAACTACGTACTAAAACTAAAGTGAACTGGTTTTATATTTAGCTGTGTAACTAAATGATAGATGTTTAATTGAATTATTCGTGATACATAGCAATACTTGGAATCATTAAACATTCTTGACTAAACTGATTAGTTTGAAATAGAACTGTTTATATGTATGAAAATAGATTTGGAATTAAATAATCTACAATGATTGATATGTCATAAAACCAAACCAAACTAAACTATACTAAACACTTTGTAATCAAATTACTATGCGGTATTATGGTTATTATAACAGTAAAATATCCTAATATTTTCTAAGGTTGGCCCAGCGGTTAGAGTGTTCGCCAATGGCCCGGTAGACCTGGGTTTAATCCCAGGTCGAGTCATACCAAAGACTTTAAAAATGGAACTTGATACCACCTTGCTTAACACTCAGCATTATAAGGTACGGTTCAAGGGTAAAGTGGAGCAATCCTGGGAATGGAGTAGCGCCCTCCCGTACACCTTGGTGTAGTAGCTATCGAAAAGGGAGCCTTCGGGTCACCCTCGACTATGGTCGCTAACTTTACTTTTACTTTATATGATAATTAGTGCAAATAGACAATAAACTAAATGCTGCGTTTTACTCTGACCTCAATCAACGAAATGTCTGGCCATTTTTTCAATTACGACTGATCAAGGATAATCCATAGTACTACATAATAGAATTTCTGTCATGAACATCAATAGTCTTCAAAATTGTTCAGATTTATTTCATATCAAATATTGTTAAAATGGAACATACTAGATTTGTATTTACCAACCTTTCGGCAGGAGCAGGATGTGTCACAAGATCAGTTTTTAAAGCGTAGTTTACTAGGTTTAAATTCAGAATTTTCCTTCTCTTAGATTGGTTGCTTCAGCAGGATTAAAGAGCCCAGTCTGCCCAACTATTTACCCATAGCTGGAGGCAGAATAGTTGGATCCATAGCTTCCCCAAATGGATTAGCGCAATGTGAAATGCAAAAAGTCCAGGATTTTAACTTAGGTCACCGTATCTATTTCCTACGATTATAACCGTTACACTACCAGTGCCTTCAGGTATGGGACATACTGAAATTATTACACTTTTTTGAAAAATAGGTTAAATATCACGGCCTTCACATACAAAGAGATTAAAGAAAGAATGATTTTTTTTTCGGAGAGACTATGTTTCTTTAATATACCTTTACTTTTTTATAGAATCAAATTGTGACTTTGGCTGTAAGAAAATTATTTTCAATCTCCTCATGACGATATGCTGGCTTTATCAATCCTAATGCAATTTTTGCCAAAAGGACACATTTGAAAATCCAATTAAACTTAAAAAAACTGTATTTCGATGGCTGTGTTTTCTTTGATACTAATTTTTAAGAAAATTACTTTTCATTAAACAAACTTGGAGCCTTATAGGAATTTTTAAGAAAACAAACTAGGAGCCTTCCACGAATTTTTTTAAGAAAATCACTTTTCATTCAACAAGTGAGAGAGAGAGAGAGAGAGAGAGAGAGAAAGAGAGAGAGAGAGGGGGAGATTTTTTCCAAAATTGTCACCTTCTCTTGATTTTTTTTATTTTATTTCATTAGCCAAAGTTAGTGACCGATACTTGATAGAATGGAAAGTTTATGATGAAGAGATAATTAAAATTAAGGTTGAAGAATATGTTTTATATAAAAAGAATGAATGACCAAAAGGAAGACGGAGATAAAGGAAAAGGCTTTTCGGGGATAACTTGCTGCATATCGCTATTGGGCGTGATGGGTAGATTAGTTTTTAAGATGGCCACACAAAAAGTTTTGTACGTAATCTCTGCCATTAGTATTAGAAGAAGAAAAATAATCAAAGAAGAAGTTTACCTCTAAAAGGTTCATCGTTTAATCGTCGATTCACTTACGAAGGTTACTGAAAGCTTCGACCGAGAAGGATATGATAAAGAGCCATCAAAGATACCAGCTCTTCCATAGAATCATATTAAAAAAATACATTACTTTATTCTTTTGGTTCGCAAAATTAATGCATCATTTACTTGTTTAAGTCTTAATTTGATTTCGAAAGAGTGTTAGGCAAGAGAGTTAATTGCAAGGTATGATACTTTTCTAATTCATGGTACAAAAATACTCATTAATCGATTCTCGGTTGCCGAATCAACTCGAAATTTTCTTGGGCTACCTTATAATGAGTGAATCCCCGTGGTGAAGTTGCTAACGTGCCAGCCCAGTTTGCTAGGACTAAAAAAATACGCCAACTGCATCTTTGTAGAGGGATAAGAGACCTCCAACTAGTCTCTCGGATTGCATCTGATGGTGTGACATCAGTCACTTTAGGGGATGTGGAGTATCCCTTCATTGACATTACTCAAAGGTCCACTTTGATCCGAATCGGTAGTAACTGTCAAAGTCTCATATATGGGCCAAATAAAACAGTTCAATAATTGACAATATGTAAAACCTTTTATATGGACCAAATAAAACAGTTCAGTAATTGACAATACGTGAAACCTTTTACGTGGGCCTAATACGTGAAACCTTTTATATGGGCCAAATTAAACAGCTCAATAATTGACAATACGTGAAGCCTTTTACATGGGCCAAATACGTGAAACCTTTTATATGGGCCAAATAAAACAGTTCAATAATTGACAATACGTGAAACCTTTTATCTCCGTGCAAACGAATGGTTTAGTTTCTTTTTTTAATAGGATATCAACCTTTGTAGGTTATTTAATGCCAAAGCTATTCCCCCAGAAGAACAGTAGTGGTATGATTTAACTCATACGGATAAGGGGGTTCATATCTTTCACAAGGGTATTTTCCCGAAAGTGAACGTAATTGCGCGACTGGGGTACGAACTCACTTACTTCGATTCTGCAGTCCATCGCTTTAACCATTACATCACGAGGACCGCCCTGTAAACGAA